>JAMPIV010000002.1:0-600000 GCA_024509875.1 Oreohelix idahoensis | reverse complement strand
AAATTAACTACAGATAAAATAACAATCTTTTAAGTAGAATAAAGTTTTTAAATAAAGAGAGCATAGCTGGTTAAATGTTGCTAAATTTAGTAAAATTTATTATTTGTTTTAGAGTTGCATTTCCACATTTTGAGGATCTGTGGATTTTTAACGTCAAAGTAGACTTCTTTTTTCACCTTTGTTACAAATATCAGAATTCGGCTCCTACTGTCTAATATGGCAGCAGTCTGTCTAGAAAATAATGTTAAAAAGAGGCTGAATATAACAGGCACTGAACAAAAAACACTAGGGCAAAACTACACCTGCTAAACTTTGTAAACCTTTTGACACCATCTAACATTGTTCACTGTGGCAAAGCAAAACTGGAGCAGCCCAAGGAACACAGGTCTTAAAAAAACGCATGCCAAGTCTCTCCTGTCACGTGCCATCAGCTCAAGTTCTTTTCATGTCTTCCTCATCATTTTCATTTCTGTCTCCAGTTTTCTTTTCCATGATACGTTTTGGACTACCTCTACCTCTCTTGCCCTGGAGATTCCAGAATAAGGACTGCCTTGTAATGCAATCAACAGGTTCCCACAATGTGTACTATATCTTTGTCGGCATCTTCTCATCTCGTTACACATGCACTTGTCTGGATCTTGTCATACCATATTAATCCTATTATACACAAGCACCCATTTATGAAAATCTAGCTTTTTTGTCATTTTTGTTCTTCTTCGTGTTTCCAAGTAAACTAATAACACACGGAGAAGAGAAATGGAGACAGAAATGACAACAATAAAGGAGACATAAAAAGACCTAGAGCTGCATGTGACAAAAGGACTCAGCATGTGCTTAGTGAAGAACGATACTACTTTAGGAACCAAAGGTTACTGACTGACTGACTGAGCCAGCTATGTTACCAATCTGATACTGACCTTACAATAAACACATCACTCACCTGAACACTGGCATCCCAATTCAAACAAATAACAATACAAGATACCTTCACATGTTGGCATAGAAGGAAATGAAAAGGCAGATAAAGAAGCTAAAGAAAGTAGAACTAATAGAAACCAAATAAATGTGGGGATGAGTAAAACAGAGATCAAAAGCTTAATTAAAAGAATAATAACTGATGAATGGACAGTAGAGTGGGATGGAAGTTTGAAGGGCAGACAGGCATATAAATTGTTCAAGATTCCAACAAGAACGTGTCAGGTATCTAGAGAACTAAAAATTCATAGCAAGAAGAAAATTCTTAGACGGCAACTAGGAATGGGCTATTTTAGAATAGAAGAACCTTACTGTGCAGAATGTCCAGAACAAATAATATAGAGCGTTTCCTACTAAAATGTAAGAAGTATGAACAACAGAGAACACCAATATTAGATTATTTACAGGCATGCAATTCATCTATAACTGTGGAACAGGTGTTGAGAATAGACAGACTTAGAGAATTGCACAGTAAAACTGTATATAACAAGAACTAAAATTAATATATAAGGATCAATGATGGTGTGAGGATAAGGGGTAGTCTGATGGGGTGCTCGTGTGGATAATGGCAGATAATTGGTGTCATCCTGGACACCCCCGGGCTTTCTCACCCCTTTTCACCTTGTTAACAATAAGGCAGTTGTGAGAGACTTAACTTTTTTTTTTGTTTGTTGTTGTTTGTATTTGTTTTTTATTTTTGTTTGTTTTTTAGAAAGGGGAGGGCATACACATACATACATTCACACAATTTTGGTTCTGATTTATTCTATTTGGACTGAGTGGAGGGGGGAAGAAAATACTATATTTAGATATTGGAAATCAGATTTTATTGTCTTGAATTTACTACACTATAAATCCTAATTATCCATACGACCGAGCAAAATGGGGACAGTTTGTCGCTGCCCTACAAGAAATGATGGCCACTGACTGCTTTGTCAGTCGGGGGCTAAAGATCCAAGCAGAAAGAAAATATCCTGATTATAACCCATCAAGGGTTGAACGGAATACTGTCTAAAAAAAAAAAAAAAAAAAAAAAAAAAAAAACAAGAAATGTATGGAAGAGTATAATTTATTAAAATATTACAAAATGTAAGAAGGATGAATAGAAACATTAGAAAAGCAAGCACATATAGCATTCATTCACTAAACTAAACTGCAGGCCAAATTGGTCACTACAAATTTGTTCTTGTCAGATTTTCAAACATTATAAGCTCACTGAGCAGACAATTTCAGTTAAAAATAATTTCGTCTTTACATATTAACAAATTAATCAGATTTAGCTAAATAATCTGTGTTTGCAATTGTAGTATTTATTATTTCTACTCAAGTATATATATATTTTTAAAATGCCTAGATTTTCAACCAGCTTTGCATCAAACATGATTTGACAGCTCTGATGTAATGGTGATTTTGTTAATGATATCCATGAGCATTGGCAAATGTCGTCATGCTGAAGTGGCAGCAAATCCTTGTTGGATGGGATTCACACTTACTTCCAGCTTCAAAATCAGACAAATGCCTCTGATGGGTGGTTCAAGAAAATAGCTTTCATCACATGGCTATAATCTGTGACGTATCATGGACAAGATGACAATAACTGACGTGGTCCAGAGGAGTATCAGATATCATGATGATAATGGCAGCAATGTAATGCTCATTTCATTTCACTGTCCTTTCTGACTAGTTCTTCAGTTTGGTGTATAAATCTTATGTAACATATTAAAATAATCTCTGACTTATTTTTTTTATAACATGGTTCTAGAGTCAGAAATTTAATGGGCTACAATAACCTTTCATCTAAACAAACAAAAAACTATTCATTTACTAAAGTAATGTGCACAGATCTTTGCTAAAAATACATATAGTCCTCTACTTAACGATGGAGTTCTGTTCTGCTGACCCCGTCGTAAATTGATATGGTTGTAACTCAGAAATCACTGAGTAAGGATATGTTAACAATTAACATGCCTAAATGTTAAAATGTGTAAGTCTGTTCTGTTATATTTTAAACCTAATTTTACTCTTTGTTTACAGGTAAACAATACAATGTACAAATATTAAAATTAAATGACTGTACTAAACAGTATTGTACTGTGATAAACCATGAATAAATAAATAGATAACATTATAACCAAAAGCTGGGAGTAGAAAGTAATATATTAGGATTAATGGGATGGCTGTCATAAATCGCATACGTCATAAGTTGCATTCATCGTGAGTTGAGGACAATCTGCATTTGTGATGTGCAGATTTAAAGTCCCTAAAATTTTATGGTGGGCTGTGAGATTACCTGTTTTAATACTTCACAGTATCTGATAATTTTCATAATCAATCCTTGTCACCCACAGGGGCAAGGCACATAATATTCATCATCACTCCTGATAACACATAAAAGCCAGGGCAAACAACATTCATTGTCAAGTCTTGTCATAACCAAGGCCGGGTCACATAAGAAACAACAATTATCCATCTAACCCAATTCTAGGCAGAACTGTCTCTGTTGCCAGCTTAATTTTTTTTTTTTAAATTGTTACAGGTTGCTGGTCTTACATCAAATTGAATGCATGGAGGCATATCTGGAGTCATACTTATATGACCACCAGCTAAGGACAGTGCTACATTATAGAGATGTGGAAGTGAACCTGTCGGTGAGGCTAATTACACCCTCACTGACTTTTCAAATCATCCACACACTTCCAGGGATTCTCCCTGTGTTGAAACATGTTGAGAACCCAGCATTGCACACTAAGCTTGGAGGCATCACATGAGCCCCAGATGTAACTGGCTTTTACCTGGTTGGCTGTATGCAGGAAGATTTCACTCTGGACCCCTGATAGGCGGGGGGAGCTGAGAAGTGGCTCTGTGTAGGATGTGACAATTCCTTGGGAGAGTCCAGAACCAGAGCACAGTATTTTAGCTCTGCATATTTGGAGAGCCCCCTTGGATAGCAAGAAATGCACAGGATGCCATGCGCTTCTTCCTCCTAGCGTGGGACCAGATGTGATGATCCTTCAAATGCAAGCAAAGCTGGAGAAACTGGAGCTCATGACTTCAACTCAGCATGTTTCGGAATGGCAGAAAAGCCACAGGAAAAGCCTAGATCTACAGTGTAGTTAATACCAAGGATTCTTCAACTTGGTATTGGCTGCAACAGAGTGAGAAGCTTAGCAGCCCTAGTTAAACAACAACAACCAACTGACTACATTGCTTTTTATGATGTGTGCTGAAAAACAGCAGTCACGTTCTCTGCAACCTTGCTTTATTCATTTAGGCCCCAGTAAGGAAAAAAAAAATACAAATAAATTATAAATATATATATACATGATGATTAAAAAGTCACTTCCTATTTTTAAACTGTTATTTCTTCACTGCTATCCAACTAATGTATATGAAACAAACATCAAGATAAAGAGAACTGAATGCCATTTTATTACATACAATTGTAGGTCACATTAACATTGTAGCTCAAATTGAGATCCAGGCTTGTCCAACAGACAAACAACATAAGATATAGGCAGACTGGGAACTCAAACCTACTGTCCATGATGCACTACTTTTCGTGGTGCCTAGTTGGTAGTAGGGTTAGTCACGATTCACTCTTGAAGTGAGGCGTTGGTGTCGTTCCGACAGTCCTGAGTTCCCAGTAAGCCTATCACTTCTGTTGTTTTTCTTTTATCTAGTTTTCTATGTCTTTATTTCTTATGAGTGCCTGCAACATACCCATTTATGTGTATTATTTATTTACTGTTTACAAGCCTCAGAAGTTGCGGTGGTGCAGTGTTTAATGCACTGGCTTCCAAGCTCAGTGGTCCATGGTTCGATCCCCAGTTGAGGTGGGATTTTTTAGACCACAAACGGCTCCGGGGTATACCCAGCCTAATAAATTAGGTACCAAAGCAACTCTGGGAAGGTTAAAGGCAGCCGGAGTGATGCTGACGACATCCCCCTAGTGTGCCGATGGTCAAGAAAATAAGGGCCTAACACCATATTCATAGTATGTCTCAATGGGTGTGTAAAGCGATCCTTTACCTACCTTTTTTTTAACAGGCCTTGGGTTTCCCTGTTCAAGAGATAACTTCATAGCGGGCAACAATTTTAGCTGTCTATTGTAATATCCGTTTATTGGACATTTTAAATTTTATTTTGTTTCCAGAAAAAAATAATAAAACATAGAGATTATTAACTTCTTAGCGGGCAACAATTTTTGCTGTCTATTGTAATGTCCATTTGTTTATTGGCCACTTTAGATTTTATTTTATTTTTATTTTGTTTCCAGAAAACAAATGATAAAACATTAGAGCTTATTAATCAAATGGCAGCTAATACTCCTCATTTTTGACATTTGTCTCAGGTACGTCCAACAGATGCAGGTGAGGAGATAAAAATACGGAGGAACGTTTCAATCACCTCTTTGTGTGTGTGTGTGTGTGTGTGTGTGTGTGTGTGTGTGTGTGTGTGTGTGTGTATTGTGTGTGTTTTGGAAATTATTAACAGCACAAAACATTTAAATATAAATACAAAGTTTAACACCAAGAAAATATCTTAATTCACACAAAATTGATGGAATGCTACAGTGATGGAATGCTTAAGTTAAAATTACAAAAACAAAAACATTTTTTTTCTTCAAAGTAACCCTACATGGCTATAATGAGATACGATGTCACCTTAAGTCCAGTATAAATGGTTTTTGTGCCTGATCAGTTCAAAGCCTCATTCTGACATGCTATTAAATGACGTGTGCCCAGATATGCTATGCGCTACTGGCAGTACACCGGCAACACATCCCCACATCCCAGTCTTTTAACTTCCTATCTCAAGTGATTTCAATTCTGAATTAAAAATTATAAGGTTATCAAGTGTTCATACTTCAGGCTCTTGAGATCTGAATACATAGAAGAATGGGGCGCATCTCATGGAAAGAGAAGAAAAGAAATAAAGAGGTCCTAGAAAACCTAGGAACAAAAAGAGAATGAATGAAAATTAGACAGTCAAAATACTTTGGACCCTTTGATTGTCCAATGAAGACTACGGACCCTCTGACTGTCCAATGAAGACTATGGACCCTCTGACTGTCCAATGAAGACTATGGACCCTTTGATTGTCAGATGAAGGCTATGGGCCCTCTGATTGTCATTTGAAGGCTATGAGCCCTCATTTGTCAAATGAAGACTATGGGCCCTCTGCTTGTCAGATGAAGACTATGGACCCTCTGACTGTCCAATGAAGACTATGGACCCTTTGATTGTCAGATGAAGGCTATGGGCCCTCTGATTGTCAAATGAAGGCTATAGGACTCTCTGATTGTCAGATGAAGGCTACAGGACTCTCTGATTGTCATTTGAAGGCTATGAGCCCTCATTTGTCAAATGAAGGCTCTGGGCCCTCTGCTTGTCAGATGAAGGCTATGGACCATTTGATTGTCTGATCAAAACTATCGACTCCTTCTAGGAAAAAAAAAAATGAGCATGACAGCATAATTTAAAATGTTACATTTTAAATTGTATGCTATGTGTGCAGGCCTTCAAGAAGCCATTCATGGACCTCTAATGAGTCCGCGGACCACAGGTTTAGAAACCCTGTTTTAAATAAATAGAAAACAGGATATAGAGACTGGAGGTATTTCCGTGTATGTGACAGAAATGAAAGCGGTACGTAAAACTCATGATGTATTCATTTTATAGTAAGTATGTTAGAAACTAACTGTGGAGACTGAAATGCAAAGAATGAACCAGAGATGGGGCACTGCACGAAGGATGGCCGCCGACCGAACAAAGTGGAAGCAGTTTGTTGCTACCCTACAAGACATCACCAGGCGTGATGGTCACTGACTGCTTTGACAGAATATCAAAGAAGAAGGAAAATGTTAGAGACCTGGTGGTCTCTGATGAGACAAAGACAGAATAGCACTACTACAACCTCAGGTGACTAATATAAGTTTGTGCATCTGGCTGGCAAACTCATCATGTTAAAACATTTTCCACACAAACACAACTGCAACAGCATGTTAATACTTGGTGCTGGCTTCCTGCAAGGTGGCCAACTACAGTGGTGGCTCCTTGCTCCAAGTAAAATGATGATGATGTTTGAAACTGAGCTTCTTTAATCGAGGACCTTCTTCCATCTTGTATATCATTTTGGATGACATAAAACAAAACAACAACCAAGAGGTTACAGACTATCATAAATGGGTGCTTCTGTAGAATAGAAGGACTGAAATGATACAACAGCGGTGGGACCATGCTCCTGAGGAAGGAGAAAAGGCACACACACAAAAAATGAATGAATGATGCAATACATAAAATGTAATTGTATTGCATCATTCATTCTTTTTTTTTTTGCCTTTTCTCCTTCCTCAGGAGCATGGTCCCACCGCTGTTGTAAAATGTAATGTTCTACAGGATTGTCGTCTGTATGACCAGTTAAGAAAGATATACTGGCCCAATGACTCAACACTAAACTCAAAGCTATATGGAGCTAAAGAGGAACTTCAAACAACAGTCGAATTCATCATGAGAACTCGTCTGACGGTGTAAACATCAAAGATGTGATCGCAAGAAGAAGAAGATAAAATGTAATAAACTTTTTTTTTAAATCACCAGAACAAAATACACAACTATTTATTTTGGATGACATAAAAAAATTATAACCAAGAGGTAAAAGACTATCATAAACGGGTGCTTACATAGACTAGGACTGAAATGAAACAACAAGATCACCAGTGTCCAACTGATGACAACAGCTGGACAGATGCTAATGGATCAAGAGATGAGAATAAGATACTGGCAATGGATAGGACACATACTGAGGCAGCCTTGTTCTGGTATCTGAGGTAACCTGCTGATAGCTTTAAAAGGCAGCCCTTGTTCTGGTATCTCCAGGGAAAGAGAGATAAAGGGAGACAAAAACACACTGAGAAAACAAATGGAGACAGATTTAAAAGGCATAAAGAAGACATGGAACGACCTTGAGCAGACGACATAGAACAGGGGAACGAAAGTATTTGTTTAAGGCTTTTGCTCTAAAAGCATGTGACGATGATCTTGATGTTAGTAACAACAGTATGCAATATCAATACTTTTCAGGGCATTCTTTTAAATCGGAGGATATAAAATATGAAGCACTTTTGTAGTGATGCATAATTATATAAAGTAGCTAAGAAGTAAAAATTATGAATGGTGTTCTAAACTTTACGTGGGTTTGGACAACGCTCACTTCAACAAAATGAAGAAATATGAAATCAATTTTTTTATTTAAAAAAAAAAGAAGCTTAAAAAATATACAGTTACATAATTACATAATTACCCCTTTTAAGTCAGATTTTGATTTCAAAAACAGTTCTGACTTGCCCTGAGATGTGAATAAATGCTGGAGCTACATTTTGACATTTGTGCATCTAATTTCCCTGCCACATATTTTAAAAAACACTCCACTGTACAGACTTTCAATGGTTACAGACATTCTGTACTTCATGTAACTGCAGAATGAAACAATAGTTAAGCCTAACAGACCTTTGTTCTTGAATTGGCAAGGTTAAAATGGAACTGCTACATGTATAAATAAGAATATAAAAAACCTTTCAATCCTCAAGTAATATAAATAAGAAATTTACAATCTTTCAACACGGCAACCTGATGTCCTTCCACACAATGTAACTTTTATCACAACCGTAACCTGAATATGAAGTGACCAGATTCCTGTTATACATTGCAACATTCCACATTTATCCACATCAACCATAAATATTAAATTATTATGGTAAATTATTTAACCACACTCTCAAGTAGGGGTATGTATGTAGGCCTATGTATGTGTATGTGTATATATACACACACACACACACACACACACGCATGCACATGTCAAATTACTAGATGTTAGATGTGTCAGGTTCCGTAACAAAAGCACTGTCAATGCTGACATCACTCACCATGACAATCCAAATGCTAAAAAGCTTCAAATGTATTCTTTGGACACAAAATTGGCCATTCATCATTGCACTGATTAAACAGATACTCTACTCTGACCAATAGTTATCCTAGTTTTAAAGAAACACCAAAAACATATCTCTTTCTTCTTACATCAAAGCAAACAAGAACTTACTCAAATCCTTCTAAAAATTAAGTTCTGACTTGCCTATGCCCACCCCCCTTTCTTTTTCCACCCTAAAAGAAAACAAAAACATGATCAATGTACAAAAGTATGCAAGCATGGCTAAGATCAGGATTCTCTGGGCCCACAAAATTACAGCAAACATGTGTAAACTTCACCATGGGAATGAATAAGATGCCCCTGATTTCTGGTCACAATTTATTTAATTGAGTGACTTCCCCTAGAATATTATAATCACATTCTTACCGGACCAGCAGCTTACTAATGCTATATAAATATGTGTTTAGTCACACAATACCAAACTACAAGTACTCTATCAGTCTGTTCATGAATATATTCCCCTCTTTCTGATTTTGTACACTGCTCTACATTTCTGTTGTATCCGAAGTCCTTTGTCTTTTCAGGAAACTTCTCGTTGCATGAATACACAAAAAATTCCATAACACCCACAAACAGGTGAGAAAAAATATCCAGGCACACCTTCATGTGGACACATCGACTATTTCTAAATTTGGAGAGACTCTTAGCTCGGCTTTTCCACCCCACTTCAGCTTGTACTTGTTGTTCCTCCACATCACATGGTCTTGCAGATGACTAAGAATGATAATGTACGGAGATGAAATCTCACGGACTAGCCATGCGACCAAGAACTCAAATTTTGAAAATGGAAGAGGCCCATTCTGAAAAAAAAGAGCAAAATACAAAATCTAACATATAATTAACAATTTAAACAGACATTAATTCACTAATTTTCAAGCCAAAAATATTAATTAAACAGAGCAAATTTAAAAGCTGACAAAGAAGGTTACACAACTATTTTGAACGTTCTTATATTCAATAAAAACAGGAGAGAGAACAATATGAGGGAACAACATCTGATGTTGATAAACATATCCTACTGTATATTTACTGCTTAAAGGAGAAGAGAACATGTTCTGATGTTGATAGAAGATAGATGAACATGTTCTTTTGTGGTTATATAAAGGAGAACAGAAATGAAAATATTCTACTATTAGTGATGTGGACTCCAGTCGATGAACTTGAACTCGAGTTGGACTGAAGCCAACACAACGACTCGACTCAAAGAGTTTTTTTTATTAGTGACTTGACTCATGATGAACTAGCTTCGCTGTCCTCATTCATAACACACTCATAAAGCAAAATAAAAAAATTGTTGACTTGAGACTCAGACTTGGTAGGAAAGACCTGAAGACAACTCTGTCTACTGTTGATCAGAATGCACTAGCAGATATGAGTGATCAAATAGGCAAAAAGTTGATTATATAGTGTTGAATTATGCTCTTCTATATTTAAATGAGGTAAATTATAACATGGTTCCCAGTTGATATATATATATATATATATATATATATATATATATATATATATATAATAATATATATATATATATATATATATATATATATATATATATATATATATATATATATATAAAGACTAATCGACAAATAAGAGAAGACTCTAGGCAGAAATATGTCTCCGACTATATAAGGAAAAGACGATGGTCATATATCGGTCATGTCCTACGAATGCAAAACAACAGAATACCACTACAGGCGCTCACTTGGGTTCCTGATGGTAAGAGGAAAAAAGGAAGACCAAAAGAAACACTCAGAAGAACAATAATAAGAGAAGGAAGAACGTTGGGCCTAAATAATGTGCAAGAGCTAAGAGGAGTGGCGTCACAACGAACAGCCTGGAGAGCACTGGTTTCTGCCTTATGCGCCGTGTTTGGTGCTTAAAGAATTTATTATTATTATTATTATATATATACGAGGGGCGTTCAGAAAGTAATGCACCACATCGTTTTTCTCAGGAGCTGTTTATTCAAAAAGCATGAAATTTATACACAATATACATGGATATGTCCTGTAAACATCGGTATTATTCAACATAATCCCCATCAACGTGTATGGCTTTATGCCAGCGCAAAACAAGTGCATGTATTCCTAGCCCGTACCAGGTTTTGTCTTGATCATGTAGCCATTTCTTCGCTGCATGAATCACTCCTTCATCATCTTAAAACCTTGTCCCATGGAGTGCATCTTTAAGTGGACCAAATAGATGAAAATCAGAGGGTGCCAAATCGGGACTATAGGGTGGATGGGGTAGAACAGTCCAACCCAATTTGGTGATTGCTTCCCGTGTTGCCAGACTTGTGTGAGGTCGCGCATTGTCGTGAAGGAGAAGCAGGTCTTCTGGATTATTGTGCGGCCGAACTCTGCGAAAACGTTGATTGAGTTTTTTCATAGTCTTAATGTAAGCTTGCGAATTGATTGTCTCTCCTCTTGGCATAACGTCCACAAGAATCACACCTTCAATGTCCCAAATGACAGTGATCATGACCTTTCCAGCTGAAGGAATTGTCTTGAATTTCTTTCTTCGTGGTGATTGCGGATGATGCCACTCCATTGACTGTCTTTTTGTCTCAGGTTCAAAATGATGTGCCCAGGTTTCGTCACCTGTAACGATCTTATCCAAAAAGTTCTCTCCATCAGCATTGAAACGCTCCAACAATTCAGAAGAATTTGCTTTCCTTTGCAATCGGTGGTCATTTGTGAGACTTCGAGGAACCCATCTTGTGCAAACCTTAGAAAATCCGAGAGTTTTTATAACTGCATTCGCACTACCAATGCTGACTGACAGCTGTAAGGCCAATTGTTGAGTAGTGATTCGCCTATCAGTAAGAATAATGCCCTCAGCGCATTTCAACATTTCTGCGTTGGTGGCTGTGGCAGGACGTCCACAGCGCGGCCGAGCAAGCAGCTCCGTATCTCCACTTCCTGATTCTTTGATTCTCTGAACTCAGCGACTGACTGTACTCCTGTCGACTGCAAAACTTCCATACACATCACATAGACGCTTGTGAAGGTTCACAACAGTTTCCTTCCCTGCAACGAGAAATTCTATCACAATTCGCTGCTTATAACGCAAGTTGCTAACACGCTCCATTTCAACGGTTTAGGGAAGCCGTATTATTTGGCCGGTTGCGGTGCAATTTGGTGCACACAATTGGCACATGCCATATTTGAAGTGTGCAAAATTTCATGCTTCTATCTTCATTATTAGCTGAGAAAAACGATGTGGTGCATTACTTTCTGAACGCCCCTCGTATATATATATATATATATATATATGTGTGTGTGTGTATAGAGATAGATAGATAGATAGATAGATAGATAGATAGAGAGAGAGAGAGAGAGAGAGAGAGAGAGAGAGAGAGAGAGAGAGAGAGAGAGGGAGAGGGAAAGAGAAAGAGAGAGAGAGAGAGAGAGAGAGAGAGAGAGAGAGAGAGAGAGAGAGAGAGAGAGAGAGCATGCACATACAACACATTTTAAAAAGCTGAATAATTCAAGAAACAAGCCTGGACACTTATAATAATAATAATAATAAATTCTTTAAGCGCCAAACACGGCGCATAAGGCAGAAACCAGTGCTCTCCAGGTTGTTCGTTGTGACGCCACTCCTCTTAGCTCTTGCACATTATTTAGGCCCAACGTTCTTCCTTCTCTTATTATTGTTCTTCTGAGTGTTTCTTTTGGTCTTCCTTTTTTCCGCTTACCCTCAGGAACCCAAGTGAGCGCCTGTAGTGGTATTCTGTTGTTTTGCATTCGTAGGACATGACCGATATATGACCATCGTCTTTTCCTTATATAGTCGGAGACATATTTCTGCCTAGAGTCTTCTCTTATTTGTCGATTAGTCTTGAATTCTTTCCAACTGATGTTCATGAGTTTTCTAAGACATTTGTTCTCGAATGTATTCAGCTTGTTCTCCAATGATTTTGTTATTTTCCAACTCTCACAGCCGTATGTTAACACTGAGATAACATTTGAATTAAACAGACGAAGCTTGGTATGTATATTCAATGATCGTAATTTCCAAATGTTAGATAATCTATGGACACTTATCCATACTGCTTAATGTCAATAAATCTGATTGAGTGTCTCCCCATAATGATTAACATCTGCAGCAAATCGGTAAAGGAAGAGAAGATGCAAAAGAATTAAACAGTGATCAGTTTGTGCATAGAAAAAGGGAGAACTTGGTGCATGATGTGTAAAGAACAAGGCGACTCAACTGAAACAGGTGCCATTAAGATTCAGATGTCTAAAACTACTGTGGGATACAGATACCTGTTTACTGTAGACATGTGACAAGACAGCATGTCTTATAAACAAGTTCCCTATCACTGTTTGAGAAATCCATTACCATAATTCCCACCGTAAGGTACCTTCGGTCTGTCACACTTTGCACACCGTCATTTGCGCACTTTTTTCTATTTTCGAGAGAGTGCATTAACTTTCAACCACAGCTAAGGGGGTGCAACTGTGGTTGAAAGTTAGACAATAATTGTCTTGTTTCCCCTTATATGTATTCTCGTGAAAATAGCAAAGTGTGACGGAGTGCATTAAATCAAAAGACAATCAAGATACTCTTCTGTCCAGTTTCATTCGGGAAACGGATTTAACTCTTGCAGACTTATTATTATGGATCAAAATGATAAGATGGCTAAAAGGAACAGACGATCGCGTCATTCACAGCCAGCAAGCGAGACTATAGAAGAAGCAGCAATGTAATTCATGTAACAGAAACAACACACTATAATTAAAAACCTGCCAATTTTGGCGGGTTGTTGCTAGTATAATAATAAGAAATAGTAAACACACAGAAAATATGTTTGTTTTTTAATGTTATCTGAAATGCAGATAAAGGATGAAAAGTGCACAACTGCACATATAAATGATCAAGTTATGAAGCATTTATATAAGTGTGTACGTTCCCAACATCGTTAACTCATCATCATCATTATTCAACTCCCCATGGGAGCACAGGCAAACTTATGCCAAGTCTTCCTGTCACGTGCCATCGGCTGCAGGTCTTTCCATATCTTCCTCATCGTTTTCATATCTGTCTCTAGTTCTCTTCTCTTTCTGGACTACCTCTGCTTCTTTTACCTGGAGATTCCAGAACAAGGACTGCCTTGTAATGTTATCAAAATGTTTCCTCAATGTGTGGTATCCATCGTCAGCATCTGTTCATCTCTTCTTTCACCGACGCTTGTCTGGTTCTTGTCATGAGTTCCACATTGGTGATTTTTTCATGCCACTTCAATCCTTCTATTCTAGGCAAGCATCAATTTATGAAGGTATGTAGCTTTCTGATTGTTGTACTGTACTTCTTATAAATAAAAAAAAAACAAAATCAAAACAAAAAACAGGACGAATGGTAACACCGGTAGGCTGTATGTCATTGAGCAAGAACTGCTCAAGAGCCGTAACACTGTCTTAACAAGGGGAGACTATCGCTGACATGATATGACATTCTTCTAAAGGTATACCTTTCATTTTGTAAACAATATATGGGTGGTTACTCTGGCTTTTGTTAATATTCTCTTGTTTATTGATCATTAATAATGAAACAATAATACTGGAATTAACCATATAAACAACAATTTTTTAACGTAGACAAAGAGGCTACCTTGCAGGTAACTCATACATGATAATGAAATACTGTAACTGTACCGCATGATGGAACTAGATAAACTGTAGGCCTATTAGTCGCCTTAATGACCCATACGTGGGTCGAGACAATCGGTTTATCTACACTGTACTAGACTTATCAGATAGGAATGTCGGTCAAAAGGAAAACATTACCACTTAATGAAAATATAACTTACTGATCCATCAAAATCAAGTCAACCAGTTAACAGCGCAAGTCTAGGCTTCATGGTTAATGAACCCAGACAAAACAGAAAAAAGCAGAATTAACCAAATACGGCTGACAAGGACACGGCAAGATCATGAGCTGAAGACACGGAACCTTGTTCTTTTTTTTTTTAAGTCAAAGTATCCCGTTCAACCCTTGATGGGTTATAATTAGGATATATAATGTAGTAAATTCAAGATACTAAAATCTGATTTCCGATATCAAAATATTATATCTTCTCACCCCTCCACTCAGTCAAAATAGAGTAAATCAAAACTGTAAAATTGTGTGAATGTATGTGTGTTCCCTCACCTTTACAACAACAAAAATAATAATAAATAAATAAAACACATATAAAAAAGAAAGTAAAGACTCTCATAATGCCATGTTATTAACAATGTGAAAAGGGGGTGAGAAAGCCCACAGGTGTCCGGGATGACACCGATTCACTATTTATCTGCCATCATCCATATGAGCACCTCATCAGACTACCCCTTTATCTTCACACCGTCTTGGACCCTTATATAATAATGTTAGTTCTGACACGGAAATGAAAGACGTGGCAATAGATTGTTGATGACCTATACTTCTTGGGGAGCTTATAGTAATGAAAACAAAAATGAATGGCTGACAATAGACAGTGCTTCTGTAGGCTGAAGTTTATTACATGTATCAGAAGGAAGTAGTCCATTTTTTTTTCTTCTGGGCATGCTATCAGATGCGTTAAAATACCAGTTCACCTTGGCACCCACTGGGCAAAACTGATGGAAGAAAAACCAAATCTGACGGAAGAAATAAAAACACTGATGGAATTTTAAAAAAAAAAAAAACTGACGAAAGAAAACCAAATCTAACGAAAAAAAAAAAAAACAGTTAGCAAACGACAAGCAAGGTGACAGTACATTTTAACAACACAGTGTAAAAAAAAGGGGGGGGGGGAAGTCACTAACAAAACTAATAAACAACAATCGTAACTGATAGTCTGAAGAAGAAGGGGTGTATATGTATACAGGGCTAAGTACTTATCACCTTAGTTATTGAAAGTGTTCCCTCCAACGTCCCCGCACTTATCAGGAAATGAAAAAAACAAACAAAAAAACTCATGAATGTTTACGATGCCAACCACACAGCGAAAACAGTCATATGACAAGGTATAACATTTCAGTGGTTTCGTAAACAGCGGTCTGCTTAGGGGGGGAGGGGGGTGTCGCCATTACGACATCTCACGTGACGTGACAGTTTTCGGTTAGTTCATACTGGTGAGAAGCCTTTGGGTGCTGGATTGCTGAATTAATACATACTGACAATGGCAAATAAATAGTGAATTATGTGTCATCCCAAACACCCTGGGCTTTCCCACCCTCCTTCCCCACGACCGATATGACAGACTACCATTTTAGGACAAAGGACAACACAGATGCACGCCCACACATTTTGAGAGATTTAATTTGCTCTATTTACACTAACTGGAAAGGCGAAATTTTCGTGTGGTTAAAAATAACATTTTGCCTCGTTTTGGCAAGGCGTGCCCCGGTCCGACACAGGATCCGTCGCTTATATTAGGGTGTATGTCAAAATAAAAAAGACCCTGCGGTCTGGTTTATTAGGACTGTATAATAGCTTGAAAGGCGAAATGACACACTGATCAGGTATCGGTAATCAAAATTACGGTATTATCTGGAAGTAGTGACACTATATATCCTATTTATATAACCCATAAGAGGTTGAACGGGATATTTGTCTTCATTACAACAACAACAACAACAAAAAAAATTGGGGCCTTCTCAACCGCTGAGTTCTTTGTGAAAAGCTGAGAAAACACTTATCTTTACAATACCGTGTACTGTGACGCAACACTGACGTGAAGAGTTGGATATACATTTACAGGGTGTCCGAAGATTATCTTTACAACTTTTATCTAATATAAAAAGCTAACCAAGAGGGTGTAGAAATACTGGAGTTGTCCCATTTTACAGAGAAACCCATTAAGTTTTTCTGAATACCAAGTTTTGACAAGTTTTCTCATCTTCATTTTTTTCTTCTTCAGATCTTCATAATGAATCCATAGGAGAAAGCAGTGTGTTGAGTGGTTTATTCAAACAAAATCTGATACACAGGTCCAACGAAGGTTAAGAAACTTAAAAACAAAAACTTTTGGGTTTTCTGTGTCTAAATTTCCTTGATTGGTAATTCTACGTGTGTTAGTAAATATTTGATTTAGTATCAAAGCTGTAAGGATAATGTTTAGACTCCCTGTACTTTGATCCGATATCATGCTGAGTGACGTCATCACGTTAACACCCGAAGCGCCCGCCTTATCGCCTTATTTAAAGACTATTTAAAGCGAATTTCTCATAGTACTGTATTACCTCTCAAAAATAAACGTGATGTACTTTCGTTTCCATATATTTTCGGGAATTTCTGTGTGGTAAGAAGTACAATGTTAGAGTATTTTAAAAGTAAAATCATTCGTACCACGAGAAGGCCCCCCTCTCCGCCTTCTCAAGTCAGGAAGTAATGTTGAAAAAAAAAATACATTCATTTTATTCTCATGCGAATAAGGTCAAGGTAAAAAGAAATCAAAGGTATTCCCGTAGCAGAAACTGTGGCAGGTGAGTGATGTGTTATTGACTTGACCATAACTAGGTCCAGCTTTGTTATGAGGAGAAGTGACCAGTTCCCTTCCTCACTGCTGCCTCTGGCTTTCACTAAATCATGAGCAGATTCAGGTACCCATTTACAGCTGGGTAGACTGGGGCGTGGTGCTACTGGGCTTCGATCCTGGAACCCGGTAACTATTCCGCGAGTGGAAAGCGCTCTAACCACGTAGTAAAAGTCGAACGTCTCATGCCAATAAAGCGCCCAAAACCAAACTCAACAATGACTGACGTCAGATAACAACACCCACATCCACACACTGTCAATGAGAAGAATATTCAACTGCACCCTCGTCATTGCATTACTTCTGGTCGCACTTTCCTACTCTAAGAAGAAAAGGAGGGTGGGGGGGAGGGGGTGTGTGAGTGTGTGATTTAAAAAAAAAATTCGGATTTTACCTTACGGTGCGAGGCACGTTGCTTTCGGCATAAACTTAAGTCTGTTGGTTATATCAGAGCGCAATTAGCCATTCAAAAATAGGTGGACTGTATTAACTGGAGCACAGCGTTAGATTCCTGAAACAGGACTAATAGTATCTGCTAGCATGAAGAATCCATAAACACAAGTGCCAGCTTCGCCAACGCTGCCTGTACCTCCACACAAAAAGGTGCAACTGAAAAGTTATGTCTCAAAATCCTTCCTCATAGTTTACGTACTGACTGACGTTATCACCCACTTGCGTTAGACACTTTGGTGTAACTACCACCCGAATGGACCGGGCATGTACCTAGGGCTTCGGGCCCGTGTGGGGGTCCTCGAAAAGAGTTGTTGAGAGACACGTTCACCTACGCCACCAGGCATGGTACTTGATGATGATGATGATTTGTTGAGCCCATTTTATAAGGTGAGTCTCAATTCATGTGTGTCCGGGTCATCCTTACGTTGTAGTTACGCCACTGGTTACACATATCCATTTTGCAGACCCAAAACAGCAGAACCGGCATTTAAAAAATACATATAGAATATGTGGCTCTCTAGTTTATCAAGTGATCAAAACACGCTTTCACTACTTGTTTTATTTTGAATTTATATTTTGTATTTATGGATAGAAACATAAATCAAGTGTCCTGTAGCTTTTGTCTTCATTTGTGGGTTTTAACACAGTTACTTCTTCAAAGACCCCTTGTTTTGCACGCAGCGCCCACATTTTCCTAAACCATTTCTGCTATCTACATACCACTGGCCTACCCTCCTAATAACATTTTCAAGCCGAACCACGGCCCGTTTCGCCGAGGAATGCTCTCTATCTACCAGTTCCAGTTTTCCAGTACATAATGCAAAGTTTCAGCGAGTTGACAGAACAAATCAAACAACCACAAACGCGCGCAAAACACACATACAGGCAAACCATTAACAAAAATGTTGCTGAGTTGATACACGATGCCTGAAAGTCATAACGCTCTGACATCCTCAGTAACGCTTTCTAGAAACAGTCTCTCCCCTTCCCCTCTCTCTCACACACAAACACATATAGGGGGAGGCGCTCGTTTACATATGACGTCAAGCAAATTTGACAATGTATAACCCCTCCCCTCCCATGCCACATTTCGCAATAAAAACTCAGACCCACCCCCCCTTATGTGACGCCACCCACCCCCCCCCCCCCCCCCCCCCCCCCCCTTTCCAACTGTTTAGTAATACTGAAAAGAAAGAATGTAATCAAATGTAAATTAGTTAACCGGTGTAGGCTAGACAAAATATAAATCTTTTAAGTAAAACAGTGTTTTGTGTCTTTGATCTCATCGGACAGCGACCATTTGTTTTTGTTTTATTTTATTTTTTAATCAACAGGTTCGGTTAATTCTTTAATGTGTGTAGTGTGTGTGTGTGTATATATATATATATATATATATATATATATATATATATATATATATATATATATATATATATATATATATAATTGAAACCATCTTCTTCTTCTTCGTACACTCTCAGACGTCGTCCACTTGAATGTTCTCAAAGAAAGCAGTAGTCAGTTTGAGGCTATTTGAATTCCCGTAAAGCTTTTCCACGAAAGAAGCTGGCGTCGGCCATATGCGCTTTCTCTGTACCACATATAAGGGGCAACTTTGAAATTAATTGAAACCAGTTAATGGTTATAAAAATGATCCGATATATCAGCCGAGATCATAATAATAATATAAGTCGCCCACAAGGGAGTTCTTAACTATTGCGGGTAAATGTAGACTTAAGAGGCTGGAAGTTACAATATCTACTTTGTTCTAACATCATTTATGAAAGAATCAGTGCGCACTAGTATTTTTAGCGTGACTCCCCCCTTTTCCACTTCTTTTCCTCCTATCGTCATACATCGTCACAAAATTTTGAACCCTCCCTCACTGCGTGACGTCGTATGTGGTAGGCCCCATACACGCAAATCATTAACAAAAAAAATGTTGCTGTGACAAGCGTGAATGTCAAAACGCTCGGATTTCCGCAATAGTAATTGAGAGCCATATTTCGCAAGATCTCTCTCAATCTCTCTCTCATAAACGCACGCACGTATGTCATCATCAGTATTCAGCTCTCTATGGAACACAGGCATCCAAGTCATCCGTCCAGTACCATCCGTTCAAATTCTCTGTTCATATCTTCCTTTCTAAGAGGTCTATCTCCAGACCCCTTCGAGTATTCTCAGGTCTTCCTCCATTGCTATGTATTATTCTTCGGACTCCATAACAATGGCATATAATACGTATTTAGGCCTGAGACAACAGGTGTTCAGGTTACTATTTTTTGTTACAACAGTAAATAACTTTAAAAAAAAAAAAGAAACACTTAAACAATAATGAAAGCTATAAAAATGGGACCACATAAACACATTTATTAGGAATGTGACATAAGACGCCAGTATTACTTCTGTTTTTATGAGTGTTTGTTTTATGCTTCACATTTAATGTCGTCTATAAAATTATCTCCGAACCAGAAACATTAATATCTTATGTAGAGCTTCTTCCACACCAGCTCCATCTTCGCAAAACAAACCCACACTCTCAGTGGCGCAGCCAGGTTATAACCTCAAGGGGAGCGAACAAGGCACCCCCCGACATATCACATTTCTAAATGAATACTTTTAAATTCGTTATACACGTTTATTTCGTACTAAAATAAAAACACAAGAATTATTCTGCTTCACAATATGCATAATGCACCTATTAGAATAAAATAAAAACTGTGGGCACAGCAGTGCGTGAAGAGCAGATGTGAAGCAAATTCCCGTATCATAGTTTGGAGACCAGCGGGCTGATCACCCGCTTGCCAGCCATACTGATTACGGAAACAACAATTAATTTTTTGTTGTACCAATAAACGCCATTAGGCGTAACGGAACAACAATTAGTTTCTTGTTGCCCTAAGACGCCTCTAGGCGTATTGGCTACGGACTGCTTTGTCGGTCAGTGGCTAAGGACGGAAGAAGAAGAAGAAGATAGTTTGGAGACCTGATATTTTACCCACCTTGGTGCTTGCTCCATCGTAAGATTAACCGTAATACATAGTTATTTATAGCTCCAAGTTTTTTGTATTGCTGAATGAAGAATGTTGAAAAAAAAAAATGCCCCAGTGTAGTGGGTTTGATGGTATTGTATGATGGTGATATTACTAAATGTAATGTATGAGGCCAGCTGTGAAGGCTCCTGAGATAAAATGTAGTTGTGAATTGTCAGAAGGCCTTTCTTGCTACCACTACGACCTCACACTCAATTTTTTTTTTCTTAATGAATGTAGCTATGTAAAATGTCTATGGTAATGATATGTAATGTGGTGTGATAGTTATAGATACACCCACAGATATTTAAGCAGACTAATAATATTTAACAAATATTATAATACACTGAACTAACTCAAGAGTGTAAAATTTTTGATAGAATTATATTACATTTATTTGTTCTGGATCAAGTTTTATGTTGACCAGAACTTTTTTTAAAAAAAGGATTTAAAAAATTATGAAAGAAATGCATGGAATGTTACATAATAAATGCAAGAGTGTACATATATAAGTACTAGACTAGTTAGTTTTATTAAAATGTTCTAGTAGTCATCTACTTGGGAGGATAGTTAATGCTTGTGCTGTTGGGGTGGCCTCATCACACCTGTCTATATTGACTACACAGTGTCCAGTAAATTACAGGAATTTTATGGGGTATTAGTAACTAAAAGGCGTTGGTGAACTTCCAGCAGACCAGAGGCTCACTCAACTTGCATAGGTAGCTCTGGTGCTGAAATCTGGTGGTCCCACCTCTCCGTGCTGGCGGGCAATAATAGTGGTCTCTGTCACAACGTACTGCACAGATACACTCGAGTAAAATCACCAACTGAATGGACACCGCCTTGTTGACAACTGAAACTCACAGCTCAGATTATGAATAAAGAACACAGAAATGCTAGCAAAACTCAGCTGAGCTGCTGGCTATAGTATGGCGTCCCTGAACTTATTTCACTTTCTTTCATTTGGAAATCACCACACTTTAAAATACTGTGTCTATCATCGAACAACTATTGAGGAATGGCCCCACTTGCGCGTCTGAGCGCCGATAAAATGATTGTCTGTGGCCAATCACTGCCTAGGTTTATTTCAAATTCAAACTTCCTACCCTAAAGTCATTTCAGTCATGCTTCAGTCAAGTATGGATGTTTATCTGTTAGTCTGTCCGTCTCTACTTGTTTTTTTCAAAAACGTACTTGATTTTTGAACCAACCTTTCTCTCCCCTCCAAAATTTTGTCGTTAAAAGTTATTTTTAGACACAGCTCCCACCAATGTCCCTTCGCTTCCCTACTAAGTAGATTTGAACACCTGCGTCTCTAGGTCGTGTTTTTTTGTGCAAATAGCGACACTTTTTATTCCATACAGTCTGTCGCTGATGTGAACAACACTGTCTTTTGTCATTATCTTCAATATTATCTATCCGTCTGTAAAATTAAGAACATATTAGTTCACTGCTCAGAATGGGCCATCCGGCCAGCTAATTTTTATATTCCTAACATTAATATTACGAAAAAGTTACTTTTTAATTTTTGTAATATTCCAAACATCTGCGTTCTGCCGCTGAATTCAAATCAAAGGCTTGGTATCGCAAAAGCGACCAATAAATGACTGTGGCGTAACATATCCAAGGTCCCTTCTGTCGAGTTCCTTACTTTATGTCAACTTGGGGAAACGTGACTTTTCTCCGTTTCCCCCCCAATTGCGTCTCCTTAGCCTTTCTAGTCTCACGCAATCTTTCCAGTCATATTTTTTCCTTTTTATCCGCCGTTCCCCTCCTGTCTAGCAAGTCAATTTTTATGGAGGGTGATGACCCGCGGTCTGGGCGATCATGTACTATCAGCAGCCTACGCATTATGTTTTTATCCTTACATGTTATCTTTGGAGGTATTTTACCGTTGTATCTCTGTCAATTTCACTACACCCAGCACATACTCCAGGGAATTCGCTGAAACTACTCCATTAAACCACCGTTTCATATCGTTAGGATAAAGAAAATTGATCAGTTCTAGTGATATCAATAGTCAACAATTACAGCAAAATGACCATTTTGTACGTCAGAACAGAGATATGTTGCTTTTCGACCATCCAGTAATAAATGTTGTTCAGTAACGTATCATTTTTATCCAACAACTTAATAATAATTTCCAATACGGGACCCAAGACGCATCAAAAGTGAGGAATGCAGTAAGCGACCCATAGCTTGACTGCCTGCGTCAGGGTCAGCGAACCAGAGCTGACCAAGACCCTACTCCACCTCCACGTGGTGGTCCTGGAAACAGGCTGCATCATTGCAGTCTGGCTGAGGAGTAGGGAATCGAAGAGGGACGGCAAACCTGGTCCCAAAAAATGCCGTGCGGAAGTCGGATGTGTCGGCCGAAAGGCGCAAATACCGCAGCTTTGCTGTAAACGGACACAACGCAACCAACGTCCTTTTCAGGACGAACGAGGAATAAGAAGATTTCCAATACATTGCGCTCATTCTAAATTTGCGATTTCAGTGGAATGTCAATCCCGGTAGTCTCAAAAAGAGAGCTGCGTCTGTAATAGCTGGTAAAGTAATCCTACTTTGCCTGCCTCTGCGCTTTCCACCGTTAGAAGACCAGCTAAGATTGCTTTATCGTTGAACAAACGGAATCGGGTTTACAAAAGGTTCTTTCATTGCTTTTTTTTTTTTTTAATTTTTACCTTTACTTTGTTCATTTTTAAAAAAAAATTATGTGGGTACCTTTAGCAAACTAAGTTATTCAATCACTTCAAGCATCCGGCTGATTCGCACACAAAAAAAAAAAGGAAAAAATCCATCAACAAAAACATATTGTTTTTGCTCTTTGTGAGTAAACCAACCAATGCTGGTCGACTGTAGAACACTTTTCACTTATCTATACTTAGAATGAAATTGTGCCCAGCTTCATATTTTTTGGGAGGAAAAAAAATGACCTTACTTGAAGCAGAACAGGTACTAAATCAGATGTTACAGGTGTGTCACAAAGCAAGTGTAGATCTGTTGGGTATTCCCTATATTTGTCAACGACAGAATAGTCTTACTGTGACATTCTTGTCCTCTTCATCATAGTCATCTAAAGTAATTAGACCTTATATGACATCCACTTCCGCTACGTGTGCAGCTGCAGCTGTAACCATCTCATAGGTTGAAGGTAGGATCCCGTTTCACGCCCACTGAGGCATATTAAGAATATGGTGTTAGGCTCATATTTTCTTGACTATCGGCACACTAGGGGTGATGTGGTCAACCTTTCCAGAGTTGCTCTGGTACCCAATTCATGAGGCTGGGTCGACCACAGAGCCGTTTGCAGTCTAAAAATCCCACCTCAACTGGGGATCGAACCATGGACCACCGAGCTAGGAAGCCAGTGCACTAATCACTACGCTACCGCGGCTTCTTAAGTTGGAGGTAAGTAACAAGTATTCTGAGCGTTTCATCTCTTGTGAAGCTACAGCTGCTTGGACATGGTCTCCTGCTCCTGGGCTGAAGGTATGTAGCAGATTTTTTGAATGGTCCACTTCTGGTGCAAAAGACGATGTCGGCGTGTCTAAACTAGGGTTCCCATAATGTTTTGTTTAAAAACCGGGACATTTCCAAATTTTTACCTAAAAAACCCGGGACATTTTGTAAAAAAAACGGGACATGTTAAAAATTAAGGTAAAGCATAAATAAATCTATTATATATTATATGTTGCACTTAAAATAAGATACTGGTATAAAAATACACACATTAACTAACACAACTTTCACTTTAAAAAAGAATTCTAAATTACAAACATACTTAATTAGAAAAATCGCACCTTTACAAAAAATACAATAGTCAAGTTTATATTTCAGATCCATCAGAATATTTATCAGATTTATGGGCCTGTTCAAGAAGTTGTTTTTCTTCTGATAGAACTCAGCACAAGAGAAATCCTTAAAATGGGTCTTTATAATGGTTAAAGCTTTCACTGTCTCAATTTTAAGTCTGTTTTTTTCGTCTGTCCAAAGCGCATTTATTAATGAAAAAACACGTTCAACAGCTGCATTGGATCCTGGCAGTGCCAAACAAAAACTAACCAGGCATTTCAGGTTCTCAGCATTTTCAGCATTTATATCCTGCTTTGTAAAATGAGCGAACATCTCACACCATTTTTCACTGACACTTTGATCCTTCAGTTCACTCCACACATCAAATTTGCTTTCACAATATTTTTTCACACATGCAAACTCATCAAATAGGTCCTCTTCATTCACAGTAAAATTTGGTGACACTGTCTTCATGAATATGTAGCTTTCTTGGATGTTCTTCCAAGTCACAGACTCCCTTCCCTTCAAATTGATCCAATCCATAGACTGAAGAGGCATAAGAAATGGTGTACACCACTCCTGAATATATTCAATGCAGGTGTCATAGAAATCTACTGCATAGCTTTGAAACTTTTCAACTGTTATGTGTCCTTCTTTTTCTAATTCTTGCAACTGATTTTTCACAGTAGTGGTAAGAAACTTTTCTGCCTTCCTGTAGTTTAATTTTTCCACCAGTTTGTTTACTTCATTCTTCACTTCAATTACTGTTATCTCTTGCTTTTCAACACATTAGATGGTATCAGAAAAGGTTTTTAACTGGCTGGCAATGAAATGCAGGAGTGTAATTGAAAGTGGATTTTCAAAGAAATTTTTGAGACTGGTAGGACATTTGTAAATGGAAAGGAAATATGACTTCAATGCAGGGAAAATGTCAATAACTCTCTGGACTGCAGGCAAGAGAGAGAGCCATCTTGTCTTGCTGTTACCGAGGGTCCACTGTAACCGGAAATTGATAAAGTAACACTACTAAAACACAGAATAAAATCCGTTACCCAAAGATTTTTTTTTCAGGAAGGACCCTTAAAAAGCGGGACATTTGGAATAAATTCGGGACACCGGGACATTTTATCAAAAAACGGGACTGTCCCGGGAAAAACGGGACGAATGGGAACCCTAGTCTAAACCAAAGTAGGAATCCGATCTCACACATTTTGACAATTCATTTACTCACTTTGCACCTTCCTTCATCTTCTTTCAATCCCGTCCAGACAGTTTCGTCTTCTTGGTACGCTTCTCCATCCCTTTATTAGAACTAAATGTGAATATCCAATTGTTTTTAAAAATTGCGCCACTCATGACGCTACTCAGTTTAATCCACGGGGGGTCAGCGACTTAGGCAGCTTAAAAATGCCTCGAATGTGTCACTATTCAGAACTAGGCGAGAAATGATAACAAATCCACACACTAACTGGTTGTTAAATAGACAGAACTATTGTAAATAACCACAGTGTTCCGCATTTGTTTACACTGCCTAAAACAGTTTTAGTAAGCACGTGTTTGTGTGGGTACCTGGGTAGATGAGTGTTAAAATGAGAAAAAGCGCCGTTTTTTGGAGGACGAGGTCAGAGGAGCGCCCCCTCCCACTGCTGCACATTCTTTCTCATATGTTCTTTACCTCGTTTCCTTGAGGCATGCCGCTTTCAGCAAATTATAAATGTCCTTCAGTTCTGTCAAGTCACGATTCTACGTTGGGAAGGTTAGATTTCCATAGTGCATTCTGTACACTGGTCAGTTCTGTGTTTTACTATTCCCAAAATAACATAATACTGAAAATACGCCCCTACTCTGCGGGGACAATAATTATCAGATCTTTTTGTTGCTTGTCCCCTAATATATCCAACTAATTAGTCTGATATCCTAGCCATCTAAATCAGTGGCGTACCCGAGAGTTTTCAGCGCAAGGAAAAATGCGCCCAGTCACCGCCAGATAAACTACATGCTCATATTGTAGACTAATAAAAGGGAAGTTTAAAGGACTATATCAAACACTGTCGTGAATTTGGAATTATATTTTATGATGAACAGTATGAATTATTGGGAAAATATGAAATTTAAGAATTAATTAAACACTAGAAAATACATGAACCGTCTTTTTAATAACCGTTTGTTTTAAATTAACAGTCCCGGCAGATATCTATTTTGTGTGTGTGTGTGTGTTACAGATTGATCTTTTGCACCTTAATTCCTGCAAACTGATCAACTATGTGATAAAAATAAATGCTCTCAAGAGTTTCTCCTTCAATACTAAGAACGCTAGATTACTCAGACGTTCCTGTCCCAAAGACGCTAGTAAGTTCGAAAGAATTAGCTTCAGTTTACAAAAAGAACGCCAACAACTGGCTACTGAAGTAAAAATCGTTAGCAGAATTTGCAAGTGCTAAGCGTAAGTTTGGGAATACGTCATTTCCGTAAAACACCACGAATGAAAGTAATACGGCGCTAATAGACAATATTTTAAATACATAACACACACATTTCATAACATATTGTTCGACTGGCTACTCTAGCACACTGAATAGGGACCACTGTTCTTGGAGCATGGAACGCAGAAACTGAACCCAAAAATCAGGTTGCGACGGATCAGAACGCAGCCGGTAGCAGTAAGGGGGTGCCATGTTTCCGTGCAACATGGGTTTCGGGAAAGAGATAAGTAGCGTTCATGTTTTCTGCCTTCGAGAGGACGTTCAGCTCACTAACATTAGTTATGATCATATAGCTGAAGTAGAGGAACGTTCTGGATTTGAAGAAGAAAATGAAAATGATCGAATCGGGTAAGAAAAACAAGACTTGACGTGTGTTATTAGGATACAAATATTCGCAGAGAAACGACATGACTAACCCCCCCCCCCTGCCTGCAGCTGCTCACCCCTGCCCCCTCTTTGCTACGCCACTGATCTAAATCTGTTTCCATGATGCATTAAATCACCTATTCAAAGGACTCTTGTCAAAAGCCTTCAGGCAATCTACGAAATGCCATGTAAATGTTTTTTTAACCTCTGCGT
The DNA here is from genome assembly GCA_024509875.1 of Oreohelix idahoensis. Lineage (NCBI taxonomy): Eukaryota > Metazoa > Mollusca > Gastropoda > Stylommatophora > Oreohelicidae > Oreohelix > Oreohelix idahoensis. Next base: position 572,182 of record JAMPIV010000002.1, on the reverse strand, counting down.
TTTTCTGCCAATATCTGAGATAAGGATTGGTTTGGTTTGAAGGATTATCTTCATTGCACACGGACAACTCCATCAGTGTTCCGATCTCCTCCCTTAGATCACAGAAAGAGGATCTCAGCACAGTGCACGAACTCCATTGCACCGGCGAGAATCCCAATGTGTGTATATAGGAATAACACATTCTATAAATATTTTTGTGGTAGGTAGGTTTCTAATTTTTAAATTTTGCCAGTGCAGCGGCCTGATAGCCTACTCTTTACGATTTCCAACTGTTGTGGGATTTTTAACGTGCGCAACTTGCACACGGGACCTCCTATTTTTTCGCCCTTATCCGAGAAGGCTAGGCATCCGATCTCACTACTATCCAGGAGACCGGGGGGGGGAGGTATGACATTATTAGTACCACTGGTTCTGAAAAAATTTTTCCATAAAATATATTCCCTCCAACTGGGAATCGAACCTGGTACCTCTAGAATTTGAGGCGGAAGCCTTACCTCTTAGCCACTCCGAGGAAAGGAAGATAGGGTAATTAACACTTCAATCCAGGAACAAATGAACGAATCTTTATCTCATCAGGGTAAAGAAATTTCACTAATTCACTCCATGTTCCTGTTTTGTGCTGTCCGCTCAAGGTCTTTTCCCCCTTCATTTCTATATCAAGCTTACTTCTCCTTGTGTTTTCCTATCTCCATCTACCTCTCTAACCCTGGGGATTCCAGAATAAGAACTGTCTTCTAATGCTATCAGCAGAGATGCAAAGGATTGCACATTGCTCCTGTGTGAATTCCAGTGTTAGATCTCTGAATGCATGTTGCTCCTGTGTGAATTCCAGTGTTAGATCTCTGAATGCATGTTGCTCTTGTGTGAATTCCAGTGTTAGATCTCTGAATGCATGTTGCTCTTGTGTGAATTCCAGTGTTAGATCTCTGAATGCATGTTGCTCTTGTGTGAATTCCAGTGTTAGATCTCTGAATGCATGTTGCTCTTGTGTGAATTCCAGTGTTAGATCTCTGAATGCATGTTGCTCTTGTGTGAACTCCAGTGTTATATTTCTGAATGAATGTTGCTCTTGTGTGAATTCCAGTGTTAGATCTCTGAATGAATGTTGCTCTTGTGTGAATTCCAGTGTTAGATCTCTGAATGAATGTTGCTCTTGTGTGAATTCCAGGGTTAGATCTCTAATCATGACCCTGAAGAGCCTCGTCGTAGTGCATCATGGAAACTGGCAAACTTCAGATTGCCTGGTTAACTCTTCTGGGATCGACTAGCACCACCAGGTTGGCCCAACATGATGACTCCCCCCTGTGATGAAACATGTTGAGAACCCAGCATTGCACACTAAGCTAGGAGGAATCATTTTAGCCCCAAAGATAATGCCAAGGATTCTTCAACTTGGCACTGGCTTTAAAAGAGTGGCAAGCTCAGTAGCCCTAGTTAACAACAACATTATATCAACAGCTTTCCTCAATGTGTGAACAGAAATAAAAGATGCCTTGTGCTTAACATTATCAGAACACTAGATTTACATACATTTCAAGTACTTCATCGCACAAACAACAACCAAGAAGTCACAGACGTTCATAAATAGGTCCCTGCATAGAATAAAAGGATTGAAATGGTATGACAAATCACCAAGGTGGAACTGATGACTATAACCAGACAGATGCCAATGGAACAAAAGATGAGGATACACACTGAGGAAGCCTGGTGTTGAACAATTCTATCATTTGGAAAGTGGCTGTTGTTGAACAATTTTATCATTTGAAAAGTGGCTATTGATAAACAATTCATTTGGTAAGCAGCTATTGTTGAACAATTATATCATTTGGTAAGTGGTTATTTGTGGTAAAGTGGGATGTTATAAATATTTATAGGGGACTTAGTGTACTGACTGAGATCAGCTGTGAAGGTATCTGTATCTAATAGGTGTAGTGTTTTACAGATGACCTTACTTGCTACCACATTTATACCTCAGTCAGAATTATTCTGGAATATTGTGATGACTACGTTAAATGTCTAGGGTTATGTAAATGATGAAGTGTAAGTCACAACAACAACAGACAGATAAACAATTTAATTTATTCCACCACACTTGACAACACTGTGACACTCACACACATTTAACACTCTATAAGACTATCTTAAATGAGTCACTGGTAAAGTTTCAAATATATATGTATTAATTACTTTCACTAATATATATCCTGATTCAACTACACAGTGAACCAGGAATCACAATCAAATGTAATCACAATTTATATATACATAATTTATAAATATGAACCTTGTAGTGACATATTTTATTAGTATTATCCTATGTGTGTCAGTTGTGTAGTAGTACTATGAGGTAATACTGGTTTTGTTTTTCAAGCTATGTTGTTATTTGTCATCATGACTTCAAGTGTTTGTTTATCTTGGAAATAGTATGGGGAATCTTCACCGTTCCTATCAATTTAAACAATGTATTGACCCTCAGTTTTACTATAATGTCAAGTTTTGAGGGGGACACATAATGTTGAGCTCCTCTGGCCACAGAGGCTTAACTTTCGTGATGGCGGCAGGAAAAGACTCCTCTGCTCGATTGCTCCCCTGTGTTCTGGAGACACCTCACTAGTCGCTATCTGGACTCAGGAGTATGCTGTCAGCCTCCAGATTCAGCAAAGCTCAGATCAGGTGCTGCTCAATAACTTTAGGACCACAGTCCCACAATTCATGGAAATAATACACAGTTACGTTGACTGGCAATGAATATAGCACAATTTCGATCTGCCGATGTCCCAGGCTTTTATTTAGAAAAATATGCACTGGCGCTCAACGCACTGGTTCTTTAGTAAGTTTATTTGAAAAATGTGGTACTGAACTGACGCTCCTAATTGCCTATATTGGCGGGTCTAACCAATCGAGCCATGTTTACACAAGCGTTTGAAAAAAAGTACCCTTCCTTCCGTCTCCCCTAACAACAAAAGATAGTATTTGTAGCCCGACTAATCGTGTTTAGCCTTACATTTACTTTCCGCCAATCAAATAGGAGGTAACATGTTGGCCTATTTCCCGTACAATGGTGGTTCCAAAACCTGCCACTGCGCAATTCTGATTTTGGTGTTGTCTGACACCCTCACTATTTTCTTTTGGCTATAATTTGTTAATTCCTAGACTATTTGCGTAACGTTTAACATATTCTTTGTCAGCAAGTCCTAAGGAACCCAACTATATAAATTTTATGGGGCTAAGGGGCTGCGTTCAAAATATGCATTTTCTTCTACCTCCCGTTCACTTCGATCGATGTGGTGTCTGGGTACTGTCATGCTTTCAAACGTAAACCAGTATAATGTCATGTTTCCTAATAAGCGTTTTTCAGGTTTTTAAAACCTAACTCTCGTATGGGTAGTGTTTTTTATCACTGTCGATCTGAAAAAAAGTATTGCTTCTGGCCTTTCACTTGGGGAGGGTGGCATTAATTGTATATCGCGAGACGCGTGTTTAGTGTTGCATGCGTTCCTGCTTTCAGCCCTCCCTTCTCTCTATCCAAAGTTCATCTGTCTTTTCATCACGCTGTGTATAAAATGAAATTAATGGAAGTATTAATTTAGGTCATTACGCAGGGTGCCTAGCTCAAGGTTTTCTTAGAAATGCAGTACACGTTTTATTGAAGAAAGCGTGTAGTGATGCAGTAGGCTTTTACTATCAACGTGAAACGTTACAATTTGCAGACGAAGTAGAAAACAAGGGGGATTTCGAGTACAGTCATTGTGACAGCACTGTTCTTTACCATTCTTCTTTCCTTTTATTGAAGTTATTTGTTAGGCTTTACATTTACTTTTTAATTTATATATGTGGATTAGAATTTCACACGACAAATTCTCCCCACTTGAAACAGACGTTATATGTCAGTCTATAATTCTATATACACATAGAGAAATTTATTATCCTTCCTGGGGCTTAGGGTGATTCTCATCACACGGATGGCGGCTTAAAAAATCTGCTCCCAGATTTGTTTTTCCACTTATATACTCTATGCTAAACTCATATGGCTGCATCAGTAATGACCAACGGAGTAATCTAGAATTTTCATGTCTAGCCTGCGCTAGAAACGACAAGGGTTTGTGATCCGTTTGCAACTTAAATGCCTTCCCATACAGATAAATATTGAATTTCTTTATCGCATATATTACTGCAAGACATTCTTTTTCGCTAGTTGAGTAATTGGTTTCAGCTTTATTCAACTTTCTGCTAGCATATGCCACTGGGCTTAATTCCCCATCCAATGCATCTGATTTCTGTAGCAGAGTCGCACCTAACCCAATATTACTGGCATCCGTCCTTACAATGAATTCTTGACTTAAGTCAGGTAATTTCAAAATAGGTTTACTTGTGAGCTTTTCCTTCAATTCCTGGTAAGCGAATTCGCATTGTGGAGTCCATGTAATTCGATCTGGATTTCCTTTACGTGTCAAATCAGTTAACGGTGCACATATGGAATTAAAGTTTTTGATATACTTTTGGTAGAAACCACATAATGAGACAAAGGATCTCACGTCTTTCTTGGTTTGTGGTCTCGGGGCTTTCTTTAGTTTCTCTAAATTCTTTGGGTCAGGGGTCATGTTTCCCTGATAAACTGTGTGTCCCAAGAACTCTAATTCTTTACATCCAACACAACATTTGGTTGGTCGGGCTGTTAAATTCGCTTCTCTAAGTCGATTAAACAGCATGTTCAGAGAGTCAATGTGTTCCTCAAATGTTTCTGTGGCTATAAGGATATCATCCATGAAATTTGTGATGCATGGATTATTCAGAGGGTCCAATAATTTTCTCATCATTCTAGAGAAGACACTAGGTGCATTCTTCAATCCAAATGGCAATCTGTTAAACTCATAGTGTCCCTCTGAGGTACTAAAAGCTAGGTATGGTCTAACCTCAGGCTTTACTGGAATCTGATAGTATCCTTTACTCAGATCCACTTTTGAGAAATATTTAGCTTTATTTAGTCTGGCAAACAACTGATTTGTATCCGGCAATGGATCCACCTGTCCTTCTGTAATAGCATTCAGTCTCCTGTAATCTATACAGAGTCTATGTTCTCCAGAGGGTTTCCTTAAGAGTACAACACTGGAACTATACGAGGATTCACTGTGTGAAATAATTCCTTCCTTCAACAAATAGTCTATCTCTTCCTTCAAAGCTTTCTCCTTAGCAAAAGGAATCGAATAGGGTTTCATACAGACAGGTGTGGGGTCTATCAGTTTCATATCATATTCCAATAAGTTTGTATGCCCCGGTCGGTCTGTTAACACCTCTGCATGATTATCTAGAACCTGTTGCACTCTCTCTGATTTTTCGTTAAATGTGTACTGATTTTCACCTGTGCCGCTGTCTCACAGGGATGTAATGGATATTCAAATGATGAAAGTGGTTCCTTTTTCATTTCCATTGCAATGGACAAGGTCAACAAGTGTGTCTCTTCCTGATGTTCTCTTTCCAAATATTTCTTCAGGAGATTCACATGATAGATTTTTTCTTTCCCCTTCTTATCTATCTTATAATTGGTTCTAGACACCTTCTCTAGAACTGTATATGGACCTTGCCATCCAATTTGTAACTTATTTTGACTACCGGGTAGAAGAAGCAGTACCTTCTCTCCCACAGCCAAATCTCTGTCTTTAGCTTTCCTGTTATAATAGGCAGCATGTTTCTTCTTGGCTTGTTTCAAATTTTCATTGGCAAGTTTCCAGCCAGTTTTTAAACGAGTGGTCAGCTCATTCACATATTGGTATGAGGATGTAATATTTTCCTCTCCCTTTTCATCAGTCCACATTCTTAACAGCGCTTCAAGTGGACCTTTTATTGGCCTTCCAAATAATAATGTTGCCGGGGCCATTCCAGTTGAACTATGGGGTACCTCCCGATAAGCAAAGAGGGCGGCGTGAAGGTACTGGTCCCACGTATCTGGTTTTTCGTGTGCCAACTTTCTCAGGATTGACATCAATGTGCCATTAAATCTTTCCACTTGGCCGTTCCCTTGGGGATGGTACACACTACAATGGAAGTGTTTGGCCTGGAAGATCCTGAAAACTTCTTCTGTTAGTTTCCCCTTGAACTGAGAGCCATTATCAGTCAAGATTTGATTGGGAAAGCCTAACCTTGTGAAAATTGTGAGTAATGCCTCTGCCACATGTTTAGAATCAATCGATGACAGGGCTACCGCCTCTCCCCACATAGAACAAGTGTCCACCAGAGTCAGAATGTAGCTGTTCCTTCTCTTGGTTCGGGTGAGAGGTCCCACAAGATCCACGGCAACTCTCTCAAAGGGTGTTCCCACTATGGGCATTTCCCCCAGAGTTGCTGGTGCAGTCCAATGCTTAGGTGCTACTCGTTGGCACTCTGGACAGGATTTTACATATCGTTTGATATCTTCAGTTATCCCTGGCCAGAAATAGTGACAAGCTATACGCTGTCCTGTTGCGCTGATCCCCATATGACCACTGAAGGGAATCGCATGCCCTAGTTCCAACACTTTAGTCCTATATGAAGTGGGAAGGACCAGCTGTCCGTGACCATTGGATTCAGATCCAGCCTTCCTATAAATCAGTTTGTTCTTCATATAAAATTCTCCCTTGCCTGGAGGTGTATGAGATTTGGGCAACTTCTTGAAACACGGCTTGAGTGTCTTGTCCTCAGCCTGTGCCTTTCTCATCTCATCTGGATGAGTATTTATTGGATTATCCTCCTCCTTTTTAGACTGTGATCTGGTCTGCACTGTTGCCAATATCACAGGTCTCTTGGGATTCCCCAAGAAGACATATCTACACCCCAATATCAGAGGGTAGATTGGCTCATTTATCACTGCTGCTTTTATGATTCCTTCCACATATCGCGTTTTCACTTTTATCCGGGCGACGGGAAGTGTCATGGTAGCTACATCCTTGGTTGCAGTTTGAATCTCCACTGTTTCTGTGGTGTATTGATCTGCCTGCACCAGGTGAGAACTCACAACGGAATCATAATCTAAACCTGTATCATATAAACACCTTATGGTGACACCATTACAGATGACATCTTCACACACTGGGGGATGGTATGGTTCCTGTAGTTCCGCAGGTTTGACCTTTTTTCCAGATGTCATAGCAGCACAATGAGGAGGTTTCCTTCTACAATGGTCAGTGTCATGATTGTTCATCTTACAATTTTTACACCATCTCTTTCCTTGGTTGAAAGATTTTCTTTCATCATATTTCCTTTCATCGAATTGTGGGGTTTTATTTTTATTGTCATACCGTGGCCTATCAAACTGGTGCTTACCTTTGTTTTGATCTCTAGGATCAAATTTATTAAAGTTCTGTGGTGCCCTAAAATTTTCCACCTGTTTCTTTTTGTTACCTGATACCTCTGCCTGAGCCGCTTGATACCTTTCTGCAACATTTAGCAACTCACCCAGCCTCTCTGCACCTTGTTCCATGAGAAACTTTCTCAGGTCTGGAGCCATGGACTCTCTTAATTGTTCTATAAGGACCATTTCCTTAAGATCTTGGGTTTTCCCCAGAGAAGTCCATTTCTCCAAGTATGTCTCTAACCGTGCAGAGAACTGGTGATAGGTTTCACCTGACAGTAATTTAGCATTCCTAAATTTTTTCCTATAAAATTCTGCGTTCTTTTCATATCTTAACAAAAGAGCCTGCTTTAGCATGTCATAATTTTCTTGATCACCTCTGTTCATTTTGGCAAAAACTTCATAAGCTGCCCCACGAAGCCCTTGAGATAACTTTAAGCTCCACCTTTCTCTTTCTAACCCATACGTGGTAGCTAATAGTTCATATCTATTTAGATAGCTCTCAATATCATCGTCTTTCTCAACAAAATGATCTAAATGAAAGTTCATAGCTGAGGTTGAGGCTCCCTGACTAGCAGTGGCATCAGAGGTAAAGGGACTGGCACCATTTTCAGGAGCATGGCCTTGAAACTCAAACTCCCTTAGTCGTAACTCATGTTCCCTTTGTAATCTCTTCTCCTCCTTTTCTGCTTCCCTCTCTGCAGTCAATCTTCTTTCCTCTCTTTCTGCTTCCCTCTCTGCAGTCAATCTTCTTTCCTCTCTTTCTGCTTCCAATTTCTTAGCCTCAGCCTCAATCTGCAGCCTCTTAGTCTCAGCCTCCAGCCTCTTAGTCTTCTTCTTCTTCGTTCGCCCTGAAAAGGACGGTGGTTGCGTTGTGTCTGTTTACAACGTAGCTGTGATATCTGCACCTTTCGGTCGACACATCCGACTTCTGCACGGCATTTTTTAGGACCGGGTTTGCCTTCCCATTTCGATCCACACTCGCTCAGCCAGCCTGCACAGCTGCAGACTGTTTCCAGGACCACCACGTGGAGGTGGAGTGCGGTCTTGACCAGCTCTGCCTCTTAGTCTCAGCCTCAGCCTCAAATTGTAACTTCTTAATTTCCTTTTCAGCCTCTAACCTCTTATCTTCGGCCAACCTTTCAGATTCTAATTTTCTTTCGGCCTCTTTTTCTAATCTTCTTTCTTCCCGTTCACTATATTTGTCACATTCAGCAGTGACATAGGCAATCATAATTTGCCCGTCCATTCCTAACTCTTTTGCAGTCTGCACAGCAGCAGATCGAAATTTTGCCAAGTCGGCCATTTTCTAACAGGTAAATGTATGTAATGTCTAACTAAACAATACAATCTGTAATTACTTATCCAAAGACACCACAGGCACTGAGAGCTCAACCTTATTTAATTCCACCCAAGGATACCTTTTAATTCTTATTATTCCTTGAAGTGAATTACCCCCAATATTTATAATAGGGAAAGATTCAAAATCCCGGGAGCGAGACCCCAATATATGTGGTAAAGTGGGATGTTATAAATATTTATAGGGGACTTAGTGTACTGACTGAGATCAGCTGTGAAGGTATCTGTATCTAATAGGTGTAGTGTTTTACAGATGACCTTACTTGCTACCACATTTATACCTCAGTCAGAATTATTCTGGAATATTGTGATGACTACGTTAAATGTCTAGGGTTATGTAAATGATGAAGTGTAAGTCACAACAACAACAGACAGATAAACAATTTAATTTATTCCACCACACTTGACAACACTGTGACACTCACACACATTTAACACTCTATAAGACTATCTTAAATGAGTCACTGGTAAAGTTTCAAATATATATGTATTAATTACTTTCACTAATATATATCCTGATTCAACTACACAGTGAACCAGGAATCACAATCAAATGTAATCACAATTTATATATACATAATTTATAAATATGAACCTTGTAGTGACATATTTTATTAGTATTATCCTATGTGTGTCAGTTGTGTAGTAGTACTATGAGGTAATACTGGTTTTGTTTTTCAAGCTATGTTGTTATTTGTCATCATGACTTCAAGTGTTTGTTTATCTTGGAAATAGTATGGGGAATCTTCACCGTTCCTATCAATTTAAACAATGTATTGACCCTCAGTTTTACTATAATGTCAAGTTTTGAGGGGGACACATAATGTTGAGCTCCTCTGGCCACAGAGGCTTAACTTTCGTGATGGCGGCAGGAAAAGACTCCTCTGCTCGATTGCTCCCCTGTGTTCTGGAGACACCTCACTAGTCGCTATCTGGACCCAGGAGTATGCTGTCAGCCTCCAGATTCAGCAAAGCTCAGACCAGGTGCTGCTCAATAACTTTAGGACCACAGTCCCACAATTCATGGAAATAATACACAGTTACGTTGACTGGCAATGAATATAGCACAATTTCGATCTGCCGATGTCCCAGGCTTTTATTTAGAAAAATATGCACTGGCGCTCAACGCACTGGTTCTTTAGTAAGTTTATTTGAAAAATGTGGTACTGAACTGACGCTCCTAATTGCCTATATTGGCGGGTCTAACCAATCGAGCCATGTTTACACAAGCGTTTGAAAAAAAGTACCCTTCCTTCCGTCTCCCCTAACAACAAAAGATAGTATTTGTAGCCCGACTAATCGTGTTTAGCCTTACATTTACTTTCCGCCAATCAAATAGGAGGTAACATGTTGGCCTATTTCCCGTACAATGGTGGTTCCAAAACCTGCCACTGCGCAATTCTGATTTTGGTGTTGTCTGACACCCTCACTATTTTCTTTTGGCTATAATTTGTTAATTCCTAGACTATTTGCATAACGTTTAACATATTCTTTGTCAGCAAGTCCTAAGGAACCCAACTATATAAATTTTATGGGGCTAAGGGGCTGCGTTCAAAATATGCATTTTCTTCTACCTCCCGTTCACTTCGATCGATGTGGTGTCTGGGTACTGTCATGCTTTCAAACGTAAACCAGTATAATGTCATGTTTCCTAATAAGCGTTTTTCAGGTTTTTAAAACCTAACTCTCGTATGGGTAGTGTTTTTTATCACTGTCGATCTGAAAAAAAGTATTGCTTCTGGCCTTTCGCTTGGGGAGGGTGGCATTAATTGTATATCGCGAGACGCGTGTTTAGTGTTGCATGCGTTCCTGCTTTCAGCCCTCCCTTCTCTCTATCCAAAGTTCATCTGTCTTTTCATCACGCCGTGTATAAAATGAAATTAATGGAAGTATTAATTTAGGTCATTACGCAGGGTGCCTAGCTCAAGGTTTTCTTAGAAATGCAGTACACGTTTTATTGAAGAAAGCGTGTAGTGATGCAGTAGGCTTTTACTATCAACGTGAAACGTTACAATTTGCAGACGAAGTAGAAAACAAGGGGGATTTCGAGTACAGTCATTGTGACAGCACTGTTCTTTACTATTCTTCTTTCCTTTTATTGAAGTTATTTGTTAGGCTTTACATTTACTTTTTAATTTATATATGTGGATTAGAATTTCACACGACATTATTGTTGAACAATTCTATCATTTGGTAAGTGGCTATTGTTGAACAATTCTATCATTTGATAAGTGGCTATTGTTGAACAATTATATCATTTGGTAAGTCAAGTGGCTATTGTTGAACATATCTATCACTTGGTAAGTGGATACTGTTGAACAATTCTATCATTTGGTAAATGGCTATTGATAAACAACTCTATCATTTGGTAAGTGGCTATTGATAAAAAAAATTATATCATTTGCTAAGTGGCTATTGTTGAACAATTCTATCATTTGGTAAGTGGTTATTGTTGGACAATTCTATCATTTGGTAAGTGGTTATTGTTGGACAATTCTATCATTTGGTAAGAAATATGTTTCTTACCGTTTAAAGCATTGACAAAGTTTCTTTTTTGTTGGGTATGGGGAGTTTAGATTTACTGCACAGCATTTTAGTTCTATGATTTTGTGTTTAGAGGAGGTTAACATAGAATATCTAATAGTTATTACAGATTTATTTCATAATATGGTTCTCTTCACCATTTTCCCCATAAATTCTTATAAATTTAACAGTGAATTGGCTGACCAAGAGCATTTTAGAGAATATAATCCTTGCAGCTGACAGATTTCAGTGTCCACATTAGTCAGTTCCTTTCTTTTACTTCTTAAGTGGTTTAAAAAAAAAAACCATTACTCTAAATGGTTATTTTATCAATTTCTGGTCAAATGGCCATTGTCACGCATAATCTGCTGTCATGTTTTACTTCTTTATAGTCTGCCACATTCGATAAAAATTTCTCTTTTCCCAACTCTTCCACTTTGAAGTTACATGCCAAAACAATCCACTTGGTCTGGCTTTCATTGTGTGTCAAAACCACCTCATACTTGTGAGGTACGTTCACTTACTGGTATTGTTTCAATAGTTTCTTTAACAATTTTGAATCTTACACAAACACATTGGCACTTGTGCTGATGGGGTGAGCTAAAATTGGTCAAGGGAAAGTCTTATCAGAGGGAGGAAAAAACCAAAAACAATCCATGTTACGGCCACATGGTCTTTGTTAGGAATAGAACCTACAAAACACTGAAGAAAGAAATTTTAAACTAACCTACACTTATAAAAGAAAAATATAAAAGAAAAAAAAAGGACATAATCACTGTAATCCAAACTGAATCAAAGTCAACATCTCACCATAAGAGAAAAGACTACATTTGAGTAGCTAGAGGAAGGTGTGAAAAACAAAAACTCCTCCCACTTCTTGCTAGTAGAGTTTTACATTTGAAATTCCCAGTAATTGTTAACAGGGGTATTGACTTTCTGAGTTTAGTAACAATTTGAATATCCAGAGCATCAAAGTGGCATAGTGAGCACAGGCCTTGTTTTCAAAGGTAACGGGACTTGGTTGAAAACCAGGTCATGTCAACTGAAAAGAGGTACCCAACTCTTTGCTCTTAAGGAAAGGCAAAGTAGCAAGGAAGGGTACTGGTACATCTCACAATACTGAGACCTGAGAAAAAAATGCTCTTGTGATTTCTCAAAATGGTTGATATATGGATCTTTCTCCTTTGTATGGTTCCTTTTTAAATATTTTTTGTAGGCTACAGGTTTTTCGGATTTCGGTACTGGTTCCCGATTTTTGTACAGGTTTTCCAGATTTTTTGTATAGGTTTTCATCTCCAGGGTGTGGCATAAATGTATGTTGGTGTTATCAAATGTGATAAATATCAAAAGTGTTATAAATCAATTGCTGGAACTGTAACTGTATGTTTTTTTTTTTATTGTTATTATTTCACTGCAAATTATTACATCACTTTTCTCTGAGTCAAAGTTTTGTATGACATTCTATACGTGTGGAATGAGAATACTTACAATCTTTAACTGTCTTTGTGAACTGTACATGTGTTAAAGGACATAGCAAGTTATTTAATGTCATGTGGACATTTCTTCTTCTTCAAATACTATGGCTGGTGGCATAGGCGATCATGTCTCTCCACAACTTCATGTCTCCAGTACTATTTATCAATTCAGTTGTTGACTTCTTTCCATGCCACAATGTCAAACTGTCCAGTGTCTGCTCTTTTGTCGTTCTCTATCTCTTTTTCCTTCAATCTTTCCAGCTGTCACAATATATTCCAGCTTTCTTCTTCTCATAACATGCCCAAAGAACGTGGATTGTTTCCTTCTAACATGAGGAATAAGCTTGCTTTGTGCACTGGCCTCTTTAACGACATCCTCATTAACTCTTTTTAGCCGTCCATGGTATTTTTAACATTCTAGTGTAAAACCACATCTCTGTGGCCTCTAGCACTTTTCTTACTTGTTTATTAATTGTCCAAGACTTACTTCCATATGTCATGATTGGTTCTATACAACACTGAAGAACTCGCTTTCTTACTTCTAATGAGAATGAATTGTTGCATAAAATACTCTTCATTTTATAGAACGCTACATTTGCCTGGGCTACTCTACTCTTCACTTCTGAGATGCATCTTCCATCCGTTGTACATTTAACGTACGTAGGTATTTTTTTTTTTTTTTTTGGCGTACGCCCGCTATTACTCGAGACGAAATCTCAGGTTAGTATGTCTAACCTGAGACTGATTTTTACGTGAGTATCCCTTTTTTTTTCTTGTACAGAGACAGGTGTCCCTCGCCATTCAGGCAGATACTCACCGATTTTGGAGGTACCTATTAGAGCTGTGTTGGCTCAGGAGCCGCCAGTCCCTGGTCGACGACACTCTTTCAAATGTCCTCGCCAGGGCTCGAGTCAATCCAGTCCAAATCTCAGTCGACGAAAAATCTTCAAATGTCCTTGCCCGGGTTTGATCCTGGGTCACCCGGTCGCCAGCGCATTTTGACAACCACTACACCAGTGCGGCTCCCGCCTAGGTATTTGAATCTACTGACATGTTTTAAAACTGCTCCAATTAATTTGAAAGTGCATTCTGGAGACGCCACTTGAACTTTAGAATAATAAAACATAATTACGTGAAAACATTGCGTAGTTACAGGGGGGTCTCTGTATCTGATTGATATGAGTCTGTACATGGTGCTGTCAACCTCACCATGTAAAAAAAAATGTTAGTGACCACCGCTGCAAAAGCATGTGAATGTTTAGGTCAGGTTTCCTGCAAGGGAAACAGCTGGAGTGGTGGCTCCATAAGGAGCGAAAAGACAAAAAATGGGGATGATGAAGTAAATAAAAATGTCAGTACTTGACTATGGAGAAAGGCATGAGAAATGACTAAAGAGAATGAGCTCAAGGAAAAGGTTGCAACAGAGTGGCAAAAAGAGGTTAGCCATTAAAAAAAATGAATAGAAGAAGCAAGAATCTTTCACTGCAGGAGGAGAAATTTAAAAGAGAAAGAGTTTTAAGAAAGAAAGAGTTTTAAGAAAGAAAGAGATAGGAATGTATGTCCTGGGTTGCTGAAAGGAAAACACATACGTTAATGACAATACACTGAAAGTACTCACCTCAACTATCCTAAAGAGAATGTAGTCACACAGGAACCAGACCAAGAGATGGCCCAAGAAGAAGGCAAGAGGAGAGACATCACAGAGAAAGTTTGCTGCACAGGATGTTATTGTCCCCAGCAAGAAGCACTCTCCCAATGGTTCCAGAAAAATAAGTAAGGGTAACATAGATATCCGCAGCTGGGACCATCTGAGAATACAGTAAGAATCTTCAAATTAGATTTTGCTCCACCACATTATGAGTACCACTAAAAAGGGTAAAATTATTTTTAAAATATATATTTTATGCTGTATATATTTTTTTTTAAATAATGGCTTTTCACCTGCTCAATTGGAAAATGGACACAAGGTCATTTGGCAGTTATGATAGTATGCCACATATTCTTCAAGTGCCATGTCAACTGGCATTAGCTGATGGTTCTCCACTACTTCCTGCCTGAAATTCTGCTCTTGAATTGTCACCATATGTGTCATTCTTATATACACACATTGCGATTCTTGTCGGTGCTACAGAGTTTGTGCACTGTGCTGAGATCCTCCTTGTGTGATCTAAGAGAGGAGATCGGAACACTGATGGAGTTGTCCATGTGCAATGAAGATGGTCCTTAAATCCAAACCAAACCACTCTGCCACTGATTAAACCATCTAAAAATTATTTTTTTTTACCATTCTCTCATTTTTTTTCCAGCAAATATGCCGGTTGTCATAGTGTGTTCTAACTTGTCTCATAGGACACTCATAAAACATGAGCAGTTTTCTTTGTGCATGGTATTCTCAGTATCCATCTGTTAAACCACATCTTCTGTGGCTTCCAATACTCGTTAATAAACCAAGGTTTTTCCATATTATCTTTTTCTGACAAAGCATTCAGTGAACATCACACCTGGTGGCGTTTTGTAGGGCAGCAACAAACTATCTCCACTTTGCTCGGTCGACAGCCATCCTTCGTGGGTGCTCCAGCTCTGGTTCATGCTTAGCGTCTCCACCTCCACTGTTCTCCACCAAGTGGTTTTTTTAGCCGTCCTTACTTTCCCTTTCCTTCTAGAGTCAACAGCATGGCAGTTCTGGTGATGGTGTCTGGGGCGCATGTCATCTTGGTGACTCTGAGTTAGCAGTTCTTGGTTGGTGATGGTGTTCGGTCAGAAAATTTGAAGAATTTTTCTTAGGCAGGTTGTGTGGAAAGAGGGCAATTTGGACATTTCCTTTTCTGTTACTCTCCAGCATTTTTATTGTAGTTGTGGCTCAGAAACAACATATTGCACTCCAGACAAACCCAAGATAGGATCATGGCCTAAGTATATTGTGGCCTTTCACAAAAACTTACTAAAAGTCAGTTCTCCTTAACACATTGAATAAAATTTGGGAGAAGATAACACTTTTGACCTCATGTCGTGAAACGAAGTGTAACCCACTACTTTGTTAATCACTATGTCGAGATACAGATTTGCTTCAACCAATCAACGATCAACGTTCACCAGTCTCTGAGACAGAATAAATTAACGGCCATCTTGTTCACGCAAGATGGCCGATGAAAACTGAATAAAATTAGGCTGTATGAGACCAGGTACAAAACCGGAGGAAACCAATCAACTTGCTCCGCCAGGAACCAACCGAAAGCTTTCCTCAAGTAGTTACTTGACTATATAATCGGGCGGATTTTATGCTAACCACGCAATCCCGAACTTGACGCCAGAGCTGAAGAGGAAGAAGCTGTCACTTTGATTGATAACTTACCTGAGGGCATTGACCTGCAACCTACTTCGCTAAGTCGCGTCAAAACCTGGCCAGTTTAAAATCTTAGGAGGGTAAATATATTCACGATAACCGTTGGTATTTGTTGTGTGTCATTTATACTACCTATCAGGTTACTGATTGTATCTTGGGGAAATTAAGTATAATGATTGTATTTCCTATTATGATTGAATAGACGAAGACTAATAGGACTCATACTTCAACCTATTGTCTCCTATACTTCAATCTATTGTCAGTCTATAACTTCAATCTATTGTCTCAGATAAGACCAACTGCAATATAACCAAAACAGTCCTTGTCAGGACTCAACCTATTGTCTCCTATACTTCAATCTATTGTCAGTCTATAACTTCAGTCTATTGTCTCAGATAAGACCAACTGCAATATAACCAAAACAGTCCTTGTCAGGACTCAATCTATTGTCGCATCTAACTCAATCTATTGTCTCCTATAACTCAATCTATTGTCTCAGATAAAACCAACTGCAATATAACCAAAACAGTCCTTGTCAGGACTCAATCTATTGTCGCATCTAACTCCAATCTATTGTCTCCTATAACTCCAACCTGATATATCACCAAACAGTCCTCGTCGCATATACTCCTATCATAAGAACATAACAATATTGTTAGGATATATGTTACCAGCTAGTATAGAGGGCGTGGTATAGTATAGGGGGAAGGACATTGTTGTATCACACCTAGGTGTACATATTATTGGATTTATTCATGTATTGATTTATATTATGGGATGTATTCATGTATTAAATGTATTCATGTATTGAATCTATATTATTGAATGTATCCATGTATTAGTTTATCAGAAAGAATGTTTTGCAAGTAGACACCTGTCTTGTCTCGCTATTGCTAAATCATACTGAGCCATGTTGTCATTCATCCCACATGCATACATCGGAGACACGCTCATTTCACTCACACTAGAAATAGGTGGGCTTGAGGACAGAAATTAGCCCCTATTTTTGCTTTGTTACAGGTTTAATTGTGTCCTAAAAACCTGAGGTCGTATGTTCGAGTCAATCCCGCTGCCTGGAACTCCGCAGGAGCATAGAGGTTGACCAGACTCTACATCTTTGGTCCCCCTCAGTCTTGGGTGGGCTAAAGGAACGATACTCTGCCGGTGGTGTGAACCAAACAAAGAAGAACAGACTTAAGAGAGATGAGTACACATTAGTACCATTTCTGTCGGCATTGTGAGCATAGAACTGTCAATGAAGAAAACGTGAATTAACATAGCAAGAGACAAAATTAATAGCATAGCTGAGAAGTGTTATATCCTTAATTAACAGCACAGCTGATCCATGTACTATAATTAATTAACAGCACAGCTGATATAAATTTTTTGTTCCTATAATTGGAAAACTTGGTGTAATATTTATTTACATATAAATATATATATATAAATATAAATATTTGTAAATCATATGTAAACTTACAAATTCATTACATTCCATTTTTCAACATTCACCCTTCAGCACAAGAGTAGATAGTGTATATACTAAATAAAATATAAGGAAATTGTATTTTGAACGACTTGTCAATTTTATCATTGTTAAGTAAAAATCTGTTTCCTTGTTTTTATTAATATCACAGTTAGTTACACAGCGGAGGTGGCACTTTATGTCGGTCTCCTCTCTACTATTGTTTCGAGATCAGAACATTCACAGCCGTAACTAATTTGTGATACCAGTAGTTCTCTCAGACACTGGGACTTCACCATTTTCTGCAGAAATTCTATTTCTGTAATTGTCAGTACTATACTGATCCAAGAGCCAAATAAAACCTCTCGCCACACTGGGGGCTCGTTCCTGGGATATTTCTGTATATCTTGAGCCATACTTAGTCTATTCATCTATCTACACTCT
Source organism: Oreohelix idahoensis (assembly GCA_024509875.1). Lineage (NCBI taxonomy): Eukaryota > Metazoa > Mollusca > Gastropoda > Stylommatophora > Oreohelicidae > Oreohelix > Oreohelix idahoensis. The sequence continues at coordinate 554,249 of JAMPIV010000002.1, read as the reverse complement.
ATCTTGTGCCACCCATAGATAACATAAGAAACATATTTTTGAAGAAAAAAAAATTCTATAATAGGATTTTTTATTGTTTTCTTAGGAGGAGTACCATTTAGTACTCAGTAAATAGTTGATGCTCACAAAGTTGCACGGAAATTATTTGTTCATTTAAATTAATTAAGTTTAATTACAATAATTTGGTTATAGTAGATATACATACCCTATCTAAGCAACGCCATGGCGGATCTAGTGAAGTTCAGGACTGCGATCATGCAGATGGGTAAGGAATTAAATATGACAGGTGATGCTCTTACTCAGTATGTCACAACAGAAGTGGACAAACACATGGATAGGGAAGAAAGAAAGTTGCAATTAGAGACTGAAGCAAGGAAATTAGAGGCTGATAGAGAAGCAAAGAAATTAGAGGCTGAAGAAAGGCGGTTGCAAGCGGAAGCTGAGAGAGAAGCCAAAAGACTGGAAGCTCAAAGAGAAGACAAAAGACTGGAAATTGAAGCCAAGAAATGGGAGGCTGAAAATGAGGCAAAGAAAATTGAAGCTGAGGAAAGGAAATTACAAGCAGAGAGAGACCATCAGTTGAGATTAAAAGAGCTTGAAATTCAGGCAAATACTGGCAATAATGGTGGTAGCTCACCTCACTCTGAGAGTAGCTCCAGCCAGAGCACCTCAAGTGGGGCCATGAATTTTCATCTGGACCCATTTGTTGAGAAAGAAGACGCCATTGAGTCGTACCTGGATAGATACGAAAGACTAGCCACTACCTATGGCTTAGTGAAAGAAAAATGGAGTCTTAAACTATCTCAGGGATTGAGAGGTGTGGCCTACGATGTGTATTTGAAGCTCTCAAGAGATGACCAGGAAGATTATGAAATCCTGAAGCAGGCACTGCTTGTGAGATATGAAAAGAACTCAGAATCATATAGAAAGAAATTCCGAACAGCTAAACTTCTTCCAGGAGAAAACTATCACCAATTCTCTGCTAGATTGGAAACCTATTTGGAAAAATGGAGTAGTTTAGGAAAGTGTCAGGATCTGAAAGAAATGATAATGATGGAGCAAGTGAAAGAGTCCATGCCTCAAGAAATGAGGAAGTTTATCATGGAACAAGGAGCAGAGAGATTGGAAGATATTGTAACTGTTGCTGAGAGATATCAAGCAGCTCAGGCAGAATTATTAGGAAATAAGAAGAAGCAGGGTGAAAACTTCAAATCATCACAAAACTATACCAAATATGAACAAAAGGACCATACCACAAGGAACAAACAAAGATTTGACCAAAAGGACAAAAACCCTCTAAGATCGGATAAGACACCTTACCGGAAGGAAGGAAAGTGGTGTAAAACTTGTCTAATGAGTAACCACAATACTGCGGACTGCAGAAGGAAGAATCCTCCTCATCATGCTGCATGTCTTACAACAGGGAATCAGGGAAGGAAGGAAATGGCAGTAAGTCAGAAAGACTTCCATCATCCCCCTGTCTGTGAGGAAGTGACCGTGAATGGCACTCAAGTACTGTGTTTATATGACACAGGATTGGACTTTGATTCAGTTGTGTGCTCTTCTCTAGTGAGTCCTGACCAGATAACCACAGAAACAGTGGAAATCAGAGGACCGATCAAGGGAGCAAGAACCATGACACTACCCATAGCTCGAATCAACATAAGATCTCGCTATGTGGAAGGAGAAATCAAAGCAGCAGTGATGGACGACCCTATTTACCCTTTGATTTTGGGGTGTAGGTATGTTTTCCTTGGAGAACCTATAAAACCTGTAGTTATGGCAACAGTCCAGACCAGGGAAAGCTCCAGGAAAATGGAGGAGAATCCTATCAATACTCATCCAGAAGAGATGAAAAAGGCTCAAGCAGCAGACAGCACGTTGAAGCCTTGTTTTGGCAAATTGCCTAAAGCACATAACCCTCCAGAGAAAGGAGACTTGTATATGAAGAATGGCCTACTATACAGAAAAGCTGGAACAGGACCTAAAGGGCATGGACAGCTTGTAGTGCCAAAATCTTACAGGGAGAAGGTTATGACGCTAGGACATGCTATACCCTTCAGTGGACATATGGGAATAGGGGCCACTGGACAAAGGATAGCCTGTCACTACTTTTGGCCAGGAATTACAGAGGACATAAAAAGATATGTAAGATCCTGTCCAGAATGCCAAAGAGTAGCTCCTAAGCATAGGACTGCACCAGCAACACTGGGAGAAATGCCTATTATGGGAACCCCTTTTGAACGTGTTGCAGTAGATATTGTTGGACCCCTCACTAGGACCAAGAAGAGAAATGCTTACATCTTAACCTTGGTTGATACTTGCTCTATGTGGGGAGAAGCAGTGGCCATGTCAGCTATAGATTCAAAGCACGTGGCAGAGGCCCTGTTGACAATATTTACCCGATTAGGTTTCCCGCATCAGATATTGACTGACAATGGGTCTCAGTTTAAGGGAAAGCTAACACAAGAAGTATTCAGGATATTTCAAGCCAGGCACTATCATTGTAGTCCCTACCATGCCCAAGGAAACGGTCAAGTAGAGCGGTTCAATGGTACGCTAATTTCAATCCTTAGAAAGCTGGCGAGTGAAAAACCTGATACTTGGGATACATACTTACCCGCTGCACTATTTGCATATAGGGAAGTACCCCACAACTCAACTGGATTGGCTCCAGCTACATTGTTGTTTGGAAGACCAATAAAAGGTCCACTGGAAGCATTGCTGCGGACATGGACTGATGAAAAGGCAGAGGAAACAGTGACTTCCGCATACCAGTACGTCAACGAGTTGACATCTCGATTGAAAGCAGGTTGGAAACTGGCCAATGATAACTTAAGACAGGCCAGGAGGAAGCATGCTGCGTACTACAACAAAAAAGCAAAGGATAGGGAACTGGAGGTGGGTGAAAAGGTGTTATTACTGTTGCCAAGCAGCAATAATAAATTGCAGATTGGATGGCAGGGACCCTATGTCATACTGGAGAAACTTTCCAGGACCAATTATAAGATTGACAAGAAAGGAAAGGAGAAGGTATATCATGTCAATCTTCTTAAAAAATACTATGACAAGGAATCATCAGAAGTTGCACATATCATGACCCTAGCCATTGCAACAGAAATGCACGGTGAACCACTTCACTCTATGGAGTATCCACTTACAACTACAGAGGATTATGTTCAAGTAAATATTAGTGAACATTTAACTCGAGAGCAGAAAAAGATGGTTCAGAAAGTGTTGGAAACCCATGCTGATGTGCTCACAGATAAGCCAGGTCGGACGAATCTGTTAGAGTACGACATGAAGGTTACCGACCCTACCCCAGTATGCATGAGAACATACCCTATACCCTATGCGAAAGCCCAAGCACTAAGGGAGGAAGTTGATTATCTGTTGAAGGAGAAAATTATCTCGAAGTCAGACTCTCCCTATAGCTCAAGTGTGGTGCTATTGAGAAAACCGAGTGGTGAACACAGGTTATGTATTGACTACCGGAAGCTTAATGCGATCACAGAATCTCAGGTGGACCCATTACCTGACACCAACCAGCTGTTCTCTACACTGAGTAAGGCTAGGTATTTATCGAAGGTAGATCTAAGCAAGGGATACTACCAAATACCAGTGAAACCAGAAGTTAGGAAAATGCTGGCATTTAGTACATCAGACGGACACTACGAGTTTAATGTACTACCCTTTGGGCTGAAAAATGCTCCCAGTATCTTTTCAAGAATGATGAGGAAATTATTGGAACCTCTACAAAATCCCCATATCACTAACTTTATGGATGACATTCTTGTTGCTACAAACACATTTGAAGAGCATATAGTAGCGCTCTCCATGTTGTTTGACAGACTGAGAGAAACTGGATTGACTGCACGTCCAACCAAGTGCTATATCGGTTGTAAGGAGTTGGAATTCTTAGGTCACACTATTTCTACAGGTCATATGTCTCCTGACCCAAAGAATATAGAGAAGTTAAAGAAGGCACCCAGACCTCAAACGAAGAAAGATGTGAGATCATTCGTGTCATTATGTGGGTTCTATCAGAAGTACATACCCCATTTTAACTCTCTGTGTGCACCATTAACTAACTTAACGAAGAAAGGACAGCCTGACAAAATCCAATGGAATGCTGATTGTGAAAAAGCTTACACAGAGCTAAAAGCAAAACTCACCAGCAAACCCATCCTTACACTACCCGATATCACACAGGAATTTGTATTAAGAACGGACGCTAGCAGTATAGGTATTGGTGCAACTCTCTTGCAGAAATCAAAAGCCCAGCCGGAGAAACTTTTACCAGTCGCCTACGCCAGTAGGAAGCTGAATGCAGCTGAGTTGAACTACTCGACCATAGAGAAGGAATGTTTAGCTCTAATTTGGTCCATCAACAAATTTTCACCTTATCTGTATGGGACACACTTCATTGTCCAAAGCGATCACCAACCTTTAACATTCTTGGCTGCATCTAAAAAGCTAAATTCGAGATTGTTAAGGTGGAGTCTGCTTCTGGCGCCTTATTCCTTTACCGTGAATTACATTCCGGGAAGAGACAATGTAGGAGCTGATTTTTTAAGTCGACACCCTAGTACTCTGGAAGGACAGACGCAAAAGGATTAACCACAGCAGGGGTTTACACGTCAGCTATGACAAGTCACAGCTAGGAAAGGAGGGGGCTATGTCGTGAAACGAAGTGTAACCCACTACTTTGTTAATCACTATGTCGAGATACAGATTTGCTTCAACCAATCAACGATCAACGTTCACCAGTCTCTGAGACAGAATAAATTAACGGCCATCTTGTTCACGCAAGATGGCCGATGAAAACTGAATAAAATTAGGCTGTATGAGACCAGGTACAAAACCGGAGGAAACCAATCAACTTGCTCCGCCAGGAACCAACCGAAAGCTTTCCTCAAGTAGTTACTTGACTATATAATCGGGCGGATTTTATGCTAACCACGCAATCCCGAACTTGACGCCAGAGCTGAAGAGGAAGAAGCTGTCACTTTGATTGATAACTTACCTGAGGGCATCGACCTGCAACCTACTTCGCTAAGTCGCGTCAAAACCTGGCCAGTTTAAAATCTTAGGAGGGTAAATATATTCACGATAACCGTTGGTATTTGTTGTGTGTCATTTATACTACCTATCAGGTTACTGATTGTATCTTGGGGAAATTAAGTATAATGATTGTATTTCCTATTATGATTGAATAGACGAAGACTAATAGGACTCATACTTCAACCTATTGTCTCCTATACTTCAATCTATTGTCAGTCTATAACTTCAATCTATTGTCTCAGATAAGACCAACTGCAATATAACCAAAACAGTCCTTGTCAGGACTCAACCTATTGTCTCCTATACTTCAATCTATTGTCAGTCTATAACTTCAGTCTATTGTCTCAGATAAGACCAACTGCAATATAACCAAAACAGTCCTTGTCAGGACTCAATCTACTGTCGCATCTAACTCAATCTATTGTCTCCTATAACTCAATCTATTGTCTCAGATAAAACCAACTGCAATATAACCAAAACAGTCCTTGTCAGGACTCAATCTATTGTCGCATCTAACTCCAATCTATTGTCTCCTATAACTCCAACCTGATATATCACCAAACAGTCCTCGTCGCATATACTCCTATCATAAGAACATAACAATATTGTTAGGATATATGTTACCAGCTAGTATAGAGGGCGTGGTATAGTATAGGGGGAAGGACATTGTTGTATCACACCTAGGTGTACATATTATTGGATTTATTCATGTATTGATTTATATTATGGGATGTATTCATGTATTAAATGTATTCATGTATTGAATCTATATTATTGAATGTATCCATGTATTAGTTTATCAGAAAGAATGTTTTGCAAGTAGACACCTGTCTTGTCTCGCTATTGCTAAATCATACTGAGCCTTGTTGTCATTCATCCCACATGCATACATCGGAGACACGCTCATTTCACTCACACTAGAAATAGGTGGGCTTGAGGACAGAAATTAGCCCCTATTTTTGCTTTGTTACAGGTTTAATTGTGTCCTAAAAACCTGAGGTCGTATGTTCGAGTCAATCCCGCTGCCTGGAACTCCGCAGGAGCATAGAGGTTGACCAGACTCTACATCTTTGGTCCCCCTCAGTCTTGGGTGGGCTAAAGGAACAATACTCTGCCGGTGGTGTGAACCAAACAAAGAAGAACAGACTTAAGAGAGATGAGGACACATTAGTACCATTTCTGTCGGCATTGTGAGCATAGAACTGTCAATGAAGAAAACGTGAATTAACATAGCAAGAGACAAAATTAATAGCATAGCTGAGAAGTGTTATATCCTTAATTAACAGCACAGCTGATCCATGTACTATAATTAATTAACAGCACAGCTGATATAAATTTTTTGTTCCTATAATTGGAAAACTTGGTGTAATATTTATTTACATATAAATATATATATATAAATATAAATATTTGTAAATCATATGTAAACTTACAAATTCATTACATTCCATTTTTCAACATTCACCCTTCAGCACAAGAGTAGATAGTGTATATACTAAATAAAAATAAGGAAATTGTATTTTGAACGACTTGTCAATTTTATCATTGTTAAGTAAAAATCTGTTTCCTTGTTGTTTATTAATATCACAGTTAGTTACACAGCGGAGGTGGCACTTTATGTCGGTCTCCTCTCTACTATTGTTTCGAGATCAGAACATTCACAGCCGTAACTAATTTGTGATACCAGTAGTTCTCTCCGACACTGGGACTTCACCATTTTCTGCAGAAATTCTATTTCTGTAATTTTCAGTACTATACTGATCCTACAGCCAAATAAAACCTCTCGCCACACCTCAGATGAACGATTGAGTCACATTCTGTCCATGGCTTGATGGTTGCCTCCAGCTGAAAGTTTGACTGCCTGAACAAGTAGATGGATCTTCAGATATCACCATTATTTACATGTGTTTGACCATTCTCTTTGTACTGTGCATTCTTAGGCAGTTAGGAACTACCCTCTGATTTAAACTGACCAGAACTGTAATCAGCAAGATATTAATCTATATATGTTCAGCTATACAATTAAGTGCAGTAGGAAGGCTGCACAGCAAAACTGAACTGGTCTGGTTGGGAAAAGTCAAGTCTAAATCAATGCCGTATTCTCCTAAAAGCACTAGGAGAAGAGAAAAACAAAAAATCTAATTAACCACATCAGCTGTATACAGAAGTTCAAACCTAACATTCACTACACCAAGAAGAAACAACCTAATCAAGTGTGATAACTGTATACCAACATTCGAAGATCTAATTAAGAATGATAATTGTATGCTAAAGTTCAAACCTAACTTCCCTCAGATAAAGATCTAATCAAGCATGATAACTGTATAGAAAAGTTCAAACCCAATTTCCATCAGATAAGAAGAAAGATCTAATCAAGCATGATAACTATATACCAAAGTTCATACCTAACACCCACTACATCAAGAATAAACACCTAATCAATTGTGACAACTGTATACCAAGTTCAAAGGTCTAATCAAGCATGATAATTGTATGCCAAAGTTCAAACCTAACACATGCAACATCAAGAAGAAAGACCTAATCAAGCATGGTAACTGTTTAACAAAGATCAAACCTAAAACACACTATTTCAATAATAAAGACCTAATCAAGAATGATAACTGTATACCAAAGATCTAATCAAGCAAGATAAATGTTTATCAAAGTTCAGAGATCTAATCAAGCATGATAACTGTACGTTGAAGCTTAATCCTAACATCCATCAGATAAAGATCTAATCAAACATGACAAATGTATACTAAAGTTCAAACCTAACACCCACTGTATAAAGAATAAAGATCTAATCAAGCATGAAAACAACATTCAAGTTTTTTTTTTAAAACACTCACCTGATCAGTCTCTTATGGAAGTCTTTTATAGAGCAGTTGCCTGAATTCTGCAAAGCTGGGGTTGTTGCAAGCACCACTCTGTAACCCCTATAAAGAAACATTCAATTGAAGGAGAAACCAAAATGACATGCAACGAATAATACAGCCAGCTCTCTTTCACACAGAGAAACACGGCACTCACACACATAAACTCACTTATATTTGATATTTTCCCCACAGACACGTATATGTGCAATTATAAAGTAAAAAAAAAAGGGTAAAGGATCCCATTACACGCCCATTGAGGCATATTGGGAATATGGTGTTAGGCCCATATTTTCTTGACCGTTGGCACACTATAGGTGATGTGGTCAGCATCACGCCAGCCGCCTTAACCTTCCCAGAGTTGCCCTGGTACCCAATTCATGAGGCTGGGTTGACCCCAGAGCCGTTTGCAGTCTAAAAAAAAAATCCCACCTCAACTGGTGATCGAACCATGGACCACTGAGCTAGGAAGCCAGTGCACTTACCACTGTGCTACCGCGGCTCCCAATTATAAAGTACCTGAGCTTAAATGTTCACATGAGAGAAGTTTTAAAATATGAGGTCTTAAACAGATTTCAGTTTTCCACTTTAAATAATGTATGTACTTTACATTAAAAACTGAAGTGAGTTTTTATAGTATTACAGATAACAGTTTAATGGTTTAACTTCCTGCTTTTATTTTCTGCGAAACATCTTAAGTGGTTATAAATATTCTTAAGGATATTGGTTTCATGAACACAACAACAACGATGATTACATAAATATTCAATGATGGTCATAGAGTGATAACATTTCAACATATTTATCATAATTTAGTATACTAAACAATAAGTGCCAGAATACCTCTATTGTGACAACATTTCTCAGATTTCAGACTTGGGGCACTCCTAAATTGAAAAAATTTACTGAACAGATCTCAAATATCAGTTTCAATTAAAATAATGTCCTGTGAAGTTCCAAAGGTCTCTGAGGGTGACCCAAAAAAAAGTCATAAGAGATGAAGGCGTCTAATAATAAGATAGTGCATGGGGCTGGAAAACTCATCATGTAAAATAAACTACTACATAAACCACAGCTGCAAGAGCATATGCAGGTTTGCAGCAAGGGAGCAAACTGCAGTGATGACTCCGTACTCCTCAAAGAGTTAAAAAAAAAAGAACAAATAAAAAGGACAGGTATTAAAATAATTTACCATAGCTCCACAATAAAATGTCAACAAAGAAAACAACATATTATTAAATAAAGCCTTTGAACAACTGGCATAAAACACATCTAGTTTATAAAGTCTGAGTGAAATTCAAACACCAGGAACAGAACTGAAACATGTTTTTAAACAAATACTCTACAGTGCACATTAAGTGCCCAACTCACTGGGAACGTATAGCCTCTGCTATGAAATAATCCTCTGCAAGATACTTTGCAAAAACCTCCAGTCCACCTGCAGTATCCAACACATCGCGACGCAACAAACTTGACATCCCAGTGGAACAATTGATGTTGACAGCATTAGCGCTGAGGCAGTTTCTTGCCTGCATTGTTCCAAAGTACACCTGAACAATTAAACAAACAAAAAAAGTCAAATGATGCAGCCTCATGACACAATTTTTAAAAATGAACTGGGGAGACAGGGGTGGGTGTCCAGGCAGTGAGAATATGTATACCAAGATTGTCAAATCAGGTCAAGATAACAGGAAGCTGAGGGAAACAAAGCTATGTGCCAGTTAAATCATCATCATTACCTTCCAGCTTCACATGGAGCATAGGGTCTTAAACAAATACACTCCAAGCCTTCTTGTCCTGTTTCCCCCCATCTATGTCTTCTTTATTCCTGCCATGCCTATTTCAGTTCCATTTTCTATGTAATGTTTCTTACTCTGGGGATTCCAGAGTAGGGACTGCCATGCAAAGCCATCAACTGGCATTCTCAATGTGTGTCTTATCTAAAGAAACTACACCCACCCACATATGCCACACCATGACATCTGGGGTTTCTTTAAGGGACATACAGTTAACCCATGTCAGATGAAGTTCTTCAAGTTACTCAGGAAAAAATGCAACTGTATTCATAACAGTGCTAACACTACTGGACATGCTGTTATTGTTTCGCTGACTTTCAAGGACTCTTGCATGTAAATGGAGAGGACTTTTGCAGCTGAGGTCTTTTAACGCTTGTTTTCTGGCCCCACGCTGTGTCTGATACTCTACTGAATCTGGCTGAATGTTACCTGTTGCAAGAATTTATGCACTGTCATCACATATTCATTGTAGGAAGTCTCATGTGTGGTCACATTTCGTTCTTCACCATATTATCTGACTACCATCAGTGATACATGCTTAAACTTTTAATCAGCATTATTTTCCAGATTTTGAATCTACACTACCCTTTGCAGTCTACATACCTGTCACTGCCCTCCTGTGCAGTGTCACACTAATGCAAGACAACACACAGTTGTGGGTATTTTAGGCAAATAAGTCATTTTTGGTGCTATTATTACCCTCCTTATGCACTGTTGGAATTCCTGTAACTGTCTAATTCAATTCTAGTTATTACTGTACATTACTTGCATGTCTTCTGTTACATGTTGGAGGTTGGGAGGAGACACCAACCTTTTTACTTTACAGCTAGTTCATTAGAGCTGTTAAATGAATCTCTTCTGGGCTTATTCTGTATTTGATCAGAATATGTTTGGGAGAATTTTTGGTGAATTGGTTTAACATATTATAATATTTTATTGGTATTATTCATGAATATTGTTATATTTGTTTCAAGCGCCTCTCTTGTTCATTTTTCATTGTGTGTTGTTGCATTTTCTTTTTGCTGTCACTGCAAATAAGTTTGTTTTCATTGTGGTTGTTCAGTCCCATTGTATGAGTGTGTAACATTATGATTTGAAACTCAAGTGCCTGCACCAAGAAACAATGGGTAACAATGTTAAGTGATCTTTTGAGAGGATTGGGTCTGCAGACAGTTAATTCACTTCTTGTAATTGCACAGACTTAGTTTCATTCTTTAATAAATCAAGCCAAAAGCTATTGAAGCGATGGAGAAGCTTAGCCAGCATTTATGACTGCCCACCTTGGTAGAACTCTCCATATGGAAGTACTGTCAGGGAATTTTCTCACAAGTTTGGCAAAGGAATTAAGCAACAGATCTTATTGCAGGCTGCGACATAACAGTATGGATAGATCTCACAATACAAGATCAAGAGTTGACATTATGTTCGGTTATAATTCTGGACCTCAGAAGTCCTGCACTAAATGCTTCTTTCAGCAGAGGTCTGATAGTTCTAAACCTGAATGTCGAAGCTGTGGTTCCCGGTGCAATGTGTCTACATTTTGTGACAAATCTGCAATGACTCATGCAAACATACCACCACCAGTTAGCCCAAAAAGAAGTCCAAGGAATAGCAATGAACATAACTTTTTCATTGTATTCAGTGTAATGAAGTTGGTCATATTCAGAAGGAGTGTCTCAAACAACAGGCAGATAATGCTAATACAACATGCATTCTAGGCATATTTAAATCATAACAACTGCAATGGTTGTAGAACTCTGTTTCGGCCTGGTGGTAGGTCTATTTTATTTGTGTCCACAACTTTCCAGCACTGTCTTAAATCCACCATGTAGATAATTTGATTTTGCATCAATGGCTAATTGCTGGCAAACCAGTGAAGTCTTGCACGATACTGATTGTACCACCAATGGAGTTAGAAAATCTTGTGTTGGCACGTCTCTTTATATCGGTCATATTGCAAGGTGCATTACTTTTGGCAGTAAGGTAGAATACTATCCATTGCCAATCGTCAACAATGAACCTGTCAGGTAGGGTACTTGTAAGGTAAAGGTAAAGGAACCCGTTACACGCCCATTGAGGCATATTGGGAATATGGTGTTAGGCCCATATTATCTTGACCATCGGCACACGAGGGGTGATGTGGTCGGCATCACGCCGGCCGCCTTAACCTTCCCAGAGTAGCTCTGGTACCCATTTGGGGCTGGGTCGACCCAGGAGCCGTTTGTGGCCTAAAAATTTTTCCGCCTCATCTGGGGATCGAACCATAGACCACTGCGCTAGGAAGCCAGTGCACTAACCACTATGCTACCGCGGCTCCATGTACTTGTACATGTCCTTAAATTGCCAGTTGTAGATTTTATTAGTGACAAATTGTTTTGAATGAACGAACAAAGATATAAATTCATAAGTCTTCTATAGTGGCTTCTGATGATTGTAATATCATTAAGACCTATGTAAGAAGCCAACTTTTCTCTACATAGGAAGAACAAAGTCAATTTCCTTTGTCTACACATCATCTTACAGGGGAATTATCATTTCAAATATGATGGAGACAAACTAGACCATATCAGGTTAGGTGGAACATGAAAACCTGATGGAAAATTTTATCAGATGACAGAAGTACTGTGGTTGTTGGTGACCAAGACAGGACTAAAATCTGGCAGAAAACTTAATCCTGATAACAGCATAGTTGCCATTAGGAATCATGCTTTTGGTTTCCACTGGCAGTCCCTAAAAGATTTCAACCATGTAGGAATATTTGGTTTGTCAAAATTATCATGGATGGAGGTAGGTTGACAGGTAATGCTTAGCTTAAATTTGGCTTCATAAAGGAAATAAAACATTCAATTGTTGAGTGGCATCAAATTTTAATAATACTTGAATTAGTAATACATTCATTCAAGATGTCTGTGATTTGTATATCCCCTTTCAATAATTTCTGACTGTTTACATAATTAAGGGAACTGTACAGTAGATGTTCAGAGCACATATGTGAATACATTAATTGTCAGGACTGTATTACTTGTGGTGCCTAGTTGGCAGGGAGGATAGTGTGATTTGTTTCCTCAGCTAGGTGGTGGTGCCATTCGGAAGGTCCTGCGTTCAATTCTCCGGTAATCCACTCACTTCTGTTGTTTTCTGTTGTCTAGTTTTCTACTTCTGTATTTCTCATGAGTTCCTGAAGCATACCTCTGTGTGTGTAATATTTATTTATTTACTGTTTACAGGTCTCGGGTTTTCCCTCTTTATTTGTTTAAGTGGTTTACAGGCAGGTTAAGGCGCCCACTATTTGTAAACATCATTCTTTTAAACTTCAAAGTGGTGAAAAAAACATCTAGACCAGAATTTTAAATTAAATCTTAAATTTTTAAATATTCCAGTAACATTTTCGAATCTTCCCATCTCTTAAGAATAATAACGAATAACAGTATGAAAAATATAAAATAACCTGTTGGTAAATTGCTCCAAATCCTTTCCTGGTAGCACAGTAAGGCATTTGTAAAACAAGTCCCACATTAGGTTTGAGACAGTGGACCATTTCACTCAAAGTTGTGGGAGTCACTGAAAATAGTACAGAAATAGCACTAATTATTATTATAACTGCTTATGGAACACAGAAATTGCAGGTGGGTTGTGAATAAGTGAAACGTTGATAAGATGCTGTGGTGCCAGTATCTGGTCTTGTGGCAAATACAGAATATCACATCAGTATCAGTGAGCTTACAGCTTTTATGCATACATATCTGGATCTGAAACATGGAGAACACCAAAAACAGTCACCAAGAAGTGACAGGCTTACAAAAATGATTGCTTGCATAGAACAGATGGATTGAAATAATATAACACGATCATTAACATGACCCAGACAAGTGCCTATGGAACAAGAGATGAGAAGAATAGACTGGTGACAGATAGATTACGCATGTAGAAAACCTGTAGCATTACAAGGCAGTCCTTGTTCTTGAATCCTCAGGGGGAAAAAAGGCAGAGGGAGACAGAACAACATGCAGAAGAGAACTGGAAATAGAAATGAAAGTGATAAAGAAGACATAACAGGACTCTGAGTGGACAGCACAGGCAAGGAAGACTTGGTGTAAATTTTTTAAAGGCCTATGCTCTTGAATGGTAATGAAAGAGTGAATGAACTAGAACTATTTTTTTTAACTGGACTAAACTAAATGTAATAAGCAGCATAATTTGCCTGAAAGGAACAGTCCCAATTACAATTATTTGGCCATGTCTGAATGGGAGAAGATCGTCTACCACGACAAATATGGGAAACCAAGATCCAGGACAACCTAGAGTTTGGTGGGAGGACAACATTTGACAATCTCTAAGGGACCGAGGACTAAGTTGGAACCAGGCCAGGAGGAAGACAGCTGATAGGATAGAATGGTGTTCTCTCTGGCAAACCTCAACACCCCAGGGTAGAAGAGGAACAACTTAAAAAGCAGAGTAAGAAAATTAAAACTAATCGTCTCAAAGAGAGACTGGCTTCCTAGCTCAGTGGTCCATGGTTCAATCCCCAGATGAGGTGGCATTTTTTTAGGCCAAAAACGGCTCCTGGGTCAACCCAGCCCCAACTTGGTACCAGAGCAACTTCTGGGAAGGTTAAGGCGGCCGGCGTGATGCTGACCACATCACCCCTAGTGTGCCGATGGTCGAGAAAATATGGGCCTAACACCATATTCCCAATATGCCTCAGTGGGCATGTAACAGAATCCTTTACCTTTACCTCCTACCTTCTTATGGAGCTCTCTCTACAGCTGCTCCTCTTAGCTGCACTAACCATTCACAAGATCTTGTAATGGTGGCTTCTGCAGCAATTTGTCTTACATGATGAGGTTGTCAGCTCACATACACAACCTTAAATTAGCCACCTTTAAGAACATGTCTGAGGAACCAGTAGGCCTATTCTTTCTCACCTGAGATCCCAAGAACTTTATCATAATCAAATGTCAAGGCTAGTGGCATTGTCTATCAACTCACTCCACAACCTTGAACTACTACAAGGGAAAAAGCAAGACACGACGCAACAGAAATTACATAATGAACTGAAAATGTCAAGTGTGCTACTTACTTTTGATTCCAGTGTCTGAGATAACAATATTATCATATTTAGCTGCCTCATATGCACGGATCATGTTATTGATTTTTCCATTTGGGCCTACATTTCTTAAACCTGAAAAAAATAAATTTTCTTTCAGACAGGCTATACTGCACATCAACTTACACTATTAAATGACACAACAATTTAAGACCTGTTGGTGAGCGGAGACAGAGAAGAATAATCAGGTGTTCCTGATCTGCGGAATTTTTATTGTGTGAACATGAATTAGCCTTTCATACTGATTTTAGTGAGCACCCGACTGACAGAGTTGTTAGAGCGCTGGTCCTTCGTGGCACAGGTGCTGGGTTCGATTAACATTATTGACATGCTCCAGTCTATCCTGTTGTAAATGGATACCCGGCACTGCTTTGAGTAAGGGAAGGAAAAGGCAGCAAGTAACGGAACAGGTAGCCCCCACCTCTCGGTGCTATAATGAAATCTCTAACACTTCACTCTCTACAGCAGTATCTTCTATGGGACTACCTTTACCCCTTTTTTGTGGGGGGGGGGGGGGGGGGAGGTTTTAGTATATTCACAATTTATACTATCTAGAAATGAACTTCTACAGTCTGAAAGAAACCATCATTGGAAAACAACAATGCCACTGATAAAACAATATTTAGCAAGTGAACACCTTTTTTTTTTTTTTTTGTGTTCAGAACTTTCCATCAGGATTTTACCATTTCTACAAAACTTTGCAGCATAACAGATATTCCAAATTGCTATTATGAAATTTTATGTACGATTATGTCTCCAAAAGTTATAGTGCTAGGAAATATAAAACCATCTCAATTCACCTCCCCCACCCACCATGTTTGGTGTCATTCAACCTGGATGACACCCTTCCCCAACAAATCATCAACTCACAACACCTCTCTCAACCAGATCCACTAACATTTAAAGACAAATAAAATTAATGTGTCTGTCATCAAATATATTTATGGGTTTCAAATATTAGTGTATATGCTAAATGAAACAACTGCTTTGTACTGCTGTAATGTATAATGTCACTATTGGAAAGGTTGGTGTTGTTTGGTTAGACTAACAACGGTATAGGAAGATAAGGGCTGCAGTAAGACCCACCCTTAGACTAACAAAGGTCTAGAAAGATGAGTATATTTCCCAAATGCAAACTCTATCACTTTCAGCTTTAAGCCAGCCTCATAGAACTACATTTTGATATCAAACCATTGTAATAGCACCTTCAGGACAAATTATAAAAAAAAAAACTAAATACAGATGTATTTACAATAAATGATTTAAAACAGCTGTGCATGTTGGACATTTTTTTATGGATATCATTTTGATCTGTATCAAGTGTTTTTTATTTTAATAATTATGATGATTAACAACCTAATAAAATCGATTCAAACATTTTTATTGCATTACTTAAGATATTTTGTTAAAAACATTTAATGAAGCAGCAAGTTTATATCAGAAAGATACAAGTATGCTGTGGGAAGGGGAAATGGGGTGCAACACTAACCAATTTCATGAATCTTTTTTTTTGTTTTGACTCGACTACAAGTTGGGGAAAAGCTTTTAAGGTCCAAAATATGCATGGAGGAATATCTGGAGTAATCCTTATATGACCACCAGCTGTGCACAATGCTACAATATATGTACGTGGAAGTGAACCTATGTCTGTGAGGCTAATTAGATCCTCATTGACTCTTGAAATCATCAACACACTTCCAGGGATTTCCCCTGTGGTGAAACTTGTTGAGAACCAAGCATTGTTCACTAAGCCTGGAGAAGTCACTTGAGCCCCAGGCGTAATTCTTTGACTTGGCTGACTGTATGCAGAAGGATCTCACTATGGACCCAGTGATAGGCAGGGGAAACTGAGAAGTGGCTCTGTGCAGGACGTGACAATTCCCTGGGACAGCACAGAACCAGAGTACAGTATTTTAGCTCTGCATTGTTGGAGAGCCCCCTTGGATGGCGGGGAATGCACAGTATGCCACGCACTTCTTACTCCTGGCTTGAGACCAGATATGACGATCCTTTAAACGCAAGCCAAGCTGGAGAAACTGGACCTCATGACTTAAATTCTTTAAACACGTTTCAGAATGGCAGAAAAGCCACAGGAAAAGCCTAGATCTACAGTGTAGATAAATACCAAGCAGTCTTCAACTTGGTATTGGCTGCTAAAGAGCGAGAAGCTCAGCAGTCCTAGTTAAACAACAACAACTAGGTCTAAAATTGGAATAAATTTCTTGACTTCTACTCGAGTATATACTGCACTTGTTTTGTTTTTGAATCATATGTTGTTTTTATGCTTTGAAAATATCATTATAAAACGCTTTTATGACCACTAGTCAGTTGTGGGATGCACATGCCTTGCTGCTACCATTAATGTGTGACAGCTTGCAAGGCTAAAAACTTTGCACTCTCATTGTCTGAAATTTCTCATGTTGCTAATGATCATTGCCTTTTTCAATCCGTATGGAGCATGGAAGCTACCACTGCAGATGGCTCCCTTGAGAAAGCCATTGCCAAAGCACATACTCTTGCAGCAGTGGTTTATGTAGTGATTAGTGTTACAAGATAAGGTTGCCAGCCCTCTATGCACAACCTGACATTAGTTGTCTTTCAGGAAACGCCCAAGGAAGAGTAGTCCTATTATTTCTTTTTCTCCTCACAGACCCCCAGGAACTAGATGGGGCTTTGTTTTTGATAGTTTGGTTTTAAACATTAAAACACTTGGTTTTAAACATTAACACACTTGGTTTTAAACATTAACACACTTGGTTTTACACATTAACACACTTGGTTTTAAATATTAACACACTTGGTTTTAAACATTAACACACTTGGTTTTACACATTAACACACTTGGTTTTAAACATTAACACACTTGGTTGTAAACATTAACACACTTGGTTTTACACATTAACACACCTGGTTTTAAACATTAACACACTTGGTTTTAAATATTAACACACTTGGTATTACATGGTTTTAAACATTAACAAACTTGATTTTACACATTAACACACTTGGTTTTAAACATTAACACACTTGGTTTTAAATATTAACACACTTGGTATTACATGGTTTTAAACATTAACACACTTGGTTTTAAACATTAACACACTTGGTTTTAAACATTAACACACTTGGTTTTAAACATTAACACACTTGGTTTTAAATATTAACACAATTGGTATTACATGGTTTTAAACATTAACACACTTGGTTTTACACATTAACATACCTGGTTTTAAACATTAACACACTTGGTTTTAAATATTAACACACTTGGTATTACATGGTTTTAAACATTAACACACTTGGTTTTACACATTAACACACCTGGTTTTAAACATTAACACACTTGGTTTTAAATATTAACACACTTGGTATTCCACTTGGTTTTAAACATCAACACACTTGGTTTTAAACATTAACACACTTGGTTTTAAACATCCACATACTTGGTTTTAAACATTAACACACTTGGTTTTCATCATCATCATCAGCTGCCATCTCCACAACGAAGGTTGGCTGTAATGGATCTCCAACGTCTTCTGTCTCTTGTCCTGGTAGTGCACTCTGATACTCTTTCCTGTCCATCTCTTGATGTTATCTTTTCCACTTATAGTACTGTCTTCCCCTTGCATGTTTGCCTTCAACTCTCCCTTCTATTATGGTCTTCTGCAAGGTGTTATGCCTTTTTATGTGGCCAAAGTATTTTAGCTGCCGAACTTTGATCTCCCTCATTAGTTCTCTTTTCATTCCTAGATTTTCTAAGACCTCCTTATTTGTTTTCTTCTCTTTCCATGAGATACGCCCCATTCTTCTATATATCCATATTACAAGAGCCTCAATTCTTTCTTCCAAATGCTTATTCATCGTCCATGTTTCTACACCATACAGAAATGCAGAATATATATAACACTTTGTCGTAAATTGTGAGAAGATAGGACTGAGATATTTATGGTCCCGCTGAAGCAGAGGTGATAGTGACAGCTATATGAAAGGAAGGTAGTAGAAATAGTATTGTTTCACGAGGAGGGGTAAACGTGTAGGGAAAAGGTGATAGTGTAGAGAGAAAAAGGCAGTCTTGGATTGAGTAATTACTCTAATCCAGCCTATCTTACGACTCTATTTACTTTCAGACGCCCTTACTCTCCTTGTACAACATACAAGGTACACAACACTTAAGTACACAAACTTCTGTGACATATAACTACTATGTACAGACGTGAAAACAAACTATGAATAACATATATATATATATTTATTTATCAGGGGTTTGACCGACACTATAGAGTAGGATTTATTAAATTTATTTTCGCTAAATATCACAACATCAAGAAATACATATTAGTTACATCAGAGAAATGAAAAATATAAATCTAATAGGCCTTCCCTCTAGTATAGGAAAATTTAGAAAGATCCCACCCGAGGTAATATACCCAAAAAGATCAAATAATTAACAATGGGAGTAGGGGGCAGTCAGGACGGGTAAAGAATAAGTCCTTGATTTAACTATCCTGTGGGCATTCAGATTAGTGAGAGATTAAATAAAAGGAAGATGCTATATTAGTAGTAACTTAAGAAATAAGTTCTTTCGTTCTGTTTCACTCTCTACACACATACAGTGAGCTCACTTCAGTTATGCTTACCCCTCAGCCGACGCTGCATACATTCCATGGAATTTATCAAACACATTGTATTTAAGACTATTATGAGTCCTATTATTTGCCCAGTTCAGCCCCAGACTCTCCGTTTAGGCAACTCTATTTTTTCGGAGAGTCGCTGAATTGGTGCGTTGATTATTTTTTCCTGGGTATTCCTCTTCGTACTGCAGGTATTGGTTTGGGATAAGTTTTTCTAGGTGGTGGCACTGTCCTGGAAATTTATAAGTTAATATAGTTTTTCCCGGAGTGGTCTATCCTCCAGTGGCTGTGACTCTCTCTGTCGTAGTGAATGTGTAAAAAAAACAACAGAATGTTACTCCCAGGCTGTTCTCGGAAGGAAATAGCCGAATATGACCTGTGAATTCTCTCTCTGTAGAATTTGGTGGTAGGAAAACTTTACTACCATATGGTTTTTTTAAAGAAAATTAGTGCTGTAAGTTCTGCCACATCAGGCCAGTAATATTTATATGGATAAGATGGAAAAATCTTCCAGTTTAACATTAAAAAAATTTTTACATTGAAGTGTTCTGGTTATTTAACCACTCTCATAGATGGAGAAGGTGGACCGCGAAGGGTCTCCAACATCAGATTTTCACCGACAATGTTTGTATGTTTAGGAACATATAATTGGAATGCCATAAGACATCTGGCCATACATCTCTATAAGAACTGCTGGATCGCAAAGGTATGATCTACCTATATAAAAGAGAATAGATAACAGGTAATCATACTATAATTATATTGTAACACCCGCGTTTTAGGTAAGACCTGTAAATCACTCCAGTATTTAATTATCTATATATAAAAAAACCACGAGTTATGAACACTAGTCACTTAAAATTTACGCATGATGAAAATAGAAATAAATGGTATCAAACAAATTATCTATCGTCTAGTGTCTTTTAATATTTTAAGCCTCTCCTACTGGGGAATAGCAAGAAATTAAATTACGTTTACGGCTGGAGAAAATTTAGCTATAAGTTTATTTAATACGTTATTCAGCTTAACACAAAATCCCAGTGAAATATAATGAAGAAACTTTAACGATTAAATCACTCAAAACTCTAATATATTATTACCGCAGCACAAAGAATGAATTAATTTCCACGTATAAAAGAAATCCAAAATTCTTGTTTGGCTCTCATATATGAGCTAGGTTAAAAAAAAAGTACCTCGTTACACGCCCATTGAGGCATATTCGGAATATGGTGTTAGGCACATATTTTCTTG
Organism: Oreohelix idahoensis; assembly: GCA_024509875.1. Lineage (NCBI taxonomy): Eukaryota > Metazoa > Mollusca > Gastropoda > Stylommatophora > Oreohelicidae > Oreohelix > Oreohelix idahoensis. Next base: position 533,527 of record JAMPIV010000002.1, on the reverse strand, counting down.
ACCATCAGCACACTAGGGGTGATGTGGTCAGCATCACGCCGGCCGCCTTAACCTTCCCAGAGTTGCTCAGGTACCCATTTAGGGCTGGGTCGACCCAGGAGCCGTTTGCGGCCTAAAAAAATCCCACCTCATCTGGGGATCGAACCATAGACCACTGAGCTAGGAAGCGAGTGCACTAACCACTATGCTACCGCGGCACTTTCTTCGAATCTCTGGCACTATTGATAACTGAATTTTTAAGAGATGCCTATATATATTAAATGAATAGAAATCGTTAGCTACATGCGAGATTTTTCATCTCTGCCTGATTCTCAGGAACTTTTGCGGTCGAACCGTGAATCAAAGCTATTTTTCACAACTTCGCCGCCAGGCTCCGCCATTCCTGCAGAGATTTCTTCCCCACGTAGATGGTTCTCGTTCTGGTGTTAATCAGAGGTGTTACAGAACTCGCTCTCTCTTAGTGACTACAAAAGACGTTGATAACTGACCGCCGGTGCCGCCTCTGGCCCGCCTCTTTGAAGGAATGACAGTAAGAGATCCAGAGATTGCTAATTATAATGGCTTGTGAGAGAAGACCGTAGGCGTGGCTAAATTAAAATTAAGACAGAGGGCGAATGACATGGCTTACAGCGCGCTCACTTGGACATGCTAATTAGGGAAGCACGTGGAACCCACGTTGGCGATTTTGATTTCAACAAAATGAGGGGTACCGGTGAGATTAAAGTGTAGCTTCAATTTTCATCTGTCACACACTTTATGATTCTCAGTTTTAATTTGTGAGATAACTGTTTAGATGTCAGTATATGTTTCATGTTGTTGAATGTAGCTTTGGCCATTCCTATTCTCTTCTTGATTTCTGTTTCACATCTGCCATCTTCTGTTATTATATGACCAAGATATACGTAGCTCTTGACTTGTTCCAGGATTTTCCCATTTATGCTTATCTTTAATGTGGGCTTATCGTCTGTTTTGCTAATTATCAAAGTTTTTGTTTTCACAATATTAATGTCGAGTCCATATTCATGACTTACACTGTTCACTTGCTTCAATAGTTCTTGTAACTCCTGTTCGCTTTCAGCTAACAACACGGTATTATCTGCATATCATCTTGGTTTTACATGGTTTTAAACATTAACACACTTGGTTTTACATGGTTTTAAACATTAACATATTTGGTTTTACATGATTTTAAAAATCTCAACACTTGGTTCTAAACATTAACATACTTGGTTTTACATGATTTTAAAAATCACAACACTTGGTTCTAAACATTAACACACTTGGTTTTAAACTTTAACATATACCAAGACATCCTTTGATTCATTCTCAGCAAACCATCACTCTTACTTCAATTCATTTCAACATTTTCTGTCCCTTATTCATTTTAATTACTTGAACTCACCTATAAAGAGCTTTGCATTTACTTTAGGATAACTTTCTATGAGACTTTTAACGACTAGAATAGCTGGATCATTGTCATCTGGAACACTGAACAGTAATTCGTACTGAAAAATGAGAGGAAAAGAACTTCACTATAGCATACTATTGAAATCACTTAAATAATTTATAAAAAAAACTGTAAAAATAGATACTGTCTATACATCTGCTTCTAGGTCTCCCCGCTGCTCTAAAACCCAATCCTCTATACTGTAGAACCAAACAATTTTCAGTGTCTCTATATATATTATGATGATGTAGTTCCTACAATTTTTTTCATGCCATCATTTCTCACTCTGTCTCTTCTGGTAACATGAATGGCTCTCACTGAGAATCTCATCCCCCACAATGTCATTTTCCTCTTTTGTGCTCGGGTCAGGGACCATGTTAGACACTGATAGCAAAGAGTTGGTAAGAATATACTACTGATCAGTTGTCGTTATTTTCCATAATGATATTTAGATGTTTGAGTAGCGGTTATAGCTGGTCAGTCACTGAACTGGTTTTTGACGTCTTATTTCAATTTCTCTGTCAAGTCTTCCATTTTCTGTACAAATGCTACCTAGGTATATAAATTCTGCAATCTGTTTAGTCCTTCCATGCCATATTCCCAGATTATTGGGAATACCCAAAGTGACTCTCTGGCTGCTTCCCAGTATATGATGCCTTAAGTTTACTCTGACAGTTTACATGACAATCCTGTGAAAACGGGGGTCAAAATTAAAAATAATCAAACAAATCACATTAACTTTAAGAAGTGAGTGTGGCAAACATGTTCTTCTGCAAAAGACAGCCTTCTTTAACCGTGTTTGTTGTGCTTACATAAAATTTTACTATTTATAGCATGAAGTATATCAATGAGGAACCAAGTACTTCAAATGGGAAAAGGCCTTATTTTCAGACGAAGAAAAGAAATTTTATGTGGCAATGTGTTGAACATGATGAATTTGCCAGCCACATGCACACAACCTCATATTAGTCACATTGTACGACATGCCTCAGTGTGTAGTAGTCCTGTTTTGTCCTTGTCTCTTCAGAGACCCCTGGGAACTATGTCGTTTATACTGCTTTCGAGCCTTCTTACAAGATTTCTCAGTCATTGCGTGTATATTAAAAACAAAGTAATCTTATAGCACACACGGCTGTAGGGAAGTGAAGTGTTAGAGACTTCACTATAGTCAATCCCAGCTTTTTGGGATGGGGTGACCAGTGCACTTCCTTGCTACCTTTGCCATCCCTAACTCAAGAGCAAAATCAGATACCCATTTACAGCAGTGCAAATTGGAGCATGACACTACCAAGTCTCGAACCTGATAACTTTACCTCAGCCCTGTTGAGGGGATCTCTGAAGTGACAAAGAAAGAATGGGACTACTGTACCCTCAGGAATGTCATATAAGGCGACTAAAATGAGATTATGCATACGGCTGGCAATTTCACCATGTAAAACAAACTACCACAGAAACCACAGCTGCAAGAGCATGAGAATGCTGGGAGCAGGCTTCCAGTAAGGGAACTAGCTGCATTGGTAGCTCCATATTCCGTAAGAAGCACAAAAGAAAGAAGAAAAACAATCCCTCAAGCCTCTTGCACTTTAATTACTGTGCCAATCAACATTCTTTCTTAGAATGAATTTATAGTGTTGCATAAGAAGTTACTATTCTTTTAGGCTTTACTGTCAGAAATACAGTCAATATTCTTTATATAAAAAAAAACCATAAACATAAATAGTGTGATAAAATTAGTTTCTAGCCACAGAAAGTGAGTAAGCAGTGTGTGAACCATAAAATGAAACCTTATTTCTATTCTACATTACATCATACACTTTTGATCTGTAAAAAAATTCCCCCCAACGCCCTTCTCAAACCAAACAACTGTCCATTACAGTAACTCACATTTGGATATTTCTGTGTAAAAAATGTTTCTAAGTTGCTCTTCAAGTTTGTATCTACTCCTATCAGTGGTTTGATTATTGATACTCCAGGAAGTTCTTCAGCAGGGATGGGAGGTTCCAGTTTCTTATAAAGATGATGAAGTCTACGGACAAAAACAGTTAAATCTGCTTTATAGGTATAAGAAAAGTTTCATTACAATACTAATATTTTAAATAGTATAAATAATGCATGAAAAAACTTAATATTTAAGATCATAACGTTGAACGGATGACAAGTTCCAGTGCAAAAAGGGATGAGAAGCAGAAACTGGAGATGGCTAGGACACACACTGACAAAGTTGACTGATAGTATTATAAGGTAGTCCTTATTCTGGAATCCCCAGGGCAAGGAAGGTAAAAGGAGATGAACACATTAAGAAGAGAACAGGAGACAAGATATGAAAGGAATGAAGAAGACATGGAAACATGTTGAGCAGATGGCACAGGACAGCAAGACTTGGCATATGTTTGTTGTACTCCTATGCTTCTTGGGCAGCTAAAGGGTGATGATGATGCTGAACATAAAATATTTATGTGCATTAAACAAATGTCTTCAGATGCAGACATCTTTTAAATTTGACATGAATATTTAATAAAATAATTAAACAATCAAAACAGAATGTCCTGTAACTTTTCCAAAAAAATTGAAAACTTGAATCAAATGCTGAAAAAGAAACATTTATCAGAGAATTGACACGAATATAACACTAACAATGCAAAACATGGACATCAACCTAGGCAAATGAAATGAAAAAAATCAACAAAAGTAAAATAGGTTGTCATATGCAGGTAGACAAAATTGTTTCCTCTTCAAATCAAAAGTGAGTTTCTATCAAATGGCAATAAGGAAATTGTAATTAAATTATTACAGTAATCATCATACCAATTTATTTCTTCGAAGATTATGTTTTTAAAAAATGTTATCTCGAGACAGTAACATTTTTGTGTCAATGGCTATACCTTATCAGTTGCCCCTCTGAAATGCAGGCGACAAACACTTGGCAGTCATGACTCACAAAAACAGACACACAGACTAAGAGACACAAGCATACTTACACACACTTCCCCACCCACTTTCCCCCTGAGATGATAGGGTCATATGATCAGTACTGTTTTCAGCGGTATCACTCTACACAAGAGTTGAGAATTTTCCCATCATAAATGAAGTGTATCATATCATGAATGATGAAATAAATAGCTTGCAAACATATAAAACACAGTGACTGGTGATTACATACTTGTATTATCAATACTGTTATAAGTAATAGAGAACTTGGTAAGCCGTATACACAAACTTAAAGACATATACCTGCATTATTGCAATGTTAAGAGCAGCATATAGAAGATATCACTGTTCATAAGAAAAGATAGATTGGATAATCACTGCAAAAGCAAACTTCAAAAAAAAATATATATACACAGACATGGAACATTCTGATACAGGAGTAAGACAGAAATATTCTGATATAGGGGTAAAACTGGGACAATCTGATATAGGAGTGAGTCAGGGATAATCTGATATAGGAGTATGAATGGGACCATCTGATTCAGGAGTAAGAAGGACAATCTGATAAAGGAGTAAGAAGGACAATCTGATATACTGTAGGAGTTAGAAGGGCAATCAGAAATAGGAGTAAGGCAGGGACAATCTGATAGAGGAGTAACATGGGGACAATTGTTGCTTGTTTGGTTGCAATCGTGTTCGGAGGGTGTTGATGGGCGTTGTCAAAATGAAGACAAACAAAAGGTCAACTCGACCTACGCAGTGGTGTGTAGACATGGAGTGAGGATACAGTACATGCGAATGATGGCAAACGTTCGTTAGAGTTGACAAATAGACCAATCTCACTCACCTATGGCTGGAAGTCATTTACGCCAACTACTATGTACGTTTCATACAGTTTAATTGGAACGATCACACTTGACAGCACGGGTACAGTGATAGCAGACAGGTTGGCATAAATCATAATAATGTTGATCAATGAAATACACTATCACATGGGCATTCATGTTGCATAACAGTACCAATGGAATGTCAGTAGACAAGCACTCAGTAATTCCAATATATATCGTCTGACTTTACTGACAGAGCACGTCAGTTCATAAACAAGGTTCAAGATGGTTCCTAGACCTAACCTCGTCTAGCGAAGATTCCTTTAGGTAAAGCTCAGCACATATTTTTTTGATAACAATATTGAACCACTAGTAGTGGGTTCTCTTCTGTAGCAGTGATCTCTGGACTCATCAGGTGATAGTAAGGGGGCATCCCTGTTCTCTCCTCGATGATTGGAAAATATAGGATTCAAAATGGCTTCTCCTCCCAGTGAGTTGTCACTCACCCAGGATACACACTATGAAGCGCAATCAAAGCTGATCATTCATTAAATGTCCTCATTGCTTTGTAGATTCTACCATTGATACTATTGACTTCATCACATAATATGGTGCTGCTAGGTATGAATGTCATCTTCATCTGGTTAATATTCATCTAAACGTACAACCGTACGACTGCCCATCGAATACAATGCCTCAGGAAAAGTTCATAAGAAATGCATCTTTACCTTGGTATCAGAAATACACTAGAATATGATTCTGCCATTCCTTGGCAGTAAGAATAAACACTGGGGTGAATAATACATGATATGTCTAAAGAGACTACCTCTTTCCCCACTAGTATAGAGATCACTTTTCGGCGACAGGCCGCTACAACAACTCAGCACCCATCAGGGCGGAACCTTCTCACCTCCCATTAGCGACACACCCGCCGAACAACCTTTGACCCCGAGTTCGACACCGAAGATATAGTTCAACTTAGACATACAAAGATATTAAGAGATAAGACAGACTCGTCCTACATAGACAAGAAATACACATAGATTCGGGTCATAAACATCCCTGCCTAAACCTAAGCAAGAATAATCTGTTTCTGGCCATACCAGACACAAAATATGACATAAGTCTAGATTCATACGCCAAGTTCGATATTCAGGAAAGATACAAGAACAGATAACTCACAGAATGAATACACATCGACTAATCTGAGTTCTGTCCCTTAGACTAAGAATCGTGAATTCAAAGATAAATATATTTTTATCAGACAAATAATTACATTTTACATTTGTATGCGTGTCAACAGTAATCTGTGCAACACACAAAAGAATATGTGCGCAACAGACTACCACACCCCCCCAGGAAAAAAAATGAAAATCATTTTTTTTTTCATCTGAGAGCAACCTACAATAGGCTCACAACGCACAAATACTGCGCAGATGAGAAATATCTGGAATTTATAAGCCAAATTAAGGCAAAGTCGAAATATAGATCGACTGGTGAGAATACATCTCAACCTCTCAGAGAAAGCATTTCTCTTAAGCATAAATGTTTCCAGGGAGGTGCCACCAACGTATACTACAATGCTGGCAATGACACAATGCATATAACAATTTCATATTTAAGCACTATAAGTACATGATTGACAAAAAAGAAAAATCATCAACGAGTATCGGTGAATATATATATATATATATCAATGAACGTAGTGATAGTAGTGATACAATCACTATATTACAAATTACAATGTGTATCTATCTTGATATAGAAAAGAAAAAACTGTTGTAGAGTTGGAAGTGTTAAGAAGTCCAAGACCCAACAGTTAGGTGGAATCATGTGGGCATCTAGATAAAATGTCTGCCATCACATTATCTGATCCACGGATAGCTCGTACCGAAAAATGAAAAGGTTGAAGAGCAATTGCATATCAAGTAGACCTCGAGCTCTTCAAATTCTTACTCTGTATAGCCGTAAGAGCTTTCTGATAGGTTTCTATTATGAAATGTGCGCCTAGAAGGAATCTTTGTAGTTTGAGAATTGACCAAACCATAGCCAATAGTTCACGGTCTAAAAGCAAATAATTCCTTTCTGCAGCATTAAGTTTTCTAGAGATATACATTACTGGATGCAGAGTTCCAGAGTACTCTTGCATTAGTGCCGCTCAAATCCCAGTGGATGAAGCGTCACTACGAAGAACAAATGTCTTATCTGTAGTAGGTAACACCCGAACCACAAGCTGCTCCATTTCACTCCAATGAAAGAAGATGAACAGCAACAAAAGAACTGAAGGGTCAACTTGATAATAATTGAACTGGTTATGGCGGACTGTCCCGCAGTAAGAAGTCGACATCGTGAAACAACCCAGAACCGAATAGAACGGGTAAGCCTGTCATTAACGAAGACCGTTAAAGTAAGGGCAGAAGAAGGACATAGGAAATGGTCTGTAGGTCAGTAAATGGTTAATACAGACGCCCAGCAAAGAATCTCGAGAAGGGACTGACCCCCTCCCGAAATGAATGAGGTTTTATAGATGTAAGAACAAGTCAGATCATGTAAGTCAACCTAAAACCCTGCATTGTGGCTAAATAAAGAACTATGGATCTTTTTAGAGACTATGTCTTCATTATTGTGACTCCGTTTTGGGGTCTTGATTGTTGCTCTATTGTTTAAATCTGATGGCGTGTTGAATTTGAACCCTATTCACCCACCACTGTCACCCACAAAAGAGGAAAAGAGAACAAATAAACTCCACTATACGATCACTAGTGACAAGGCCCAAGAAGGTGACAGATGATTTACTTTACGCTGTGACATGTGGGGGATTGATGAACTGGTGCCGTTTAACCAGGATTCTGATGTGATGACGGTTGACAGGCGCTGTGACATGTGGTGGTGATGAACTGGGCCATTGGAGCAGTTCTGAATGGCTAACGTAGTTGGAAATTATGCTGTTATAGCTTTTATTTTTAATTTTTCCAGCGCCTCTTGACATTTATCCGTCCAATTAAAACGAATATTCTTCCTAGTTAGGTTGGTCAGGGGTTCGGCTATTTCCGAAAAATTCGCAATATGTTTTCTGAAATAGGCGAATGAACACTAAAATAGGTGGTGTTGAAAACAAATTTTTAATCTTATCCAAAGAGGATTGGCATTCCTGTGACCAGTGGACCATATTAGGCGACCCTTTCTTTAGTAGTGTAGAAAGAAGTGCCATGATAGAGGATAGATTCGGAATGAATCTTCCATAAAATTGAATAAGATTTAAGAGACTTCGTACTTGCTTTTTTGTCTTAGGAATAGAGATGTTAAGTATCTTAGTGATATTATGGTCCTCTGTCTTTAGGAAACCATGACCAACTCGATGGCCTAGGAAAGAAATTTCGCTAAAACCAATGTAGGCTTTAGAGGGTTTCGCTGTCAGGTTATACTCGCATAAAGTAGACAGTAATTCAACTAACCCCGAATAGTGATCTTCCCAAGTATCGCTGAAAAGACAGATGTCGTCTAGGTACGCGATGACATCTGACCGATAAGATAGGATTCGACGCATCATGCGTACGAATGTAGCTGGTGCGTTCATAAGGCCGAAAGGCATGAAATTCCATTGAAAAAGGCCTCTAGGTGTAGAAAAATCCGTAATTGGTTTGGCGCGTTCAGATAAAGGAACTTGCCAATATCCTTTGGACAAATCTAGTTTAGTGAAAAAATGAGATTTAGAAAGCCTAGTAAGTAGCTCTTCTAGTAAAGGCATAGGTTCAGCATCAAACTTCGTAACTTGATTCAATTTGCGATAGTCAACACAAAGACGTATGTTATTGTCTTTTTTTCCGAACAATAACCATCGGCGAAGAATATGCAGAAGTGGATGGTTCAATTATTTTTAAATCTATCATCTCATCCAACTCCTTCTCAACCTGTGCTTGAAAATGTATAGGGATAGGATAAGGTCTGACCCTAATAGGATTATGGTCAGTTAGAATAATGTCATGTTGAATGACATGAGTTTGTCCAGGAATGTCAGTAAGGACATCCTGAAATGTTTGTAACATAGCCAAAACTTGTCGCTGTTCTCCTAGAGATAAATCAGGAGAGACAGTAACATTTTTCCATGATTCACTAGAATGAAGTGGAATCATCGGAAGCGGAAGATTAACATCCGAAAAACTTGTTTCCTCATCCTGTATTACGGACAGTGATGAGTAATGACCATGTTGGTCTGGTGAATCGTCCATTGCCTGGAAAATAGGCTGTAAATAATCCGGACGTTCATGGAATTCCGTAAGCATATTGATGTGGAAGGTTTTATGCTTTCCATCAATATCGACAATGTAGTCAACATCGGAAATTTTCGAGATTATATCGTATGGACCTTTCCAAGAAATAAGAAGTCTGTTTTCCCTACAAGGTAGCAAAACAAATGCTTTGTCACCAGGACAAAGTTGTCGTAAGGTTCTTTTCTTATTGGCAAATTGTCTTACCTTCTGCTTAGCAAATTCAGAAGAAGTTGCCAATTTGCATGCTTCGATAATCTTTTGTCTCAGCGCGATGACATATTCGTAAGAAGATTTTGTGTCATCGGTAATATTATCAGCGGTTATGAGATCATGAAGCAAAGACATAGGGCCGCGCGGTCGCGCGCCAAAGACAAGTTCAAAGGGAGAAAATCCTGTATGTTCATTGGGGACCTCTGTAAGCAAAGAGGGCCGCGGGTAAAACCCTGTCCCAATCTTGAGGATGATCCTCAGTTATCTTCCCTAGTAAGTTTTTGAGTGTTCTATTTAGCCGTTCGACCATCCCATTGGACATAGGATGATAGATACTACTCAAAGATCTCTCTATCTGCAGAGTCGACATCACTTGAGACATGGTATCCGATATTAGTTGGGTGCCATGGTCTGATAATATTTCTCCGGGGAATCCCAGACGAGAAAATATTAGCCAAAGAGCATCTGCAATGTCAGCAGTAGTAATGCTCTTCAGAGGAATAGCCTCTGGCCAACGTGTGCACATATCAACACACGTCAAGATAAACTGATGTCCTCTAGCAGATTTGATCTTAAATGGACCAATGATGTCTATCGCCATTTTCTGAAATGGTCGAATAGGAATGTCTGCAGCCTGAATAGGTGCAGCATGGCGTGGACCTTTGGATTTGACTTCTTGACATACTATACAAGATCGACAATAAATCCGTATGTCCTTGTTCACAAAAGGCCAAAAGAAAGCCGCAAGAACTCTTGACTTTGTACGGGAAAAACCCATATGTCCAGCACACTGAGAGTCGTGAGCGTGCTGCAAAATTTTAACTCTCAAATTCTTGGGAACAAGAATCTGAGAATGACTTGACTTAGTGGAGTCTTGCACCATACGTACAAGTACGCCATTCTTCATTGTAATCCAAGATTTACGCTTTGTATCTTTATTCGGATCACCTTTTGTTGCAAGAGTGAAGAATTTCTTTAGAGTCGGATCATCTTCTTGCTGTTTTATAAACGAGTCACGAGAAATTACCAAGGGATCATCTTGGTTATGCACTTCATTATCTTCAGTAGATGAAGTTTGAGGCATATTAAGAGCTTGAGCTCTAGTGACTACAGCATTAGCAGTTTGCATATTTTGTTTTTCCCAAACGGAAATTTGTTGTGGAGTGCATTCTTTGACTCCGTGAATACGACCGATGATAAGATCAGCGATCGGATTCGGCAGAAGACATGCGTGTACATCTCCTGTAAAGAAAGGAGTAGCAATCCTAATGATAGCAGTAGAGTATTTCTCTAAGGTGCCGCCAAACGTTACACATTTGACTACTTTTCCAGTGGCACGAGAAGGATCTACAAGCGACTGCCTAACACCAATTGTGGTGCATCCAGAATCAAAAAGAACTGAGACTGGATTGTCATTTACTAAACCTTTATGTAAGACAAGAGAACCTCTTCCATCATGCGCGACTGACGCAGGAAGAGCGGGAAGAGGATGGCCACAACTTAAAGTGGACACCGTAGTTGGTTCAAATAATGTTTTGCATTGGGGGCACTGAGATGCTCTCCCAAAATCAAAAGCGGAACATGCCATATTATTAGCATCATTATTATCTTTAGTCTGTTTATAGGCTTCATGTGACTCTTGCTGTGCAGAGTTTGCCTGATAATGTGATTTATGTTTTTTGTATTGTGATCTACCTCGATTATTATTGCCTCTGTAATCATTATTGTTTCCTCTATTGTAACCCCTATTTGGGTTTGAGTCATAGTTCTCATGGTTACCATTATCATATTCATTATAATGAGTATCTCTATAACTATGGTCTTGTTGTCTCCATGATGGATGACTTGGATAGTTTCTATAATGACTTCCTCTGCGGAAATTCCTATAATTATGACCACCCCTGAATCGAGGGCTGTCAGCTCGTCTCCAGTACTTCGCAGAAGAACCCTGAAATGACTGGTTACCTTGGTTTTGATAACTATTATGGTTACCCTTTTTATCAAACCTGTTTTGAGGTCCCTGAAATTTGTGTGAATAATTAGGGTTGTATGGTGTTGCTGATGCAACTGGCATACTTTCTTTAACCTTAGCATTGCTAAAAGCTACGTCCGGATGTGCCGTGACGTATTGGGTACAATATTCTTCCATTTCTTTTAGTGTCTTGGGTTTACGCTCATGTAGGAATTCAAGGAATGGTTTATTAACACTTGACATAATCTTGTCTCTGAGCAACAAGTCCATAAGGGCTTCATATGTCTTTTCTGTTTTGGACAACTCAATCCAACGATTAAATGTAAGACGTGTCCTTGCAATGAATTCTGAGAATTCTACCCCTGATTCAGGTACCATTTTCTTAAACAAAATACGGTAACCTTCCTCTGTTAATTGATATTTTTTCAATAAGGCTGCTCTAATAACATCATAATTATCCTTGTCAGCCTCTTCAACCAAACTTAAACTAGTCAGAGAATCACCTTTCAAATTTTCTGATAACTGGTTAGCATATTGTGATTTATCCACATTATGAGCTCGACAAGAACGTTCAAAACGATCCAGCCAGAATGTAATATCGTCACTGGAAGGATTGAACGCTGGTACCTTGACCTTATAAGTAAAGGGTTTACCACTATTACCATTTGACTGATTAACATTACTCATATTTGTCAATTTCAATTTTTCTAACTCAAATGCTAAAAGTTCTTTTTGATGTTCATGTTCTCTCATTGCTTTTCTCTCCTCAGCTTCTCTGTCTAATCTTTTCTGCTCAGCCTCAGCTTCTAATCTTTTATTTTCAGCCTCAGCTTCTAATCTTTTATTTGCAGCCTCAGCTTCTCTTTGTAATCTTTTTTCTTCAGCTTCTAATTTTTTTTCTTCTATTTGAAGCTTTCTCTCCTCAGCAGCAGCTTTTTTCTCCTCAGCAGCAGCTTTTCTCTCCTCAGCTTGCATCTGCAATCTTAAATTCTCAGCATCTATCTTCTTTTGTTCAACTTCTGCTTTCCATTTATTTTCCTCTTTTTGCTTCTTTTCTTCTGACTTTAATACCATGGCAAATTGAGCAGTTGCAAACTCCTCTAATTCCTTACCAGACTTATCAAGGGATTTCCCTTGTGCAATAAAGTATTCCAATGTAGACATGATGTCTAATAATGATAGCAATCACTTGAAACAATAATGTAATCTATTTCCAAGTAAACAGGAACAAGTTCTAAATGAACTTGATTAATTAGCTCACAATCCCAATCTCTGTTGGAAACAAGCCTTTAAATAAGGTCTTGTATAATCAACTGTGTACCTCTAGTAACAGCAATTAGTCATCAGTTGATTATTTCTCATAAGTTCACTACACAGCTAGTAGTGTATGATCAAATATGTTTCATATAGTGTATGTCGAACAAGAACACAACAAAACAATTATAAAAGACAACATGAAAACATTTGCAGAAATCAAATAAATCAAATAGGAAAATCAATGAAAATAATCACAGAATCTGTGATGACAACTGCAAAGGGATAACAACACAAATAACGCCACAGTGTATAAATATAAATGTGTATAGAACTAAATTTTAGAAAAGGGTAGATCTACAAGTACAAACAAATCAAAACAAAACTGAAGAACAGAAAAAATATTACGAAAACAACGATGAGCACAGTCTTCACAGCTAACACTAATAGCAACAGATGTCGCAGCAAATTTTCAACCAAGAAAATTGCACCTATAGAACGCTATTATATGACCTCTCTACGTGGTATACCATATAATAGTCACCTCACCAACCGCCCACAACATAAACACAACGAGAAATAAATACATGTAATATAAACATAAATACATATCATGTGCATAAGATGTGTTGTAAAGGCTCAGTTTTAGAATGCAATGGTACAGTTTCTAATTACTAATGAAAATAAACTGCCACTTTAATCAATATTAAATTTTTGAACTAACTTATTACAATGTTCAACAATGTGAAAAATACACAAGAGGATCCATCGATGACAGTTTCAATAACTACGACACGTAGGACCTCTCAGTTCACTGTAATACTTGTTAACACAATTAATTTCTGCCTGCAAACGTTCTGTGATGTACAATGAAAAATGTCCACAAGCGCTGACCTAGTTCCAGTATTCGCTCGATAGGTCACGTGACAAAGTGTTGACAAAGAGCAAACTAGTACTGCAGGTGTGTCGTATCAGCCACAGGAAACGGTCTGGTATCAGTAGTCTGTTGACTTCTCAATTTCTGCGAGGTCAAACCCAGAAAGCTGGCCACCAATGTTGCTTGTTTGGTTGCAATCGTGTTCGGAGGGTGTTGATGGGCATTGTCAAAATGAAGACAAACAAAAGGTCAACTCGACCTACGCAGTGTAGTCATGGAGTGAGGATACAGTACATGCGAATGATGGCAAACGTTCATTAGAGTTGACAAATAGACCAATCTCACTCACCTATGGCTGGAAGTCATTTACGCCAACTACTATGTACGTTTCATACAGTTTAATTGGAACGATCACACTTGACAGCACGGGTACAGTGACAGCAGACAGGTTGGCATAAATCATAATAATGTTGATCAATGAAATACACTATCACATGGGCATTCATGTTGCATAACAGTACCAATGGAATGTCAGTAGACAAGCACTCAGTAATTCCAATATATATCGTCTGACTTTACTGACAGAGCACGTCAGTTCATAAACAAGGTTCAAGATGGTTCCTAAACCTAACCTCGTCTAGCGAAGATTCCTTTAGTAAAGCTCAGCACATATTTTTTTGATAACAATATTGAACCACTAGTAGTGGGTTCTCTTCTGTAGCAGTGATCTCTGGACTCATCAGGTGATAGTAAGGGGGCATCCCTGTTCTCTCCTCGATGATTGGAAAATATAGGATTCAAAATGGCTTCTCCTCCCAGTGAGTTGTCACTCACCCAGGATACAAACTATGAAGCGCAATCAAAGCTGATCATTCATTAAATGTCCTCATTGCTTTGTAGATTCTACCATTGATACTATTGACTTCATCACATAATATGGTGCTGCTAGGTATGAATGTCATCTTCATCTGGTTAATATTCATCTAAACGTACAACCGTACGACTGCCCATCGAATACAGTGCCTCAGGAAAAGTTCATAAGAAATGCATCTTTACCTTGGTATCAGAAATACACTAGAATATGATTCTGCCATTCCTTGGCAGTAAGAATAAACACTGGGGTGAATAATACATGATATGTCTAAAGAGACCACCTCTTTCCCCACTAGTATAGAGATCACTTTTTGGCGACAGGCCGCTACAACAACTCAGCACCCATCAGGGCGGAACCTTCTCACCTCCCCTTAGCGACACACCCGCCGAACAACCTTTGACCCCGAGTTCGACACCGAAGATATAGTTCAACTTAGACATACAAAGATAGTAAGATATAAGACAGACTCGTCCTACATAGACATGAAATACACATAGATTCGGGTCATAAACATCCCTGCCTAAACCTAAGCAAGAATAATCTGTTTCTGGCCATACCAGACACAAAATATGACGTAAGTCTAGATTCATACGCCAAGTTCAATATTCAGGAAAGATACAAGAACAGATAACTCACAGAATGAATACACATCGACTAATCTGAGTTCTGTCCCTTAGACTAAGAATCGTGAATTCAAAGATAAATATATTTTTATCAGACAAATAATTACATTTTACATTTGTATGCGTGTCAACAGTAATCTGTGCGTCACACAAAAGAATATGTGCGCAACAACAATCTTCTTCTTCTTCTTCTTCGTTCACCCTCAGATGTCAACTTGAATAAGTTCAAAGAAAGCAGTGGTCAGCCTGAGGCTGTTGATATCTCCGTAGATTTTCTCCAGGAATGGTACTGGTGATGGCCATATGCGTTTTCTGTTCCTCATATGTTGGGCACCTTTGAAGCAGATGTTAGGCAGTCATTTTATCGGTGCCACAATCACACTCATCAGTAGTTCCTATCTTTAATTTGTTGAATAGATGGTATCTCAATCTGTTATGACCTGTGCGAAGTCTGAAGATTACCACTTGTTGGGGACAATCTGATATTGGAGTAAGACATGGACAATCTGATATAGGAGTAAGGCAGGGACAATCTGATATAAGAGTAAGACAGGTACAGGAAAAATATTAAACAGTATCATCCTGGAGAGACTTAGAAAGTCCATAGATAGACACCTAAGAGATGAACAAGCAGGTTTTAGGCAAAACATATCCTGTACAGACCAGATAGCCATATTAATAATAATAGTGGAAAAAAGTCTAGAATTGAACTCACCTCTTTACATTGGATTTGTGGACTATGAAAAGGCATCTGACAGTGTAGACAAAGACTCACTTTGGAAACTGATGAGGCATTATGAGTCCCACTCATTAACTTAAGAAAGAAAACTTATGAAGACATGACATGCAGATTTCTTCATGAAGGAAAACTTACAGAGCCATTAGGGATAAGAACTGGAGTGCGACAGGTATGCTTCTTGTCACCATTTCTCTTCCTATTGACTATAGAAAGGTTATCAAACCATCAATCTCAGCCAAAAGAAATGGAATCCAGTAGACTCTGACTAAACAGATGGTTGATTTTAATTTTGCAAACAACTTGGCACTTTTGTTTCATAACCGTAATCAAATGCAAAACAAAATGAAAATACATGATGAAAGGTCATAACATAGGGTCTAAAAATACACAGGGAGAAAACAAAGGTAATGAAATTAAATGATGGAAATGAAAACAAGACTGTACTGGAAGAAACATCACTACAAGATGTTGAAATATGCCTTGGCTGCAATATAGACATAACTGGAGGGACAGACAATGATATCAAAATAAGAACACAACAGGCTAGAGCATCTTTCATTGCACTGGGAAATATCTGGAGCAAAACAAATCAGGTCCAATACAAAAATCCCAATCTTCAACTCAAATGTCAAGTCAGTCCTATTGTATGGCTCTGAAACATGGACAACAACAAAAACAATGACCAAAAAGCTACAGACTTTCATAAATGGGTGCTTGTGTACAGTGGAAGAATTGAAGTGGTATGACAAGATCCCTAATGTGGAACTGATGACAAGACAAGCACCAGTGGAACAAGAGATGAGAAGATGCTGGAGATGAAAAGGACACATTGAAGAAACTTGTTGATAGCCTCACCAGGCAGCCCTCATCTGGAATCCCCATGGTAAGAGAGGCAGATGGAGACAAAACACGGAGAAGAGAACCGGAGACAGACATGAAGGGGATGAAGTTGGCATAGAAAGACCTTGAGCTGATGGCACGGAACATGAAGACTTGGCATACGTTTGTTAAAGGTATGTGCTGCTTTGGGAGGTGAAAGGTGATGATGATAATTTGTGGGGGTATGGCGGTAAAGTGAAGGTCTAGTGAAGCTTTCATAACACATACTGGTAATAACAAATAAATAGTGACTTAAATATCATCCTAAACACCCCAGACTTTCACACCCTCCTCCCTCTGATAAACACCATGACAAATATGAGGAGACTACCATTTCAGGACACTACCATTTCAGGACAAAGGGGGAAAAACACACAAGCATGTCCAAACTATTTGACACTTTTAATCTAGAATAAATAATAATAATAATAATAGCCCCTTCAGTCATAACTGACTATGGGAATGCGCCCCTGAGGTGACAGCCCTCAACTGCTTATTTTCCTGGTGCTCCTTTCGACGTTTTCTCCTCACCTCTGCTTCTTGTGTGAGCCTCTCTTCGCCCAATCTGAGGTGGTGCCGTAAATAGCATCGCCACTTTGTGCGATCGGCAGCTTCATCCTCCCATGTTGCTGGATCCATGTCCAGTGCCCTCATATCTCTCTTGCACACATCTTTGAACCTCAGCTGTGGTCGCCCAACTGTTCTCTTGCCATCTGCTAATTGTCCGTAGAAGATATCTTTTGGGATGCGACCATCTTCCATGCGGCGAACATGGCCAAGCCAGCGAAGTCTGCGCTGTCTAAGAAGCGTATACATACTTTGAAGGCCAGCACGTGACAACACCTCGACATTTGTCACTTTATCTTTCCACGAGATGCCGAGGATGCGGCGTAGACACCGCAAATGGAAGGTATTGAGCCTTCTTTCTTGCTTAGCATAGGTCGTCCAGGTCTCGCTGCCATATAGGAGTGTGCTGGTGACGCAGGCATTATATACCGCAGCTTTGGTCTTCATTGTGAGTTTAGAGTTTCCCCAAACACGCGATGTGAGGCGGGCAAAGGTAGCTGCAGCTTTGCCAATGCGGCTGTCGATTTCTGTATCCAGTGAGAGTTTGTCATTGATGGTAGACCCTAGGTATGTGAAGTGGTGCACCACTGCCAATTCATAGTTATCGATAGTGATAACTGGTGCAGCACCCACATCCTGACTCAGCACATTCGTTTTCTTTAGACTTATTGTGAGGCCAAAGTCCTTGCATGCTTTAGTGAAGCGATTCATCAAGCTCTGAAGCTCCTGTTGGCTTTGAGTGACGACTGCAGCATCATCAGCGAACAACAAGTCTCTTATAGTGACCCTTCTGATTTTTGTTTTTGCCTTCAGCCTTGAAAGATTAAACAGACGGCCATCTGACCTAGTGTGAAGGCATATTCCTTCAGTTGCATCTCTGAATGCATGTTTCAAGAGTAAGGCAAAGAAGATTCCGAAGAGGGTCGGAGCCAGAACACAGCCTTGTTTAACGCCACTTCGTATATCAAAGGGCTGTGACGTGCTTCCAGCATATTGGACTGTTCCCTTCATGTCGTCATGGAATGACTTTATCATTTCCAGCATTTTAGAAGGGCAGCCTATTTTCAGGAGGATTTTAAAGAGTCCATCCCTACTAACCAGGTCGAATGCTTTTGTGAGGCCTATAAAGGCGATATATAATGGTCTTTTCTGCTCTCTTGATTTTTCCTGAAGCTGGCGGAGAGAGAAGATCATGTCTGTTGTTGATCTGCCAGCTCGGAATCCACACTGTGACTCTGGATATATGCGCTCAGCTAACTTGTGTAGTCGCATTAAGATGACTTTGGCAAAAACCTTACCAACAATACTAAGAAGAGAGATGCCTCTGTAGTTATTGCAATCACTTCTGTCTCCTTTATTTTTATACAGTGTTACAATCTTGGCATCTCGCATGTCTTGAGGAATAGTTGTCTCTTCCCAGCACTGGCACAGCATCCTATGCAGGGGATGTAATAGCGTGCTCTTACAGCATTTGATTAAATCAGGAGGAATCCCATCACTGCCTGGTGCTTTGCCAGAGGCCAAGCTATCAATGGCCTTACTGAGTTCCTCTAATGTTGGTTCGGCATCCAGCTCCTCCATAGTTGGCAGACTATTGACAGCATCAAGGGCTGCAGGCGTAACGGTATTGTCTCTAGCGTAAAGCTCAGAGTAGTGCTCGACCCACCTCTCCATCTGCTTACCCTTATCGGTTAGCTTCTCTCCGCTGATGGTTTTTAGCGGTGCCGTCTTACTTTTATGGGGGCCAAGTGCTTTCTTTATACCGTCATACATTTGTCTAATGTTGCCTGTTTGCGCTGCGATCTGGATGCTCTCACTGAGCTGGAGCCAATAGTCATTTGCACAGCGTCGAGCAGTTTGTTGAACTTTGCTTCTCGTAGCCCTCAGGATCTGTAGGGTTCTGGCACTCGGTGAACGTTTGTATTCATTCATAGCACTGCGCTTAGCTTCAATGACAGGTGCCATCACATCTGATGAAGCATCAAACCAGTCATTTGACTTTGCTGTTTTCTTACCAAAGGTGGCAAGTGCAGTACTTTGAATGGTGTTCCGTAGATGCTCCCAGTTCTCTGTAATAGTATCACCATGCTGAGGGCTACTGAGCACTTTCTTGAAGGTCGCAGTGAATTGAGCGATCATGAAAGGGTCTGACATCTTGCTGGTATCAATGCGTGGTTTCCCTTCATGTCTGACACGATAGAGTTTTCTTGGTTGTGCTCTGATTTTGCAGCAAACCAAGGAGTGATCTGTGTCACAGTCTGCACTATGGTACGAGCGCGTGGAGAGCACAGACCTGAGGAGTGGCCTTCTGACGAGAATCAGGTCAAGTTGGTGCCAGTGCTTGGATCGTGGGTGTCTCCATGACACCTTATGCTGGGGTTTTGTCTGAAAGTAGGTGTTGGTCACGCAGAGGTCATGGTGGACGCACAACTCTAAGAGCCGTTGTCCATTTTCATTCATCTTGCCAATACCAAACCTGCCCAGACATGAAGGCCATGAAACATTATCGGCACCCACTCTAGCGTTAAAGTCACCAAGGAGAACAAGCTGTTCTTGCCTAGGTATGCTTTTGATTACTGCTGCTAGATTCTCGTAGAACTCATCTTTAGCTTCTGAGGCAGAGTACAGAGTAGGAGCATACACACTGACAAGGGTGATGGGACCTGTGCTAGTTTGCAGGCGGAGCGTTAACAGGCGTTCTGATCCATTCTCGCCTGGTTCAACCATTTTAGTTAGCGATTTTTTGACCGCAAAACCTACTCCGTGTTCTCTAGCTTTATTAAGATCTTTCCCTTGCCAATAAAATGTGTAGTCCTTCTCGCTCACCGTTCCAGAGCCCGCCAGGCGCGTTTCCTGAAGTGCAGCTATATCCACCTGAAGTCGTTTAAGCTCATCATTAATTATGGCTGTCTTCCTTACATCGTTTACATCCTGTAGGTTTTCGGATAGTCCAGTCAACATAGTCCGGACGTTCCAGCATCCCAATCTGAGAGTTTGCTTATTTCTATTTTTTCGATAATTGCTTGGTGCAAAATTTTCTGTCCACAGTTCGGGTTTGACCCTAATCCCCATGCACCCAATGGGGAAAGCAGACAGTGGCGGGACAACACCTTATTGACTGGGGGCTGCCCAGCTTGAAGCGGGCGGTAGCTGTCCAGTGAGATCCTAGAACCTCTCCCACTGTCGGAAGTAGCCCCTGGCGCCATGCCCTACGCCAATTGGGCAAAATGCTTATAACCGGTAACTGCTACTTCCCGTGTTTTGCCGACACCTATAGGGTGAAGCTGGAGTGTCCTCTCCAGGGCGCGAGCTTGGGCACAGTTATATGGAGATCAAGCTGTTGCCCATGCAGCATGTTCCCCCTCTCCACACAGCCGGTAGATCCAAAGGAACGGCAGTAGCCGATACAGTTTGGTACCAGCCATGTCGCAGGAGTTGCCAGAATAATGTCGAATCAACATTAGACTGCCTAGAATAAATAGTAAGAAACAATGATACCATGATCAAATATTTCATCATCTACAGTTTAGAATATTATCTAGAATTAGAGACGCTATATATCCTAATTATAACCCATAAGAGGTTGAACATGGTATTGTTCTTCATAAATTTAAAAAAAAAAACTGGGCTCTACTATTAAAAAACAAAAAAATCTTTTTTTTTTACAACTGTCTAAAAACAGGACTATTTCAAGTCACTTACAGCTATGTATCATTAATTACAATAAATTCGGAAAATTATTTACTGTTATTATTCCTAAAGTTAAATACATTATGTCAATGGAAAAGGGGGGGGGGGGGGAGAGAGAGAAGAGAACAACAATTATGAACACTACGCAAACAGTGACCGAAAAAAAAAAAGTATGTAAGTTTAATAATTCTAACGCTCGAATGAATGAAAGTACTGTAGCGTTTGTGTGTAGTGATATGGTCTGAATGCCGGCTCTGAAAAAAATTAATTGATTGAATACGACTTTAAACAACTGTGCGAAATTTAACATTAGAATGCAAAATGTATACGGGTTTTCCGGTATGCCAGGAAAAAAAAATGACACAGACACCGCCCACTAATATGAACTATGACAAACACCGGATTTCTGTCTTCAAGGTGGGGAGGACTTACCTGAGCGACAGCTAAATGTTGTTGACGATGTAAACATTACTAGATCACAAACAATCCACATAGACAATTTACTTACCCGAAACAAATAGAAATAATGTGAATAAACCACGAAACTAGCCATCCAATGATTATAGCTACTGCTAGTAATGTAGCGCCTACGACGGTGAAATCCACCTTCATATCTTCATGATGTTAGCCGCCGCTTCGTGACCGACCTGGCTTTTACTAGGCCGTTCAGCACGCATTCAATGACAGTGACTCTGTCCTACTGACAAGCACTCCAACTTGTAATGCCAGTTAGGCTGTCCAATAATTGCGTGCCTTATTCCTTACTGGACGGACACACATTGTAATATCTCTTCGAATTATTTATTATTTAGAGTTAAAATAGATTTATTATGTGTCTATACCGCTTGGTAATTATAAATTACTACAAAATACATTTTGTCCGTTAGATGTTAATATTCGGCATGTTCTACAATGTTGTTTAAACCTGAACTAAATCTGGCAGATTTACCTTGATGGAATTTTACAACGGTCACCACACAAATCGTAGGACGAAGATGACGTGATACACCACCGTTCATGCAACAGAATGTCAGACACCGCCCCCACTTTACCAACATTGTTTTTAAAGAAAACAATACCCCATTCAACCTCTAATCTGTTATAATTAGAATATATAGTGTCTGTCAAGATAATAATTTTGATTTCCAATATCTGAATGTGCCCCGTCTTGTTCCCGGGGGTCTCTAAAGAGACAAAGAAAGAATAGGCTTACTGCACTGTCAAGCATGTCGTACAAGGCGATTAATATGAGGTTGTGCATGGGGGGAGGGGGTGGCACCTCATCATGTACAACAAAGTGCCACAGAACCCACCACGCAAGACCATGTGACTACGTGGTGCTGGCTTCCTGCGGGAGCAGCTACTGTGGTGGCTCCATGCTCTGTAAGATGCGCAAAGGAAAATGATGATGAATATGGCATTACTTGATCCGCCTAATGTGTCCACAGAGATGACATTCATGTGTCAAGCTGTGATTGTGTGTGTACATTCATAAGTGTCAAGATGTGTGTGTGTGTGTGTGCATTCATGTGTCAAGCTGTGTGCATGTGTGTGTGTGTACATTCATGTGTCAAGCTGTGTGTGTATGTACATTCATAAGTGTCAAGCTATGTGTGTGTGTGTACATTCATAAGTGTCAAGCTGTGTGCATGTGTGTGTGTACATTCATAAGTGTCAAGCTGTGTGCATGTGTGTGTGTGTGTACATTCATGTGTCAAGCTGTGTGTGTGTGTACATTCATAAGTGTCAAGCTGTGTGTGTACATTCATAAGTGTCAAGCTGTGTGTGTACATGCATGTGTCAAGCTGTGTGCATGTGTGTGTACATTCATGTGTCAAGCTGTGTGTGTGTGTGTGTACATTCATAAGTGTCAAGCTGTGTGCATGTGTGTGTGAACATTCATGTGTCAAGCTGTGTGTGTGTTTGTACATTCATAAGTGTCAAGCTGTGTGCATGTGTGTGTGTGTGTGTACATTCATAAGTGTCAAGCTGTGTGTGTGTGTGTACATTCATAAATGTCAAGCTATGTGTGTGTACATTCATGTGTCAAGCTGTGTGCATGTGTGTGTGTATGTGTACATTCATGTGTCAAGCTCTGTGTGTGTGTGTGTGTGTACATTCATAAGTGTCAAGCTGTGTGCGTGTGTGTGTGTACATTCATAAGTGTCAAGCTGTGTGCATGTGTGTGTGTACATTCATAAGTGTCAAGCTGTGTGCATGTGTGTGTGTGTGTACATTCATGTGTCAAGCTGTGTGTGTGTGTGTGTACATTCATAAGTGTCATGCTGTGTGCATGTGTGTGTGTATACATTCATAAGTGTCAAGCTGTGTGTGTGTGTGTGTGTGTACATTCATGTGTCAAGCTGTGTGCATGTGCGTGTGTACATTCATGTGTCAAGCTGTGTGTGTGTGTACATTCATAAGTGTCAAGCTGTGTGCCTGTGTGTGTGTGTGTGTGTACATTCATAAGTGTGAAGCTGTGTGTGTGTACATTCATGTGTCAAGCTGTGTGTGTGTACATTCATAAGTGTCAAGCTGTGTGCATGTGTGTGTGTGTACATTCATAAGTGTCAAGCTGTGTGCATGTGTGTGTGTGTGTGTACATTCATGTGTCAAGCTGTGTGTGTGTGTGTACATTCATAAGTGTCAAGCTGTGTGCATGTGTGTGTACATTCATAAGTGTCAAGCTGTGTGCATGTGTGTGTGTACATTCATGTGTCAAGCTGTGTGTGTACATTCATAAGTGTCAAGCTGTGTGTGTACATTCATAAGTGTCAAGCTGTGTGTGTGTGTACATGCATGTGTCAAGCTGTGTGCATGTGCGTGTGTACATTCATGTGTCAAGCTGTGTGTGTGTGTGTGTACATTCATAAGTGTCAAGCTGTGTGCATGTGTGTGTGAACATTCATGTGTCAAGCTGTGTGTGTGTGTTTGTACATTCATAAGTGTCAAGCTGTGTGCATGTGTGTGTGTGTACATTCATAAGTGTCAAGCTGTGTGTGTGTGTGTGTACATTCATAAATGTCAAGCTATGTGTGTGTGTACATTCATAAGTGTCAAGCTGTGTGTGTGTGTGTACATTCATGTGTCAAGCTGTGTGCATGTGTGTGTGTGTATGTGTACATTCATGTGTCAAGCTCTGTGTGTGTGTGTGTGTACATTCATAAGTGTCAAGCTGTGTGCGTGTGTGTGTACATTCATAAGTGTCAAGCTGTGTGCATGTGTGTGTGTACATTCATAAGTGTCAAGCTGTGTGCATGTGTGTGTGTACATTCATGTGTCAAGCTGTGTGTGTGTGTGTGTGTGTGTACATTCATAAGTGTCATGCTGTGTGCATGTGTGTGTATACATTCATAAGTGCCAAGCTGTGTGTGTGTGTGTGTGTGTGTACATTCATCTGTCAAGCTGTGTGCATGTGCGTGTGTACATTCATGTGTCAAGCTGTGTGTGTGTGTGTGTGTACATTCATAAGTGTCAAGCTGTGTGCCTGTGTGTGTACATTCATAAGTGTGAAGCTCTGTGTGTGTGTACATTCATGTGTCAAGCTGTGTGTGTGTGTGTACATTCATAAGTGTCAAGCTGTGTGCATGTGTGTGTGTGTGTGTGTGTACATTCATAAGTGTCAAGCTGTGTGCATGTGTGTGTGTGTACATTCATGTGTCAAGCTGTGTGTGTGTGTACATTCATAAGTGTCAAGCTGTGTGCATGTGTGTGTGTACATTCATAGGTGTCAAGCTGTGTGTATGTGTGTGTGTGTGTGTACATTCATGTGTCAAGCTGTGTGTGTGTGTTTACATTCATGTGTCAAGCTGTGTGCATGTGTGTGTGTGTACATTCATGTGTCAAGCTGTGTGCATGTGTGTGTGCGTGTGTGTGTGTGTACATTCATAAGTGTCAAGCTGTGTGCATGTGTGTGTGTACATTCATGTGTCAAGCTGTGTGTGTGTACATTCATAAGTGTCAAGCTGTGTGCATGTGTGTGTGTACATTCATAAGTGTCAAGCTGTGTGCATGTGTGTGTGTGTGTGTACATTCATGTGTCAAGCTGTGTGTGTGTTTACATTCATGTGTCAAGCTGTGTGCATGTGTGTGTGTGTGTGTACATTCATGTGTCAAGCTGTGTGCATGTGTGTGTGTGTGTACATTCATAAGTGTCAAGCTGTGTGCATGTGTGTGTGTGTGTTTGCCCAAAATAACAGTCTCTCATACTTGCATGGCTGGATTAACCATTAAACAAAATAAGCATGTGCTTAGGGCACCAAGGGAAGGGGGCACCACAGAGTTGTTCCCCTAGCTATTATGCCCCTAAATCTCAACTCTTTCACTGCCACACTTGGATTTTTTTTTTTTTTAATTGTCTTTATTGGCCGTGTTTCCCTAGTTATAAGTAAATAATTTGCTTATATTGCTTTCTGCTATTTAGTGTTAAATAACTTTTTTTTTAAACTATTCATTTAATATAGTTATGCGGTCTGGCCTGGAAGAAAACTGAATTTTTAATCTCTTATTTCACCATCAGCACTTACGGAGTCTTAATGTCTCGTCAGTTAACCACTGGAAGGGCCCGGGGGGGGGGGGGGGGCACAATTGTTGGACTGTGCTTAGGGCATCAGTTGGCCTTAATCCGGCCCTGCATACTTGTCATGTTGTTAATAAGGGGAGTAAGGTGGGAAGCCCAGCGTGTTTGGGAGGACATAGGCGGATCCAAGGGGGTGGCGACAGGGCGATCATTCCCTCCCTTATGACTTTGAAACCTTTATTTCGTACCAACCGCTCCAATATCTTTCCCTCCACTGGGGACTTAAATGTAAGTAATCGTTAGGTTAGACGAGGGACGAATTAAAACAAGTCTGGTACTGGACAATGGGACGTACCCTAAAGGTTACGAACGTGGTTTGCAAGTAGACCCTAATTCCACGTGGCGGGACAATGAAAGACAATAAAGTGAACCACCTTACAACAATGAGACAAAAGACGGCGCCAGGAAGGCGACATAAGGGGATTTCACTCGAGCCGCAAAAACAGAGGACTTTGTGACAAGAGGCCGATAATTTCTGTATCGGGTGTCCAATCCCAAATGGTATGCTATTATATAAAATCTGTATTGGTATAAGTTTATGGAAGACCTATGCTCATTGCCGAGCAGAAAGGTGATGCATGCATGATAAATATTGCGTAGTTCTCTATTTCTATCGATCTCAACTAAAACCTGTTCTACAGTATTGGATGAATTGCACGCCTGTTTGGCTTTCTCTGTTCTTGATACTTCTTACATTTTAGTAGAATATAATATATATTGTGTTTTCTTGTAGACATTCTGCACAGTAAGATTTTTCTATTCTAACATTACTAACTCCAGTTGTAGTGTACGTAGTTTCTTATTACTGGGAATTTTTACCTCTCTAGATACCGGACACGTTCTTAATAGAACCCAGAACATTTTAGGGGGTTTGAGTGGCTCAGAGGTATGGCGTCCACCTCTAATTCTAAAGGTACCGGGTTTGCTCCCACCGGAGGAAATATATAATTTTTATGGAATTAATGGAGATTTTTAGTGACGTCATACTCCTCTTCCACCACCCCACCCAATCTGGATAGTGAGATCGGATGTCTAGCCTTTTCGGATAAGGACGAAAAAATAGGTCCTGTGTGAAAGTTGCTCACGTAAAAAAAATCCCTCGACAATTGGAAATCGTAAACTGTAGGTCATACGGCTGGTGCCCTGGCAAAATTTAGAAATCAGGAAACCCACCCACCACAAAAAATATTTATGGAAAGTGTGATTCCTGTATACACACTTTGGGATCCTCGACGGTGCAACGGAGTTCGTGCAATGTGCTGAGATCCTCCTTGTGTGATCTAAGGGAGGAGATTGGAACACTTATGGAGTTGTCCGTGTGCAATGAAGATGTTCCACAAAACCAAACCAAACCCTGAACATCTTGTACGCATGTCCGCTCTTCAAGCTTCCATCCTATGCTACTGTCTATTCAACATTCACTATTCTTTTTAATTCAGCTTTTGATCTCTGCGTTCGTTTTTGTGCGTTCGTTCGTTGACTAGATTGCTGTTATACCCTGTTCAACCAAAGCGGTTATAATTGGGGTATATTTTGCGTTAGGTTATTCGATCCTGGCCGGTTGTTAGTCCTGAAAAGGACTGGTCCTAAAATGGACCACTAGCTGACTGTCTAGATTCCTCTTCGTTGTTTGTCTGTTCGTGTTTTGATCTCTGTTAAACTCGTCCCACATTTATTGGGTTTTTATTAGATCTGCTTTTCTAGGCTTCTTATCTGTCTTGTTATTTCCTTATATGCCAACACGTGAAGGTAACCATTATAACGTAGGGTGACCGTATCGGTCAACGGGAAAAGGAGGACAATATTCCCTTTTTTGTCATGGAAATGAGGACAAGGGAGGACACTATAACGAAAAAGTAGGACACATTTATTTTAAATAATAAATGAGAGTGGAGCTTATTTATTACACATCAAATAATAATTTCATCAAATCACCTTGATTTTGTGTCCACTGATATACTAAGATGACAGCCGAGGGACACTTCAACACTTCAACATTCTTAAAAATCCGACCGGACGCACAGTTTAGGCTTGGGAAGCCGGATAAATCCGGACATATGGTCACCCTATTATGGAGGAGCATTCTCTAGAGCACGTGTCGGCAACAGGTCGATCCTGGTCTACCAGTAGATACCAGGGGATGATTTGGTAGATCTCTAGGTGGCTGCCTGGGGGGAGGGGAGACGTTTTAAACTAGTAAAATTTCCGGCTGCCCTTCTCTCGGCAGCATTTAAAATCGGGGTAACCACAGGATCTAAGGTGCTTCTTCCGCGTTCACATTGAAAACTCACAAGATGGTTAATGAACTGCATGAGATAGGACAACCGTTCTTTTCTTTGAAGTGAAGTAAATATTGGGTAAAATGTCATTTAATTTTACCTTCCCATCGCTTTGTGGACGAAATGACTGCTGGCCATCTACGTCAAAGGTGCCCCAGACATGAGGAACAGAGAATGCGCATATGGATATCCCCAGGACCATTCTAGGAAAAACTGTACGGAGATACCAACAGCCACAGGCTAACCATTGCTTTACTTGAGCATATTCAAGTCGATGTCTGAGAGCAAGCAGAAGAACAAGAATAAGAATGAGAAGAAGAAGAAGAAGAATAAGAAGAAGACGAAGAAGAAGAAGACGAATAAGAAGAAGAAGAATAAACAAGAAAAAGACGAAGAAGAATAAGAAGAAAAAGACGAAGAACAAGAAGAACAAAAAAAAAGACAAAGAACAAGAAGAACAAGACGACGACGACGAAGAAGAAGATGAAGCAGAAGAAAAAAGACGAAGAACAAGACGAAGAACAAGACGAAGAACAAGAACAACAAGAAAAAAGACGAAGAACAAGAAGATATATTTATATATATCGTCAACGTTCTCAGTACGACAACCGTTTTCATCAGAACGTCCTCGACTTAGAGATACTCCACTCGACATAACACACGGGAGAAGATCGGTTAGCACGGGAAACTAAGAGCCAGGGATCCAGACCTCCATGACGACCCAAAGTCCGCTGGGAGGACAACATCAGACAATCTTTGAAGGACCGAGGACTAGAATGGAACCAGGCCAGGAGGAAGACAGCCGATAGGATAGTACCGGTATGGCGCTCTCTCTTCCAAACCTCTACACCTCAGTTTAGAAGAGGAACGACTAAGTAAGTAAGTTTTGTTTTAAATAACAGCATATTGATTCATTTCAAGCTTTCAAGAACTGTCCTTTTTTTTCATAAAAAAAAACCTTCGCTTCCCGTGCCGTCTGATCACTGTCCAAGTTTTTACTTTTAAAGGTCCTAAGCTGGTGCAACATGACCATACCAAAGGATTAGTCTTGCAGAAATTATGTGAGGACAGCAAACCATAAGTCAGAAGAGTTCAGGACCACCACTGGTGTAAGACAAGGTGATATCCTACCACCTTACCTCTTCATACTCCTTATGGACGATGTCATCAAGGCATGTAAGGAGAGAACAAGAAAGTATTCAGTGGGGTACTGGAAGATGAGACAGGTCTATATTTCGGAGCTGGCATTTGCTGATGATGTTGCCCTGATTGCTAAATCAGAGGCACATCTCCAACCCAACCTGCAAGTCTGGAAGGAAGAGCTGGAGAAGAGAGGGATGGTCATAAGCAGCTCTAAAACAAAATCCATGGTGATATCACGAGAAGAAAGAAAACATCAGATTAAGTTGGGAGAACAGGTCCTGGAGCAGGTCGACCACTTTAAATATCTCGGAGCTATTATAGACCGAAAGGGAGGCATCAAGAAGAGTTGGCCACTCGAAAAGCAGCGGCTGGGAGACTTTTTCAGGCCATAAATCGTGGATTCCTCAGCAAGAAAGAGGTTGGTAAGAAAACGAAGATGGCTGTATACCGCTCCACCTATGTCCCAGTCTTGACATATGGATGCGAGTCGTGGGCAATGACTACAACCCACAAAAGCCAGATCCAAACCTCAGAAATGAGGTATCTGAGGAAAGTGGTGTACATTCATAAGTGTCAAGCTGTGTGTGTACATTCATAAGTGTCAAGCTGTGTGTGTGTACATGCATGTGTCAAGCTGTGTGCATGTGTGTGTGTAAATTCATGTGTCAAGCTGTGTGTGTGTGTGTGTGTACATTCATAAGTGTCAAGCTGTGTGCATGTGTGTGTGAACATTCATGTGTCAAGCTGTGTGTGTGTTTGTACATTCATAAGTGTCAAGCTGTGTGCATGTGTGTGTGTGTGTACATTCATAAGTGTCAAGCTGTGTGTGTGTGTGTGTGTACATTCATAAATGTCAAGCTATGTGTGTATGTACATTCATAAGTGTCAAGCTGTGTGTGTGTGTGTACATTCATGTGTCAAGCTGTGTGCATGTGTGTGTGTATGTGTACATTCATGTGTCAAGCTCTGTGTGTGTGTGTGTGTGTGTGTACATTCATAAGTGTCAAGCTGTGTGCATGTGTGTGTGTACATTCATAAGTGTCAAGCTGTGTGCATGTGTGTGTGTGTGTACATTCATGTGTCAAGGCAAGCTGTGTGTGTGTGTGTGTGTGTACATTCATAAGTGTCATGCTGTGTGCATGTGTGTGTATACATTCATAAGTGTCAAGCTGTGTGTGTGTGTACATTCATGGGTCAAGCTGTGTGCATGTGCGTGTGTACATTCATGTGTCAAGCTGTGTGTGTGTGTGTGTGTACATTCATAAGTGTCAAGCTGTGTGCCTGTGTGTGTGTACATTCATAAGTGTGAAGCTGTGTGTGTGTGTGTACATTCATGTGTCAAGCTGTGTGTGTGTGTACATTCATAAGTGTCAAGCTGTGTGCATGTGTGTGTGTGTACATTCATAAGTGTCAAGCTGTGTGCATGTGTGTGTGTGTGTGTACATTCATGTGTCAAGCTGTGTGTGTGTGTGTACATTCATAAGTGTCAAGCTGTGTGCATGTGTGTGTGTACATTCATAAGTGTCAAGCTGTGTGCATGTGTGTGTGTGTACATTCATGTGTCAAGCTGTGTGTGTGTGTACATTCATAAGTGTCAAGCTGTGTGAGTACATTCATAAGTGTCAAGCTGTGTGTGTGTACATGCATGTGTCAAGCTGTGTGCATGTGCGTTTGTACATTCATGTGTCAAGCTGTGTGTGTGTGTACATTCATAAGTGTCAAGCTGTGTGCATGTGTGTGTGAACATTCATGTGTCAAGCTGTGTGTGTGTTTGTACATTCATAAGTGTCAAGCTGTGTGCATGTGTGTGTGTGTGTGTGTGTGTACATTCAAAAGTGTCAAGCTGTGTGTGTGTGTGTACATTCATAAATGTCAAGCTATGTGTGTGTACATTCATAAGTGTCAAGCTGTGTGTGTGTGTACATTCATGTGTCAAGCTGTGTGCATGTGTGTGTGTATGTGTACATTCATGTGTCAAGCTCTATGTGTGTGTACATTCATAAGTGTCAAGCTGTGTGCGTGTGTGTGTGTACATTCATAAGTGTCAAGCTTGTGCATGTGTGTGTGTACATTCATAAGTGTCAAGCTGTGTGCATGTGTGTGTGTGTACATTCGTGTCAAGCTGTGTGTGTGTGTGTGTACATTCATAAGTGTCATGCTGTGTGCATGTGTGTGTATACATTCATAAGTGTCAAGCTGTGTGTGTGTGTGTACATTCATCTGTCAAGCTGTGTGCATGTGCGTGTGTACATTCATGTGTCAAGCTGTGTGTGTGTGTGTGTACATTCATAAGTGTCAAGCTGTGTGCCTGTGTGTGTACATTCATAAGTGTGAAGCTGTGTGTGTGTGTGTGTGTACATTCATGTGTCAAGCTGTGTGTGTGTGTACATTCATAAGTGTCAAGCTGTGTGCATATGTGTGTGTGTGTACATTCATAAGTGTCAAGCTGTGTGCATGTGTGTGTGTGTACATTCATGTGTCAAGCTGTGTGTGTGTGTACATTCATAAGTGTCAAGCTGTGTGCATGTGTGTGTATATTCATAAGTGTCAAGTTGTGTGCATGTGTGTGTGTGTGTACATTCATGTGTCAAGCTGTGTGTGTGTGTGTACATTCATGTGTCAAGCTGTGTGCATGTGTGTGTGTGTGTGTGTGTACATTCATGTGTCAAGCTGTGTGCATGTGTGTGTGTGTGTGTGTACATTCATAAGTGTCAAGCTGTGTGCATGTGTGTGTGTGTGTACATTCATGTGTCAAGCTGTGTGTGTGTGTACATTCATAAGTGTCAAGCTGTGTGCATGTGTGTGTGTATATTCATAAGTGTCAAGCTGTGTGCATGTGTGTGTGTGTGTACATTCATGTGTCAAGCTGTGTGTGTGTTTACATTCATGTGTCAAGCTGTGTGCATATGTGTGTGTGTGTACATTCATGTGTCAAGCTGTGTGCATGTGTGTGTGTGTGTGTACATTCATAAGTGTCAAGCTGTGTGCACGTGTGTGTGTGTGTTTGCCCAAAATAACAGTCTCTCATACTTGCATGGCTGGATTAACCATTAAACAAAATAAGCATTTGCTTAGGGCACCAAGGGAAGGGGGCACCACAGAGTTGTTCCCCTAGCTATTATGCCCCTAAATCTCAACTCTTTCACTGCCACACTTGGATTTTTTTTTTTTAATTGTCTTTATTGGCCGTGTTTCCCTAGTTATAAGTAAATAATTTGCTTATATTGCTTTCTGCTATTTAGTGTTAAATAACTTTTTTTTTAAACTATTCATTTAATATAGTTATGCGGTCTGGCCTGGAAGAAAACTGAATTTTTAATCTCTTATTTCACCATCAGCACTCACGGAGTCTTAATGTCTCGTCAGTTAACCACTGGAAGGGCCCGGGGGGGGTGTGGGGGGGGGTGGGGGGGGGGGGGGGGGGGGGGGGGGGGGGGGGGGGGGGGGGGCACAATTATTGGACTGTGCTTAGGGCATCAGTTGGCCTTAATCCGGCCCTGCATACTTGTCATGTTGTTAATAAGGGGAGTAAGGTGGGAAGCCCAGCGTGTTTGGGAGGACATAGGCGGATCCAAGGGGGTGGCGACTAAGGTGACCAGACGTCCCGGTTTTTCCGGGACAGTCCCGGTTTTCGACCACTTTTGATAATTTGTCCCGACTTTTTTTTCGATGCAATCCGGGACGCTAATTTGTCCCGGTTTTGGACGAATTTGCCAATTTGGCATAAATCTCACAGATTAAAAAAAAATTTATTATTCCGTGGCTGACTTGAGGGAATTTTTAATTATTAGTGAACTGGTGCCGAAACAGCACAAGAGGTTGTCAGGACCGCGAATTAGTTTTGTAGTTCCAATGTGATATTCGCAGTTATTTGAAATTTTAGGTAGTGGTAAAGTACCAAGATTGTGCGTACGGTATACGTTTATTTAATTTAAACGGTGAACTATTTGTGCATATTTTGTTATTGTTGTAAGAAAATGGTACCAAAGCGTAAATGCAGTTTCAATGAAGATTTACAAAAGGAATATCCGTTTATTAAAAAGAGTACATCAAACTTCAATGTACGATGCAATATATGTGCCTCCGGGTTTTCGATAATCCATAGTGGACGAAGTGATATTAAGAACCACAAAAGCAGTGAGAAACATAAGAGAGCCGTCGTTAAAGCTGCATCAAGCTCGTCGTTAACCACTTTCTTCAGAGCTGATCAAATTGGTGACCAAGAAGAGCAATTAGCTGCTATAGAAGGCGCCTTTGCATATCATACAGTGCTACACAATCATACTTTCAGGTCTATGGATTGCACATCAAAATTACTTCAGGTTACTTTAGAGCCAAAATTTGCATGTGCACGTACGAAAACAGCAGCCATTATTCGAAATGTCTTGGCACCCGATATTCTAAATGAGTTAAGGTGTGGCCTAGAAAAGTCTACATTTATTTCTGTACTGACAGATGCATCCGACCACGAAGAATTCAAGATTTTTTTTTTTGCTTGTCAGATACCTTGATCACAGTAATGGAGTGAAAATTAAAATATTAGAGTTAAAGTCATTGCCAGGTGAAACATATGATGTTTTTGTGGTGGATTTGGTGTTACAGATGTTATTATTTAATATTTCTATTGTACTGAATGAGGTCAGCTGTGAAGGTCCCTGATTATAACAAATTTTGGGTTGAGTTATCAGAGAACCTTTCTGCTACCACCTTATGACCTCAATCAGACTTATTCTTGACTAGTATGTATGATAACTACGTCTAAATGTCTAGGGTTATGAATGTATGATGTAGTGTAAGTAAAATTAATACAAACACATTTAAATTCTAACACATATATAGGACTGGGTCAATACAACAATCACAAACAGACTAACACTCTAGTATATATCTTATAGAAGTCTGTGACTGAAGTTTTGTAATGGCTATTTTACAATTTTATTTGGCCTGATTCAGAATTTTCTGAGTCAGGACCAACAACAAAATGAAATTTATGGATTTATTTACGTCAAATCAAATACCACAATGGATCTTCTGTCCATACAAATAACTATTACAAGCTAATTATATATATATATATATATATATATATATATATATATATATATATATATATATATATATATATATATATATATATATATATATTTATCTATATATATATATTTATCTATTACTAAGTAACACTGGTAACTAATGGTATGGTTGGGGTGTTGTCATCATCCCTCTTTTCTTTTAGTAGTATCTTGTGGAATCTTTATTGAACAATCAAATATTTTTATGTTTCTTTTACTAAAGTCAGTACGTGGATGAACTATTTAGTGCCTACACTTAGGCACTTATCTTTATGTTGATAGAAGTTATGATGCTGACATTCTGATATAGTTCACTCGAACGACCAAGCTGACACAGTTCCTGGTGTAGTGTAGTATAGTAGACCTCTTAGTCCAACAAAATTTCACTTTCTTTCTCTCTCAATCGTAAAGTCACCAGGGTTCTGGCACTAACTTAGTACCAGAACAAAAAAACCTGAAACAAGGTTATGATTCTTAATAATTCATCTACAATATTATTCCACAAACAATACATGGCATAATTCAATAAAAGAAAAGGGTCAGATCTTTCTGACCAATCCATTTCAACCATTTTCGTCTGAGATAACAACTCATACCAGTGCTCCTATTCTTTTCCCTAATGGTTACAACGCCTCTGACACTGCAACAATGATTCTCTCCCATAGAATAATGTGGGTTAGCCTTCCCACTGGTAACTGTGGAAATCATTTTAAGTTATACAACACATATCAATTTTACTGCTTGTGTGCAACACCACAGGCCCTGCATAAGTCTGCTGGGGACCTCTGTACTTAGTCGTAAAGCCTTCCCAACAAGCAGTATCTCATACACCAAATTTTATTGTAATATCAAGATTAATAAATTCGTTCTTACCAAAATTCAAAGAAATATCCCAAACATACGTTGACTGGCATTAGCATAAGTTCAGCTTTGCCCCGGTTCAGACTGCCAAGGTTTTTTATTTCACTCTTAGCACTGCTGTTCTCAACGCAGTTTGCTTACAAACAAATTTTTTTCAACTGGCGACAAGCCTTTGAAAGCTTTTTGCCAATATTACTATACTGGCCCAATCAAAGCGAAGGTCTAGCTTTTCAATTCAAATTAAAAAAACAAAACTCCAAACTTCTAGGAGTTAGTCTTCAAAATATATTTAATTTTTGCCTAACCAATATCCTCCTTCCTATACTCTTCTACCAACCAATCGGATTTAAATCAATCTACTGCCTCTTTTTTAAACTTGCGTCCCCACTAACGTTATGGATAAATGAGCAAGAACAACAGTCTGTCCGTCTTAGCGTTTCTAGACATATAGTATTATTTCAATATCTTGGCTAATAATTGGGCTACCATGTATATTAAAGCATATTATTGCTCAGGGGACACTAAGCTATCTTTATATATGATTTTTATGGCTATATTATCTGTCGTTTAGATTTTTAGTTTTGTCACTGTTAATCGTCAATTTTTAACTTTTCCATAAGTCGGCCATCTTCCCCCCTCCTTCTCTATCCTTTTTTTCCTTCAACTAACCAACTAGTTTGGGTGACGTCAGAAATACACTACTCGGCGAGAATTTAAACTGTCTGTGTGTTTATATCTGCTGGCGTGTCCCACAGCGTGTCTATAGTAAGAGAACCGCGTGTCGAGCGAAGAGGGGTTTTGCAAGGCGGTGTTAGTATTGGCGTTAATTATTACTGTCGTTTCGTTCTACACTACTGGAAAATGTCCGAGTTACTACTATTAGTGGCGTTAAAGTTAAAATATTACGTTAATTCAGACGGTAGTTTGGTGTCACAGTTCTGGCATATCGTTAATTGTTAGTCTTGCCGCAGTTTCGTGCAGGAGATCGGACAAAATGTTAAAATTAAAGTCTCAAGGACTAAACTAGGAAATCGTGTGGGCTTTACGGCGGGATCATTTTATAAGCATTTCCACTGCACCAAAGGCAGCGCTCTACTGGAGTAGAAGACGACGATAGGCAAGCACCCACGGGCGGGTTTATTTATTATCATAGGATTAAAATCTTACTGAATTTAGCGAATATCTCACAGATCTCGCTACAGTTGTAAGTAGTTTTCTTAATGACTGCATAACTGAAAATGGTTTAGACAGGAAAGTAGTTGGATTATGCGCAGACAACACAAATTCCAATTTTGGAGGTGCTGAAAGGAAAGGACAGAACAATGTTTTAAAAAAACTGCAAGAAAACCTTGGACATGGTCTTATAGGAGTTGGGTGTGCAGGTCATATTTTCCACAACACTGTTCGAACAGCTGCAGATGTACTGCCTGTTGATGTCGAGCTGATTATTGCTAAAATTTATCTACTCTTCAAATCATACACAGTACGAGTTGAAAGACTCAAGGAGTTTTGCCAGTTTGTGGAAACAGACTTCCAGATAATCTTAGGTTATGCTCAAACTAGGTGGCTTGCTCTGCTGCCTGCTGTTGAAAGGGTTCTTCACATGTTCTTGCTTCTAAAATCATATTTTCAATCTCAAGACAGATGCCCAGTTTTTATAAAGACATTCTTTGAAAATCCTCTATCTGAGGCATGGCTTGTTTTTGTTCACAGTCAGGTCTCTCCATTCCACGAAGCAGTGAAAAAATAGAGGGACAGACGGTCACTGTGTTTGAAGTCACTGACAGCATCAACAGGTTGAAAACTATTCTGAAGTCCAAACTGGAAGACTGTTTCTTGCCAGCAAGAGTTAAGCTAATCCTTGAAAAGCTGGAAATGGAAGGACTTCCAAAGGAGGATGTGAAAAAGTTTCATGCTAGCGTTTCTTCGTTCTATGAATTAGCTTTCAATTATTTGAATAAATGGGCTGCAAAAAATTGTCAAGACCTAGAATCCTACAGCTGGGTAACGCTGAACAGAATACCTAATTGGGCAGATATTGAGATATCATCATCACTAGTGATTCAAACATTACCTTCAGCCCACTTTACAGAAACTGAAATTTATGAAAATATATCTATATGAAGCAGTTTGTTACTTCTCAGAAAATTAGTGAATGGAGTGCCAAAAAAACATTGCCACCACAACGTTGGATTGAAATGGTTTCCCACTTCAAAAACAATAATGTGACATTTTCAAATATTTTGAAGTTGGCAGAGTTTTTTTTTCTGTCTACCTGAAACAAATGCTTCCACAGAAAGAGTGTTTTCTTTGATGAACAGCTTATGGGCAAGTGATAAAACACAGTTAGGTGTTGAAACTTTGAAAGCGATATTGACAACCAAAGTGAACTGTGAGGAAACATGTGTCGAGTTTTTTAAGATGCTGCTTGCAAAGAAGGGCTTATTGATAAAAATCCACTCATCTGAAAAGTACAGTAACTCAGCTTCACCTTAAGTAAGGATTATTGATGTTTTTCTCTCTTATTAGTTTAAGTAGTTAAACTTATACAGTAAAATGTATGTTATTCAATGTTATTGAAATGTGTATACAAAATGTATATTATTTTAAATTGACATCAACTTGATTTTTCCGGGACATGTCCCGACTTTTGACCTTTTCTTTACCCTTTCGTCCCGATTTTTTGCACTGAAATAGGTCAAATCTACTTTTTTGTCCCGGATTAGGGTTTTGAAAATATGGTCACCTTAGTGGCGACAGGGCGATCATTCCCTCCCTTATGACTTTGAAACCTTTATTTCGTACCAACCGCTCCAATATCTTTCCCTCCACTGGGGACTTAAATGTAAGTAATCGTTAGGTTAGACGAGGGACGAATTAAAACAAGTCTGGTACTGGACAATGGGACGTACCCTAAAGGTTACGAACGTGGTTTGCAAGTAGACCCTAATTCCACGTGGCGGGACAATGAAAGACAATAAAGTGAACCACCTTACAACAATGAGACAAAAGACGGCGCCAGGAAGGCGACATAAGGGGATTTCACTCGAGCCGCAAAAACAGAGGACTTTGTGACAAGAGGCCGATAATTTCTGTATCGGGTGTCCAATCCCAAATGGTATGCTATTATATAAAATCTGTATTGGTATAAGTTTATGGAAGACCTATGCTCATTGCCGAGCAGAAAGGTGATGCATGCATGATAAATATTGCGTAGTTCTCTATTTCTATCGATCTCAACTAAAACCTGTTCTACAGTATTGGATGAATTGCACGCCTGTTTGGCTTTCTCTGTTCTTGATACTTCTTACATTTTAGTAGAATATAATATATATTGTGTTTTCTTGTAGACATTCTGCACAGTAAGATTTTTCTATTCTAACATTACTAACTCCAGTTGTAGTGTACGTAGTTTCTTATTACTGGGAATTTTTACCTCTCTAGATACCGGACACGTTCTTAATAGAACCCAGAACATTTTAGGGGGTTTGAGTGGCTCAGAGGTATGGCGTCCACCTCTAATTCTAAAGGTACCGGGTTTGCTCCCACCGGAGGAAATATATAATTTTTATGGAATTAATGGAGATTTTTAGTGACGTCATACTCCTCTTCCACCACCCCACCCAATCTGGATAGTGAGATCGGATGTCTAGCCTTTTCGGATAAGGACGAAAAAATAGGTCATGTGTGAAAGTTGCTCACGTAAAAAAAATCCCTCGACAATTGGAAATCGTAAACTGTAGGTCATACGGCTGGTGCCCTGGCAAAATTTAGAAATCAGGAAACCCACCCACCACAAAAAATATTTATGGAAAGTGTGATTCCTGTATACACACTTTGGGA
The DNA here is from genome assembly GCA_024509875.1 of Oreohelix idahoensis. Taxonomy (NCBI): domain Eukaryota; kingdom Metazoa; phylum Mollusca; class Gastropoda; order Stylommatophora; family Oreohelicidae; genus Oreohelix; species Oreohelix idahoensis. The sequence continues at coordinate 494,592 of JAMPIV010000002.1, read as the reverse complement.
TCCTCGACGGTGCAACGGAGTTCGTGCAATGTGCTGAGATCCTCCTTGTGTGATCTAAGGGAGGAGATTGGAACACTTATGGAGTTGTCCGTGTGCAATGAAGATGTTCCACAAAACCAAACCAAACCCTGAACATCTTGTACGCATGTCCGCTCTTCAAGCTTCCATCCTATGCTACTGTCTATTCAACATTCACTATTCTTTTTAATTCAGCTTTTGATCTCTGCGTTCGTTTTTGTGCGTTCGTTCGTTGACTAGATTGCTGTTATACCCTGTTCAACCAAAGCGGTTATAATTGGGGTATATTTTGCGTTAGGTTATTCGATCCTGGCCGGTTGTTAGTCCTGAAAAGGACTGGTCCTAAAATGGACCACTAGCTGACTGTCTAGATTCCTCTTCGTTGTTTGTCTGTTCGTGTTTTGATCTCTGTTAAACTCGTCCCACATTTATTGGGTTTTTATTAGATCTGCTTTTCTAGGCTTCTTATCTGTCTTGTTATTTCCTTATATGCCAACACGTGAAGGTAACCATTATAACGTAGGGTGACCGTATCGGTCAACGGGAAAAGGAGGACAATATTCCCTTTTTTGTCATGGAAATGAGGACAAGGGAGGACACTATAACGAAAAAGTAGGACACATTTATTTTAAATAATAAATGAGAGTGGAGCTTATTTATTACACATCAAATAATAATTTCATCAAATCACCTTGATTTTGTGTCCACTGATATACTAAGATGATAAAAATTGTCTTTAAAAACGCTTGATTACTTTTTAAATACACACAGAAACATTGTCACACAACTAACACTAGCAGTTGTTCTGGTTCTGACGCATGCAAATTTGTTGGCACTTTCTGAATGATGGAAAGCGTTTTAAAGTACAGTCCACTAATTTCAAATTATTTTGTTATATTTGGACATGCGCCCTAATATAACCGGCTAGGTTGGACCGGACGCGCCTCGCCAAAACGAGGCAAAATTTTATTTTAAAAAAATTCAAATTATTGTGATATTTCACAGTATGAAAAGCAAAAAAGTCTTCTGTAGCAGTTACTATTTTCGGTTCCGTGCTTGTTTCTTTTGCAAATAATCTCAGTTTCGAGCCTAGCTATGGAAGCGTAAATGACTTTCATATAATTTAGCAAATTGCGGAACAGCCGGACACTTCAACATTTTTAAAAATCCGACCGGACGCACAGTTTAGGCTTGGGAAGCCGGATAAATCCGGACATATGGTCACCCTATTATGGAGGAGCATTCTCTAGAGCACGTGTCGGCAACAGGTCGATCCTGGTCTACCAGTAGATACCAGGGGATAATTTGGTAGATCTCTAGGTGGCTGCCTGGGGGGAGGGGAGACGTTTTAAACTAGTAAAATTTCCGGCTGCCCTTCTCTCGGCAGCATTTAAAATGGGGGTAACCACAGGATCTAAGGTGCTTCTTCCGCGTTCACATTGAAAACTCACAAGATGGTTAATGAACTGCATGAGATAGGACAACCGTTCTTTTCTTTGAAGTGAAGTAAATATTGGGTAAAATGTCATTTAATTTTACCTTCCCATCGCTTTGTGGACGAAATGACTGCTGGCCATCTACGTCAAAGGTGCCCCAGACATGAGGAACAGAGAATGCGCATATGGATATCCCCAGGACCATTCTAGGAAAAACTGTACGGAGATACCAACAGCCACAGGCTAACCATTGCTTTCCTTGAGCATATTCAAGTCGATGTCTGAGAGCAAGCAGAAGAACAAGAATAAGAATGAGAAGAAGAAGAACAAGAATAAGAAGAAGACGAAGAAGAAGAAGACGAATAAGAAGAATAAACAAGAAAAAGACGAAGAAGAATAAGAAGAAAAAGACGAAGAACAAGAAGAACAAAAAAAAAAGACAAAGAACAAGAAGAACAAGACGACGACGACGAAGAAGAAGATGAAGCAGAAGAAGACGAAAAAGACGAAGAACAAGACGAAGAACAAGAACAACAAGAAAAAAGACGAAGAACAAGAAGATATATTTATATATATCGTCAACGTTCTCAGTACGACAACCGTTTTCATCAGAACGTCCTCGACTTAGAGATACTCCACTCGACATAACACACGGGAGAAGATCGGTTAGCACGGGAAACTAAGAGCCAGGGATCCAGACCTCCATGACGACCCAAAGTCCGCTGGGAGGACAACATCAGACAATCTTTGAAGGACCGAGGACTAGAATGGAACCAGGCCAGGAGGAAGACAGCCGATAGGATAGTACCGGTATGGCGCTCTCTCTTCCAAACCTCTACACCTCAGTTTAGAAGAGGAACGACTAAGTAAGTAAGTTTTGTTTTAAATAACAGCATATTGATTCATTCAAGCTTTCAAGAAGTTCATGCCAAACCTTCGCTTCCCGTGCAGTCTGATCACTGTCCTTTTTTTTATAAAAAAAAAGCTCTTTAATGTACGGTACGTCTCCAATTCTCTTCTCCAAGTGTATGCCAGTACGCCACTGGTTTACGTGTTGAATGTTTAAGTGCAGTCTCACTATTATTAGCGCATTTGTTATCGTAATCTTTGCCTTGTCTCTGTGTATTTTAAACCCACTTACTGTGACCTATGTTAAAGTATTATCACTAGGTCTTGTATCTGGTTGTGGTAATACTGTAGTTATGAAAACAGCCACCACATTGCCACAAATCTAGATCGTCGACCTGTGTTGTAAGAGTCCCCTTTATTATTATAATTGAAAAAAAAATTACTCTCCGTGCCTGCCCAAATATAACAGTTCTTGTGGTCTGTTTCGTTGTGGTTCTGGTGGTTAATTTTGTTTTCTTAATCAAATCCGCAGCCAGTTTAAAGAGAAATGGTAACAACAGGCATCCATGATGCACGCCTGTTTTAATCTCAGAGGGTTCTGTCAGTTGTCCTTCATAAAGAACTCTGCATGTCATGTCTTAAGGTATGTTGTTTTTAATTAGGTTACTGTATGTACGAAGAACTCCATAATGCGAAATCAGTTTCCTGAGCACTTTCCACAGTTTGCAAATCCAATATAACGGTGTGAGTTCAATTATGACTTCTATTCTACTGTAAAGATGAGTGTGGTATTTGGTCTGTACATGATCTATTTTGTCGAAAACCTGCTTTTTCTTTTCTCAGTTGTGTTCATGACCTCTGCTAATCCCACAAAGATGATCCTGTTTAATATTTTCTTTGCCTCTGACAGCGTTAATAATCTTTTGTAATTTGTGCGCTGCCAATTATCTCCATTCTTGGCGACTTGACCCCATATCCTTCCTTCTAGTCGGCTGGTATTTCTTCTCCCAGACTTTGCCCGCCCCCCTTAGAGTGTAAAGGAGTAATTGGGCCGAAACACTTGTCGGATGGGGGGACTTCTTCTGATGATCAGATTGTTTCCTGTTGTATCGCTCTGTAAAGAGTTTCCTATCATAGTTGCATGGTCAAACCAGTGACGATCGGGAAAAGACCGATTGACTTCTGGAAAGACAGATGACACTGGGAAAGACTAGAAACCGGCTGACCGGGTTAGCACCCCGTAAGCTGTATTCAATAGCTACAGGACCCAAAAACGATAGATGCCCCCAGGATTCACCGAAAGGGGGGGGGGGGGAGGATGATGAATCCACAGGCGCCTCAATGGAATCGACCAGACCCGTTACATGGACTTCGAGCTCTGAACAACGGCTGGAATTTCCATGTGTCTGTGGTAGGGAATTCTCTACTCAGAGAGGAATGAAAATCCACAGAACGAAAAAGGGGTGTGGGAGGTCATCAGGGGGAGATCAACAGCGCTCTGTCTCGACGGATAAGACGTTAAAAGAACGCAGCCAGGAGTCAATCCACAGTGCTGAGTACATTCAAGTTGATCTGCTTGATGATGATCTCACACACTTCTTGGACGGGAAAAGAGATGCAATAAAGTTTCCACCTGCCAGTGCAAAAGGGCTTTGGGAACAGCTGGACGAAGCCTTGGCAAAAGAGTTGGATAACAATCTGAAGCAGCTAACTTTGGAGAAGAAGCTGGAAATCTTCGGCGACATAGTATATCTGCACTGTCGCAAAGAGTTCGGTGTGAGGGAGGCAGGGGAAAGTAACCCACCACGGAAAAGTAGAAGACAAATTAAAATAGATGAAATCAGGAAACAGAAGAAGCATGCCCGAAAACTGTTCAAGAACGTAGTTGCCACAGAGAAGGAAGGGTTACGGCAAGTTTGGGAGCACCTGAAAGGCCAACATAATGCCCTTTGTAGAGCAGAAAGGTTGTGCAGGAAGAGAAGGAAGACTCGAAGGGATAGGGAAAGATTCTTTAGGGAGCCCTTCAAGTTTGCCAAAGAACTGTTTGAGCAGCCACGGTCGGGTACGCTAAACATCAGGAAAGAAGACCTGGAAGAACACCTTAGAAGGACATATTCAGATGGTCGCAAAGATGAGCCGCTCAGCAGCATGGTAGGCCTTAAATGGCCGGGGAAGCCAGGAGCTGAATTTAACACTAAGCCCCCAACAGTGCAAGAGGTAGAAAGCATTGTCCAGAAAGCTCGGTGCAAGTCAGCTCCAGGTCCTAATGGTGTTCCATATGTGGTGTATAAAAGATGCCCTGAGGTTCTCAAACGACTGCTCCGTTTACTGAAGAATGCGTGGAAAACCCAACTCGTAAGCAAGGAATGGAGAAAGGCAAACGGAGTCTACATCCCGAAGGAACAAAATTCCACAGACATCAGTCAGTTCAGGCCAATCTCACTACTCAATGTGGAAGGGAAGATATTCTTCTCAGTAATGGCGAAAAGACTCACTACATACCTCCTGGCAAATGGGTACATTGACACTACCATTCAGAAAGGAGGTATCCCAGGTACACCAGGATGTCTAGAGCATGCCGCAATGATCTGGGAAGCAATCCAAAAGGCAAAGTCTGACAGAACAAACCTCCATGTAATCTGGTTGGATCTAGCGAATGCTTATGGATCCGTTCCACACCAGATGTTGTGGCATGCCCTAGAAATGTATCATGTTCCACAAGAGATTGCAGCAATGCTGAAGCTGTATTTCGCAGGGTTTTCTGTCAGATTTTCAACCAGAGAGTACACAACGAAGTGGATTGGCCTTGAAGTTGGAATTGCGATGGGATGTACCATCTCTCCTATACTATTCGTCATGGCTATGCAGGTAATCCTCAATGCGGCTGAAGGAATGGCTATAGGCCCAAAGCTCGGTGGAATGTGTCACATGCCACCGCTCAAAGCATTCATGGATGACACAACAATTCTGACATCAGATGAACATCAGGCCCGGAGGATGTTAGCACGCCTGGATGAACTAGTCAGCTGGTGCAGAATGAGCTTCAAACCCAAGAAGTCGAGAAGCCTATCAGTCAGGAAAGGGAAGATAGCAGAGGTCATATTCACGGTTTCTAGCCAAAGAATCCCTACTGTCATTGAGGAACCTGTTAAAAGTCTTGGCAGGGTGTACGATGCCTCTTTAAAAGACTCGAAGGCAGTGCAACAGAAAATAGAAATGGCAGACAGAGGACTACAGATCATAGACCAAAGCAGACTCCTGGGAAAGTTCAAACTGTGGTGCCTCCAGTTCATGTTGATACCGAAGTTGCTGTGGCCACTGCTTGTATATGAAATAAGCACAAGTACAGTGGAAGCTATAGAGCAGAAGGTCAACAAGTTCATGAGAAAATGGCTAGGGGTACCACCAGGTCTGTCAGATGTAGCACTGTACTGCAAAAAGTCAAAACTTCTGCTTCCTTTCAAGTCAGTTGTTGAAGAATACAAAGTTGGAAAAGCAAGGCTTGCAATGATGCTACGCGAGTCAGCTGATGACGTGGTTAAGTCCATTCAGCCCACACTGAAAACGGGAAGGAAGTGAAGAGTGGAAGAAGCTGTTGATGCTGCTGAAGAGTCACTCAAACTGAGAGAGGTAATCGGATACACACAAACGAATAGACGGGGATTTGGGCATGGTGACATCCGCTGGTGGTCCAAGGCATCAAGCAGGGAGCGCAGAGACATGGTAGTTCAGGAGATACGAGGAGCTGAGAATGATAAGAGGTTGCAAAAAGCAGTGCAGCAGGTCCAACAAGGCCAATGGACTACATGGGAAGGAGCTCTGCAGAGGTCCTTGACATGGCATGATATATGGCATATGGCACCGCTTAGGCTCAGCTTAATGGTTAGATCAATGTATGACCTGCTGCCGTCGGCCACAAACCTTGTGAAATGGGGAAAGTCGGATGATGAGCAGTGCCCCCTGTGCCAGGGGAGGCAGACACTTGAACACGTGCTCTCAGCGTGTAAGGTGGCATTAGGGCAAGATCGATACACTTGGCGCCATAACAAAGTGCTAAATGAGCTTGCTGCGACAATAGATCAGGCAAGAATGAAAGCGAATAGCAAAGTCCTGCCAGACACCGCAAACACATACTTTCTGAGGGCAGGAAAGTCAGCACACCCCAAACCGAGTAAACCTGGTAGCAGTTTACCATCTTTTCTTGACTGAGCAAACGACTGGGAGATGGCGGTAGACCTACCTAGACGGGGGCATATCCAGAGTGTATCAGAAAATCGCGAAGACGGCCGGATATAGTGCTTCATTCTGCAGCAAGGCTTCAGGTCATACTGATTGAACTGACCGTGCCATTTGAATCCAGATTAGACGAGCAACATTCATTCAAAGCGGCCAAGTATAGCGATCTGGCCGCGGATCTGAGACACGATGGATTCAGGGCAAGGGTCATGGCGGTTGAAGTGGGCGCAAGAGGGCTTGTGGCTGCATCAGTGTATGATTTATTGAAACTGTTGGGGCTGAAGGGACAGTCTAGAACAAGGGCACTGAAGAGGCTTAGTGAAACTGCCGAAAAGGCATCAGGCTGGCGATGGACATCGTGACAATAAACACTGCGGTACAGAAAACACCAAAATTTGTCTAAGTCCACAACGCTGAGTTTTTTTTTTGGGTGTACTAGTGAAAGAGATGCGACTCTGGGGCAACAGGCGATGTATACTATAGGGAGAGTGTCAGGTACAAAATTTCAGTGGCTTGCGGCGCGCAGCTCGTCGGCTGCGCGCTAATGTCTCAGTGTGTGTTCTTAGTTGTGAAGGGCGACAGAACGAACGGAATAATTTGTCTTCTCTTTGTTACTTTCACAATTGCCTCCACGGCTGGCGTTGTGGATTTAAAAGTTGCTACCATAAATGAAATGGGTTCATTTTCGATACAAGACAACAGGAAGCTGAGACGCTTGGGAGTCATGACCCAAGTGGGCCCGCCCCCTTAGAGTGTAAAGGAGTATTTGGGCCGAAACACTTGTCGGATGGGGGGGGGGACTCCTTCTGATGATCAGATTGCTTCCTGTTGTATCGCTCTGTAAAGAGTTTCCTATCATTAACTCTGTAGAGGTGTCAATGTCTGCTCGAATGCTATCTAGGTCAGAGGCTTTCCTACTCTTATAAGCTTTATGGCATTCTTTATTTTTTTTAAATCAATTAACGTAAGCCCTTTAGGAATAGTATAGGCTGGATGTCTAGGGGGTTTTGTGAAGTGTCCTCGAAATGATCAGCCCATGTCTTCATTAGCTCGTTTATATTGCTAAGTAATGTTCCTTTCTGTTCCTTAAGATAAGAAAATTTGATTGCTTATACTTCCCTGTTAGTGTCTTTGTACTGTTAAGGCCCGACTCTAATGCAAGCAACATATGGTTGTCTGTAAGAAAAACCTTGGTTTTCTAAGTTTGTCTTGCTAAGTTATGCGACTCTTTCAGCATTGTTTAGCCATTACAAATGTAAGCTGACACATGATATAACAGTTGCGTAAAATCGTGTTGCTCAGTTTTAAGGAATACACGGATTGATTACATCGTCAACTGGCACAACCTGTTAATACTGTCGATTTTATCAGGTTTGATGTGAAGTGTGTCACTCGTCTGAGACAAAATTTAGGCGATTTAAGATCATGCTGTGGCATCATCGGTGCTCTAATTGTTAAGACTAATTTGTGCACAGCATGCCAGGTACTCTTGTCTCCATTTCTTTTCTTACTAGCAATAGACTGGGTTATGAGAACATCGACAACACACAACAGAAATGGAATCCAGTGGACTCTGACTAAGCAGTTGGATGATCTGGATTTTGCTGATGACTTGGCTCTTCTGTCCCATAACCGTAATCAGATGCAGGACAAACTGAAAACAGTCGATGAGAGGTCACAGCAATTGGGTCTGAAAATACACAGGGAAAAGACAAAAATAATGAGAATAAATGCAGGTAATGATAACAGGGTTGAACTTGAAGAAACACCAATACAAGATGTAGAATCGTACACATATATTGGCAGCCATATAGACAAAGTTGGAGGGACAGACAGTGATATCAAAATAAGAATACAAAAAGCAAGAGGAGCTTTCATTGCATTGGAAAATATATGGAGATCAAGAGAAATCGGATCCAACACGAAAATAAGAATCTTCAACTCAAATGTGAAGTCAGTCCTATTGTATGGCTCTGAGACATGGAGAACAACAAAGACAACAACCAAAAAGCTACAGACTTTCATAAATGGGTGCTTGCGTAAAATAGAGGGATTCAAATGGTATGGACAAGGTTACCAACATGGAACTGATGACAAGAACCAGACAAGTGCCAGTGGAACAAGAGATGAGAAGAAGATGATGGCGAAGGATAGGACACACACTGAGGAAACCTGTTTATAGCATTACAAGACAGTCCTTGTTCTGGAAGCCCCAGGGCAAGAGAGGCAGAGGTAGACCAAGAAGCACATGGAGAAGAGAGCTGGAAACAGGTGAAAATGATGAGGAGAACGTGGAAAGAACTTGAGATGATGGCACGTGAAAGGAGGACTTGGCATGTGTTTGTTGAAGGCCTATGCTCCTTTGGGAGTGGAGGGTTATGAATGAATGACTAAATGCCAGGTAGTTTCAAGAAGTTGAGGAACACAATTGGATTAAATAAAGCCTGCTGGCTATCTGAGTTGTGATGAATTTATACATATTGCAGAGCTTGGCAGCTGATTCTGTACTTAAAGCAGAGATGTGTGGAGTCACATTTTTTAGTGCAGTTGGTAACAAATGACCGGACTCCGACTCCCATCCTATATGACTAGAAAAAAAAAAAAAAAAAAAAACTAGTTGGAGTCGGACTTCTAAAATTTCAGTGGTCGGTGTCGAAAATGTGTTGGCCAACTCCACAACCACAAGTCTTGAAGATTGATATTACTGTCATTTGTAGATGCCAAAAATTGCTTGCTGTAAAAGCCATTTATGGTTTTTAAAGTTCTTGTAAATGCTTGGGTAAAAAGGTTTTGTAAACCTTGAACTAACGAGATTACGTTGCAATAATTCATTGCAAATGAAATCATATTTGTTGCAGGTTTGACAGGAATTAGTTTGTTCCGCCAGGAGATATGCTTCTCGATGAATTGCATGCCTGTAAGTAATCTAATATTGGATTTTTCTGTTGTTCATACTTCCTATATTTTAGTAGAAAATGCTCTATATTATTTTTTTTTCTAGACACTCTGCACAGCAAGGTTCTTCTATTCTGAAATAGCCCATTCATAGTTGCAGTCTAAGATGTTTCTTCCTGCTAGGAATTTTTAGTTCTCTAGATACCTGACACGTTTTTGTTGGAGTCATGAACAATTTATATGCATGTCAGCCCTTCAGACTTCCATCACACTCTACTGCTCATTCCTCAGTTATTATTCTTTTAATTAAGCTTTTGATCTTTGTTTTACTCATCTCCACATTTATTTGGTTTTTATTATTTCTACTTTTCTTAGCTTCTTTATCCGCCTTTTCATTTCCTTTTATGCCAACATGTGAAGGTATCCAAGCTATTAGAGCGGAACATCCTCTGCAGCATAGGTAAGGATTTACCAGTAATATCTCTTCTGCTATATCAGGTCTACTGCATTCTTGTACGTTTCGTATAACTCGAATAGCTGAAAGCGAGTCTGTTAATATTGTCAAATTATGAGGAGGGTTGTTAGTGTCCTAGTTGTTAGAGAAGATTTCCAGAGCTTTCAGAATTTCAACCATCTCTGTTGTGAAAATAGATGTATTATCGGTTATACTATCGCCACATGGGAACATAAATTCCTATCCCCAATTTGTTATCGTCTCCCTTAGATCCATCTGTGTACACTGTAATACTGTCCTTTGATATTTGTTGAATATATTTCCTGGCTTTGTTTTTGATAGTTGCCATATCAGTTGTTTTATTAATTATGATGAATTTTCTAAATATGCCCGTCTAGACAATTTTAAGTTACATTTGCATAAGCATGTTTGCAAGAATGAGCGCAAACAGGAAGCACAAAACCCATTATCTTTATTATAAATGTAAACATTACTATTTTTAAAATCTCAAGTAAATATGAAATGTGCGTGTGTTTACAGCCCTATTTTGAACCGCCGCATAAGACTTGCTGTGACGAATTACTAACCCAACATTAAGAAAATAGTAGATAAGAGTGATTGCCAAGTTTGTAACCAAAAATAAACGTTAGATTTTCATTTTTTTAAACTGAACTATATGTAGCGACTTTTATAGTTAAGTATTTCTTTCCTCCCTTCTGCCCCACTTAAAACAACACAATATTATGCACTTGTTAGAAATTCCAAATACAGGTAGTTCTCTATTTAAGCGTGTTTCGTTTACGTGAATTTGAACTAACGCACCCCAATTTTTATTTTATTTACGAGCAAAACTCAAGTTACACAACCCGATATTTAGAACCTTTTACAGTATTTTATCTGCGCGCCAAAAGGGTTTGAAACATTAGTAACGTCACGCTAGTAACGTAAGCAGTTGTAAATTAGTGCATGATTTGAGTTAATGAAGGAATCATAAACCTAACCCTGTAACCTAACTATAATTCTGACGCTAACGACATATTTCAACAGCCCCGAATAATTCGTCCCACTGTGCTTTATTTCCAAAGGTCAAGTACACATTTCTCTCAGAAAAAAATAATATGGAAAATCACATACGGTATACAGCTTTTTCACGTGTAAGAACGTGCACAAACACCCAGACCATGCTAATGTAATAATAAAAATGAATTAATTCATTTTAAAAAAACCAAACAAACGCAGAAATAACATATGATAATCGTACACATTCTCCCGCGTAATCGACTTTGCTGATTAAATTATCCAACGTGCTGATTAAATTATACAACGTGCCTCGTGTAACTATTTTGCGATTTCATCTTGTGATGTTTATCCCAACGATGCACACCAAGAAACACATTACTTAACGCTAACCTTAACCATAAGCCTACCCGTTCTGCAAATACACAAATGATATCATGTAAGAAAACACTCATATCAGACTTTAAAAAACAGTAACAACAACAAAAAACAAATAATAAAAAAAATATCTAGACAATTATGCTCCCACCTACTGAATCGATTTCGGCGCAATGACCGAAGTAATCTACACATAGGCCTACTACACTGCGCCGTCATCTGTTTTGTTTGCAGTTTCATCGTCAACGGCTCGAACGAACATAAACAAAGATGCTGCCTCGCATTAAATCCTAACACTATCCCTTCCCATCTTATTGATTTACAATAAATAAAAAAACACACACACACAAGAACATATCGTACGTTAAAAATAACGAACAATAAACTTCCAACTTACCATTATATATCCGTAATCGAATTCATAATAAACATTAAACATCTGATGATTGGTTGCCGGGAGGGACCTCGTTTTAAAAACAGATGCTGAGAAATCCAAGAATTAAAAAAGAAAAAAAATTGGTTTAAAAAAAAACCTGGGCTAGAAAATTTTTTCTGATAAAAAAAAAAACTTCGGTTGGAAACTATTTTTAGATTTTTTTAATTAAAAAAAAAAAGATGTTTCTTTTTTTCGAGAAAATCTGTACAACGACCTCTGTAAGCCTTACACTGCTAAAAGTATTTAAAAAAAAAACGTAAATTGTACGATAAAAACGTACAAGTTGACAGGTATGCACTTGTAAGGCTTCTCTCCTGTATGCGCTATTTATGTCCTTGTAGGCTATCTTTCTGAGAAAATGCTACGCCATCACACTTGTAAGATTTCTTGCCTGTATGTGTTCTTTTATGTCTTCCTAAGCTACCTTTCTGAGTAAATGCTACACCAAACATCACACTAATAAGACCTATCCTAAATGTATTTTTGTAATGTTTTCCTAGGCTATTTTTATGACAAAATGTTACACAACAAACATAGCACATAAGCTTCTTGCCTGTATGTGTTCTTTTATGTCCTCGTAGGCTACCTTTCCGAGTAAGTGCTACACAAGAAGAAGCCCCCCTCAGTCGGAAATGACTATGGGAAGGTGCCCATGAGGTGAAAACTGATAGCTTTTTTTTAAATCAGGTGTTCCTTTCTGCATGCTCCTTTCTCATCTGCTTGTTGTGAGCGATTCTTTTTGCCCAATCTGAGGTGGTGCTATAGGGAGCATCACCACTTGGTGCGATTGGCAGCTTCATCCTCCCAGTTTGCTGGATGTATCCCTCATGTCTCTCTTGCACACATCTTTGAACCTCAGCTGTGGTTGCCCAGCTAAATGCTACACCACCAATATCACAACTTTAAGGCTTCTCACCTGTATGTGTCCTTTTATGTTCTTGTAAGTGTCCTCATTTGCAAATGCTGCACCACAAACATCACAATTGTGAGGAATCTATCATGTATGAATTTTTGTATGTGCTCTTAGACTATGTCCAGAAGACAATGCTACACCACAAAAATCACACTTGTAAGGCTTCTCTCCTGACAAAGTATGGAAAGACGGGTTAATAGTAAAACTGCAAAGGAACGGAATCAAGGGTAATATGAGAAAATGGATCCAGTCGTTCCTACACAATCGGAAAGCAAGAGTCACTATGGAAGGTCACAACAGCAAGAAAATCCTCCTAAAACATGGAGTTCCTCAAGGCTCAGTATTGTCTCCCACCCTGTTCCTTGTATTCATCAATGACCTCATCCACGATCTGCCACAAGGTGTGAGAGCTGCCCTATACGCTGACGACTTGGTGGTGTGGTGTGTAGAAGAACATCTAACTATCGCTAATAAGCGAATACAAAGGGCAGCAGACAACATAGCAGCATGGGCAGAGAAATGGATGGTGCAGATCAACGCTGCAAAATACAGACGAGACACTAAGACCCTGATCCAAGCAGAAAAGTACAAGAACATGCCCGCACATCCAATGAAAACTAGATTTGGAGATTTAGCCAGTGGGAGGTTGAAGAGAAGCAGTTTTGTGCATCGGTCCAAAAAACTAATTAGAACATACAAGGATGAACTACCAGACATCACTAAGAAAATAACTCCCACACTCCTCCCAACCCCATGGGAACAACATCAAAATTTCAGTATTAAGACCTCCATAACTACCACCTGCCCCATGGGAGAGCTAAATACTCTCCAAAGGAAAATAGCAGCATGTGACATAATTGAAGAACTATACCCCAGAGAAGCATGGATCCAAGTATATACTGATGGATCTGCAACCAGAGCAGTGAAGAACGGAGGCGCAGGAGTTTATGTGGTCTATCCAGACAAAGAAAATGAATCCACCTGTTCACCTATTGGAATATTCTGTTCAAACTATGCTGCTGAAGTACAGGCCATAAGCATTGCTGCAGGAATAATAAATAACACAATAAGCCAATGTCAGCAGGTTGTATTCCTTACCGATGCAATGTCAGTTCTGCAAGCCCTCAACAGTGATAATAAACTGCCAGAATTAAACAAAGTCCTATGCGAAGTAAATATCAAAAGAAGGGTAGTGCTACAGTGGATACCATCACACTGTGGCATACCAGGAAATGAGAGAGCAGATATGTTAGCAAAAGAGGGAGCAACACAGGAACAAAAAGAACAAACAATCACATTCCAGGAAAAGAAGACCCTTATCAAGGCCATCAGGAAAATTGATCAACAAAGAGACAACTATCAATATCTTGATCGAGCAAAACAGGTGATCCTGTTCCGTATGAGAACAGGACACAACAGACTGAACAGTCACTTATACAGACTGAGATTGGTCCCATCACCCCTATGTACGTGTGGACAGGCAGCACAGACAGCCGAACACATCCTGCAAGACTGCCACATGCTTAGTCAATTGCGAACTGAACATTGGCCCACAGAGACGCACATCCACACAAAGCTGTTTGGGAGTCTTGAAGAACTTTCAACCACAGCAACATACATCCAGAAAACCGGACTTCTTGTGTAGACATTTCTAAACAACAGCGAACGAGAAGAAGAAGAAGAAGAAGTATGTATTCTTTTATGTGCTCTTAGGCTATTTCCATAAGTAAATGCTACACCACAAAAATTACACTTGTAAGGTTTCTCTCCTGTATGAATTCTTTTATGTACGTTTAGGTGGTTTCTTTGAGCAAATGCTACACCACAAAAATCACACTTGTAAGGCTTCTCTCCTGTATGTATTCTTTTATGGTCAATTAGACTACCTTTACGAGCAAATCCTACACCACAAACATCACACTTGTAAGGCTTCTCTCCTGTATGTGTTCTTTTATGACCTTGAAGATTACTTTTCTCAGTAAATGCCATACCACAAACATCACACTTGTAAGGCTGTCACGAAGTGGTTTTAATTTTATAGAGTGTGCCTGAATGAAAGCAAGACCCTAGTATGAGAAAGTCTGAGAAGATAGAATTTAGATGGAAAATGACATGCCTGTGGACAGGTGAGACTATTGGCTCAAGAGATAGACCCAGGATTTGAATCTCCCCCTGCCGCTTCGTGACAAAAAAAATGGCTATAGTCTCCCCACCTCTGACTGCCTTGAAACACAAGGAGATAAGGTGTATAATTACGACCACAAACACCACTATACAGACAACATGGAGTAAGTATAGCAAAGAATAGAAGCTGATCCAGTAAATAATATATGTATATATTTATTTACATACAAGAAAACATAAAATGGCATCATACGTCATCAAGTCAGTCAATAGCGTGCACTGTTGCACGGCCTGGAAAAACCAAGGTAACAATTTAATTGAGAGACACTCAACAAAAAAAACCCCAATCACATTCACTCTTCCTGTCACCCTGCTGAGGAACAATAAAAATGGTTAGTGATTTAAACCAAATCTACTTTGGGGGGGGCTGTCAACTTTTAGCCTCCACTCTCTAACACTAATAAATTTCTGTCTTAGTCCTGGTGACTCTTCCTCAACGAACGGCTACACAGCTTGTTACTAGTTAGGCGATAGGCGCCGATAACTACACCACAAGAAATGCTACAATTAATAGACTTGGTTTTTCGAACGCAGACTCAGTGTCTATCCGTCCAATGGATACTGAACAGACCCTACTGGTCCTGTCTATTTTCTCCCTCCTTCTCTATCTTTCTCTCTTGATCTCAGTGTCTCTCTAACACTCGAGGGCTGATGATGCGGCATCTCCGTTACGCTCTTCTCTTGATTTCTATCAGGACCTAGGTATGGTAACCCTGTCACCTGTTCCTGATTTTGGTGATGACGATGTTCGGATATCAAGCATGAGGGACTTGATTAACTGTAGACAAAACTTTTCTGCTGCTGAATAGCTTCCCTCTTTTAACCCGCTCCGGAGTTAGAGGAAAAAAAAAAACACAGCCTTGATTTCAGGCTGTACAAAATGAAACTAGTCTCCCGGCCACCTGCCGTTGCTAGAGACTATAATAGCGACGCTCTTGGCTGTATGATAATTAAACCTTGGTCCAGCTGAAGCATAGGGACTTCCCTGCCAGAGACCATAGGGAAATTTTCTTTTGCTCCTGACGATACTCGAGTACACTGACCCTGAGATATGTCTTTTGCCGTGGATAATTTTATTTGACAAAATTATGCTCCCCACTGTTTCCGCCGTGACTCGCTGAAATTAAAAGAAACAGCGACTCATGTACACCCACTCTAAAATCGCTTATCTCTAACATATACGATACATAAAATAATTCTATACACGTGTCTCTTCATTCTCACTTCTTCTCCCCTTTCTCTCGTTCTTCACAACAATACATAATACTATCCCACGTGGCCTCTTCATCCCCCCTCCTTCTACTAAAATCTGCCAGGTAAAACAAACAATAGCCCAGACCCGTCTGACAATATTTCTCACATTTTTAAGGCTCAGAAAAATTAACGAACACACCAGGGATTTCCCCATAAATTTACATTAGAAAATATACAGGAATAAATGGTGGTTTTACATAACATCCTACAAATATGGCACACGTGTTTCTCACAACTTCACACACTCCTATCTATTGCCAAAATCATAGAAAGAATAAGCACACTGTTGCATTACGTCGTTCTTCAAAAATAGTAATTAATGGCGCTATCGTTTATTTTAAAACTGAAAAGTTAATCTTTACCTAAGGGCGAATTTCTCAAAGAACCCTCTAATGAATAAAACGATAAAATCTTACATACCAATTCATCGCTGGTTTTTCCCACAGTGGAGAACGATAAATTACGTAGTCTGACGGCTGGCACTTATTTTTTCATAGAGACCGAATCCCCGTTTTCTGTCCCATATATACAAGAGCAACCGCCCACGCGGATTTCCCTTCCTACGCAAATCCCGGACCAATGGGAGCGCTAGAAAAATCAAAATACCGCGTGTCCGCAAAATTGCGTCACATTACGTGATAACCTCGTGCTACTGACGCGTGCTTCCGGCCTCGTCATATCGCGTGCCGGAAATGGCGATTATTTTCGTAAACAACGAAATCTACGGGAATCGCGAAAAATCATAAGAAAGTAAAACTGGCCGAGTGAAAAATAAACCTACCGACCTAAAACGAACCCATTTAAATTACCTTCCCAAAAGTACCGAACACGATATATTCACATGAGAAGAAATAAAATGGTGGAAAAGCGGGCCCGAAAATAGCGATTTCCGTAAACAACGGAAAATCGCGTGATCAGAAGAAAATAAAACTGGTGAAAATTCAAAATAGAACCACAGAATCGGGCCTGTTAAAAGTCAGAATTACAGTGTAGCGTCACATAAGTCCCCCCTTTCAAGTACGGGAACCGTGCTAAATCACTGAAATCTCTGGGTTTTATACTGGTCCGTATCTAGATCTACATCCTGATCTAATCACTATCGTAATTAGCATTATCATACAGGCCCATCTCCATATCCTTGAGAATCTTGGCAAACACTGGATCGAGAGGGTCACGCCAGGGGGTTTTCTCCTGGCGACTGCGCCCTGAGTGGTCGCCCTTCCTCCTGCCTCTCATGTGTTTCCTTCGCCCACGAATTTTCCTGGCGGCGCGTGGTAAATAATGATTACCAGATGGTGCGACCTCCCAGTGTTTTGAAACAGTCTGACTGGCTTGGCCAGACATCGCCGTAACAGGGCGTAACTGTTTGCGGTTGACTGACGAACCGTGCGCATGTTCCTTCTTGTCAGTATTTCCCTCCCTTGAGAGATGTAATACCATCGGGGGCCTAATTCCCGACGACAAAGAAGATACTTCTGAAGTAAGAGGTGTCACCACTGTTTGACCCTTAAGCTGAACAGGGCTGACAGGCGAATACGCCTCTGTAGATAACATTCCACTGTCTTTAGAGGCGTCTCTCCTCCTCATCGTAAGACGAGGATGTTTGAGCTCCCGTGGGGCTCCGTGAATTTGGGGCTTTCCCCTTTCACTTCTCTGGCCTGCAGTAGGCCCCCTTGCGTTAGCAAGGATCGGTGTGGTTGGGTTCCCCAAAACTAAGTAAGGGCTTCCCAGGATGAAATCATGTGCTGGCTGTGCCATTACAGCTGCCTTGATGGTGCCAGACACAAACTTACATTTCACCTCGATATTGGCTACAGGCAGACGCTGTGAGATCCCTCTTCTCAAAACGCCACCAATCTCAACTATTTCTCCGGTCCACTGCCCTGGTTTCACCAAATGACGAGCGATGATACTGGGGTAAGTAAGCCCGCTGTCAAACAAACACGTAGTGGCTGTCCCATTCACTACGGCTGGTCCACTGTTAGAGAACAACTTCTCTGCCTGGACTGGTTCCCATTTATTCCCTTTAGTCCATCTCACCGGTCTTAAACAAGCTGCATGGTGAGCTGGGGGTTTGTTCATACACCGAGATGTCCAGTGGGAAGTGGTTCTACAATTCTGACAATACCTCTCATTATCTCCCCTGTTCCTAGCGGGTTCCTGAGAGGTTGTTGTCGGTGCTCTGTTATGCTGCTGGGGGCGCAAGTTATAACCAGAATGAGGCTCCTTGCGAGAAGGCCCTGGTTGCTGATGAGCTGGGGAAGTAGCCGGCAGCGATGATGAAGCTCCTTTGTCTGGGGCTGGCAGGTCTGGGTTTTTCCGTTTCTGTCCCAGTACTTCGGCCTGTGCTGTCTGGTACCTTTCCGCGAACAGAATAATTTGATCTAGTTGCTGGGCACCCTGCTCTGCCAGATACCGCCTCAAGTCGGGGGACATGTTTGCCTTGACTTGTTCACACAGAACTAACTCCTCCAACCCTTCAAAAGTTTTCGCCAATCCTGACAGTTCCCTCCAGCGAGTAAGGTAATTTCTCACCCGCTCGGCAAACTGTGCGAAACTCTCTCCCTTCTCCGGCCTGCTCTCCCTGAACATGGTTTGGCATTTTCGGGGTGTCCACTGAAATCTTTGCAATAAAGCGTTTCGCAGTGCCTCAAAGTTGTTCTGGTCATCTAGGAGCATCTTGCTGTAAACTTCATACGCATGACCTTTGAGCGATTGCGATAATTTTAGGCACCAAAGACTCTCATCCAACCCGTATGCCTTTGCCATTCTTTGAAATTTCTCCAAGAACACGTCAATCTTTTCATTCCCGTTAGGGAACGAGTCAAATGGGAAGCTCATGGCTGCCATCCGGGGCCCTCCGTTTCCTGAGGTGTCTGTCGCTCCTGCTCCGGGTGAATTGCCATTAGCTGAACTGCCCTCCGAAGCTCGGTACTGCAGTTCCAGAGAACGCAGGGCAAGTTCATGCTGTCTCTCTGCTGCCTTTTCTCTTTCCTGTGCTTCCAATTTCCGAAGTTCCATCTCAGCCTGCCTCTCCGCTGCTTCCGCGGCGGCGGCCCTCTCTTCTTTCGCTGCTTCTGCTTGTCTTTCCGCTGCTTCCGCGGCGGCTATCCTTTCCTCCTTCGCTGCTTCGACGGCGGCAGCCCTGTCCTCTTTCTCTCGCTGAATATGCCTATCATTTTCCCTTATCAGGTAGGCCTTAGTCTCCTCCTTATCCATTCCCATGTCCTAAGCAGCCTCTCGCCAGGCAGCTCGTAACTTGGCCATATCCGCCATCTTACCTGTAAACTGCTGTAAGTTCACAAATACAGAAAATGACAGAAAAAGGAAAAGAGAAGGAACAACCTGTTACGTAATATAAAATGCTACCTCTATAACCGCTGTTCCAAAACCCGAACTCAGACTAGCGTCAAGTCTGAACAATAACCTGAGAAAAAAATTTAGTTAAGAAGCTACCAAAAACTAAATTACCTTCCTGTTAAAGAAAAATATGTCGGTATGCCATCAATTACCTCTTAGTCATATAAATCAAAAAATACCACAAAAATCTACTAGACTGCAACCTGTGGAAAAACTTATACTGGATCAGTTCTAGTAGCTCAAGTCTAGGGGATATTTAAAGAAATTCTATTCTCAGAAACTTCCTAGAGACAATCTATGAATGTAGATCACAGAATTGATCTCAACAGAATGATCCACCGGACGATTGCCGCCCACTTGTCACGAAGTGGTTTTAATTTTATAGAGTGTGCCTGAATGAAAGCAAGACCCTAGTATGAGAAAGTCTGAGAAGATAGAATTTAGATGGAAAATGACATGCCTGTGGACAGGTGAGACTATTGGCTCAAGAGATAGACCCAGGATTTGAATCTCCCCCTGCCGCTTCGTGACAAAAAAAAATGGCTATAGTCTCCCCACCTCTGACTGCCTTGAAACACAAGGAGATAAGGTGTATAATTACGACCACAAACACCACTATACAGACAACATGGAGTAAGTATAGCAAAGAATAGAAGCTGATCCAGTAAATAATATATGTATATATTTATTTACATACAAGAAAACATAAAATGGCATCATACGTCATCAAGTCAGTCAATAGCGTGCACTGTTGCACGGCCTGGAAAAACCAAGGTAACAATTTAATTGAGAGACACTCAACAAAAAAAACCCCAATCACATTCACTCTTCCTGTCACCCTGCTGAGGAACAATAAAAATGGTTAGTGATTTAAACCAAATCTACTTTGGGGGGGGGGGTGGGGGGGGGGGGGGCTGTCAACTTTTAGCCTCCACTCTCTAACACTAATAAATTTCTGTCTTAGTCCTGGTGACTCTTCCTCAACGAACGGCTACACAGCTTGTTACTAGTTAGGCGATAGGCGCCGATAACTACACCACAAGAAATGCTACAATTAATAGACTTGGTTTTTCGAACGCAGACTCAGTGTCTATCCGTCCAATGGATACTGAACAGACCCTACTGGTCCTGTCTATTTTCTCCCTCCTTCTCTATCTTTCTCTCTTGATCTCAGTGTCTCTCTAACACTCGAGGGCTGATGATGCGGCATCTCCGTTACGCTCTTCTCTTGATTTCTATCAGGACCTAGGTATGGTAACCCTGTCACCTGTTCCTGATTTTGGTGATGACGATGTTCGGATATCAAGCATGAGGGACTTGATTAACTGTAGACAAAACTTTTCTGCTGCTGAATAGCTTCCCTCTTTTAACCCGCTCCGGAGTTAGAGGAAAAAAAAAAACACAGCCTTGATTTCAGGCTGTACAAAATGAAACTAGTCTCCCGGCCACCTGCCGTTGCTAGAGACTATAATAGCGACGCTCTTGGCTGTATGATAATTAAACCTTGGTCCAGCTGAAGCATAGGGACTTCCCTGCCAGAGACCATAGGGAAATTTTCTTTTGCTCCTGACGATACTCGAGTACACTGACCCTGAGATATGTCTTTTGCCGTGGATAATTTTATTTGACAAAATTATGCTCCCCACTGTTTCCGCCGTGACTCGCTGAAATTAAAAGAAACAGCGACTCATGTACACCCACTCTAAAATCGCTTATCTCTAACATATACGATACATAAAATAATTCTATACACGTGTCTCTTCATTCTCACTTCTTCTCCCCTTTCTCTCGTTCTTCACAACAATACATAATACTATCCCACGTGGCCTCTTCATCCCCCCTCCTTCTACTAAAATCTGCCAGGTAAAACAAACAATAGCCCAGACCCGTCTGACAATATTTCTCACATTTTTAAGGCTCAGAAAAATTAACGAACACACCAGGGATTTCCCCATAAATTTACATTAGAAAATATACAGGAATAAATGGTGGTTTTACATAACATCCTACAAATATGGCACACGTGTTTCTCACAACTTCACACACTCCTATCTATTGCCAAAATCATAGAAAGAATAAGCACACTGTTGCATTACGTCGTTCTTCAAAAATAGTAATTAATGGCGCTATCGTTTATTTTAAAACTGAAAAGTTAATCTTTACCTAAGGGCGAATTTCTCAAAGAACCCTCTAATGAATAAAACGATAATACGATAAAATCTTACATACCAATTCATCGCTGGTTTTTCCCACAGTGGAGAACGATAAATTACGTAGTCTGACGGCTGGCACTTATTTTTTCATAGAGACCGAATCCCCGTTTTCTGTCCCATATATACAAGAGCAACCGCCCACGCGGATTTCCCTTCCTACGCAAATCCCGGACCAATGGGAGCGCTAGAAAAATCAAAATACCGCGTGTCCGCAAAATTGCGTCACATTACGTGATAACCTCGTGCTACTGACGCGTGCTTCCGGCCTCGTCATATCGCGTGCCGGAAATGGCGATTATTTTCGTAAACAACGAAATCTACGGGAATCGCGAAAAATCATAAGAAAGTAAAACTGGCCGAGTGAAAAATAAACCTACCGACCTAAAACGAACCCATTTAAATTACCTTCCCAAAAGTACCGAACACGATATATTCACATGAGAAGAAATAAAATGGTGGAAAAGCGGGCCCGAAAATAGCGATTTCCGTAAACAACGGAAAATCGCGTGATCAGAAGAAAATAAAACTGGTGAAAATTCAAAATAGAACCACAGAATCGGGCCTGTTAAAAGTCAGAATTACAGTGTAGCGTCACAAAGGCTTCTCTCCTGTATGTATTCTTTTATGTCCATTTAAATGACTTCTATTAGTAAATGCTGCACCACAAACATCACACTTGTAAGGCTTCTCGCCTGTATGTATTCTTTTATGTACTTTTAGTTGATTTCTAAGAGTAAATGCTACACCACAAACATCACAATTATTAGGCTTCTCTCCTGTATGTATTATTTTATGGTTATTTAGATTACCTCTATGAGTAAATGCCATACCACAAACATCACACGTACAAGGTTTCTCTCCTGTATGTATTCTTTCATGTACTCGTAGGTCACCTGTTCGTGTAAATGCTACACCACAAAAACCACACTTGTAAGGCTTTCCTCCTGTATGTATTCTTTCATGGACTTTTAGGTTGCTTCTGTGAGTAAATGCTGCACCACAAACATTACATTTGTAAGGCTTCTCTCCTGTATGTATTCTTTTATGTTCGTGTAGGTTACCTCTTTGAGTAAATACTGAACCACAAATATCCCACGTGTATGGCTTTTCTCTTAAATGTACTCTTTTATGTACATGTAGGTTACCTCTCCGAGTAAATATTAGACCACAAACATCACAAGTGAAAGTCATCATTCCTGTATGTATGCTGTTACACTGCTGTAGGTTATCTTTCACAGTAAATAATACACCATTAATATCACACTTGTAGGACTCAACTTCCTCTATTTTCTTGTGAGACTGAATGTTTAAATAACTGCAAGTAGCAACAGCTCTGTCACTCACACTAAGCTGAACAGATTTCTCACTGACAGAAAATAGTTTACTACAATTTATGTTACATACTTCAGTTTTTAAAGCGGATGTATTATCATTTTGGTTGTCACAAATGTTAGATGTCCTTTCCTGACTGTAAAAATTCAGTATCAATTAGATGGTTCTGCACCATCATAGTGACATGCGCTCTTTGCCTTTTTAAGCATGGCTTCACTTGCTTTAAAACCTAAACAACAGGAGTTAGAATTTATTTTGCATTGTAGAAATGCAGTACTGTATCATCATTTAGTCTATTTCTGCAAAAAAAATAATACAATTTATGGTGGAAATGAAGAACAGTTTGATGTCTGTATCGCAACGACGGGTTTTCATTCCCCATGACAACACCATTTTCAGCTTAGTTCGTTCCCCTGAACAACAGGATAATTGTAATTTTAGGGGTCATATTTTTAATTTGACTGTAAACAGTTTATCGTAAAAGGAAACCCATTAAAAGTATATTCTGAACCATACTACACATACTCTGACCCTGCATCTAGGTAATCTTTACCTTTAGTGCCGTCGAGTATGTATAATATGTGTATTGAGTTAGAATTGGAATTAGGGTCACCCTAAACCTAACCTCAACTCTAAATGGTACGAAAATAAATACACATATTAAACATACTCGACGGCACTGAAGGTAAAGATTACCAGAATCTCAGTAAAAAGAGTTGTCAGAATCATTCAAGTTGAATAAATTCAACTCAAACAAGAATTTTTGTGCTCTTTTTCCACAAGATGTTTATGGTTCGGCTGTACGGCAGCGTCCATGTTTGTACTTTCGCTTTTGTAAAATCACTATTATCAGTTCTACTGTATTCGCTAGCAGTAAAATATTTTGTTCGTTTCAAGCTTAGTGGCCAGATTTTTCAATGCTGAATCCGATTATGCCCAGCAATTACCGATACGTTTGTAAACAGAAGAGTTCTAATGCTTTTAAAATAGGACGTACGCCGTACGTCATGAAGGTGAATGGGAACGAGGTATCGCGCTACTTCCGTGACGTACTCGGTACGGCACAGCGACAAAAATTGTTAAGATTTATGTTTTTTAAAGCTAGCAATGAAAATATAAACTGGCGCAACTAGTCTCTACCGAACTTCAATGCCGAATCTCATGACGCAAATTACGGCTACGGTAGTGGCACAAGACGATCGATTTATATGTATATTTAATAATTAGGCGAAAAAACCCGTACAGACGGTATGTACACTTCTGAAAACGCAAACACCCCATACAGATTATGGGTAAACCATAGCGTGTGGCATGTATGAAACAACATCATCTTCTTTCTTCTTTGGTCATTGAACACTGACTGACAAAGCAATCAGTGACCATCACGCCTGGTGGTGTCTTGTAGGGCAGCAACAAACTATCTCCACTTCACTCGGTGAACAACCATCCTTCGTGTGGTGCCCCAGCTCTGGTTCATGCTCAGCAACTCTGCCTCCACCGTTCTCCACCAGGTGGCTTTTGGTCGTCCTTGCTTTCGCTTTTCTTCTGGAGTCCATAGCCTGGCAGTTTTGGTGATGGTGTCAGGGTCTCTTCTGGGGATTTGGCCAACCCACTTCCAGCGTTGCCCGCTATGATGGTGTGCATGTCTTCTTGGTGGCTCCGAGTATGCAGTTCTTTTGTAAACAAAATAATAACATAAATATAAGCATAATGCCTAAGTAATTATGTAATATGTATACATCACAGACGTTTATTGACCTTTTTGAAATCTCTGTTAAAAAAGCCCAATGGCAATGTTATGTTGTTAATAAAACAATAATACTGAATTTGAAATTTAACAAAACTGTTATTTTCCATACCTTCCTCATCTCTAAATGAGCCTAGATGCTGTTTGCTTTCTGGAATTTCCAAGAAGTCAGTATTCTGTATCTCAATTTTACCACAGCTATTGTCACAATCAACCTGACAGCATTTTGGATCAATTCATGTCACAAGAAACATAAAAATGTAGAAGAATTGCGTTTTTCTGTAATCTCTTTCTCACTACTACAATCAAATATACACATGTACAAGGATATACACACACACATGTGTACATATGCAAGCATTGAAGCACGTGGATAAACAAATATATAGCACAAAGGTAATTTCTAAAAAAAAATAATGCAGACTGTGAGGGTAAGGTGTGTTTTTAATTATGTAAGCGCAAACAGGTAAATAACATTTTTTTTAAATAAACAAAAAAGAAATACCAAGCAAGCATGCAGAATAAGACTCTTAAACTGTCGAATATAGATTGTTTGAACAACTGGATACACAATATCAATCAATACTCTTTAGATCCCCGAGAAGCATATGTTTTCATAAAAACACATATTTAGTCTTCCTGTCACGCACCATCAGCTCAAGTTCTTATTATACTTCTCTTATCATTTTCACTTCTGTCTCCAGCTCTCTTCTCCACATGTTTTTTGGTCTACAAATATATAGCACAATGGTAATTTTTCCAAAAAAATAATGCAGACTCTGTGAGAGTAAGGTGTGTTTTTAATTATGTAAGTCCAAACAGGTAAATAAAATACAAAAAAGAAATACAGAGCAAGCATGCAGAATAAGAGTCTTAAACTGTCAGATAATTTTCACTTCTGTCTCCAGCTCTCTTCTCCACATGTTTTTTGGTCTACTCGTGCCTTTCTTACCCTGGGGCTTCCAGAACAAGGACTGCCTTGTAATGTTGTCAACAAGTTTCCTCAATGTGTGTCTCATCCATTGCCAATGTCTTTTCTCATCTCTTGCTCAACTAGTACTTATCTTTTTCTTGTCATTAGTTCCACACTTTAATCCTATACTACGCAAACACCCATACAATAGGACTGACTTGACATTTGGGGTGAAGATTCTTATTTTTATGTTGGACTTGATCTTGATCTCCACGTATCTCCCAATGCAAGAAAGCTCCTCTTGCATTTTTATTCTTATTTTAATATCTTTGTCTGTCTCTCCAACTTTGTCTGTATTGCTGTCAAGATATGTGTAAGATTCTACATCTTGAAGTGGTCTTTCTTAAAGTTCCACCTAGTTATCATTTCCTGCATTTATTCTCATTATCTTTTTCTTTTCCTTCTGTATTTTCAGACCCACTTGCTGTGACCTCTCATCAACTATTTTCATTTTGTCTTGGGACAGAAGAGTCATCAGTAAAATCTAGATCATTTAGCTGTTTAGTCAGATTCCACTGGATAACAGTTCTGTGGTTTTCATAACCCAATCTTTTGCTAGTAAGAAAAGAAACTGCGACAAAGGCATCCCTGTTGCACTCCAGTTCTTATACCAAATGGTTCTGTAAGATGTCCTTCATGAAGAACTCTGCATGTCATGTCTTCAAAAGCTTTCTTTATTAAATTAATGATTTTCAGGGGAACTCCATAATGCCTCATCAATTTCCAAAGTGATCCTTTGTTTACACTGTCAATTGTCTTTTCGTTGTCCACAAAGCCAATGCAACATACTGTTCCCATTTCGCTCGGTCGGTGGCCATCCTTAGTGCTGTGCCCCAACTCCAGTTCATGCTTTGCACCTCAGCGTCCACTATTCTCTGCCAGGTTGTCTTTGGTCTGTCTCTCTTTTGCCGTCTTTCTGGAGTCCATAGCATAGCAGTTCTGGTGATAATGTCAGGGTCCCTTATGAGGACATGGCCAACCCAGTTCCAGCATCTGTCTGCAATATTGGTGTGCATGCCTTTTTGACTGCACCATGTAAGCAGTTCCCGGTTGGAGATAGTATTCGGCCAAAATATTCAATGAATCTTCCTTAGGCAGGTTGGGTGGAATGAGGATAATTTGGACATTTCCTTTTCTCTCCAGCACTCCATTCTAGACTTTGTTCCACTATTATTCCCAATGTGGATATCTGATCAGTACATGAACTGTTTTGCCTAAAACCTGCTTGTTCATCTCTCAGTTGTTTGTCTATGGGCTCTTTCAATCTCTCAAGGATAATCCTGTTTAGTATTTTTCCTGGTACTGATAGTTACGTTATATCTCTTTAATTTGTGCATTCTTGTAAATCTCCTTTCTTAGACAGCTTAACCAGATATCCTTCCTTCCATTCTGCTGGTATTTCTTCTCTCTCTCTGACTTTACCAAATACTTTGTATAAAATCTCTGTGGCAGTGTCAATATCTGCTTTGATGGCCTCTGCTAGAATGCCATCTGGACCACCCACTTTTCCATCTCTTAGAAGCTTTATGGCTTTCTATATTTCTTCCTTCGTTGGTATTTCAGAGTTAATTTGTAGCTCTTCTTCTGCTGGCTGGATGTCTGGGGAATTTTGTGGAACTGATCTATTGTAAAGGATTTCAAAATGTTCCATCCAGCTCTTCATTTGCTCTTGTATATTGCTAAGTTTTCCATTCTTGTCTTAAATGAGGCCGTCTGCGTGTATTTCCCTGTTAGCTTCTTTGAGCTGTTGTACAGTTCTCACATATTTCCTTTGGTTGCTGCATCCTCTACTTCTCTTACCAACTCCTCAATATATTTCCTCTTGTCTCTTTTGGTGCGTCTTCTTACACCTTTGTTTGCTTCACACTTCTTCAGCCTTGGTGGAACTTCTGGTTTTGCTTCTGTTTAAAACTGCCTTATTATTTTTCCTGTCTTTGATCTTTCGATGGTTTCAGTTGTTATCCATGCTTTATGCTGGTGTTCTCATTTTCCCAGCATTTCTTCACATGTCTCATTCCTTAAAGTTTTGATTTGCTGCCAGTTTTTTCTATATTTGCTACGTTTTCCCATGATTTCTTCAAAGCCGCTGTTGTCTGTAGCTATCTTTGCATTCACATTGCCCATCAAAATTGTGATGTCTTTTCTTCTTATTTTATCAATAATATTTTGTCATCTCGTGTAAAATGCTTCTTTCACAGACTCTTCTTTGTCATGCTTGATGCATAACATTGGATGATGTTTACCTTTATTTTATTTTTAGCTATTTTGAATGTTGATGTGTAGTTGGCCAGGTACGCGTGTCGATGTCACCTGAACAGTGTACTGGTGCGGTGAAGATCTGGGTCACTCACGCTGACAGCATACATGGTCCTTGTACGATGATGATGATGATGTGAGACATGGGTGTGTGCAGACGCGAATGCGTTTAGGATCATATATAGTATACACAATACACCCAGTCACACTCGTACTGAAGCCAATGATGGTTGAAACTACTGGTGACAGTTCATACATTTATTGACAGGACTAACAGTAGAATCACACAGGAACAGTCAATGTAAACAGGTTCATGTACATCATGTTAATTGAAATCGCTTGGTACATATCAGCCATTCTAAGGCTGGTGAACATTCAAATATGTGGGCATGGTTAATAGTGGTATGTCCTTTAACGTACAGTTCATATGCCGCTTTGGTATCACTGACTGAACGCGTCAGATACCTTAATAACTCCGTCATAAGACGAGCCCTTAACTCATGTAATCCTATTACCAGGGCCGTCGTTCAACTTGGCATAACACGCCAGTACATCTTTTCATGCGGTAGAATAGTGGCCATTACACAGAGCATCGATATGACGTCAGCTGTGTATTCTTCATAAGCAGGTTGCATAAACCCTGCTATAATGTTTGTATAAGTATACCGCCAACCTGCGGTTTTCACCATATATAACTTCGTCACTGGACTTCAGATCAAATAAAGACGAATAGTCTTAAATGGCTACCTTGAGCACGAACTATAGGTTCTGCGTTATAGGAACGGTGAGCTGTTCTCACAGGCTAGGTAAGCCTTTAACAAATTCTGCAACCGAATGCATAGTAATGATAAAGTCGGTGTTACCTTGAAACGAATCCTCAGAACACAAGAAACAACACTGTCGTCATTCCTGACGCACAGTGAATCACTGGGGAAAACTGACAACGCAGTCACTTCGAAGATTTTCCTTCCCCAAAATACAACGGACATTCACGTCCCACAGAAGCCAGAAATCACTACCTGACGGAAGTCTAAATTTGCGCTCAACAACTGCGCATGGCACAAAGCCCAGAACTGTTTACCTTTGACCCCTATCTCAATAAAGGTCAACCCAATGAATGAACCAAAAAGGGAGATAACCCCTAATCAACCTGACACAGCAAAGTTAAGACATAGTTACCTAACTTTGACCAGGGTGAAAAACATTACGACAAATAAATCGACAAATAAATTGACGTTTGCAACCCCATCGAAAATGACCGCAACATATTACTGCACCCCCTGTAAAAAAAAAATGACTTATTTAAAAAAAAATATATATCCATGAGCAAGATAGCACAAGCATCAATTATGCGCCCATGAAAGAATGGTTTGGCCATGTCTGCAGAATGGGAGAAGATCGGCTATCCATGAGCAAGCACAAAATCAATTAGTCAGGGATCCATGACCTCCAGGATGAACCCAATATTAGGTACAATAGATGCATAAATAAAGCGTCTGGAGAGAGTAAAAAATCAGGCCCCCATCATAAGACAGAGAAAATATTTCCTCTAAGCAAAACAAACTCGGGGACGGTACCATTAAAGAAACCTAAGTTGCTGGCAATACCAATCATAGATATCAAAAATTGTCAAATACTATAATTATAGCAATATACAAATATCATGAACTACAATACTATACCATCAACATATCTAATGGATATACATCATGGATGGACATAACCAAATTTATTAAAGTCATTATACATCATCCAACTAGTGACACAATTGTGTAAATATATATTATGATATTAAGAACAGACATAAGTCTGGAAGTGTACCAGGAAATCTAGGACACCAGAGCTAAGTAGATTCATGTTGAGATCTACCATCACGAGATCTATCAAAATTATTATCTCTGTTGAGACCATTGCTCTTATTTGAACTCCAGTTACCATAACTGCGACTGTTATAATCAAAATTCCTATTACGTGGATTTTGTTGTTTCCAAGAAAAACTATCACAAGGTTGGTAACTTTTTTCAAAGTTCCTATAGTTACTAGACCCAAAATGTTGAGGGCAATTAAATTGCCTCCAGTTCTTTGAAGAAGAACCATTACGTGGTGGATGCGTTTGGTATTGTCCACAATCACGGTTATTTCTCCTAGTAAAGTTGCTTTTATTTTTCCCTGTAGCAATATGCTTAATAGGTACATCGTACTGACTGAGCTGAGTACGATGGGCACTAATAGTCTTGTTCTCTTTTATCAATTTATTGGAAGTTCGAAAATTCGATGCACGGTTTCCCTGAGGAATCTTATCATGACACTTATCAAAGTCCTCACCGTGATCCAAACTTGATTTACCTTTGTTGGCCTGATGCCAACTCCCATTAGAGGCAGTATCGTTATTCCGTGGGAAACTATATTTTCCACGAAAAGATTTGTTCACATATTGCTTAGTGTTACCATGAGCATTGAGTGCATGTGGCTGGCTCTTTGCATTTGTAGCATATTGATCATCAGCTTTATGTCCAAATCTATTCACCTTGGTAGCAGACATCATTTTATTGTTCAAAACAATATCTAACAAACCATCAACTCTGTTGCGAAGTTTTGCAATTTCTATTTCTGCAACAGCTTTCTCTTGAACAAGTTCAAGTCTGAGTGCTTCCATAGCACTATGATGAGTAGTCAAAAGTTCATTAATTTTCTCATCCTTTCCTTTATTCGCTTTCAACTGTGTTAACTCCAGTTGTAGTGACTGAATCTCACTATCATTTACTTGATTACAGGCTCCATTAAACTCTTGTTGTGCAGAGTTTGCCTGTTGGTAAGCTTTTCTTTTGTTATATCTAGGTCTACCGTGATTATCATTTCCCCTGTAATTGTTATCATATTGCCTATTGTAATTATCATTCCGGTTTGAATCCCGGTTTGTATATTCACCATCGTCATATTCTTGACGTCGAGAATGGTTATCCCGAGAAGAAAAGCTCGGATAGTTTTTATTGTGATAACCTTTGCGATAGTGTCTATAATTATTACCACCAAAATTACGAGAACTACCATCTCGTCTCCAGTTCTTAGAAGAAGAGCCTTCATATGTTGGGTTACTCTGCTTATGAGTGTAATTCTGATTACTTTTCCTATTCCAGTTTTGTTGAGCACCCTGAAATTTCTTATTGAAATTAGGGCCATATGGTGCTGCCGAAGCAACTGGCAACCCTTCTTTCACTTTAGAATTGCTAACAGTAGCATGGGGATGCGCGGTGGCATACTGGCAACAGTATTCCTCCATGTATTTTAAGTTTTTGGGCTTACGCTCATGAAGAAATGCGAGGAAAGAATCATTAACAGATGACAAAACTTTGTCTCGAAGTAATAAGTCCATTAGGCCTTCATATGTTTTCTCAGTTTGAGACAACTCAATCCATCGTGTAAATGTACGACGTATCTTTGTAATAAAATCAGAGAAATCTACCCCATTTTCTGGCAACATTGTCCTAAAACGAAGACGATAATCTTCTTCTTTTAGTTGATATTTTTTTAGTAATGCTGCTCTGACAACATCATAATTAATTCTGTTATGTTCCTCTATTGTCATAAGAGTAGTCACTGTTTCACCTGTAAAAAATTCCATCAATTGTTCGACATATTTTTCCTTTTTTATCTAATGCATATCGCATAAAAATTGAAATCTATCCAGATAATCCGCTATGTCGTCCTTTAAAGGATTGAAATGAGGTAATTTGATCTTACTAGCAAACTCCTTTGTTGTGCCCGAACTTGCTTGATGAGCACCCATATTTGTCACTTTCATTTTCTCTAATTCCAAAGTTGCAAGTCTTTCTTCATGTTCCATTTTCTGTTTCTCTTTCCTTTCCTCGGCTTCCCTATCCAATCTTCTATTTTCCGCCT
The DNA here is from genome assembly GCA_024509875.1 of Oreohelix idahoensis. Classification (NCBI taxonomy): domain Eukaryota; kingdom Metazoa; phylum Mollusca; class Gastropoda; order Stylommatophora; family Oreohelicidae; genus Oreohelix; species Oreohelix idahoensis. The sequence continues at coordinate 462,741 of JAMPIV010000002.1, read as the reverse complement.
CTGCCTGAAATTTTCTTTCCTCTGCTTGAAGTTTTCTTTCCTCTGCAGCAGCTTGATTTTTTTTTTGTTTTTCCATTTCCATCTGGAATTTTCTTTCATCAGCTTGCATTTGCAACCTTAAATTCTCAGCATCTATCTTCTTTTGTTCAACTTGCATCTGCAATCTTAAATTCTCAGCATCTATCTTCTTTTGCTCAGCTTCTGCTTTCTTTTGTTCAGTTTCTGCTTTCTTTTGTTCAGTTTCTGCTTTCATTTTATTTTCCTCTTTTTGCCTCTTTTTTTCTGACCCTAAAGGTCAAACCCAATGAATGAACCAAAAAGAGAGATAACCCCTAATCATCTTGACACAGCAAAGTTAAGACATAGTTCCCCAACTTTGACCAGGGTGAAAAACATACCAACCAATAAATCGACGTTTGAAACTCCATCAATAATGACAGCAACAACCTGCCAAGTCCTCCTGTCACATGCCATCATCTCAAGTTCTTTCCACAATCTCATCATTTTCACATCTGTTTCCAGCTCTCTTCTTCATGTGCTTCTTGGTCTACCTCTGCCTCTCTTTCCCTGGGGGTTCCAGAACAAGGACTGCCTTGTAATGCTATCAACAGGTTTCCCCAGTGTGTGTCCTACCCATCGCCTTCTTCTCATCTCTTGTTCCACTGGCACTTGTCTAGTTCTTGTCCCCAGTTCCACGTTGGTAACCTTGTATGACATCGATTTAGTAGTCCTTAACTTTTTCTGCTACTTGTACCATTTTTCCTTGTTCATTCAATGTTCCAGGTGCCAAATTTGGAAGTTCTCATAGAAGAATGAAAGACAGCAACACAGACTTCTTTCAGCTTTCTCTGTGCTGCATCATTTGCCTCCCTACCAGAGAACCTTTTCCTGTCTTGGCTAGCTGAGTTGTATTTTTTTTAGTTGACCTATCCATGTTTGTTTAGGTTTTTGTGGCTTAACATTTTTTTAAATAGGATGGAGTAACCGGCCCCATGCCCAACCCTCCTTAGTCACCTTTTATGACATGCATGGTAGGGAACAGTGTTACTATTCTTTGCTTCCCTATCAGGCCCCGGTAAGACACGGTGGAAGTTTAGCAGGCACAGGATGATTTGGCATGCATAGCAGCTTCTCATTGTGAACAAATACCTTTTCCTCATGTTTCGTCATCAAAGAGGTGGATGTTGGTGTATCTCTCCACTGCCTGGATTAGAGTGGTCTTCATCCCTTCTGTGATTAGTCTAATGCCTGCATTTTGCCCTTTTGTGTTTATTTGTGATGCCTCTTTTATATGATATGGCTCATAGTGGTAGTACAGCTTAAAAAATCACTATTATTTACTATCTAGTTTTCTCTCTGCCTGTAACAATATCCATTCATAGTTTTGTAATAAGAATTTTTGTTCTCAAGGTTAATTCTGATTTGGTTTTATGAGATTTACAACAGTGATCTACATGTTTTAAAAAAAAATAACCTGCTTTGATCATTGTCTTAGATACCTAGTCCAAAGAAAGACAAAGGCCTGACAGAATCAAATGGCTACAGACCAATCAGTCTACTTAGCTGTTCAGATAACTGATGGAGCACATGATTAATACCAGACTGATATGGCAGCTGAAAGAAAAACATCTTTTAATCCAACAGCAGCTGGATTTAGACAATAGAGATACACTGAAGGTCAGATCACTTATATAGCTCGGGAAGGCACCTTCCAAGAGAAAAAAACAAAATATATGCTGATGGTGTGGGTAAATTTGGAGAAAGCATTTCATGAAGAATGGAAATAGGGATTGAAAGTGAAGCTGCAAAGTGAAATGTGTGGAAAATGTACAAATGGATCAGCCATTGGAATAGAACTGCCAGAGTACAGCTACAAGGACCAGTAAAATAATGATATTGGAGCAGGGTGTCTACCAAGGGAGAGTCTTGTCAACCATATTGCATACATCAGTGATATGACAGAATATTCCAAAAATAATGAACCCACAATGCGTCCTTTACAGATGACTTAACCTGATGAATCTCTAAAGAATATATTACTATGGCATCCGGATGCAGTAAGCCCTAATATCATTGGAGAAGTGGGCAAAAGCATGGCTAGTGAAGTTAAAACCTGTTCTGCATCTCAAAGAATACCACAACAGCGCTCCAAACTACTGTTGAATGGAAACAGCACTGAAGAAGCAAATCCAAAAGCCACCAAATGGCCGATATGATGTTAAAAGACTTTGACAATTTATTAATTTCCAGCTTGTGATTTTGTAAATACCTATCTACAACTTTTACTAAATTTGTTTTTTAATTATTAAAGTGTACCGATATATTTTAAAAATTGCAGCTGATTTATTTTGTTTTAATTCCAGTTACAGTTCAAATTTGTTGTTCGTGTGTGGAATTAAAAAAATATTTAATATTTTTTAAATCTGGAGGGATAACAAACGAGCTGCATTTCACATCAACTATCAAGCATGTAAAAGTGGAAAAACATCTAAAATTGGCTATAGACTTTGTCTTTTACAATATAAAATTAATCAAATGATTTCGTACTTTTGTGTCTGCTCATAAACTGTACACTCACCTCATAGTACACTTCCTGTTTTATTCCAGCAGTAACATCTGAAACGTAAGCCTCAACATTTCTTGTTGCCTGATTAATAAAAATAATGAAACTTGATACTGACATAATTCTTATAACAGAAGGCATTTGGTAGCACAACTACAAAATGTTAATCTATTTTTTTTTATAATTACAATATTGTGAATATGCAATTAACAAAACAACTTTATATATATATATATATATATATATATATATATATATATATATATATATATATATATATATATATATATATATATATATATATATATATATATATATATATATATATATATATATATATAGTCTAATCACTTTCCTTTAAAACTATTTGTAGCTTGCTTTAAAAGTAAAGACACTGTAGCTTAAAAGTTCATGCATTACATAAGAATAACAACAGTAAGAGTTGACATTCAACAGCAATATTGCATTTTATTTGCCAGCTGTATACAATTTGAGTGTATTAAAATTTTTCTGTGAGTATAAAGATTTGATTCTCAGAAAGAAATTCATTTAGGTAAGTCTCATTGTTAGATAGAAACTAACAATTATTCTGGTGACCTGGTGATGCATGGAGCAATTAGTAGTGCATGCATATATATATATATATATATATATATATATATATATATATATATATATATATATATATATATATATATATATATATATATATATATATATATATATATATATATATATATATATATATATATATATATATATATATATATATATATATATATATATATATATATATTTATATATTTATATATTTATATATTTATATATTTATAACACTGTTAAGAAAAAACAAAACAAAGTGGGCCAATAAATGATCGCTACATATGAATTATGTTACCAGACTTCTATTAGTTTAAATACTTTTTGCTGTATTAAGATTTTTATCAAGAATTAATCAGAAAACTCACTTCAAAATCTGTATTTATTTCCTGTTTTATTTGCTGATCCAGGAATCTGATCTTCTTGTCCATATTTCCTGCAGTTTGGAAAGAAACAGTGGTTATACCGGAACAAGTTGAACACAACCAGTAACATGTTGGTGTGCTAAGATACTGCTATGCAAAAAACATCATTTAAAGTTCTTTGTGATATGAAAGAAATATACTACTCGTCAAAAGTCAAGGGCCACTTAGAAAAACCTTGGTTGAAACCATAAAACAAATCTGATATAAACGTAATTGGTATCAGTCAAAACGGCATTTATTGAATACCAAATTGACATGTCACGTAAAGAAATGGAAACATACATTCAAACGCTGTGAAGTGTGTCACCTACCTTTTCAAAAGTCACACAGTAGATATTGGACAAATAGACATTTCAAAATCGGGTATGACCACCATTTGCAGCAAGGCATTCAAGACAGCGTAGACGCATCGAGTCCACAAGGGTCCGAAGAGTATCCTGAGGAACAGCTTGCCATTCCTGAAGCAGAAATGCAGTCAGCTGTGCAACATCCATTGGCAGGGGGTGATTTGTTGACAATCTTCGACCAAGGACATCCCAGAGGTGCTCAATCGGAGAAAGGTCAGGTGAATGAGCTGGCCACGCCATCCTAATGATCCCATGTTGCTGAATAAACTCATTCACCACACGAGCTCGATGGGGTCGAGCGTTATCATCTTGGAGGATAGCATTACCACCTATGGCCTCCAGAGCAGGCTGAACAATTGGTCTCAAGATTTCGTTCTGGTATCTTGGGCCGGTCAAGTTGCCTTGGATGATGTAGAGTGGGGTCCTGCCGTGTCTGTAGAAGCCTCCCCAGACCATGACAGAACCCCTACCATAATGATCCACCTCTCGAATTGTGTCATCAGTAAATCGCTCTCCTGGTCGTCTCCAAACTTGAATCCTGCCATCATTGAATGACACAGTGAAGCGAGATTCATTAGTGAAGAGAACTTGACTCCATTGTTGCCTTGTCCATCGGATGTGCTCGCGACACCAAGCCACACGGGCTCTGCGATGAGCAGGAGTAAGAGGGATTTTGACTGCAGGACGTCGAGCAGCCAGTCCAAATTCATGTAAACGTCTGCGAATGGTGCTTTGACTGACATTAACGTTTACAGTTTGTCTCAGCTGATATCTTAGAGTGGAACAAGTCACTGTTCGATGGCGCAGGACTGACAACAAGAGGTACCGGTCATCATGTCTATTGGTGCATCTAGGGCGACCTGGCCGGTGGCGATCCTCCACACTTCCTGTGGCCTGAAATCTCTCCAAAATTCTTTGGATAGTAGAGTGTGACACTGCAAGCCATCTAGCAACCTCACGGACAGATAAACCACTTTCAACCCACGGTATAGCCCTCATTCTTTGTAAGGTGTCACGACTTCTTCTCGGTGGCATGGTTTTTGCAAGTGATGAAACTACCCTAAGTCTGCTGATTGTAAAACAAATTAAGAGTGAACTCTGTTCATGAAAAGTCGCCATTGCACGTGGAAAGTCAATCAGCACGATTACTTCACCTGTTTGGTTGTACGGAAGTTTGAAAAAACAGATTAAAAATGTGAATTTATGGTCAGCAAACCAAATTGCACGTGATCACTATGGTTGTCGGTGAGTTGTTTTTATGCTTAACGTGCATAGAGGACTGTCAGAGGAAGATATTGCACCCATTTTTACTAAAAACTTCCTTCATTTAATCATTCTATGCGCTTATATAAAAGTGCATCGAAAATAATAGGGTGGCCCTTGACTGTTGACGAGTAGTATATTACAATCAGAAAGTGTTTATCTTGTTGGTGTCAGTGATAGATGCTTTGTAGGAATCCATTTTACTTGGCCGTAGTGTTGTGATAAGTATGAGCAATAGCTGAGTTAAGTTTAGCTTAGTTTTTTATCAGTGTGAAGCCATTTTACTTGGCTGACATTTTTTTTTTAAGTTTAAAATTCTATTTTTAATGATTTAAAAAAAAAAACACTATATTTGTATGAAAATATTTTTTAAAAATATTTTTAAAAAATATATCAAAGCAAATTACCAAAATATCAAAAAAAAGCATGTGACAATTTAAAGGTATATATGTGTACTACATGCATGACAAGTTTCAGACTGATCTGTTAGATAGTTTGTTAGTAATAACATTTTTTGTTAATAAAATGTTAGTTTTGAGAAAAATGCATTTTACTCACCGAGTGCCTTGTCTTGTCCAATATACTCCATTCTGGGGGGCTGAATGTGTTTAAAATTCTCCAGCACTATATGCTGCACTTCCTTCAGCTTCCTGCAACTCCTCCTCTCGCCTTTGTCTTGCCTCTTGCCTAATTTTTCTTCTTTTTACAAGTTTGTCAGCCTCATGTTTCTGGCTGTTGGCCAGACGTTTCCTCAATCGCACCTGTCCAAGGCATTTTGAGTTTGTTCCAGATGCTTGACCATACAGCTTTTTTATTTCTGCACTAGCTGATGGACCAAAGTTGAACTCTCCAACGGCCACAAGGACACTGAATTTGACCTTTTTTAATGACATAAATTTCCGCTTGCTGCAACGACTCCATATAACATTGTGGAGGCTTTCATTTGCATTTTGTGTTGCACCTAGCTCACACCGCTTGAGCAGATGCTGATCAGTAAGACGCTCATAAATAGGGGCTAAGTACTTATGGAGCAGGTTGTAGTCTAGCGGAGTGTGAACCTTGGTCTCGTGTGGTCCGGCAGCTTCTCCTTTGGCGATGGAAGCCTGATAGAAACACCAGGAGTCTTTGCCTGGCGGACACAAATTATGTTGGGGTTTGTCGTTTGTCGAATACCCATGGTAGAGAGAAGCCATGATGGCTTGTTTCATCTCTGGGGCTGTACTATGCTTGCGGATGGCCCTGGTGTAGTAAATACACATATTTCATATGGCATTTTGGGTTAGGCGACCACGGCCATTTCTCCAAAGGGTGACTTTTTGTTTCCTGCAGTCAGTAATCAGTGTCCTGTAGAGTGCATGGTATCCAAATGATCAAAAATTTGATCTGCATATTTATGAAATGTTTTCTGGTGCAGGCCAGGGAGGTCTAGGTTCTCACAGAAGAGATTGAACGTAGATGGGCCCATTCCAGACATGAGGGCGCCAAGAACAGCAGATTTGTTGATTGCATGTCCCCGAGGGCCACGGCCTTCTGGTTCCCTCTCGGATGTGTACGTTCTAGAAATTGCCTTTTCACATGTGTGACACACAACTTCCAGGAAGAGAGAGAAACCCTTTGACTTGGTGTTGTCAGTACTTGTTTGCAATGTACTTTGCTTACACACATTGCAACACACATTTTTAAGAAGGTTGTTGAAGAAAGAAATGTCCACAATGGCTCTGTACGTAGGTTTAGGCTGGGCGCAGACAGTATTATGAGATGCAACATTCCTGCTCGTGCTCAAGTTAATTTTTATATCAGATCGACTCGGGCCAGTGGTGAACGGCACTACTGGATCAGTAATTTGAACTACAGGTCTATCGGATACTGGTATGCAGAAATTCCGTGTTGAGACTACATTATCATTCACCTCTGATTCTGTCTTACCATTACCATTGCTAGAAATTACATACTGTCGACTCGATCTTGCAGCAGAAAGCTGCTTTGACCTCTTACCTACTCTTCCCATTTTGAAGTAATAGAACACAATTCACTGAAATTTAAACAAGAGAAAAATATCGAAGCCACGTTCTGTGCATCAAACAATTAATTTGTTTATGGGCGGAAGAACCTGTTGTTATCTTCCACATTTGCGCATGCAGCCAAAATGTGGTTATGACCAATTAAAACAGGTGTTTACGTTTGCATCTTGAATGGGTCGGGAATGAGGGCATGAGGTCACCACGTGACCACTCCTTATAAGGAAGTTAGCGTAAAATTACGGAAATTTTAAACCCACATTATTCAGAGCTATGAGGAAAAGAAAGTTTTGAATTTGCTATATTACGGTAGACAACGAAAATCCCTTTTTATCGATACCAAATAGTCCACGATATGGACAGCGTAACTACAGTATTATTGAGCGACAAATCTTGCATTTTCGGCACAAATTTGCAAATCAAAGCTTGGGGGTAGTACAGAAAATATGCTTTTTGATACATCAAATGCATTTTTTATGTCATAAAACCTTGCTCAATCAATTCCTCAATGATTATTTAATAAAATAAGCTCAAAAGTAAAAAATCGATATTTTGTAAAATCCAGTTTTCACTGCTGTCCATGCCCTTAAGTTTAGCTTTGTTATCAGTGTGAAGCCATTTTATTGACTGTATTGTTGTGATCCTTTTTTTCTTTATTCTTTGTTTGCTTCTATGTATACTTCATGAGCCTTGGCTTTGGAGCTTCTGGCAAACAAAGAAGTAAGAAGAAACATCAAAAGAGACAAGATTAAATATATTGATAATTTGGCAAGGGAAGCAGAGGAAGCTGCAGCCACAAGAAATATGAGGGACCTGTACAACAACACAAAGAAGCTAACAGGGAAATATAAGCAAGCAAATGGCCTCATAAAAGATAAGAATGGAAAATTGCTTAGTAATATACAAGAACAAATGAAGAGATGGACAAAACATTTTGAGGAACTTCTCAATAGACCATCTCCAACTAATCCCCCAGACATCCAGCCAGCAGAAGATGAGCTACAAATCAGCTGTGAATGACCAAGTAGAGAAGAAATAAAGAAAGCCATAAAGCTTCTGAAAGATGGAAAAGCAGCTGGTCCAGATTGCATTCCAGCAGAGGCCATCAAAACAGACATTGATACCTCTACAGAGATATTATACAAACTACTTGGCAAAGTCTGGGAGAGAGAGGAAATACCAGCAGAATGGAAGGAAGGTTATCTGGTCAAGTTGCCTAAGAAGGGAAATTTACAAAAGTGCACAAATTATAGAGGAATAATGTTACTATCAGTGCCAGGAAAAGTATTAAACAGAATCATCCTTGAGAGATTAAAAGAGTCCATAGACAAGCAACTGAGAGATGAACAAGCAGGTTTTCAACAAAACAGATCCTGTACAGACCAGATAGCCACATTGAGAATAATAGTTGAACAAAGTCTGGAATGGAATTCACCGCTATACATCGGATTCGTGGACTATGAAAAGGTATTTGACATTGTAGACAGAGAATCGCTTTGGAAATTGATGAGGCATTATGGAGTTCCCATGAAGATCATTAACTTAATAAAGGAAACCTATGAAGACATGACACGCAGAGTTCTTCATGAAGGACAACTTACAGAACCATTTAGGATTAGAACGGGAGTGAGACAGGGATGCCTCTTGTCTCCATTTCTTTTCTTACCAGTAGGTACCACAAAGTGATTTTTGTTTGCACAGAAACACCAGAGAAAACAATGTAGTTTTGAAGCCCTTGGAAAATCAAGAAATTTGGTACTTTATTTTTTAAGGACAACAAATAAAAAAGTTATAGCATTTTAAAAAATGTGGGGACTTCGCAACATTGAAAAAGTTACATCACACCAACTTCAGAACACTGTCGTCTTCTTAAATATAATCTTACAACTTTCTCTGACAAACAGCATATAGTCTGGAATATACTGATCACACAAAGAAAACTATAGAGCTACATCATGAATAATTATCAATATATTTGAGACCAAAAATTGCAAATCTGCAAAACACATTACCGAAAAATATAGTTTGTTGAATGAAAGTCAATATTCACAACATCATATTTCAAAAAGTATAAAAGGTACAAGCTTTAAATTTGTACATATTAAGCTGCATACTACATAAAATATATCTCAATTTTTTTCAGAGGATTTAAACATCTATTTCTTCTCGTATACTTTTTTAAAATGTGTCCAGAGGCCAATTTGTCGCAGGGGAAGAAAAAAGTGTGAAAATGAAGAAAATTTTTTTTTTTTTAAGATACTGTCCATATTTCATTTTAAAAAATTTGTAGGCAATAATTAACAACATCTAAACAATAATTAGCAACATCTAAACGCTATATTTTTTTAAAACAACTGGTTATTAGCATTTAAAAAGACATTTTTTAACTGGAGAAGAATGATCATGGCACACTCTTTCCCTGTGAGAGGGCAATGACGCCTCAAAACCTAAATGCTTCAGAAGTCCAAAATACAATTCTTTGATATTTCCTGATAGTTTAATGTCCTTATCATTCAATATTAATGTCCTTATCATTCAATATTAATTATCTGTATCTTACCTCTACACCTCACGGTAGAAGGAGAACAACTAAGTAAGTATCTTAACTGAGCCTTAAGATTTCTAAGGGCATTTCGTCCTTTACAAATTGTATCCACATCCTCCTTTGTGGTGCACAGACCCCCTTGGCTTATGATTGTGTTATATAACTCTTATCTTCTTCTCTGCATTTTTAATATCTTTCTCTTTTTTCCTCCTATTCTTGTCAGTTATTCGCTGTTTAATTTTTTCTTTGACTGCCCTCTCTGACTCTTTACTCCATATTTTCCATTTCAGTCTATGTTTTGGGTTCTTCGTCGTCACTCTTGCATTCTCTACTTTTATTTTATCTGCTCCTTCCTCTTCTCCATTTCACTTTTTATCTGTTTGTAGTGTGTTACTTTGTGATCTAGCTTTATGAAAAAAAAAAAACTACAAGCAGTCTACCTCGAGCCATGTTGCATTCCCATCCATATAACTTCTGGAATTTTATTTTTCCAGATGACTCCTACTAGGAGTCATCTGGAAAATTAAAATTCCAGAAGTTATTTTTGTTTTTACATGTATAGAGAATTACATGTACTATTACTGGCTTGTTCTTGTTCAGAGTTTCTTCTTGATTTTTTTTTTTTTAAACATTTAAGCACAATTGTGATTGTTCTAATTTACAATGGTGTGATGCCACTTTCTCATATCGGCAGTTTAACCCATCAGAGGTTGAACGGGATATTTTTCTTCCTTAAATAAAAATAAATATATATATATCTTCTTTTCGGGGAATTTTAAGACTATCAACTTTTGGCTGCGAGTCCGGACATTTCAGTACAGCATCAGCTTTTTTAATTATGGCATTTTCCGGTCCCCTAGCCTTGACTCAATTGGCTTTGGCCTTGCGATATCCTTCGCGTTTAAGATCATAATTTACCCTATTATGTTGCAAAATAAACCTTCATTCAAGTACACATTAATCAAAACATGCATTTTTTATTCAGATTGGTAACTTTCTTAGCTTTTCAAACTCGTGAAATAATTAGATTGATGCGTGAATGTCTGAAGTGGTGATAACACATTCGTTCCACGCTGTTACAACAACTATGTGATCGTGTTAAATTGCTAAATAATATTAAAACTATTGTAAAGTTTACATTTAAAGTTCAAAACATTGTTAATAAGTGATATACTTACGTATAGTCATCTTCAAATCAGAAGATGTGATGAAGTTTGAACATGAACCAACATAAGTGGCATGCCGATTTTGATCGACATCGGGAGTTATCCCGGTCGATGTAACTGCCCCGCTCTGCATTTTTCGCTAAAATTCTTGACTGAGAGAGCGTTACTTAAAGTCAAATCGCTTCACCAGCAAACATCAGAAGTCTGTGATATTTTATAGGAATAAATAAAAATGGCTCCCAAATCTTCTCATACCATGCAAGGAATTATAACACAACTTAAAATGTCAAATCTTGTAAAATTTCAACTTCACTTCGAGAAATCTACGTCTTCCACTTTGTTTTCTACAGCTTGCATTATACGAAATTAAAGCTATTCCTCTGGCCATTCTAATGGTGAAAACCGTATGCAAATCAGACGTTCGCTGGTCAAGCGAAACCCGTTTGAATAAAGCGGGGGTGAGGCAAAAAAGCCGAGAGTTGGCCGCGCGCCCGGGCCAACGACGCGTAACGTTGCTGTTAGTTTTTATTAGTAAAAAAAATACTTCAATAACTTTTATTATTCGGGAATTAATACATTTCAAAAGAGAAGAGGATAATGAGTATCATGATATAAATTTTATTACAATCCGCTTAATAGCAAAGGGACAGTGACGACTTAAACTTGACGAATTTTCCTCAGTTTTCTCAACTTTCATGCGTTTTCAACAGCTAAAAGCGGGCACTTTGTGGTAGCTATTACTAGCAATAGATTGGGTTATGAAAACATCGACATCATACAACAGAAATGGAATCCAGGGGAATCTGACTAAACAGCTTGATGATCTGGATTTTGCAGATGACTTGGCTCTTCTGTCCCATAACCATAATCAGATGCAAGAGAAAATGAAAATTCTCGATGAGACGTCACAACAAGTGGGCCTGAAAATACACAGACAAAGATTATGAGAATAAATGCAAGAAATGATAACAAGGTTGAACTTGAAGAAACACCACTAAAAGATGTAGAATCATACACATTCAGACAGATACTCGCCGATTTTGGAGGTACCCATTAGAGCTGGGTCGACTCAGGAGCCGCCAGGTTTGCCTTCCCATTTCGATCCGTACTCGCTCAGCCAGACTGCACTGCTGCAGACTGTTTCCAGGACCACCACGTGGAGGTGGAGTACGGTCTTGACCAGCTCTGGTTCGCTGGTCCTGATGCAAGCAGTCAAGCTATGGGTCGCTGACTGCTTTCACTATTGCTGCATCTTCGGGTCCCACTCGCGCATTCACATCAACACATTCAAGAAAAAACCGAAAGACTGAATAAGTATGGCCAGCAGGTTGGCCTGAACATCATGACACTAAATGTGGGCAATCCTGAGCCAATAACAGTAAGGAACCAGAAGTTAGAACAGACAGACACATTTACTTACCTAGGATGCATAGTAACACCTGACGCGGAACAAGCAAGGACATTAACAACAGAATGAATAAAGCGAGAACAGCCTTTGCTAGTCTCAACAACATTTGGAAGTCTTCCCAGTACAGCACAAACACCAAATTAAGACTGTATGAGAGCTGTGTACTTTATGTGCTTCTCGATGGTGTGGAATGCTGGAGAGTAACAGAAGGAAATGTCAAAACTGTCCTCCTTCCACACAATCTGCCTAAGGAAAATTCTCCGAATCTTTTGGCCAAACACCATCAGCAACCAAGAACTACTTACTCAGAGTAACCAGGAGGACATGCACACCATCATAGCTGGCAGACGCTAGAGTTGGGTTGGCCACGTCCTCAGAAGGGACCCTGATACCATTACAAGAACAGCTATGCTGTGGACCCCCGAGGGAAAGCGAAAGAGAGGCCGACCAAAAACAACTTGGTGGAGAACTGTGGAAGCAGAGATGCAAAGAAAGAAGAATGGCCGCCGACCGAGCAAAGTGGAATCAATTTGTTGCTGCCCTACAAGATGCCACCAGGCATGATGGCCACTGACTGCTTTGGCAGTTATGGATCACAGAAGAAGAAGGACGTTGAACAAACGTTATATTTTTAAGTAATAAATTAATTAATTTGCATGGGACAGGAATGTGAGAGATTCCAGTTCAGCAATGTGTGACTTCACAAAATAATGTAGTCCTATAGTACAATTTTCATTTGTTTTTTATCAAACTTCTTGAATTAGTTGTCAACTGGATATACGTTTCAATTCTTGGTGATTTACTACCAAAGGATTAAGTACAGCTGAACTATTTACGTGTATGTGCATAATTGTTAGACATTTTAAATTTGTTATTGTTTTTACACTTCACAAGATATCACAATTATAACATCACATAAGAACTCAATAGTATTTCACAACATTCTGCAGCCAATTTCCTAAAGTTTGATGCATAATACATATATCTACTAAATTAATATATGTGTCTACTGCCTGTTTTTAAAACATCACTTGTAGAAAACAAATGTCTGCATAGGCCCTATTGGGTCCTGGGTAAAACCGAAAAAATGCCGGGGTTAGAATGAGTTAACCCTCCCAGTTGCCGGATTTATGTCCAGTCTACCCTTTGAACCTCAGGTACGGGTCGCCGGACTGTTCTTTTACCATCTGTCAGTTGTGTTCCTCTCTGTTTATAAATGTGTTTATAAATAATAGCATTTTCTTTTCACTTACATATGGAATAACGGCAGTTTAAGCACAACGGAAGTGTTAAGAACTTTGACAGAAGTCACGTGGTAAATTAGTATTTGTCTGGATTGGCTTTGGATTTTGTTTCATGGTCCAAATACATTCTCTTATTATTCGTATATCTTTGCAATCGATATTTATGCTTTCTAACATTTTGTCTTTAAATAATAATCTCATATTAGACCTTGCTTCTGATTTTGTTTATGTGGCTCTTTTCGTTAAGTTATAATCTAATATAGTCGAGCTTTAATATGCGATTCACGGTTTTCCAATAAATGCTCCTAGAAACTAAAGGAGGTGGAGAGCAGCTGCCTTAATGGAGAGATCAGTTGCATTTCGCTTGGGAACTTGGACATCAGAACCAATGCGCATTTGCCCAGGACTACCCCAGGGTTCTCCACTATCACTGGTGCTGTTTAACATATACACAGCAAAAGTAGCAACCGTTCAACCAACAGGACTGGGGCGAACATTAACTTTCGCAGATGACATACATGTTCAGAACTGGCTCAGACAGGAAATGGTCCAAGGCATACAATGATGATAGGAAACTCTTTACAGAGCGATACAACAGGAAGCGATCTGATCATCAGAAGAGGTCCCCCCGTCCGACAAGTGTTTCGGCCCGATTTACTCCTTTACACTCTATGGGGGGGCGGGCCCACTTGGGTCATGACTCCCAAGCCTCTCAGCCTCCTGTTGTCTTGTATCGAATATGAACCCATTTCACTTATGGTAGCAACTTTAAAATCCACAACTCCGACAGCCGTGGAGGCAATTGTGAAAGTAACAAAGAGAAGACAAATTATTCCGTTCGTTCCGTCGCACATCACAACTAAGGACACACACCTGCGCGAAGCCGACGAGTCTAGCCACTGCGCGCTAGCCACTGACATACAAGAGACAGGAGGTTTCTAAATGGTGTGAGGAAGGTGGATCAAAGGTCAATCCCAACAAGTCCTGTGTGATGTGGTGCTCTTTGAACAACTCCATAGTGAAAACAGACCTTCCAGACATCACTTTCAATGGGCAGAACATTGAAAGGCAAGACAAGCTGAAGTATCTGGGAGTAATGTTTGATCGTGGGCTATCGTTCAAGTATCATGTCCAACAGATCATACAGAAATGTAAGCGAGGACTGTCAGCCTTAAAAACAATGGCTGCTGCGTGCTTGGAACAGAGATTATTGTTTCTCCTGTATCATCAGCTCGTGATTTCAGCAATCGAGTATGGGCTAGGAATGCTCACGCTGTCAGCGTCACAATGTGAACGACTGGGACGCACTCAAAATGAAGCGATGCGACTAGTTTTGGGCTGTACGCGTGATACCCCCATTGTGACAATGAGATACATGCTCGGATTGCTGTCGTTAGATCCAGACATGCGATGGCTCAGCAAAAGCCTATTTGTGGATAACCACCGACAAAAGACACCCCATACATGAGAGCCTAGCTGACATCAAAGAAGCAAGATGTCCTGGATGGCACAGGCAGAGGCTACGATTGGCCAGGTGGCCAAGGTTGAAAATATATCCAAAGGGGAAGAGTGAAGTAAGTCAGGGGAGAACTGGATAAACTACAAGCTGGTCATCATTAGCCTTGGCAGAGAATGCAGAGCTTGGGGCAATGGAAAAGCAGAGCTGGAGATTAATCAGCTGGTAAGTAATCATACTGGGGATGATGACGCTATTGTGTACACTGATGGGTCTGTAGTGCGTGGTGAGAAATCAGGATTGGGCTTCTCTGCGAGAATAAAGGGCAGGGTCGTTGCTGAACAGAGTGGAGCCTACATGACAACAACCTCCAGCATGAGAATGGAGGTAGTCAGTTACCGCAGCACTGAGGTGGTTGTCTGAAACTCCATCAACCAGGGCAGTTATATTGTCAGACTCTCAGGCTATGCTTCGGAAAGTTCAGAACTGATTGCTGTGGCAGGAATGGAAAACATCAATAAAATCCTCAAGTCTTCAAGAACTATTATGGATCTACTGTCCTGGTCATGCAAGGGTACGTGGCAATGAGAGAGCTGACAGACTGGCCTTGAGAGCACCCATGGTGGGGACACTAGATATGGATAGGGGAGAGATACTTAGGGCAATTTATGATCGCCTGCTAGATAATGACACTGCATTGGATGAATCAACAAGGCTGAGACTGTTGGGGTTTGGCATCAAACTTGGGACTAGCAGAGATGGACATGAGAGGGGATGCATACGTCGTATGCACATCCAGCGTGCTACAGGTACAATTAGCATTCATACTCTTCGACATTTGTTGAGGTCGATTCTGATTAAAAACAATTAACAGAAACTAAAGGATTAGTCTATGCTTTCTGACGATGCACAAATCAAATTACGATATTTTGATTAAAACGTATTGATTTTTCTATTTATTCACATAAAATACTAGAAACAGAACGACTCTAATGGGGAAAAAAAAGACCACCAAATAGGGCCTACTTCTTTGTTCGCCCTCAATACTTCTAAATTAATGACTCCAATAGAGGCAATAGGCAGCTCAAGGTTCCTAACACCCCAAAAAAGTTTTTCGTGGAGAGAAGTGGCTGTTGCCATATGCTACTATGTTCACTGCTGTATGTTGGTCAGGACTGCAGAAATGTTCGGCTGTCATGGGGCTGGTCCACAGGTTCTGAGAATAGTTGTTCCAGTCCTGTATTTGTGGTATAGATTTTAGGTTTAGGTTTTTGAACCCCGCACTTGAAAACTGGTGTTTTTGTCGAAGCAGACTCCAGATAAACTGCTTTGTTCAAAAAGCAAAAGAGCTTTCCCAAGCTGTATCAAACCTTGCACAGACAAAAACAAAGCACTTAACTAACGACTAGCTGCGTTCCCACCATGGGAGAGAACAGGGTACCCATAGCTGATCGAGAGCACACCAGATGAAAAAATGCAGCCAAACAGATGCAGAAAGAAACACCTAGCTATGGAATATATCAGAAAGACGTACCCAGTTGCAGAATTGACCCACATATAATATATATACAGATGGATCAACAATAAAAGCTACAAAAAAACGTACGTGGAGGTGTATACAGTCCATTAAATAATGGATGAGAAATACATATCTCAATTGTCACTGGAAAATTCTCAATCAACTTTAAAGCGGTAGCAGAAACACCAGAACAGTTACAATTACCATAATAGAAAATAAAGATTTAACTAGAGATAAGATAGTGCTCCTCACAGACTCATCAGTCGTCTCAGTCCTCAGGAACAATAAAAACAATGAATTAGGCAGCCTCGCAGAACTACAAATGAAAAAACGTAAAAGTGCAGTGGATCCCTGCTCACTGCAATATATCTGGAATTTAGAAGGCAGATAAACTTGTCATGGAAGGAAAATTCGAACAGAAGACAGGGAAACATATGAAGAGATAACAATCATAAATAACTATAGAGAAAAAATGGCAAAAGGAACACCTAGACTCCGAAATTGCAAAACCATACTGTACATTTCCAAGAAGAGACCTAGTGATATTTTTCATACTAAGAACCCTCCATTGCAGACTCAAATACCATCTGTACAACACAGTGAAAATGAGACAGATCACCAAGCGTTCACCTCTGCTGAGCCGGAAATATGCATCACTTTTTTGTGGCCTGGATTCCCACACCTGCGCTTGGCAAAACTTTTGGCCTCTTCATAAGTTATGCGTGTGTCAAGTTGAGGATGCTTTTCCCCCTTCCTTTGTCAATCTGTTAGCTTCCTCATCTCCAGGGATGTTACAGTGAGAAGGAATCCACTGTATCACAACTCTTTTGAACTTCTGACATAGTTTGTGAAGTATTAAATTTAAATTTTGCCAGTGCAGCGGCCTGATAGGCCTACTCTTTACGATTTCCAACTGCCGTAACTTGCACACGGGACCTCCTATTATTTCGCCCTTATCCGTGTGGTAAAGTGGGATGTTATAAATATTTATAGGGGACTTAGTGTACTGACTGAGATCAGCTGTGAAGGTATCTGTATCTAATAAGTGTGGTGTATTACAGATGACCTTACTTTGCTACCACATTTATACCTCAGTCAGACTTATTCTGGAATATTGTGATGACTACGTTGAATGTCTAGGGTTATGATAATGATGAAGTGTATGTTCACAACAACCAACAGACAGATAAACAATTTAATTTAATCCACAACACTTTACAACACTGTGACACTCACATACATATAACACTCTATAAGACTATCTTAATAAGTCAAGGGTAACTTTTAAAAATATGTATTAATTCCTTTCAATAATAGATATCCTGATTCAACTACAAAGTGAACCAGGAATCACAATCAAATGTAATCACAAGTTGTATGTACACAATTTATAGATAGGATCTTTGTATTGACATATATTATTATTGCAATATGTGTGTAAGTTGTATAACAAACACTGAGTTCAGCGCTGTAGGCCAGCTGTTAGCTTCTCATGTAACAACATTCACCAGTATTCCTCTCCCTAATGGTTACAACGCCTCTGCAATTCCAGCATTATTTCCTTCTATTCAATAAGATTGGTGTCATAGTACTATTTGGCAATCCCATGCAGTTATACTCCACTCCGACAAGTTTTGTTCAGGTTGGAGCAATATCTAGCTTTGCCTCATGTTTGCTACTGAACCACACACATACAGACATAAATTATCAATTCACAATCAATTTTCATCTAAAAGAGATCAAATATGTCTAGCTTACCACAATTCAAGGAAATATTAAACAAATACGTTGACTGGCGATGAGTTATGGCACAATTCCGATCTGCCTCTGTCCCAGGCTTTCATTAGAAAAATTATGAACTGGATCTCAACGCACTTGCTTCTACACAGTTTAATTTCAAAAGTGGCACTGAACAGACGCTCCTAATTGACTATATCAACTGGTCTAGCCAATAAGACCATGTTTACAAAAGCATTTGAAAAAATTTACCCTTCCTACGTTTCCCTTCTTCTTCTTCTTTCATCCTTAGCCACCAACTGGCAAAGCAGTATGTGGCCAGTACGCCTAGTGGCGTCTTAGGGCAACAACAAATTGATCAATCTATCGCTGTTTCCACCACGCCTAGTGGCGTCTTTGTGGAACAGAAACAGACCAAACAATCTATCGTTGTTTCCGTAATCAGATTGGTTGGCAAGCAGGTGATCAGCCCACTGCGCGAAGTTTTTACGGGATGGGGTAAACAGCCCCATGCCCAACCCTCCTTAGTCGCTTTTTACGACATGCGTGGTAGGGTGCAGTGTTACTATTCTTTGCTCCCCTTTCGGGCCCCGGCAACACACGGGTGAACGTTTCCCTTAGCAACCAAAAATAGTATTTGCAGTCGACTAATCATGTTTCGCCTTACATATAATTCTAACCAATCAAATCGGATTTAACATAGTGGCCTCATTCCCCTAAAGCAGTATCCAAACATGAGCAAATATGATCTGGTGCTGTCAGACAACACCCCTATAATATTATGGCTATAATTTGTTAATTACTAGACTATGTGCATAACACTTAACATATTCTTTGTCAGCAAGTCCTAAGGCACCCAAATATATAAATTTAATGGGGCTAAGTGGCTCCGTTTAAAATATGTATTCTAGGATAGTCGTGTATTTGTTTTTTTATTTTTTATTGTTTTAGAACCGCCACCTGTCCTGCCTTTTCGACTGTTCTGTCAGTATAAAGTCAGGATTTCAGACGTAAAACAGTAGAATGTCATGTTTCCTAATAAGCATTAAACATGTTTTCAAAACCTAACCGTGTATTGGTAGTGTTTTTTGTCACTGTTTATTTGAAAAAAAAGTTAGTGCTTCATGCCTTACGCGTGGGATTGGCGTTACTATTAATCGCGAGACTGTGGTAGTATTGCATGTGTTCCTCCGTACATCTCTCTCTCTCTAAGGCCTTCTGTCTTTTCGTAGTGCATAAAATGACATTAATGTAATCTAGGTCATTACGCAGTGTGTCTATCTCAAGGTTTTCTAAGAAATACAGTACATGTTTTATTTTTAGAAACGCGTGTATGCTGCTGTAGGCTTTACTATCAAACGTGAAAGCGTTACAATTATGCAGACGAAGTAGAAAAAGGGGGATTTTTGGACGCCATTGTGACAGCACTGTTCTTGTACCATTCTTCTTTCCTTTTATTGAATTAATTCGTTAGGCTTTACATTTACTTTTTAATTTAGATATGTGGATTTAGAATGTTTCACGACAAATTCTCCCCACTTAGAACAGACGTTATATGTCAGTCTCTAATTCTATATACACATAGAGAAATTTATTATTATTCCTGGGGCTTACGGTGATTTTCATCACACGGATGGCGGCTTAGAAAATCCGCACCCAGGTTAGTTTTTCCAGAAATATATTCTATGCTGAACTGGAATGGCTGCAAAAGTAAGGACCATCTGAGTAACCTTGAATTTTCATGCCTAGCCTGCGCTAGAAACGACAAGGGTTTGTGATCCGTTTGCAACTTGAATGCCTTCCCATACAGATACATATTGAATTTCTTGATCGCCCATATTACGGCAAGACATTCTTTTTCGCTAGTTGAATAATTGGTTTCAGCTTTATTCAACTTTCTACTAGCATATGCCACTGGGGTTAATTCCCCATTCAGTGCATCTGATTTCTGTAACAGGGTCGCGCCCAACCCGATATTACTTGCATCCGTTCTCACAATGAATTCGTGACTTAAGTCAGGTAATTTCAAAATAGGTTTGCTTGTGAGCTTTTCCTTCAGTTCCTGGTATGCCAATTCACATTGTGCTGTCCATGTAATTCGATCTGGATTTCCTTTGCGTGTCAAATCAGTTAACGGTGCACATATGGAATTAAAGTTTTTGATATACTTTCGGTAGAAACCACATAATGAGACAAAGGATCTCACGTCTTTCTTGGTTTGTGGTCTCGGGGCTTTCTTTAGTTTCTCTAAATTCTTGGGGTCAGGGGTCATGTTTCCCTGATGGACTGTGTGTCCCATAATGTGTTCCTCAAATGTTTCTGTTGCTATAAGGATATCATCCATGAAATTTGTGATGCATGGATTATTCAGGGGATCCAACAATTTTCTCATCATTCTAGAGAAGACACTAGGCGCATTCTTCAATCCAAATGGCAATCTGTTAAACTCATAGTGTCCCTCTGAGGTACTAAAAGCTAGGTATGGTCTAACCTCAGGCTTTACTGGAATCTGATAGTATCCTTTGCTCAGATCCACTTTTGAGAAATATTTAGCTTTATTTAGCCTGGCAAACAACTGATTTGTATCCGGCAATGGATCCACCTGACCTTCTGTGATAGCATTCAGTCTCCTGTAATCTATACAGAGTCTATGTTCTCCAGAGGGTTTCCTTAAGAGCACCACACTGGAACTATACGAAGATTCACTGTGTGAAATGATTCCTTCCTTCAACAAATAGTCTATCTCTTCCTTCAAGGCTTTCTCCTTAGCAAAAGGAATCGAATAGGCTTTCATACAGACAGGTGTGGGGTCTATCAGTTTCATATCATATTCCAATAAGTTTGTATGCCCCGGTCGGTCTGTTAACACCTCTGTATGATCATCTAAAACCTGTTGCACTCTCTTCTTCTGATCTTTCGTTAAGTGTGTACTGATTTTCACCTGTGCAGCTGTCTCACAGGGGTGTAATGGATATTCAAATGATGAAAGTGGTTCCTTTTTCATCTCCATTGCAATGGACAAGGTCAACAAGTGTGTCTCTTCCTGATTTTCTCTTTCCAAATATTTCTTCAGGAGATTCACATGATAGATTTTTTCTTTCCCCTTCTTATCTATCTTATAATTTGTTCTAGACACCTTCTCTAGAACTGTATATGGACCTTGCCATCCAATTTGTAACTTATTCTGACTACCGGGTAGAAGAAGCAGTACCTTCTCTCCCACAGCAAATTCTCTGTCTTTAACTTTCTTGTCTATTTTTCCATGCACTGATAGGGTCTCTTCCACTAGAAGCACTGTAGTGATGATTTTTCTTCCCAGAAGCATCATTCACAAAACGACCGCTACCAATTTTTTTCTTGGGGCTTTCTCCCCACTTAGAATTCTTGATGAGAGATTTCTTCTCTACATCTTCTTCCTCCAGTTTACATAAGTCCGATTGAGGGATTTTCGGCTTAAATTGGGGTAAGACATCTTTTTGCACTCTCTGCATAGTGGCCATTGTAAAACAGTCAATTGAAGATTGTCCGTGAAAAGGGGCTTCCCAATCCACTCGGTCCACTTTATTATTCTGTCTATTGTCAGGCCTACGTTTGCCAAGTGGCGTATCCAGGTCCTGATCAATGTTCCCACTTGTGGGTGTTCCCTCATGTGCTATGCCACATCTCTCTACAAAATGTTCAATGTCCCACCTTGCCTTGGGCCAATAATAATTTGGAGCTACCTTTTGGATGATGGTACCTATCTTCTCATGGTCCCCATCTTTTCTCACATGTAAGCTCCTTATTAAGTCTGTCCTATACCTTTTAGGAAGTACCAGCTGTCCCTGACCTTTGGATCTACTTCCGGTCTTCCGGTATATTAGTTTGTTCTTCACATAGAAGTCTCCTTTTCCTGGAGGTGTGTGACCATGGGACAATTTCCTAAAACAAGGCTTGAGGGTCTTATCCCCAGCCTGTGCCTTCCTCATCTCTTCTGGAGTGGTATTTATCATAATATCCTCCTCCTTTCTTGAGGTCGACCTGACCTGAAGGGTGGCCATTACTATAGGATTCCTTCTTCAACGGTCAGTGTCATGATTGTCCATCCGACAATTTTTACACCACCTCCTTCCTTGGTTGAAAGATTTTCTTTCATCAAATTTCCTTTCATCGAATTGTGGGGTTTTATTTTTATTGTCATACCGTGGCCTATCAAACTGGTGCTTACCTTTGTTCTGATCTCTAGGATCAAATTTATTAAAGTTCTGTGGGGCCCTAAAATTATCTACCTGTTTCTTTTTATTACCTGTTACCTCTGCTTGAGCTGCTTGATACCTTTCAGCGACATTTAGTAACTCACCCAGTCTCTCTGCACCTTGTTCCATGAGAAACTTTCTCAGGTCTGGAGCCATGGACTCTCTTAGTTGTTCTATAAGGATCATTTCCTTAAGATCTTGGGTTTTCCCCAGAGAAGTCCATTTCTCCAAGTATGTCTCTAACCGTGCAGAGAACTGGTGATAGGTTTCACCTGACAGTAGTTTAGCATTCCTAAATTTTTTTCTATAAAATTCACCATTCTTTTCATATCTTAACAAAAGAGCCTGCTTTAGCATGTCATAATTTTCTTGATCACCTCTGCTCATTTTGGCAAAAACTTCATAAGCTGCACCACGAAGCCCTTGAGATAACTTTAAGCTCCACCTTTCTCTCTCTAACCCATACGTGGTAGCTAATAGTTCATATCTATTTAGATAGCTCTCGATATCATCTTCTTTCTCAACAAAATGATCTAAATGAAAGTTCATAGCTGAGGTTGAGGCTCCCTGACTAGCAGAGGCATCAGAGGTAAAGGGACTGGCACCATTTTCAGGAGCATGGCTTTGAAATTCCAACTCCCTTAGTCATAACTCATGTTCCCTTTGTAATCTCTTATCCTCCTTTTCTGCTTCCCTTTCTGCAGCCTGTCTCCTTTCTTCTCTTTCTGTAGCTTGCCTTCTTTCTTCAGCTTCCCTTTCTGCAGCTATTCTCTTTTCTTCTCTTTCTGCCTCCAATTTCTTCTCTTCATACTGGAGCCTTTTAATCTCCCTCTCTGCCTCCAATGCCTTAGCCTCAGCCTCAATCTGCAACCTCTTAATTTCTTTTTCAGCCTCTAACCTCTTATCTTCGGCCAATCTATCAGATTCTAATTTTCTTTCTGCTTCATATTTTCATTCTTCACGTTCAATAAATTTGTCACATTCAGTAGTGACATAAGCAATCATAACTTGCCCGTCCATTCCTAACTCTTTAGCAGCCTGCACAGCAGCAGATCGAAATTTTGCTAGGTCCACCATTTTCTAACAGGCAAATGTATACAATATTTAACTAAACAATTCAATCTATAAATAATTATCTAAGGACAACCACAGGCACTGAGAGCTCAACCTTATTTATTTTCACCCCAGGATACCTTTTAATTTTTTATTATTCCCTGAAGTGAATTACCCCCCAATATATATAATAGGAGAAGATTCAAATCCCGGACAGGACCCCAATATATGTGGTAAAGTGGGATGTTATAAATATTTATAGGGGACTTAGTGTACTGACTGAGATCAGCTGTGAAGGTATCTGTATCTAATAAGTGTGGTGTATTACAGATGACCTTACTTTGCTACCACATTTATACCTCAGTCAGACTTATTCTGGAATATTGTGATGACTACGTTGAATGTCTAGGGTTATGATAATGATGAAGTGTATGTTCACAACAACCAACAGACAGATAAACAATTTAATTTAATCCACAACACTTTACAACACTGTGACACTCACATACATATAACACTCTATAAGACTATCTTAATAAGTCAAGGGTAACTTTTAAAAATATGTATTAATTCCTTTCAATAATAGATATCCTGATTCAACTACAAAGTGAACCAGGAATCACAATCAAATGTAATCACAAGTTGTATGTACACAATTTATAGATAGGATCTTTGTATTGACATATATTATTATTGCAATATGTGTGTAAGTTGTGCGGTGGTACTATGAGGTAATACTGGCTTGTCAAGCTAAGTTTTGTTTGTCATCATGACTTCAAGTGTTTGTTTCTGGTGGAAATAATATTGGTAAGGTTCACAGTTTCTTTTGATTTGAAACAAATAAATGTCCCTCTTGAATTAAGGTAAAGTCACTTTTAGAGGGGGGTATACACAAGATTGAGCTGCTCTGGCCACGAACTCTTATCTTCTGTGTGGGCAGCAGGAAACAGTCTCCACTGCTCGCTTGCTTCACCGTTTCCTTGAGAAACAATACTGGTCGCTATCTTGACCAAGGAGTATGCTACCAGCCTCTGGGTTCAGCAAAACTCAGACCAGGTGCTGCTTCAATACGTTAGTACCACAGTCCCTGAAACAAGAAGGTTGTACCTCCTACTTCAGAACTAATTTATAATCTATTTCCACACTGAAGCACAATACATAACAAACACTGAGTTCAGCGCTGTAGGCCAACTGTTAGCTTCTCATGTAACAACATTCACCAGTATTCCTCTCCCTAATGGTTACAACGCCTCTGCAATTCCAGCATTATTTCCTTCTATTCAATAAGATAGGTGTCATAGTACTATTTGGCAATCCCATGCAGTTATACTCCACTCCGACAAGTTTTGTTCAGGTTGGAGCAATATCTAGCTTTGCCTCATGTTTGCTACTGAACCACACACATACAGACATAAATTATCAATTCACAATCAATTTTCATCTAAAAGAGATCAAATATGTCTAGCTTACCACAATTCAAGGAAATATTAAACAAATACGTTGACTGGCGATGAGTTATGGCACAATTCCGATCTGCCTCTGTCCCAGGCTTTCATTAGAAAAATTATGAACTGGATCTCAACGCACTTGCTTCTACACAGTTTAATTTCAAAAGTGGCACTGAACAGACGCTCCTAATTGACTATATCAACTGGTCTAGCCAATAAGACCATGTTTACAAAAGCATTTGAAAAAATTTACCCTTCCTACGTTTCCCTTAGCAACCAAAAATAGTATTTGCAGTCGACTAATCATGTTTCGCCTTACATATAATTCTAACCAATCAAATCGGATTTAACGTAGTGGCCTCATTCCCCTAAAGCAGTATCCAAACATGAGCAAATATGATCTGGTGCTGTCAGACAACACCCCTATAATATTATGGCTATAATTTGTTAATTACTAGACTATGTGCATAACACTTAACATATTCTTTGTCAGCAAGTCCTAAGGCACCCAAATATATAAATTTAATGGGGCTAAGTGGCTCCGTTCAAAATATGTATTCTAGGATAGTCGTGTATTTGTTTTTTTATTTTTTATTGTTTTAGAACCGCCACCTGTCCTGCCTTTTCGACTGTTCTGTCAGTATAAAGTCAGGATTTCAGACGTAAAACAGTAGAATGTCATGTTTCCTAATAAGCATTAAACATGTTTTCAAAACCTAACCGTGTATTGGTAGTGTTTTTTGTCACTGTTTATTTGAAAAAAAAGTTAGTGCTTCATGCCTTACGCGTGGGATTGGCGTTACTATTAATCGCGAGACTGTGGTAGTATTGCATGTGTTCCTCCGTACATCTCTCTCTCTCTAAGGCCTTCTGTCTTTTCGTAGTGCATAAAATGACATTAATGTAATCTAGGTCATTACGCAGTGTGTCTATCTCAAGGTTTTCTAAGAAATACAGTACACGTTTTATTTTTAGAAACGCGTGTATGCTGCTGTAGGCTTTACTATCAAACGTGAAAGCGTTACAATTATGCAGACGAAGTAGAAAAAGGGGGATTTTTGGACGCCATTGTGACAGCACTGTTCTTGTACCATTCTTCTTTCCTTTTATTGAATTAATTCGTTAGGCTTTACATTTACTTTTTAATTTAGATATGTGGATTTAGAATGTTTCACGACAATCCGAGAAGGCTAGACATCCGATCCTACTACACAGGAGACAGGGGGATCGAACCTGGTTTTCACTGATCTTGTTGTATGTACAATATTGCTACATAAATCACTGCTACAAGAGCACGTAGCTGCTTGGTGCAGGTTTCCAATAAGGTGACCAGCGGCAGTGATGACTCTAGGAGCAAACAGGAAAATGAACCAATGGAACTGGAAGAGGATGTGTGTCCACATTGCCCAAATAACTATCGATAGGTCTTCCAATTTTATTGCACACATTTTTAAAAATAAAACATTTTTTTGGCCTTGTCTTGGCGAGGCTTGCTTCACTCAACTTAGACAGACATAGTCTGTCGGTTATATTAGGGGACACGTCCAAATATAAAAGACCTTGCTGTCTGTTTCTGTAGATCCTATATATAAAATGCCAGCGTTTTCTGTCAGTGTGTAACGGTAAGGGATGCAACTTTGGTTGAAAGTTAGACATTAATTGTATTGTTTCCCTTATATGTACTCTCCCGAAAATAGTAACACTTACCAAAGAAGAATGCGCAATTGATGGTTCCACTAACATCTCTCTTTCCTACTTTGTACACAATTATTTCGTTCCCTTATATCAGTGTATTTTTTCATTAAAAAAGTACCTAAAAATATATTAATATTAGAGAGTGTAAAACTACATTAATAGTAAAAATTTACTTGAAGATGCGGAGATCCATGATTTAAGTTGTACCAGATTAAAACATCCATGTCCTCAGAAGAGATCCCGATGTCATCACAAGAACAGCTATGCTTTGGACCCCTGAAGGAAAACAAAAGAGGCCGACCAAAAACAACTTGGCGGAGGACTGTGGAGGCTGAGATGCAAAGAATGAACCAGAGTTGGGGCACTGTACGAAGGATGGCCACCGACCGAGCAAAGTGGAATAAATTTGTTGTTGCCCTACAAGACGCCACTAGGCGTGATGGCAACTGACTGCTTTGATGGTCAGCGGCTAAGGATCAAAGAAGAAGAAGATTAAAACATAACAGAAAATCAAGATGCTCTGCTGTCATGTTCAGACTTTTAACATCAGATGTAAAACAAATATTTTGGGTTGTTTAAAATACTATTAAATAAGTAAAATTGCCGTTAGGTATTGGTGCTTTTAAATTTAACTCCCGTCTTATGACAGGCTTTTACAATACTCACTAGTGTTTAAATAAGGATTCAGAGACGGAGTAATAAGGGGTAAGTTGTAGTTTTCTTGTCATTTCTTCCCTTTAATTGTGGTTTTTTAAAAATTTGAACAACCTCAATATTTTTCGCAAATTTTATGTATTGTTTACTTTTCTTTTAAATGAAAGGTCGAAACCGAGTTTTAAAGTTAGCGTTACTGAGTAATTTTATCTCTCTGCATTCTAAGCTGAAGCCTAACGATAAAGCTTAACTCTGAACAGGTAACCGTAACAATGTTTCTGGCGTTATGTTTTTTTTTTTGCAAATAATAAATGGCTGTGTATATTAAAATAATATCGGCTAATTCTGATTTAAACCTTAATCCATACACTCTATCAAGATTTTTAAAAAAAATATTATTGACACAAAAAAAAAAAAAAAAAGAACTGGTTATGGCTAAATCTATTTTGGTAACTGTTACGCTGTAAGGAGAGATGAAATTGTAAATGAAAAAAGTGAGTGAATGAATGCATTGAAATCTTCCTCTATAGTTGTTTTTAAGGTTATACTTGATCGTCACGTTATAACTTTGTTCATGCATGTTCAAAAATGTATGAAAAATAAAACGGATTTAAAAAGAGGCGGAAGAGAACACACATCCAAAGAAGCCAGATCTGATCTGTACCAGATTTGTTGAGTTGTACACAAATTAAGCTTGTTCAGGGAAATGCCTTTCATGTGAAAATTATATTTTAAGCTGAAATAATAGCAATAAACAGCTCGCACAAAGGTGACTTTTGCAAAATGGAAATATAAAAGAAATGAGTGTTAGAATCAAACTCACATTCTGACCTACAATCTAATTACCACTTCAACATTCAAATTACCGATGTTGACACCAGACTTAAAAAGACAAATGTTGAAAGCGGAAATGAGATGTCTAAAGATCAATACACCATCTTTTGTGAATTGTGTCATAGATGAAAGATGCACTGCATAATTTTAAACGTTATTGAGTACAATACAAAGATTTCTCATTGCTGTAAAGAGTTGAAACATGGCATGGGCTACCAATGATTTTTTTTCTTCAGAGCACAATACCACGCGCGCATGTCATAAGAGGCAACTAAAATGAGGTTGCACAGTGGGCTGACAACCTCATCATGGAAAAGTTATATCCACAGCTTCAACAGCAAGTGCTTTGATACAGGGTTCCTCAAGGGGTTGTGCTGTGGTGGTTCCATGCTCCATTTGGAACGAAAAACTAGATGATTATGATGATATAATCCACGGAAAAAGACTCATCAGACAAAATGAGATATTCACGGTCAACACATGAAATGAAAACAAATATATATCTGTCGCTGCACTCAGGATTGGTCTTATTAATTGCGGGACCATTCAGGTGATGCCCTCTGGACCTAAGATTATGGTTTTGTTGTAATACGTTTTATGCCACTTGATGTAGCACTCGTGCAGGATTGAAACTCCTGGCAGATACACAAAGATGGAGGAACAAACAGTGATATTAAAATAACAAAGTAAACATTAAATCAGCTTTTATTGCATTTGGAAATATAAGGGCATTAGAAGAAACGAAGTCCAACTCGAAAATAAAAACCTTAAACTCTCGTATCTAAGCAGCTCTACTGCATTAAGTGTGGAACATCGAGAAAAGCAAATTGACAACCTAAAAGATACTTTCATTACCAGACAAACTCACATAAAAAAAAAAGATGTGAACTTGCTGTATATACAAGTCTTACAGTAATCTTAATATCAACCCTTTCTTTGCTGCAGCAACAATACGGTAGAGTAGCCTCACAGCACTGTCGTATGGGAGTGAAGAGTTGGAGACTAATATACTAGGTCCAGCTTTAAGATCTCGGGCGACCAGTTCCCTATCTCGCTGCCTCTGCCTTAACTAACTTAAAAAATCTAGTCAAGTACACATTTACATGTAAGTACACTGGTGCGTGATGACATCAAGTGCAAATGAGCAGTGAAAGAGAAGAGAGAGATTACTGACCCTTTTGTATGTACAAGTTAGTAAACAAACAGTTTATATCAAGTTTACTGTAAGGTGTGCGCATACAAGTTCTGTAAAGAAACAATTATATCAAGGTTACTGTAAGACTTGTATATACAACAAGATCAATGAAAACGTTGAGAGAGAACAAACAAACGCAAATGAATGAAAGAATAAAACCGTTGTTTCATCAGGTTAAACAATTTTATAATGTTGCCTCTTTGTATTTGTACTTTGCAGTACTATTGACAGTAGAATGAAATAAAAACACACACACACACAAAATGTAATACGTCTTAATAGGAGATATGACAAAAAAAAACCTACGTTGCGGCCACAAGGCCTTCGCCAGGGACAGAAAAACAAAAACAAAACAGAAGGGAAAAAAGTGAGAATTAAGTGGAAAACATAAAACTATAATAATAAGAGAAAACACTCCCTGATGTGTGTCACATGCAGACATAATTCCAGCATGTGACACACATAAGTAAATAATTAAATAAAGGTAATAAACAGGTACTCGTTGGACATAAAGGATGACACTAGACAACAGAAAAGAAAACATAAGTTATAGGTTTACCGGGAATCGAATCTAGGACCAACCAAACCTACCGTTTTACCCTGTCTTCTTCTTCTTCTTCGTTCATCCTGAAAAGGACGTTGGTTGCGTTGTGTACGTTTACAGCGAAGCTGCGATATTTGCGCCTTTCGGCCGATACATCCGACTTCAGCACAGCATTTTTGAGACTGGGTTAGCCTTCCCTCTTCGATCCCTACTCACTCAGCCAGACTGCAGTGATGCAGCCTGTTTCCAGGATCACCACTTGGAGGTGGAGTAGGGTCTTGGTCAGCTCTGGTTCACTGATGCAAGCAGTCTAGCTATGGGTCGCTAACTCCATTCCTCACTGTTGACGCATCTTACCCTGTCTTACTGCAGTCCTCCTCATATACTCATAACAGTTCGATTGACAAGAGTGGTGAAAGTGCCGGGTTCAATTTACGGTATCGACACGTGTCAGTCTACCCAGCTGTAAATTGGGTATCAGACTTTGCACTTGAGTTAAGGAAGGGAACAGGTCACCCCACCTCTCAATGCTGGACCTAGTATAGTGAAGTCTCTAACACTTCACCCCCTTACGCAGTATCTGCTACAGGACTACCTTTAACTTTTTACCTTGCAGTAATACAATATATATTGAATAAAAGAAGAAAGAATCAGCAGATTATTATTAATGAAATCAAGGAAGAATGAGAAAAAGTAATCACAATTAAAAATGTATTCATGAAAGTGGAAGTTTTTACAAACTACAACTGTTAATATAGGTCCGTAACCCAGAATCCGAACACCCGAAAACAGAAATATTCAGAAAATTGAAAGTTTTTATTTGGGCGACTGGGCGAAATCTGAAAAAATCTTCTACAGAAACATGGCAGTCCCCGAGTATTTTGGATTCTGGCTTACGGATCTGTATTAACATTGAATTCACTAATTCAACGAGAGAAAGACACAGTAGAAGCAATGATGTTTTAAAACAAAAAGCAATGAAATATTTAAGGTATTAACATAAAATACTCAATACCCTAGTAAACATGGCATGAACTACAACAGAGCTGTATCAGTTATTTAGCTTTTGTGACCTTGACATGGAAATGTAGGTTTCTTCTGAAGGTGGTGTAGGTGTTAGTTGAGAGAGAAGACAATGTGGTTTGCGTGAAAAAATTAAGAGTGAGAGAAAGAGCCTAGTGCCTAGAGGGAACAATGATTTCTAGTAAACAAAACTGAATGTGGGTGAGGACAGTGAGTTATAGTGAGAAATTAGTAGAAGAAAGGACGACGAGATATAGTCAGTAATTAGATAATAAGGAAATTGTAAGGTTCAAGAAAACTGAGAAACGGGACAGTAAGGTTAAGGTATAGAGAAAAAGTTGAGATGGGGAGAACAGTGAGTTTTAGGGAGAAAGTTGAGTGACAGCAGTAATGAAGCATAGTCAAACAGCTGAAAGTGAGAAAAGTAAGGAAGTATTGTCAAAAGGTTGAAAGTGAGAGAAGTAATGAGGGATACTCCAACAGATGAAAGTGAGAAAAGCAGTGAGGTATACTCAAACAATTGAGTGAGAGAAGTAGTAAGGTGTACTCAAACAGCTGAAAGTGAGAGAAGTAGTGAGGTATAGTCAAACAACTAAAGTGAGAGAAGTAGTGAGGTATAGTCAAACAACTAAAGTGAAAGAAGTAGTGAGGTATAGTCAAACAACTAAAGTGAGAGAAGTAGTGAGGTATAGTCAAACAACTAAAGTGAGAGAAGTAGTGAGGTATAGTCAAACAACTAAAGTGAGAGAAGTAGTGAGGTATAGTCAAACAACTAAAGTGAGAGAAGTAGTGAGGTATAGTCAAACAACTAAAGTGAGAGAAGTAGTGAGGTATAGTCAAACAACTAAAGTGAGAGAAGTAGTGAGGTATAGTCAAACAACTAAAGTGAGAGAAGTAGTGAGGTATAGTCAAACAACTAAAGTGAGAGAAGTAGTGAGGTATAGTCAAACAACTAAAGTGAGAGAAGTAATGAGGTATAGTCAAACAACTAAAGTGAGAGAAGTAGTGAGGTATAGTCAAACAACTAAAGTGAGAGAAGTAGTGATGTATAGTTATTGTTATTCAGAATCAACATCACTGCACTCCGGGCAAACCCACAGGTGTTCAGTCTCCCTCAGCTAACGTCGAAGGGTATGAATGCTAATTGTTCTTGTTGCGCGCTGGTTGTATATGTGCCAGACGCATCCTCTCATACGTTCATCCCTGCCAGTCTTACGCCTAATGCCAAACTCCAGCAATCTTAGCCTTGATGATTCATTGATTGCAGTGTCATTCTCTAACAGGCGATCGTTACTTGTCCTCAGTATTTCTCCCTTGTCCATATCCAATGCACCTACTATAGGTGCTCTTGAAGCTAGTCTATCAGCTCTTTCATTGCCCTGTATGACCAGGACAGTAGATCCACACCAGTTCTTGAAGATTCGAGGCTTCTATGGAGGTTTTCCCATTCATTCTGTAGCCATCCATTTTAGATCTTCCGAAGCATGGACTGAGAGTCTGACACAATAACCGCCCTTGTTAATGAAGCCGCAGTAGCTACCTCTACCTCCATTCTCATGCTGGAAGTTGTTGTCATGTAAGCCCCGCTATGTTAAGCGACGATCCTACCCTTAACTCTAGCCGAGAAGCCCCATCCTGATTTCAGTGTGCACAATGGCATCATCATCCCCAGCATTATCATTTATCAGTTGATCAATTTCCAGCTCTTCTTTCCAATTGCTTCAAGCTCCAAGCTATGCATTCTCTGTCAAGGCTGATGATGACCTGTTGGTAGGTCGTTATGATCGCATCTGAGTTACTTTACTCTTCCCCCTTGAATATATTTTCAACTTTGGTCACCTGTCGAATAGTTGACTCAGACTGTACCATTCATGACCCTCCTCTTTATTCTTGCTCCCTTGATGTCAGCTATGTTCCTGTGCCTTTTATCTGTGGTTAGTCACATATAGGCTTTTACCTGAGCCATCGCATATCTATATTTAATCGACAGCAGTCCAAGCATGTACTGCATCGTCACAATGGGGGTAACTCGCGTACAGCCCAAGACTAAATGCATCCCTTCATTTTGAATGCGTTCCAGTTGTTCACACTGCAATACTGACAGTGTGAGTATTCCCAGGCCATAGTCGGCTACTGACATGACCAGCTGATGATATAGGAGAAACAGCAGTCTCTGCTCCAGGTGCGATGTGGCTATTGTTTTTAGGGCTGCTAGGCCTCTCTTGCTTTTCTGTATGATGTGATCAACATGGTACTTGTATGATAGCCCACGATCGAATGTAACTCCAAGGTATTTTAGCTTGTAGTGCCTTTCAATTTTCTGCCCAGAGAGAGTAATGTCTCGGAGATCTGCTTTCAATATGGAGTTGTTCAAGGAGCACCACAGCTCACATGCTTTGTTATGATTGATCTTGGAGTAGGTTTCCTAGCACCATTCAGAAACCATCTGAAGAGTCTCATGTATGTTTCTGACCATTTCTGAGCCAATCCTGTAAATGAGTATGTCATCTGCAGAAGTTAATGCTCATCCCAGCCCTGTTGGTTGAATTGCAGCTACTTTTTCTGTATAGATGTTAAAAAGCACAGGTGACAGTGGAGAACCCTGGGGTAGTCCCAGGCAAATGTTCATTGGTTCTGATGTCCATGTTCACAAACGAAATACAACTGATCTAGCAGTAGGTAAAAAATTTCGAGATGCCTACTGCATAGCAAGGAGAAGCTGGCTCGTTGTTCTCGCAGCTTTCGTTGTGTTTACATGTGTTTTTGACAAGCATTTTTTCATGCATGTTTTTGCAGTTTTACACTGTTTTTGATTATTGTTGGAATTAATAATGGGATCCAAGCCTAGTGCAAGTTCGTTGACGAGTGTGCCTAAGCAGAAGAAGGCTGTGATGAGCCTCAGTGATAAAATACATGTGTTAGATAAACTTCTTTCTGGTATGTCTGTATGTATGAAATTTTCCTTATTTCTTAATTTTAAATGTTCTGTGTAAATGTTTTCTATTGTTTGTTTTCCTAGGATTTTGTAATAATGTGTGTTTGCATGTGAATGTGTGAATGAGTAGTGACGCCAAAAGATTGTACATACTGTACTATTACAAAGAAATGGATGGGTGTGAAAAAAAATCGAAAAAAGGTGATTCGTCTTACAAGAAAAAAAGACAAAGAAAATAGCCAACGTTATGGCCACAAGGCCTTCGTCAGGGAAAGGAAAGAAAGTGAAGGCTAGATAGGACACATAAGAACCTAAATAAATATAAAAATAAAACCTAGGTACTTCCCTAAAGGCATCGAAGTCCTAACACTTTTGCTGCCCGCGAACAGACAAGCGTGCCCGGAAAAGGAAATGACTGCCACTACCGGATGTAAACAGTGCATACGAAGAAACTAAAAAACGAAACTGAACAATAAACTACCCAAACGTAATATTAGTGGGGACTGGAAATAGAAGAGGACAGAATGAGTTGGAGATAAATAAATATGAAATAAAAAATCAAGACAAATTGAAAACATTGTATTATATATTTGTACATATTATTAGAGGGCGGCAGAAAAATAGAAAAATTGGATAAGAGTGGAAAGGGTCAAAATAGACAAGAGAGGAAAGGGTGACCTCAGACAAAGGTGTACGGGGTGTTAAGACCAGCTGGTTTTAGACACCCCATGCGGTGGATAAGACGGTTCTCAAGCTGTTCTCGGCTAGCAGTGTCAGAGGAGCAGGATCTGATCGCCGTGACCTGGATGTTGATGGGACCATGGTGGTCAGGACCATTAAAGTGTATGGCAACTGGTGTGGATTTTCGCCGAGAGATGTCATTCAGGTGATGGCTGAATCTGTCCCCAAGTCATTTGCCTGTTTGGCCAATATAGGTTTTGCAGCAACGTTTACATATGACATTGCGCGACTCACACGTGAAGCTACTGGTGATGGTATACGTAGCCTCAGGAAGACACCTTGTGGGTTTAGATGAATACTTGCACGTGTTGCATCGTGTCTGACCACAAGGTAGTGTGCCAAAGTGAGTGGCATTCTCCTTTGGGAGACGGCTGTGAACAAGAAGATCCTTCAGGTTCTTGTCGCGTCTATATGCCACCAAAGGTGGTTCACCGAATTTCTTGGGTCACAGAATCTGCTTGGAGGATAGGTAAGTGGCGGAAAAGGATCTGTTTGACTGCAGTACTGTCAGGGTGATAGGTCAAGATTAATTTGACTATCCGAAGTGGATTTGTAGTTGGGTTTGAGGGCCTCCTGACAAGAGATGGGGAGAACATGTTAGAGGGCAGAGGTGAGAACATGTTCCGAATAAAGTCTGCTTTGGAAGAAATCCAACATCTCATTGGCTCGGAAGTGGAAGTCATCGTCGTCTAGGCACAAACGGCAGAGGCAGAAAAGTTGTGAAAATGGAAGAGAGTCACGACAAGCCAGAGGATGAGAAGAGGTATACAGATGGTAGCTGTGGGCATCTGTCGGCTTGTAGTATACTGAGGTATTAAGGGCCGGAGGGTGTGATAGTAATAGTAATGTCAAGAAAGTTGACAGACACTGTGGAGATGAGGGAGGTGAACTTGATGGTGGGGTGAAAGTGGTTGACGAAGTCGATGAAGCGGGATAAATCAGCCTCGGACATATCTGTGAGACCTATGCCATCATCGATATATCTGCGGTAAAACCCGGGGAAAGGACCAGAGTATTGTTGCCATATCTGATGCTCCAAGTGGCCCATGAACAGGCAGGCATAGCTAGGACCCATCTTCATTCCCATGGCAACACCACTAATTTGGTTTAAAAAAAAAAAACTTACCATTGAATTCAAAGGAATTAAGTTGAAGGACCAGTTCAGCAAGACGGAGAAGAGTATCGGTGTATATAGAAGGACAAGTGCGCTGGTCAAGAAAATACTGAAGAGCTCGGAGACCATCAGAGTGGGGAATTTAGGTATACAGAGAACAGATGTCTAACAAGAAAAGACGGTAGGAGCAGTCTTCTGAGAGTCGGATAGAGGAGAAAGTTAAAAGAGCATGATTAGTGTCTTTGACAAAGGAGGGAAGATTCTCAACGATAGGCTGGAAAATGCTATCGAGGAAGTCAGAAATGTGTTCAGTAGGACAGGAACAGGCCGAGACAATAGGTCTGCCAGGGTTGTCAATCTTATGAATTTTGGGGAGCATGTAGAATACAGACTTGCCCAAAGAACTTTCATGAATCCTACGATGAGATGCGCGGGGAGGAAGAGCCTTACAGGTGATGAGCTGTTTAATAGTGTTGTGTACAATGTGATTGTTAGAGACAGTGGCTTCGCTGGTCCTGGGCCTGTAAAAAGAGCCTTTGGTCAACTGGTTTATACCTTCACGTAGGTATAAGTCCTTCTGCCAGATGACAATGGCTCCTCCTTTGTCAGCCGGTTTGATGACAATGTCGTCTCTACGGCGAAGAAGGGAGAGAGCATGGGACTCTGCAGAAGTGAGATTGGAATAATGCAATCTACGAGGGTGGAGATGCTGAATGAAATGGATGGTGTTCTTGATATACAGGTCCAGGGCATGAGAAGCCCCAGGTTTAGGTGTAAAGGGAGGTTTCATAGAGTGAGTAAAACGTGCGAAGATGTCGGATTCAGCGTGAGACTGCGGAGTGCTGTCCTCCTGTCTAAAATGGAACTTCAGCCTCATGTTGCAGTGAAACCGATGACCATCCTGGAGGAGATTATATGGGTCTAGGGTCGGTTAAAAGAGGAACAAATTTTAGGCCCTTACTGAGAACAGAGCGCTCTCCCGCAGAGAGCAGCAGATCTGAGGGAATGAAGACTACCTGAGTGCGGGATGGAGTGGAGGATGGAGGGGCAGCATTAGGGGTAGGCAGGAGATGGAAAGGGACTCATGCAGCTGCCGGTTCAGTGTGTGGATAGTGGTGCATATCATAGAATAGAGAGGGAAGTTGTTGGAGGTGAGACAATGTAAGTGGAGCAGAAGCTGAGACTGTTGGGCACTAAGATCCAATAAGAGGCGGGAGTGACTGGCAGCCACGTTGAAAGCCACACCTGGTCTCAATTCGTTGTAGGAGACACTGTTCCCTTGGATTGAGTGTGCCAGCAGATGGATAAAAATTGGAAAAGAATCCATTGGAAAGAATTTTGTGGTGGAGGCAGGTAAGGATAAAGTGAAGATGAGGTGAATCTGGTTTTCTTGAAAGTAACGAATGCAAAGTCAATAGCGGCATGGGATATATCAGGAGGCAGGGAGCTAAAGCTGGTGGTGATCGACACACAGAGAGAGTTGATAAAATATTTCAGAGAGGGCATAGTGGGGAAAGAACCAGGAGAAAAGTGAATCGCCCAGAAAATAAAATATAAAAAACGCTGAATGAAAATAAAAATTAAATAAATAGAATAGAGTGCAGGAATATAAGGTAGGAAGGAAGAGTAGGGAAATAGGAAAATAAATAAATAGGATATAAAATGCTATGCAATATGGGATGGGTGTGAAAAAAAATCGAAAAAAGGTGATTCGTCTTACGAGGACAAAAGACAAAGAAAATAGCCAACGTTACGGTCACAAGGTCTTTGTCAGGGATAGGAAAGAAAGTGAACGCTAGATAGGACACAAAAGAACTTAAATAAATATAAAAATAAAACCTATTACAAAGAAAACAGTGTATAAAATACATTTATAAAAAATACACAGTATAATAAATAAGCTGTTTTTTAACAAGAAGGGTACATGAAATGATGAGTTTGTGGTGATCGGTAGCAAAAGTTTATGGTGAACAATTTTCCATGTATATCCAACAGATGGAGGTGAGTTTATACAAATTTTCCATGTATATCCAACAGATGGAGGTGAGTTTATACAAATTTTCCATGTATATCCAACAGATGGAGGTGAGTTTATACAAATTTTCCATGTAATAAA
This sequence comes from Oreohelix idahoensis, assembly GCA_024509875.1. Taxonomy (NCBI): domain Eukaryota; kingdom Metazoa; phylum Mollusca; class Gastropoda; order Stylommatophora; family Oreohelicidae; genus Oreohelix; species Oreohelix idahoensis. Next base: position 424,863 of record JAMPIV010000002.1, on the reverse strand, counting down.
ACAGATGGAGGCGAGTTTAGTGAGACAGTTTGAGGGAGAGACATCTTGACCATCTGCACACTAGGGGGTGATGTGGTCAGCATCACGCCAGTCACCTTAACCTTCCCAAAGTTGCTCTGGTACCCAATTCATGAGGCTGGGTCGACTTCAGAGCCGTTTGCGGTCTAAAAAATCTCACCTCAACTGGGGATCAAAGCATGGACCACCGAGCTAGGAAGCCAGTGCATTAACCACTGCACATCCACGGCTCCCTCTCTGAGTAAATTCATTCATTCATAACCCTCCACTCCCAAAGGAGCATAGGCCTTCAACAAACACATGCCAGGTCCTCCTGTCATGTGCCATCATCTCAAGTTCTTTCCACGTTTTCCTCATCATTTTCAACTCTGTTTCCAGCTCTTTTCTCCATGTGCTTCTTGGTCTACCTCTGCCTCTCTTGCCCTGGGGGTTCCAGAACAAGGACTGTCTTGTAATGCTACCAACAGGTTTCCTCAGTGTGTTTCCTACCCATCGCCATCATCTTCTTCTCATCTCTTGTTCCACTGGCACTTGTCTAGTTCTTGTCATCAGTTCCACGTTGGTAACCTTGTCATACCATTTTAATCCTTCTATTCTACGCAAGCACCCATTTATGAAAGTCTGTAGCTTTCTGGTTGTTGTCTTTGTTGTTCTCCATGTTTCAGAGCCATATAATAGTGCTGACTTCACATTTGAGTTGAAGATTCTTATTTTCGTGTTGGATCCGATTTCTCTTGATCTCCATATATTTCCCAATGCAATGAAAGCTCCTCTTGCTTTTTGTATTCTTATTATCACTGTCTGTCCCTCCAACTTTGTCTATATTGCTGCGAAGATATGTGTATGATTCTACATCTTGTATTGGTGTTTCTTAAAGTTCAACCCTGCTATCATTACCTGCATTTATTCTCATTATATTTGTCTTTTCCCTGTGTATTTTGAGACCCAATTGCTGTGACCTCTCGAGTGTTTTCAATTTGTCCTGCATCTGATTACGTTATGGGACAGAAGAGCCAAGTCATCAGCAAAATCCAGATCATCCAACTGCTTAGTCAGAGTCCACTGGATTTCATTTTTGTTGTGTGTTGTCAATGCTGTCATAACCCAGTCTACTGCTAGTAAGAAAAGAAATGAGTAAATGCTGCACCACAGATGGTATATTTAAAGAGTTTCTCTCCTGTATGTACTCTTTTATGTACTTTCAGGTTGGCTCCCCAGAAAATGCTGCACAACAAACATCACAACTGTAAGGTTTCTCTCCCTGTATGTGTTCTTTTATGTACTTTTAGGTGTTTTCTATAAGCAAATGCTACACAACAAACATCACACCTGTAAGGTTTCTCTCCTGTATGTGTTCTTTTATGTTCATTTAGATTACTTATATTAGTAAATGCTGCACCACAAACATCACACTTGTAAGGCTTCTCTCCTGTATGTGTTCTTGTATGTACTTTTAGACTACTTCCGTGAGTAAATTCTACACCACAAAAATCACATTTGTAAGGCTTCTCTCCTGTATGTATTCTTTTGTGTACGTTTAAATGTTTTCTTTGAGTAAATGCTACACCACAAAAATCACAACTGTAAGGCTTCTCTCCTGTATGTGTTCTTTTGTGTACTTGTAGGTGACTTTTCTGAGAAAAATCTGCACCACAAACATCACACTTGTAAGGTTTTTCTCCTGTATGTATTCTTTTATGGTCATTTAGACTACCTCTATGAGCAAATGCCACACCACAATCATCACACTTGAAAGGCTTCTCTCCAGTATGTATTCTTTTATGTGTGTTTAGGTATTTTCTTTGAGTAAATGCTACACCACAAACATCACAACTGTAAGGCTTCTCTCCTGTATGTGTTTTTTTATGTACTTGTAGGTTACTTTTCTGAGCAAATGCCACACCACAAACATCGCACTTGTAAGGTTTCTCTCCTGTATGTATTCTTTTATGGTCATTGAGACTACCTCTATGAGCAAATGCCACACAACAAACATCACACTTGTAAGGCTTCTCTCCTGTATGTGTTCTTTCATGTACTTGTAGGTGACCTCTTTGTGTAAATGCTTCACCACAAAAACTACACTTGTAAGGATTCTCCCCTGTGTGGATTCTTTTATGTTCTTTCAGGCTACCACTCTGAGCAAATGCTAAATCAGAAACATCCCACTTGTACAGCTTAGCTTTTGAGTGTACACTTGAATGTACTTGTAGGATACCTCTCTGAGTAAATGCTAGACCACAAACATCACAAGTGAAAGTCTTCATTCCTGTATGTTTGCTGTTACACTGCTGTAGATTATCTTTCACAGTAAATAATACACCATTAATATCACACTTGTAGGACTCAACTTCCTCTATTTTCTTGTGAGACTGAATGTTTAAATAACTGCAAGTAGCAACAGCTCTGTCACTCACACTAAGCTGAACAGATTTCTCACTGACAGAAAATAGTTTACTACAATTTATGTTACATACTTCAGTTTTTAAAGCGGATGTATTATCATTTTGGCTGTCACAAATGTTAGATGTCCTTTCCTGACTGTAAAAATTCAGTAATGGTTCATTATCTGTGAGTGTCAGTTTGATGTTATCTTCTCTTGCTGCATCAGCAGAGGTGTCATCTATTTTATTAACTGCTTCACTTATTTTATCTCCACTTTCCTGTGGTAATACATCCTGAAGATCATCATGGTTATTATCAAACTCCCAGAGTCCATTGCTGTGTGCTGTATTCATATGCTCATCCAGGACATCAAGTTGTAGAAAACTAGTGTTGCACAGGGAGCAGGAATATATGTCTGAAATGTTGAAAACAATCAGCACAGATAAATGATGAAATGTTGAACATAATGAGCAAGATAACTGATAAAATGGCTATAAGTAAACAAAATCTTCTTTCTTCTTTGGTCCTTGACCATTGACTGACAAAGCAATCAGTGACATCACAAGAAGAAAGAAGACATCAGATTAAAGTGGGAGAACAGGTTCTGGAGCAGGTCGACCACTTTAAATACCTCGGAGCTATTATATACCGAAAGGGAGGCATCAAAGAAGAGTTGGCCACTCGAAAAGCAGCAGCTCGGAGACTTTTTCAGGCCATAAATCGAGGATTCCTCAGCAAGAGAGAGGTTGGTAAGAAAACAAAGATGGCTGTATACTGCTCCACCTATGTCCCAGTCTTGACATATGGATGCGAGTCATGGGCAATGACTACAACCCACAAAAGCCAGATCCAAACCTCAGAAATGAGGTATCTTAGGAAGGTGGTTGAAGTAACAAGAAGAGACATGGTCCGCAACCAGACGATACGTCAAGGCCTTAAATGCCACCCCCTGCAGACCCAAGTAGAACAGTCCCAACTAAGATGGTTTGGCCATGTCTGCAGAATGGGAGAAGATCGGCTACCACGACAAGCATGGGAAACAAAGAGCCAGGGATCCAGACCCCAGGACGACCCAGAGTCCGCTGCGAGGACAACATTAGACAATCTTTGAAGGACCGAGGACTAGAATGGAACCAGGCCAGGAGGAAGACAGCCGATAGGATAGTCTGACGCTCTCTCTTCCAAACCTCTACACCTCACGGTAGAAGGGGAACGACTAAGTAAGTAGTAAGCAATCAGTGACCATCATGCCAGGTGGTGTCTTGTAGGGCAGCAACAAACTATCTCCACTTCACTCGGTCAACAACCATCCTTCGTGTGGTGCCCCAGCTCTGGTTCATGCTCAGCAACTCTGCCTCCACAGTTCTCCACCAGGTGGCTTTTGGTCGTCCTTGCTTTCGCTTTCCTTGTGGAGTCCATAGCATGGCAGATCTGGTGATGGTGTCAGGGTCTCTTCTGGGGATGTGGCCAACCCAACTCCAGCGTTTCCCGCTATGATGGTGTGCATGTCTTCTTGGTGGCTCCGAGTTTGCAATTCTTTTGTAAACAAATAGTAAAAACATAAATATAATCATAATGCCCATGTAATTTTTGAAATGCTCTGAAATCTCTTTTTAAAAAAGCCCAATGGCAATATTACGTTTTTGCTGATGTTAATAAAACAATAATACTGAATATGAATTTAAAATTAAAAAAAACTGTTATTATCCATACCTTCCTCATCTCTAAATGAGCCTAGATGCTGTTTGCTTTCTGGAATTTCCAAGAAGTCAGTATTCTGTATCTCAATTTTACCACAGCTATTGTCACAATCAACCTGACAGAATTTTGGATCAATCAGATATTCATGTCACAAGGAATATAAAAATGTAAAAGCATTGTGTTTTTCTGTATCTCTTTCTCACTACTACAATAAAACAGCCCATATACAAGGAAATACACAAACATGTGTACACATGCATGCACACAGATACACAAATATATAAAGCTTACTTACTTACTTAGTCGTTCCCCTTCTACCGCGAGGTGTAGAGGTTTGGAAGAGAGAGCGCCAGACTATCCTATCGGCTGTCTTCCTCCTGGCCTGGTTCTATTCTAGTCCTCGGTCCTTCAAATATTGTCTAATGTTGTCCTCCAAGCAGACTCTGGGTCGTCCTGGGGGTCTAACTCCGCCTAGGCCAGTCTCAAGCCCAGCTGAAAAAGGAGGAGGGCGGCCCCTACACCATGCAAAGGCACAACAGGCCACTCACCTGTTTTGCTTTAAAACATGATTACGCAAACTACAAGAGAGAAAACCGGACTGATATATAAAGCACAAAGGTAATTTTAAAAAAAAAATGCAGACTCTGTGAGGGTAAGGCATGTTCTTAATTATGTAAGAGCAAATAAGTAAATAAACAAAAAAGAAATTGTCAGGTTCTGCTCTGTCAGCTATAACAGAATATTCATAACACGAGGCGAAGCGTTAACAAATCACATCTTTATTTAGCAATCCCTAAAATGTTCTGCTACTTGTGCCATTTTCCCTTATTCACAATGTTCCAGGTGCCAAATCTGGAGGTTCTCCTAGAAGAAAGAAGGTTAGTCAGCAACACAGACTCCTTTCGGCTTTCTCTATGTTACGTCATTCGCCTCCCTACCAGAGGACCTTTTCCTGTCTTGGATGACTGAGTTTTATTTTCCTCAGTTGACCTATCCATGTTTGTTTAAGTTTTTGTGGTTTAACATTTATTTTTACAGGATGGAGTAACCTTCCCCATGCCCAACCTTCCTTAGTCACCTTTTATGACATGCATGGTAGGGAACAGTGTTACTATTCTTTGCTTCCCTTTCAGGCCCCTTATCACATGGGCAGACGTTTGGCAGGCACAGAATGATATGGCATGCATAGCAGCTTCTCATTGTGAACAAACACTTTTTCCTCATGTTTGTCATCAAAGGGGTGGATGGTGGTGTATCTCTCCACTGTCTGGATTAGAGTGGTCTTCATCCCTCCTGCGATTAGTCTAAGGTCTGCATTTTGCACTTTTGTTTGAAGTTCTGTTTATTTTTGATGCCACTTTTTATATGATATGGCTCACAGTGGTAGTACAGTTTTAAAAATCACTATCGCTTACTATCTATATTTCTCTCTGCCAGTAACAATATCCATTCATAATTTTGTAATAAGAATTTGTGTTCTCAAGGTTAATTCCAATTTGGTTTTATGAGAATCAAAACAGTGATCTATATATTTAAAAAAAAAATTAACTTATTTTGATCACTGTGTTACATACCTAGTCCAAAGAAAGTAAAAGGCCTGACAGAAACAATACAGACTAATCAGTCTACTTAGCTGTTCAGGAAAACTGATGGAGCACATGATTAATACCAGATTGTTATGGCAGCTGGAAGAAAAACCTCTTTTAATCCAACAGCAGCTGGATTTAGACAACACAAATACACTGAAGGTCAGATCACCTTTATAGGTCAGGAAAGCACCTTCCAAGAGAAAAACAAAACATGCGCTGGTGGTGTGGGCAGATTTGGAGAATGCAATTTCTGAAGAAGAAATGTACACAGAAATAAACAAAGTGGCAGATAACAACATCATGAGTGAAGCGGAACGTGAACCAGAACCTACCATAGAGGAAGTCCGGAACACAATCAAACACTTGAAAAGTGGAAAATCTCCTGATTGTGATGAAATAACAGCTGAAATGATACAGGCAGGAGGAGAAGGCAGCGCTTGTATATACCATGCATTATGCTGCAAGATCTGGCAAAGCGGAATTTGGCCCAAGGAATGGAAAAGATCAATTTATATACCCTTGCCAAAAAAGAGCAGCCTGAAACTGTGCACAAACTACATAACTATAGCTCTTATAAGCCATGCCAGCAAAATACTATTACAAATCATAATGAAAAGGTTGCAACAAAAGCTAAAAACAGAAATAAACGAAGTACAGGTGGGTTTTCGACCACGTAGAGGCACTAGAGATCATATATTCAATATGAGGATCATCATAGAATAAGTGTAGAGAATTCAACGTTGACCTACATACTTGTTTCATTGATTACACCAAAGCTTTCGACTGTGTACAACATCAGCAGTTATGGACTATTATGGAAAATATGGGATTTCCAAACCACCTTATACACCTCATCGCACTGCTGTACCAAGAACAACAGGCAGCCATAAGAATAGAGGGGGAAACATCAGAATGGTTTGAAGTACAGAAAGGAGTAAGACAAGGCTGTACCCTTTCCCCTTACCTGTTTAACATTAATGCCGAGAATATCATGAGAAATGTAAGAGATGACCAAGAACACACAGAGTTTGACTCATTTAACATCAGCGGGTACCAGATCACGGAAATCAGATATGCTGGCGACACAGTCCTCCTATCGACCAACCCAGAAGGACTTGAACAATTAATTCTGTCCACCAAAAAACACAGCGAGGCCCAGAATCTATACCTAAATGCCAAGAAGACCAAAGTATTGACAACAGACAAAGTAAAGACCAAACCAGAAATTGAAATTGATAACGAAGAACTGGAAAGTGTTAATGAATTTGAATACTTAGGATCAATCATCAACAGCTCTGGCGACTGTACAGTAGAAATTAAAAGAAGACTTGCAATTGCTTCACATAAACTAATACAGATGAAAAACCTATGGCAAGGCACAAGCAAAGAAACAAAGTTACAACTGATCAGAGCATGTATATTCCCAGTAGCAACATACGGCTTGCGAGACATGGACACTCAATAAAACAGTTGCAAAAAAGGTTACATCATTCGAAATGAAATGCTACAGAAGGATGTTGAGAATACCCTGGACAGAAAAAAAAATCAACAGAGAATTACTGCACTCACTAAACGTACAGGAACATTGGCTCCTAAATACCATCGCAACAAGGAAGCTGAAATTTTTCGGTCATATAAAAAGACATAATAGTCTGGGAAAAATAGTGATGGAAGGCATGGTCCCTGGAAAAAGGGGAAGGGGTCGACCTAGACGACGGTGGACCCAGGACATCACAGAGAGTCTGAACTTGTCTTTGGCTGATGCAGGTCGACTTGCCCAGAATCATGATGCGTTCAGAGCAGCTGTAATGGAGACAACGTTCTGGAAAGAATACGTCACATGATGATGAATTTCTGAAGAATGACAGAAGAAAGCATCAAGAGACAAATAGCTTTCTTTTACAGATTCGCTGTCAGTAACTGCAACACTGAAGAGTCAGAACATTGCAAATCTGGATAACCTATGAGTAATACTCCACAAACTGTGTCAGTGATTTAAAATAGTTGTGGTACAGTGGATCCCATCTCAATGTAACATCCCAAGCAATGATGAGGCTGGCAGTCAGGTGGAAAGCTACCCAAGCCTGATAAAAGCATAACTTACAAAGAGGTCAAGAGTTTTATCAGAAGCAGACACAGGAACAAATGAGAAGCACATCATCCAGGACACCAGAAAAAAATTATGAGAGGCACATCATCCAAGACACCAGAAAACAAAATATGTATAACACCAGCTCAGCAGAAGTGAACAAGTGGTAATATTCAAACTGCTCAGACATAGAAAAATGGGATACCATCTAGTTCACAAGCTAAAGAAAGAAACTATCAATAAGTGTGACTGTGGCATGCTGAATATCTCCTTCAAAGGTGCCCCTCACCTTCCCAATGATCTGAGGAATGGAGAAAGTGCATATGGCCATCACCAATGCATGCATATGGTCATCACCAGTATATGCATATGGCTATCATCAGTACCATTTGTGGAAAAACTCTATGGAGGTATCAACAACCTAAAGCCGGCACTGCTTTCTATGAATCTATTCAAGTTGACGTCTGAAAGTGTATGTTACGTGTCTTTTTTATGTTAATATTAATATGCAATACCAGGATGGTTCCTGTGGCCAAGATGACATCTAGGGTAGTAAACTCTCAGACACCGCAACCAGCCCACACCACTCAGAATGATTTGAGTCACAATGGATGAAATACAATTTATTCAGTACTGCACGCAGCTCCACATAGAATACAGTTCATGCCAACATATAATGGCAGATAATATGCAGTAGACGAAATACCGTAGACAGTCAGTCCATGTCAGGAAGGCTGTCCTTTAGTTCTCAATATGATTTTAAATCTCTGCACACTAGACACTGAGCAATTATACTTCTTGTCAATACAGATAACTAGATACATCTCACCAAAGATCTTGATGTATTAGTGATAATAGAACTCCATTTTAAACACTTTAACAAGCAGGAGCTCAAACACATACATCCACTCGCCATGACACACAATCATATAAGGCTCCACACTTCTCCCCTAGTTTCACGTGAGCCAGCCAAGCATATCGGCTTGACGTCGTCATCCGTCTTTATCAGTGACCCGTATAAAATAAACAAAGAGCCCTGTTGAGCTAAACCTATAATAGGTACAATCGTTATGAATTTTAATCATAACATTATGCCGCCCGCAAAATAATGGAAACAAAGTTTTCATTATTTCCGTGGTGTGAGTATAACAACACCAGAGTGAAATATGGTAACATCAAATTTCACTATAAATAAGAACTAGTATAGCACCCAGGTTTCTGCCATAGGGTAGGCAATTTAACACTAAAAGTGTGGTCGATGGTTAATACCAAAGCCAATGTCTCCTTTAGACAAAATCCTTTTTAACCGCAATGTGAGGTCGCCATAACTAATAGTACTCAACATATTAAAAAATGATGGTAGCAATACATGCACTCACATACCTCACACCGTCACATAACGCCTATCAGTCCAGTCCAGTATCAGTAGTCAATTAATTAATTCATGATCAACATCAAAAATGCAAAACAATAAAGAATAAACAAATATGCACCAACGTAAATAGATGAAATGAGGCAGACAATCATATTAGTAAAGTGAATGAATGCAACATCTTACGCTAAAAAATTAAAGTCATGTGTACATCTTAAGTACTTGTCAGAAAAAGTGTGTTGTGGTGCCAATTTAAACAAAATGTAATCTTGCACCTAACGAAGTTGTGTGTCCAATCAGGTAATAATACGCTAATGTATGGTACAAATTGATAATAGTATTGAGAACCCTCAAAATGTTTACTCAATAATTAGTGTAAGGTAAATAGTAAAGGATGTGTCAAAGACCGAATCCTATCCCGCGAATTACAACTAATTAACCGCTAAATAAAGCACTGTATTAACCCTTTCAGCACCAGTATGACGTACGCCGTATGGCATCTTCTTCTTCTTCTTCCTCGTTCGTCCTGAAAAGGACGGTGGTTGCGTTGTGTCTGTTTATGCCTAAGCTGTGATATCTGCACCTTTCGGTCGACACATCTGACTTCTGCACAGCATTTTTTAGGACCGGGTTTGCCTTCCCATTGCGATCCACACTCGCTCAGCCAGACTGCACTGCTGCAGACTGTTTCCAGGACTACCACGTGGAGGTGGAGTGCGGTCTTGACCAGCTCTGGTTCGCTGGTCCTGACGCAGGCAGTCAAGCTATGAGTCGCTGACTGCGTTCTCTATAGCTGCGTCTTTGGGTCCCAATCCGTATGGCATAAATCTTCACAATTTTTGTCGCTGTGCTGTACCGCATACGTCACGGAAGTAGCGCGATACCTCATTCCCATTCACCTATATGACGTACGGCGTACGTCCTATTTTAAAAGCACCAGAACTCTTCTGTTTACAACCGTATCGGCAATTGCTGGGCATAATCGGATTCAGCATTAAAATATCTGGCCACTAAGCTTGAAACGAACAAAATATTTTACTGCTAGCGAATACAGTAGAACTGATAAGTGATTTTACCAAAGCAAAAGTTCACAAACATAGATGCTGCCGTATCGCTGAACCATAAACATCTTGTGGAAAAAGAGCATGAAAATTCTTGTTTGAGTTGAATTTATTCAACTTGAATGATTCTGACAACTCTTTTTACTGAGATTCTGGTAATCTTTACCTTTAGTGCCGTCGAGTATGTTTAATATGTGTATTTTCGTACCATTTAGAGTTAAGGTTGAGGTTAGGTTTAGGGTTACCCTAATTCTAATGCTGACTCAATACACATATTATACATACTCGACGGCACTAAATGTAAAGATTACTCAGATTCAGGGTCAGAGTTTGTGTAGTCTGGTTCAGAATATACTTTTAATGGGTTTCCTTTTACGATAAACTGTTTACAGTCAAATTAAAAATATGACCCCTAAAATTACAATTATCCTGTCGTTCAGGGGAACGAACTAAGCTGAAAATGGTGTTGTCATTTGGAATGAAAAACCCATTGTTGCGAAAGGGTTAAAAGTAATGTCATAGAATTATACACACTAGTGGACTAATACACCAGTCAAATCCCACGTTCAAGTCCCTGATCCTCTGCTATATTCTCGTATAAGTCGCATTATAATGTAACTGTAAGCACGATATGATTCTAATAGTTGCGTCCCCTCGACCAAGCGAAGCATTCTTGAGTACTGTCCCTTCATCTTGAGACGTAGTGTCAATAATAGCATAAAACAAGATTTTGCATTCAAAATATCCATATGTCACATTGTTCTGAAATTAACAATAAATGTGTGTGTTTATGCACATAAAATACGTATGACAACTGTTCAAAAGGTCGAAGACATCCCCGTAATGAGCTGAGCAAAAAGAGGTAGAACTCAACAATGGCGATATGAGCATTCATCATCATCAGGTGCCGAGTGAACCGATCAATATCTGTAAGTACTGTCAAAACAGTCCTTGAGCAATTTCTTTCAATTTCAGATGAGAAAATTCAAGTTAGTTCTCAGCGTTGGCATTCCTCTCCAAGTCATTGTACATTCTATGCTTGGACAGCAGCAATAAATCTGGAGATTTCTGTCAGCATCAGCATTGTCAGCAACAAAGTTCATAAAGAGTGGAATGTTCCACCGGTCAGCACGTGACGAAGTCAGTCAATAGGTTAGCTGTAACCTCACAAGGTACCTGTATTTGCCGAGTTGTCAGGTGATAGTGAGTCTTTTACACAATGGGACAACACATCCACGACCATGCTGTGACTGCCCTTGATGGCATGAATGACATATTTGTAGATAATCATCGAATTCCTGCATAAGTGTACCACCGATTCCTGACCAAGAGGCGTCGACTCTAAGGATAAAAGGAAATCGAGCATCAGGCAATCGTAAAATTGGTGATTTTGAAAAATAACACTTAAGTATATTTAAAGAAACATTCCAAGAATGTAACCAAACAATCTTATTTGGAGAGTTCTTTCTTAATAATGAAAACAGAACTGAAGTAATTTCTGAAACATTAGGCAAAAATTTCTTATAGAATCCGACAAGACCCAAAAGACTACGAATTTGTTTTTTTTTTTTTTTTGTCTTAGGAATTTCTAGATTCAAGATCCTGGATATAGTGGAATCTTCAGGCTTAAGAAAACCACCTCCTATTTTATAACCAAGAAACGTAATTTCTGTGAATCCTATTTTAGTTTTCGAAGGTCTAGCCATAAGGTGATGGAAACAAAGAGTATTCAACAAAGACTGAATTCAAGAATATGTTCATCCCAAGATTGATGAAAAAAGACAAATATCAATATAGGTAATTATGTCATCATGATTAGAGAAAATTGTTTGCATCATACGAACAAAAGTTGCAGGAGCATTAATGAGACCAAAAGACATAAAATTAAACTGGAACAATCCCAAAGGTGTAGCGAAAGCAGTATAAGGTTTTGCTCTGTCCGACAAAGGGACTTGCCAATAACCTTAGATAAATCAAATTTACTGAAAAAAATAGCTGAATCTAACAGAGGTTCAGCATAGAAAATAGCATTGAAATAGTCAAAGTATAGTCTCAAGATGTCTGCATTCTACATAACAATGACCAATAAAATGTACAACATTATTAGCCTCATCATAAGTACCAATGGGAAACAAAACCTCTGGCACATGAGTATTGGGAAGAAAACATTGATGTCCCTGTATAGGAACAAGAATGAAGGTATTATGTTTTGTAAATGGTGTAACACGACCTGTAGCACCTGAAGAAAGAAATAATATTGTTAAAACTGCCACAATACCCAATGTAGTGGCCAGTACATACCACAAGAAATCATTGTATGTCAGCATCTGAAAGAAAAAAACTGAAGTAATATTAATATCCATAAAGTTCCTAAAGGAAAAAGAAAAATCATATAGTAAAAAGACAATGGAAAAAAGGAAAACCAACAGCCAAATATACAGTTCTGACTGAAGAGTATACGACCAAATTAAACTTAACATCCGATTAACCTTGCCATCAACCATGCCAGGTATCACATCATCAATAATGGATGTGGTTGGTCCCATATCATCAGCAACCAGTGATTCACTCGAGTCAAAATAGACATCTGATGATTCCTCAATAGTATGGAAATCAACAAGGGACTCCTCAATGATGGGAGGAAGAAATTTTGTATTATCACCATCACTCAAAACTGTGTCACTCTGAACTTGTTCTCCAATAGATATCTGAAATAGAAACTGAAATTATGCGAAGCAAAATAAGTTGCAAAATGAGTGAAGTATACACAATTCAACAACGTAAGAAACTAGCGGGTGAGAGAGTCAATATCTGAAATAAATAGGACTATAGAAGAAAAATGTGCACAATAATGCATTAAAATCTGTGTGGTGCCGAATCATGTATCAATTGTACATCAAGACAATGGTCTCGAAAGTAAGCACCATTGTCAAGATTGACGACCATGCGTGCATCCACATTAGAGTAAAAATAAATAATTGCCTCCCTATCATTTAAACTGTTGATAGGCAAAAGAAGTACAAATTACACGTCAGCAGTGAACTGGAAAGTCACCCAGTGCGTGCCATGTAGTGCCGGGTGGCAGATTTCGCACTAGAACGGTGCGTGAGTATGCACTATTACCACCATAAGGCATCTTATTTTCACGAAACTGTGAGCAGGGGTGGTAAGCACCCTTAGTCAAATGAGAAACATGGTCATTTATCTTTCTCGTGGATGTCGTACCTTTATTATATGATGTATCATACTGATTGAACTGAGTATGATGTTTATCGGAAATCGATCCCATCGGTTTGGAGCATGTCGTAGAAGACTGCTCATAAGGTACTGCTAAACCTTCTTTAACAGATGTAATGGGTCCATACATGCCACACTTCAGAGATGAAAAACCTGTACAAAAAAATCCAAAACCCTGTACAAAGACCAGCAAAACTTGTACAAAGACTGAAAAAAACATATCAAAAGAGTTAATTCGTGTAAAAATATTTTCAATTACAGTGGGCTGCATTATAAATGAGGCACGGGGACTTTGCCATTTAAAGCAGGTCTTCACTTATTTTAAAACCCAAACAATAAATATCTGAGTTTATTTTACACTGTAAAAATATTGTGATGGTGTCATCATTTAGTCTATTTCTGTGCTTAATTATCACTAACAGACTGGGAAATCCTGTGTTCAAAAGGACCTTATACAAGAACTCTGAGACACAGTAATAAGGGGAATGGGTTAGAAAACCTGTACATAAATTATGTACAGGGTGTACACATCTGAAAATGCAAACACCTTGTACAGATTATGGGTAAACCACAGCATTTGGCATGTATGTGGGTCTAGTATGATCAGGTAAGTTTGTACTATCCGTTATATCAACATTAAGTGCACCAATCTGACTGCCATTACAAAATTTTGTGTCACCTTTGATGACTTCATCTGCACTCTTAAGAGTAGATGTACTGTGAGCATGTCTCCATGACTTACTCCCAGAGGAGGCAGTATTGTTTCGACTGGAAACACTGGCATTAGAGTGATGTCGAGGGAAGTTGTATCTGCTCCGACATGAGATCTTTACTTTTTCAGGTCGTGCTGACCTGTTTGTATCACAATTGGTACCACTGGCATGTTGTACAATAGGTTTTTCATAACTAATTTGTGACAATATATTCTTGTGTAACACAACATCCAGCAAACCATCAACCCTTTTTCTTAACCTAGAAATGTCTTCACTCTGCCTCTTATTTACTTCTTCGAGGTTTACATTTTTACTATTCTCCTCAATGAGTAAATCCTCAAAGTTAGCCACCTTATCACAAGTCAAATTTTCCTGTTGACTTTGAAAGCATCTGAGTTCTTGATTTTCAAGTTCAAGTGCTGTCACTTTACTCTCCAAATTACTCCAAGAACATTTCATGTCACGGTCTGTCACTTCTTTCATCTTCTTCTTCTTCGATCCTTAACCACCGACCGTCAAAGCAGTCAGTGGCCATCACGCCTAGTGGCGTCTTGTAGGGCAACAACAAATTGATTCCACTTTGCACGGTCGGTGGCCATCCTTCGTACAGTGCCCCAACTCTGGTTCATTACGAGCCACAGACTCCGTATGTCCATCCCGCAGCAAAGTTTGTTCATTTGATGTTGTTTCCGTAACTTCATTATTTTTTTTACATAGACAGGGATGTCAGCCCTATGCTAAAACCCCCAACCTGGAGGACCAGGGTACCAGCTTTTGTCTGACCCCTACCCACACAGACCAGTCCAGCTTGGTTGAACCTACCAGGAGTAAAACTCCCACTGGCATAGCTCTGGGGATTGTCAGGGTACGCAAGCTGCCATACCGCTACAAGGTATAGGTACCATTGATGGCAGCACTTCTTTCATATCAACCTTTAATCTCAAAAGAGAAACTTCAGATGTCAGTTCTTGAATCTGAGCCACTTGTGCATGACAGTCTATCTTTAAAGCTTTATTAAGCTTATCAAGTTCCCCACTGACACTCTTTTCTTTGTTAAGTAATGTTTGTAACGAGCTTACCTCATCCCCTAGCTCTTTTTTCTGGTGATTACTAAGATCATAAAGTTGCATATTATCCAGTTCTAGTAATGCCTTTGAATTGGCAAGCTCCAATTCTATTCTTGTCAGTTCTGGACCATCAGGATTGGTCTGTATCTTCTGTAATCTCACCTCCTCTTCATGAAGTAAATTTGTTGCCTTTATTATCTCTTCCCTCTTTTCTTGTCCCAATCTGTTCTCTTCTTCTTCTGCTTGTACATGGAACATGACAAATTTATCAAGAACATTGCCCTGCTTACCCCATTCTTTGTCTACTTTCATGAAATATTCCAGGGTTGAAATGTTGTCTAATCTCTTCATTTCCTTTGCACGCTCATTGAGAGCAAAGGTATTTGAATCTTCACCCTCCATACCAAAGTATTTTCCAACCTGGATAAAATACTCCGAGGTAGCCATAATTCACTATTATGTGACTTCAAATTGTTCAATAATAATTTAAATAATATGGCAGCGAGACCTGGACGACCTATGCTAAGCAAGAAAGAAGGCTCAATACCTTCCATTTGCGGTGTCTACGCCGCATCCTCGGCATCTCGTGGAAAGATAAAGTGACAAATGTCGAGGTGTTGTCACGTGCTGGTCTTCAAAGTATGTATACGCTTCTTAGACAGCGCAGACTTCGCTGGCTTGGCCATAATCGCCGCATGGAAGATGGTCGCATCCCAAAAGATATCTTCTACGGACAATTAGCAGATGGCAAGAGAACAGTTGGGCGACCACAGCTGAGGTTCAAAGATGTGTGCAAGAGATATGAGGGCACTGGACATGGATCCAGCAACATGGGAGGATGAAGCTGCCGATCGCACTAAGTGGCGATGCTACTTACGGCGCCACCTCAGATTGGGCGAAGAGAGGCTCACACAAGAAGCAGAGGTGAGGAGAAAACGTCAAAAGGAGCACCAGGAAAATAAGCAGCTGAGGGCTGTCACCTCAGGGGCGCATTCCCATAGTCAGTAATGACTGAAGGGGCTATTATTATTATTATAATATACATATTTAACAAGTGAGCAATATTAGCAACACTTATTTCACCACTCTAGATCAATCAACTGCATGAAATTATAGATGTTATTGTAGGAGCAAAAACAAATAGAGATACCAACAAAATTACAGTATAAAAGATTACAGTAGAAAGAGCCAACTCAAGATAATACTAATGAATAAACCAAGGCAGAAATTTATGAATTGTAGAAAAATGAAAAAAATTCGGCTCGATCACATTTATGACAATACAAGCACAATTTCACAACATATAATACATCTAATAACTGAATGATAGCAAGATTAGATGAACAGCTTTACAAACAATAATGGAGAATGATCCAAATAAAATACAATTAACCTGACAACAACTACAAATTTACAAATAAACAGGGCAAAACAGCTAACAATAATGGTGATGGTAATCTCAGTAGTAGCAGTAAACACACAGCTTTGTAATGCTGGCCCCACTATCTGAGAAAATCATAAACCAAACCTAAAGACCAACCAATAATTACCGACCATATGATTGGTATTGTGAATTAATGGTTCCCTCGCCAACCAACCCGCCTATCTCACAAACATGTAAATACAAATATACATATAACATATAAAAAAAAAAGAACCCTGTCAAATGAGATTCTTCAAGCCACACACTGTATGTATCAGTAAATATACTTATCTGCTATAAGAAAAAAATTCCTCCTGGCTTCAACCTCTGGCTCAGGGAATGATGATACACATACAGTGCTTGACCAGGGTTAGACTTAGAACACCAGGTTGTAGCCGATCAACACCGCCATCTTGAAAAATATTCTGCCCATGCAGACAATGTAGCCCACCGACTTGAAAAATTACTGCACCAACATATGTTCATATCCCGGCTTGAGGCCTCCAAAATTTGGGCTGTTACATGTTTTTTTATGTTAATATTAATATGCAATACCAGGATGGTTCCTGTGGCCAAGATGACGTCTAGGGTAGTAAACTCTCAGACAGCGCAACCAGCCCACACCACTCAGAATGATTTGAGTCACAATGGACGAAATGGATGATATACTTCTTCTTCTTCCTCGTTCGTCCTGAAAAGGACGGTGGTTGCGTTGTGTCTGTTTACGCCTAAGCTGTGATATCTGCACCTTTCGGTCGACACATCCGACTTCTGCACGGCATTTTTTAGGACCGGGTTAGCCTTCCCATTTCGATCCACACTCGCTCAGCCAGACTGCACAGCTGCAGACTGTTTCCAGGACCACCACGTGGAGGTGGAGTGCGGTCTTGACCAGCTCTGGTTCGCTGGTCCTGACGCAGGCAGTCAAGCTATGAGTCGCTGACTGCGGTCTCTATTGCTGCGTCTTGAGGTCCGGGATGATATACAATTTATTTAGTACTGCACGCAGCTCCACATAGAATACAGTTCATGCCAACATATATGCCAACATATGGCAGATAATATGCAGTAGACGAAATACCGTAGACAGTCAGTCCATGTCAGGAAGGCTGTTCTTTAGTTCTCAATATGATTTTAAATCTCTGCACACTAGACACTGAGCAATTATACTTCTTGTCAATACAGATAACTAGATACATCTCACCAAAGATCTCGATGTATTAGTGATAACAGAACTCCATTTTAAACACTTTAACAAGCAGGAGCTCAAACACATACGTCCACTCGCCATGACACGCAATCGTATAAGGCCCCTAGTTTCACGTAAGCCAGCCAAGCATATTGGCTTAACGTCGCTCACCCGTCTTTATCAGTGACCCGTATAAAATAAACAAATAAAGAGCCCTGTTGAGCTAAACCTATAACACTGACTAACAAAAAAAAACTTTTTTTTTCTTTCTCTAACATTTCTATGTTTTTCTGGTCAATTTTAATGCGCTGTTTTTAAATCTGCAAACCGTTTTTCTCTATCAGGTCGGGATCTCTAGAAATACGCAATTGAAGTTTTTTAACAACGCATACAGTATTACAACATATTCGTACAAGAAGTATAACAGTTATGTAGGCTTGAATTTCTTTGCAGTCGACTTTCGTCGGTGAATGGCATGTGGTACATCGCGATGAAGCATCCAACAATAATCGGCAAGCATGGTCACACTCCACCGTCCTTGATAACGTGACTCCATTACGGCGATATCTTGATGGAATCGTTCTCCATGTTCATCGCTGACTTCGCCAAGGTTGTCAGGGAAAAAGTCAAGATGCGAATCGAGCAAATGGATTTTGAGGGACATGTTACAGCCCATAATTCTGTATGCATCTATGCACTGCTTAACAATATGCAACATAGTCGACAGATTTGTGATTTCCCAGAAAGTTATCGACGATCGATTTGAATGCCATCCATGCGCGAAGTTCACTACCATGTAACAAGTTCTCGAATTGTTTGTCTGCAATAACTTTCCTAATCTGAGGTCCTACAAAGATACCTTCCTTTATCTTTGCATCGCTAACTTGCGGAAACTTTTCTCGAAGATAAGTGAAAGCTTTGCTCGTTTTATCTAACGCTTTTACAAAATTCTTCATAAGCCCCAACTTTATATGTAACAGTGGTAAAATGAAGCTGTCTTTGTTAACTAATGGCTCGTGTATTACATTTTTATGCCCGAGCTGCATACGATCCCGGATAGGCCACACCTTTCTTGCATAATGTTCCTGTCTGTTGCGGCTGTCCCATTCACATCGGAAGCAACAAAATTTAGTATACCCAGTCTGCATGCCCGTGAGAATTGCAATGACCTTTAGGTCTCCACAAATCCGCCATTGGTAGTCATTGTACTTTATTTTTTCCAAACGTATAGCCATATTGTCATAAGTTTCTTTCATATGAACAGAGTAGGCGACTGGAATTGATGAAAATAAATTTCTGTTATGCAATAACACGGCTTTTAGACTAGTCTTGGAAGAATCGATGAAAAATCGCCATTCGTTGACTATGTGCTCATGACCGTTTACATCTTTGCAGTAGCAAATGTCATCATCCATCTCAAAGTATTGAACAAGTTCTCTGTATCTATGACGAAATTTAGATATCGGAGTATTGGGCGCTAAAAGATTCCAATCTTTGAGTCGCGAACCGAGTAATTCCGCTTGTCCTTTGATAAGAGCGAGATCACGTATTAGATCTGAAAGTTCTGAATGGTTAATTAAGTAAACACCATCATTCACCGGTATGTAATCTGAGTCAGAATTAGTGTCTAAAGCAGGTAAACTATCACTTTCTGATGGTTCATTCACGTCCAGCGGATATTGTTCTGATGGTACTTGGATCGGACACGTGATTGGATCATGAGGCACTGGTTTCGAAACCGATTTAATATTTGGATAAACCACAGACTTTCTAGTTTTAAAAGTGAAACCATGGATATTTGTCAAGCAGTAGTAACAATCAGTAGTGTGATTTGTTTGTTCACGCCATATTACTGGCACTCCAAAAGGCATCGACTTATGCTTCGGCGATTTTCGTAACCAACCTGCCAATGTATCGAACAAACTGCATTTGGCTTCCAAGATTTATTTGCATCATCAACTTTCGAATCGAAATAAAGTTCATATGCTTTCTTTAGTAATGGTGTAAAGTTTTTCTGGTCAACACGATCGGTAAAACATCCGCACACGTAACAGAACAGATCAGCCGAATTTCTACAACTTCTTGAAGCCATATTTTGCTCAGAATTATTTCAAAATACAGTAACTATTTGAAAAATCGCGTAACATATGTCATGCATCTTTTAGCAGTATAAAAAGTAGAATTATGTTGCTTTTTATTAATTTTTAATAAGTTATATAGTAAAAATGAAACGGAGCAAATAATGGTTTCCCAAAAATATATTTATTCACAAATATCTTAAGAACCCGACGTGATAGAGATAAACGGATTTCAGATTTGAAATCAGCGCAAGAAACTGACCTAAGAACACTTATGCTTATATAAGAAAGAAAAATGTTGTTTGTCAGTGTAATAGGCACAATCGTTATGAATTTTAATCATAACAGTGTACAATGTAGAAGAAAAAGATCATTTTCTTTCCTCTACTGTTTTATGAATTTGTTCCAGATGATGATCATATTGGTCATACCTCTGACCTTGTCAGATTTAAATGACCTATTTTCAATCACCTTACTATATAACCTGTAGCAAAACGGGCAGGAACCACTCTGGAAATTTCCCTGTATTTAGTAATCTTTAGAATTTATCGTGTTTATATATTTCTAAATCTGAGATTCACACTGGGGGAATTGCTTAGTTTATTCTGAGATGAAAAAGAAACTAACCAATCTTCTGAAAAAAGAGCCAATCAAACACAGAGGAGCAAAAGGGAGACATGAAAAAAGGAGATTCAACTAGAGACAGATTAAACCAGTCAGATTAATGTGAGGGAGATTCAATCAAACTCAGGCTCAATAAAATCTTACGGAATGGGAAACTATATAATCCTGTGTCAGATTCAATTCTGGACTCTCAAAATTTCATAACTGAGAAGACATCCAACGGACTGACCTACACTTGTAGGAGCCACATAGTCACAGCCCATAGCTGAGAAAAACTAACCTGCTTTGTGAGTCAACTTGCATAGTGATAAGCTCAGATCCGTAATATTGTGGTGTTGTGGAAACTGATTAATATTTAACATTGATGTTATGATTGACTTTGATTTACATGCTTGTGTTTTATCTTAGTACTCCTAAAACTACGCAACAACTGAAGTTGGTCTCCAGCTGAATATAACCTGAACCGATCCTGAACAGCATTGATGCAGCTAGAGTCCTTATCAGGAACACTTAACTCTTTCCGTCCACAGTGGCGCACCACGCGCCAGATAGGACTTCCGTTTGGACCAATGACGCGTGGCGCGCCAGTGCGATATATGTCGAGTTTGAACGAAAAGTTATAAATACCTAGCAACTAGCTGGTTTTTAAATCATTTCATTACATCTAGGACATGTTTATGGACGTTTGTGAGCGAAAAACAAATTTGTGAAGCTAAAATTGTGTGTTTTATATCCATTTCTATTCCTTTGTTTACATACAAAATGGATCGAGAATCTTCAGACCAATGACGCATGGCGCGCCAGTGTGATATATGTCGAGTTTGAACGAAAAGTTATAAATACCTAGCAACTAGCTGGTTTTTAAATCATTTCATTACATCTAGGACATGTTTATGGACGTTTGTGAGCGAAAAACAAATTTGTGAAGCTAAAATTGTGTGTTTTATATCCATTTCTATTTCTTTGTTTACATACAAAATGGATCGAGAATCTTCTTCTAAACACCTGCTTTCGGCTGAGCAAGCACGACGCTAATTTCTCAGTGGACAGAAGATAACTCGAGCGACACGGATTTTAGAAGTTAGGTTTAGTAATTCCAATGAAGACATTGTAAAGACTTTGTGTCAGAATATTCATGAAAGTGATCATTCTGAGGGCGATGTCGATCACCTGATTGAACATGCATCAGGTAGGGCTGGTATAAAAAGAGCAAAACTTTCAGTCACTAAAGGAGAAGGATAAAGAGGCAAAAACACCATTGTGACCAAAAGTAAAGCTATGAGAACTGCCACAAGTCTAGAGGCAGGTGCATCCTCACAAGATGTCCCAGAGTGGTTAGAAATTGCTGAGGGGATGACACAAAATGCATTTCGATTTTGTCCAAAGAGAACACCAGGTGTGACTGAGGGGTTTGACCTGTCAACCCCATTGAAATGTTTCAGTGTTTTGTTTACAGATGAGGTTCAAGATTTCATGTTCCAGTGCATCAATGATTATACCAGACTCAAATCTATTCAAAATAACCCTGCGAAACAATATTCATTGTATTCTCGGTGGACCAAAGTCACACACCATGAACTTGATAAGTTTATTGCTGTCCTAATAAATATTGGGATTCAGAAAAGACCATGCATTCGCAACTACTGGTCTACATCTGCAGAATTTTATACTCCTTGGTTTCTTCAAATGTTTTCAAGAAGTAGATTTGAAGCATTATATCATACAATGCTTCATGCCTCTGATGAAAATTCACAAGGAAAAGAAAAGATTTTATGAACATGTTGTTGCAAAAATTTCAGAGTGCCTTTTACCCATTCCAAAATCTCAGTTTGAATGAAGTGGTAATAGGGTATAAAGGCAGATGGCAATATAAGCAGTATAATCCAAGGTTTTCCTTGTATCTTCTCAGGCCAAAGTGGAAGCACATTGTCAAACCAAAAATGATAGAATATAGTTGGTGTAAATAATATTAGTCATAGTTGTTTGGTATTTACAGAAATTTGTGGTGTAGGAAAAAAATCATATAAATTATATATTTGAAGTGATTGTGGTAAAATGTGTTGTGTTTCAAAATGGATGTGCACTGATATTCTGAGATTTTTCTGCTATGGATTAAACTGGAGCTGACATATGTGAGTACAGTTTATTTATCTTTTTTCCAGTTATTTTTGATTAGGTCTACACTTCACATAACATGACAGACTCTTTTCCTACATCAAATAATTATCTACAGCATTTCACAAGATTCTTCAGTCAATTTCCCACATGTTGATGTATAACATCAACACCTAGTTAAATAAAATGTGTATCTACTGCCTGTTTTTAAAATATAACCTGAAGAGAAAAATTGCACATATTTTGAGCGGTTGTTTTTACAAACATATGTGGTTTTGAGAACAAAAATAAAAAAAATTACATCTATGAAGTGATAGTGATAAAAGTTTCTAGATATGTTTCAAACTAAATGTGCACTGATATTCTTAATATTTTATTGCCATATATTAATTGGGAGCTGAAATATTTAAGTTTAAGTATGCAATTTTATTTTATTTTTTAAACATTTTTAAAATCAAGTCTACACTTCACAAGACATAACACACCTATTCATATCAATTAATTATATGAATCAATTCATAAGATTCTCCAGTCAATTTCACACATTTAAATGTATAACATAAACACCTAGTTAAATAATATGTGTATCTACTGCCTGTTTTTTTAATATAACCTGAAGAGAAAAATTGCACACATTTTGAGCGGTTGTTTTTACAAACATATGTGGTTCTGAGAAAAAAAATCATAAAAATTACATCTATGAAGTGATGGTGATAAAAGTTTCTAGATATGTTTCACACTAAATGTGCACTGATATTCTTAATATTTTATTGCCATACATTTATTGGGAGCTGAAATATTTAAATTTAAGTATACAATTTTATTTTATTTTTTAAACATTTTTAAAATCAAGTCTTCACTTCACAAGACATAACACACACCTATTAATATCAATTAATTATATGAATCAATTCATAAGATTCTCCAGTCAATTTCACACATTTAAATGTATAACATAAACACCTAGTTAAATAATATGTGTATCTACTGCCTGTTTTTTTAATATAACCTGAAGAGAAAAATTGCACACATTTTGAGCGGTTGTTTTTACAAACATATGTGGTTCTGAGAAAAAAAATCATAAAAATTACATCTATGAAGTGATAGTGATAAAAGTTTCTAGATATGTTTCAAACTAAATGTGCACTGATATTCTTAATATTTTATTGCCATACATTTATTGGGAGCTGAAATATTTAAATTTAAGTATACAATTTTATTTTATTTTTTAAACATTTTAAAAATCAAGTCTTCACTTCACAAGACATAACACACACCTATTCATATCAATTAATTATATGAATCAATTCATAAGATTCTCCAGTCAATTTCACACATTTAAATGTATAACATTAACACCTAGTTAAATAAAATGTGTATCTACTGCCTGTTTTTAAAATATAACCTGAAGAGAAAAATTGCACACATTTTGAGCGGTTGTTTTTACAAACATATGTGGCTTTGAGAAAAAAAATCATAAAAATTACATCTATGAAGTGATAGTGATAAAAGTTTCTAGATATGTTTCAAACTAAATGTGCACTGACATTCTGAACATTTTATTGCCATACATTAATTGGGAGCTGAAATATTTAAGTTTAAGTATACAATTAAAAAAAAAATTTTTAACACTTTTTTAATCAAGTCTACACTTCACAAGACATAACACACACCTATTCATATTAATTAATTATATGAAGCAATTCATAAGATTCTCCAGTCAATTTCACACATTTAAATGTATAACACAACTACCTACTGAACTTATGTATTTGTCCACTGTCTGTTTTTAAAACCTCACCTGTCTGAAAAAATTGCATCCATTTTCGGGCCTGGGTAAAACCCAAAAACAGCCTGGGGGGGAATGAGTTAATACTAGCTATAAAAGCTTTCAGTCTATTTTTTTTTAGTGCTAGTTTTAATGATGTGTGCATAAGAGTTCGTCTTCTATTTCTTCTACGTCCTCTTCTTTGTCTTCATTTCATTGCATTAGACGCAAATTCTTCTCCTCCTTCATTAAAATTTTTTTTTATGTAATGTTTTTTAAAGGGAAACCACTTTGGAATAACTAAGAACCAAAGGGAATTAATTAAAATGGAATTTAGAAAAAATTTTAAATGATGTCCAGTCTTTCGATGTATTTTACTGATTGTATGACATGCTTCTCTGAGTAACATGACCACGGCTTCATGACTATGTTGTCAAAATGAGGACTGAACAATAGTGGCCTGTCATCATAAAAGGATCATCTTGGTTGTAGACAACAGCTACCATAGTCTGGTGCATATATTTGCAGGTTCCTACCACAGAGAGAGTCAAAACCAAGCTGCAGAGTGTGGGTAAAGGACCACCTCTGAATCGCTTGGTAGTAGCATCGTGCCTCTACCTGTCCAGGTGAATTAACTCCCTTGGGAAGTCCACACCTGATCAATGACAGAAGTGTTTGTAGAGAAAGAAACTGAAGGAGATAAGTACTGCTTCATTGAAGAAATAAAACCAAAAGTCACCAAAATGGCCGATATGATGTTAAAAGACT
This sequence comes from Oreohelix idahoensis, assembly GCA_024509875.1. Lineage (NCBI taxonomy): Eukaryota > Metazoa > Mollusca > Gastropoda > Stylommatophora > Oreohelicidae > Oreohelix > Oreohelix idahoensis. The sequence goes on along the minus strand of JAMPIV010000002.1, from coordinate 399,666 downwards.
TTAACAATTTATTAACTTCCAGCTTGTGATATTGTGAATACCTATCTGTAACTTTTACTAAATTTGTATTTTAATTATTAAAGTGTACTGATATAGTTTATAAATTGCAGTTGATTTATTTTGTTTAAATTCCAGTTACAGTTCAAATGTTTGTCATGTATGGAATTCAAAGAATATTTAATATTTTAAAATCTGTAGGGATAACTAATGGGCTGCATTTCACATCAACTATTAAGCATCTAAAAGTGGAAAAACATCTAAAATTGGATATAGACTTTGTCTTTTACAAAACAAAATTAATCAAATGATTTCAAAGTATTTTTGTGTCTGCTCAAAAATTGGACACTCACCTCACAGTACACTTACATCTGAAATGTTAGCCTCAACATTTTGTGTTGCCTGATAAATAAAAAATAATGAAACTTGAAACTGACATAATTCTTATAAAAGGAGAAGGCATTTGGCAGCACAACTACAAAATGTTAATCTATTTTTTTTATTATAATATTGTGAATATGCAATTTAAAGAAAATAATAATACTGTCTAATCTTCTTCTTCGATCCTTAACCACCGACCGTCAAAGCAGTCAGTGGCCATCACGCCTAGTGGCGTCTTGTAGGGCAACAACAAATTGATTCCACTTTGCACGGTCGGTGGCCATCCTTCGTACAGTGCCCCAACTCTGGTTCATTCTTTGCATCTCAGCCTCCACAGTCCTCCGCCAAGTTGTTTTTGGTCCGGCCTCTCTTTCGCTTTCCTTCAGGGGTCCAAAGCATAGCTGTTCTTGTGATGGCATCGGGGTCTCTTCTGAGGACATGACCAACCCAGCTCCAGCGTCTGCCAGCTATGATGGTGTGCATGTCCTCTTGCTTGCTACGAGTAAGCAGATCTTGGTTGGTGATGGTATTCGGCCAAAAGATGCGGTGAATTTTTTTTAGGCATGTTGTGTGAAAAGAGGACAATTTTGACATTTCCTTCTCTGTGACTCTCCAGCATTCCGCACCATAGAGAAGCACAGAAAGCACGCAACTCTGGTATAATCTTAATTTTGTGCTTGTGCTGTATTGGGAGGACTTCCAGATGTTATTTAGGCTAAAGAAGGCTGTTCTTGCCTTATTCATTCTGATGTTGATGTCTTTGCCTGCCCCACCGTCTACTATGCTTCCTAGGTATCTGTCTGTACCAATTGCTGATTCCTTACTGATATGGGCTCAGGGTTGCTCACATTGAGCGTCATGACCTCAGACTTCTTTAAATTGATGTTCAAGCCCACCTGCTGGCTAAATTTATTAAGTCTATCCGTTTTTTCCTGGATGTGTTGATGTGAATGTGCCAGCAGTGCAATGTCATCTGCATATTCCAGATCTTCCAATGTAGAAAATGTAGTCCATCTTATTCCTCTTGGACTGCCCTCTGTTGTCTGGCGCATCACCCAGTCTATGACTGTTAAAAAAAGAGTGGTTGATAAGGGGCATCCCTGTCGTACTCCTGTCTTCACCTCGAAGGTTAGGTTGCTCTGCCCAACACTACACGTAAAGTTGGCATAGAGGCTTTTTATGATTGCCACTATGCAGCTTGGAATTCCATAAGCCCTCAGTATTTTCCATAAACTGTCCCTATGTATGCTGTCAAAAGCCTTTTCAAAATCAACAAAATTTATGTAAAGCTGTCTTTGCCATTCTGAGCACTGCTCTATAATGTTCCTGAGAGTGAATATATGGTCTACACATCTTCTGTTCTTTCTAAATCCTGCTTGTTCTTTCCTCAGTTTGTAGTCTACTGCCTTTGAAATTCTCTGTATAATTATCCTGCCTAGTATTTTGCTGGGAACTGAGAGAAGAGTGATTCCTCTCCAATTATTGCAGTCTGCAAGATCTCCTTTTTTGGGCAATTTGACAATTATTCCTTTGTTCCACTCTGATGGTGTTGTCCCCGTTTTCCACACTTGTGCAAATAGTGGTTCTAATAGTTCTGCTGCTAGCTCAGGGTCTGTCTTAAATAGCTCTGCATTTAAGTTATCATGGCCTGGAGCTTTACCGTTCTTTAACCCTTTGATTGCTGTGATGATTTCTTCTTTTCGTGGAATGTCTGTATTTACATCTAGATCGTTTTCAGCCTCAGGAACATTCAATTGTGTCTCTGGTATTTCCTTGTTCAGAGTTTCTCTGAAGTGCTCTGCCCATCTTGTTTCCTGTCCCTCTGCTGTCTTGATGAGATTTCCTTGCTTATCTCTTACTAATGTAATATTGTTTGCACCTTGTTTTCCGCTGATGAATTTAGTTATTTTGTATACTGTGCTTTGTTCATTTCTCAGTGCTGCCTCTTCTGCCTGTTTTGCAAGATCGTCTAGGAAATTCCTTTTGTTGGCTCGGGTTTGGCGTTTAACTTCCCTGTCCAGCTGGCTGTACTGTTCGCTATATAGTTGCTTTAACCTGGGGGACTGTCTAATCACTTTCCTTTAACTCTTTGACTCCAGACCAACGCTCTGAGCGTTGCAAAATTCAACACGCCGTGCCAGAGCAACGCTCAGAGCGTGGTTTTTAGTTTATCACGAATAAACCCTAAAAATCGTCCGTTTAATGCAGTTCATATATTAAAACTCGTAGAATGACTTCCGCTACTATTTAAACAACTAATTTGACTTTAGTTAATCAGCACATGTGCGTGTTTTGATGTTATTATCACAATTTTTGTGAAGATTCGCGTGTTTACGTTTTTCGTTGTTTTTGCTAGAGAAATATGTCACGCTTTATATTTACATTTTCTAAGTCTCCTAAGCAAATAATTGTGTCAAACTACTTTGAAACATTGCTGACATTGATGATGATTGTTTGGTAGTCACAGTTTGTTGTCAAAATACGGAATATATGCAGAAAAGCTAGACACACTAGATTTAGTTGATGAGTGGGCGTAGTCATATTCTGGCCGATCAAAAAGCAACAAAACTAGACCTACCGTAACATCTAATCACTAGTTCTTGGTAGAAGATGAAGCTAGGGATACTATTAAAACATTAAACAAGAGTAAAAAAGTATTTATATGACGTTATTCTTATTTATTTGTTTGAAAATTACGTAATGCACGATTGCATAATTTATTTTTTTCTTACAAAGAACCACGGAAAAACTGGTGCGAATAACACTAAATGTACTAATTTTGGCCATAAGCATGTTTTTTTTACTTTGTATATGGATTAACTTGACGTTTGAAGACTAAAAAGAAAGTTTTATTGTCTACGACATTAATTTGTCTTTTGTAAGATCGTATTCAACAGTCAACTTTTTAGCGTTTTTCAATTTTACATGCAAAATGATTAAATTATACCGAACATACTTGTGTTAATACTATCACAGACATTATATATTTGAATTCTCTATCCATTTCCCTACAGTTTGGTATATAATAAGTACATGTTCAAAGGAAAATTCACAAACAAATTTAGACTGAAAGATGAACACTTCACTCTATAAAATTCTGCCCGCAAAAAAAGTCTGGCACAGCGTGCAAAATAACTCTGGAATGAATGAGTTAAAACTATTTGCAGCTTGCTTTAAAAGTGTTCACATTTCATAAGAATAACAACAGTAAGAGTTGAATATTCAGCAGCAATATAGCAGATTATTTGCCAGCTGTATATACTTTGAGTGTATTAAGATTATTATGTGAGTATAAAAATTAATTGTCAGAAAGAAATTCATTTAGGTAAGTCTCATAGTCAAATGGAAATTAACAATTATTCTGGTGACCTGATGATGCATGGAGCAATTAGTAGTGCATGTGTATATAATTAACATTATTCAGAAAAAACAAAACAAAGAAACCTAACAACAAATGATAGTTACATGTGAAATATTTTACCAGATTTGTTAGTTTAAATTGTGTTTGCTGTATTAAGATTTTTATCAAGAATTAATCAGAAAACTTACTTCAAAATCTGTATTTATTTCCTGTTTTATTTGCTGATCCAGGAATCTGATCTTCTTGTCCATATTTCCTGCAGTTTGGAAAGAAACAGTGGTTATATGTGAATAAATGAACACAACCAGTAACATGTTGGTGTGCTGAGATACTGCTACGCAAGAAACATCATTCAAAGTTCTTTGTGATGCGAAAGAAATATTACAGTCAGAAAGTGTTTATCTTGTTGGTGTCAGTGATAGATGCTTTGTAGGAATCCATTATACTTGGCTGTAGTGTTGTGATTAGTGTGAGCAATAGCTGAGTTAAGTTTAGTTTGTTATCAGTGTGAAGCCATTTTACTTGACTGTAGTGTAGTGATTAGTGTGAGCAATAGCTGAGTTAAGTTTCTCATCAGTGTGAAGCCATGTTACTTGGCTGTAGTGTTGTGATTAGTGTGAGCAATAGTTGAGTTAAGTTTCTTATCAGTGTGAAGCCATTTTGTTTGGCTGTAGTGTTATGATTAGTGTGAGCAATAGCTGAGTTAAGTTAAGTTTAATTTGTTATTAAAGACCTTTTGTTCCTCAAGAAGCAAAAGCATTCACAAACACATGCAAAGTCTTTCCGTCACGTGCCATCAGCTCCAGTTCTTTCCACATCATTCTCACTTCACTCTACAGTTATCTTGTCCATGTGTTTGTTTGGGACTACCTCTGCCTCTTTTTCCATGGGGATTCCAGATCAAGGACTGCCTTACAATGCTGTCAACAGGCTTTCTTAGTGTGTGTCTTTTCCCTCGTCAGCATCTTCTCATCTCTTGTTCCACTGGCACTTGGCTAGTTCATAGTTCCACATTAGTGACCTTGTCATATTATTTCAATCCTTCTATTCTATGCAAGCACCCATTTATGAAAGTCAGTAGCTTTGCCGTTGTTATTTTTGGTGTTCTAAATGCTTCAGAGCCATACAACAGGACAGACTTGACATATGAGTTGAAGATTTTTTGTATGTTTTGGACTTGATCTCCATGTTTCTCAATGCAATGAAAGCTTTTCTTATTTTGATTCTGATATCACAGTCTGTCCCTCCGTCTATATTGCTGCCATGATATGTGTATGATTCTACATCTTGTAGCAGTGTTTCATCAAGTTCAACCTAGTTTATTTCTTGCATTTATTCTCATTATCATAGCCTTTTTCCTGTTTAGTGAGATTCCACCGGGTTCCATTTCTGTTGTTAAAGTTTTAAACCCAAACTATTGCTAGTAAGAAAAGAATTGGAGACATTCCTGACGTATTCCAGTTCTTATTCCAAACTGTTTAGTAAGTCTGCATGTCATGTCTTCATAGGTTTTCTTTATTAAGTTAATAATCTTCTGGGGACTCCATAATGCCTCATTAATTTCCAAAGTGATTCTCTGTCTACACTGTCAAATGCCTTTTCATAACCCACAAATCCAATGTACAAAGGTGAGTTCCATCCTCATATTTCCTTTGGCTGCAGCTTCCTCTGCTTCCCTTGATAACTCCTCCATACATTTCCTCGTCTCTTTATTTAAGTTTCTTCTTACTTCATTGTTTGCATCTATCTACACTTAGTGAGCCTTGGCTTTGGAGCTTCTGGTTTTGTACATCGACACAGTATAAAATATGTATACTGGTGTCTTAGTCTTCTTGACCAGGAGAGAGCGAGAGAAGGATGAGACACTGACTCATATCTAAGGTATGATATCCACTATTGTTACTTTCACCACCTTGGAAAACAGTACAAGCAATAACAAACTTGAGTAGTCTTACAATCTCTATTCAATCTATTGACAATAAAGTACAGAACTGACAATAAGATAACACTACCAGTGAAATGTGCTAAGTTTTGTGTAAGATTCGGTCTGTGTGTTCATTGGATGTCATGTGTGAAGGACATTGGACATTATGTGTGAAGGACACATTTGTCCATTTTTGTATCATAGGATTAAGCATGGTGTGACCTTAAATCTGCATGCTAGTGTGGTAATCAGACGATGTGACAGAAGTGATAACTGAAGGCGAAAACGATCTTGCTCACGGAAATCTAACCTGGCTTACCCAAATATCTATCAATGCAAAGAATAATTACGTTGGCCACATCCATATGGCTTAAATAACAATTTAGTGATGCAGTAGTTAGGAATACTGCATATGTGAAGTCTTATTTGAGGCCATGTGATGTAGGCGAAAAGATTGTTTGCCGGATCGATGGGCATTTGAGCAGAGGTGGGGACATGGCCCATGTTGCCCAATTTCAACCCAATCCACCCGCTATTGAAGTGTCATGAAAAGAGAAAAAAACAGGAACATGTTCTGAAATGAAAGCCTGGCAAAAAAAATAAAAAAGACAACACAGAGAGATGTTACTGGACGCTAACATGGGGCATGGAGCGAAGTCAGTAAGAGAATTGATAAATAGCACTGATAGGAACTTGTAGACGGACATGATCACCTACATCAGCGAGCACAGTACTTGAAGAAGATTAGCTGAAACAAAGCACCATGGGCTGTGTGTTGCTTTTAGCCCAAATGTCTATTTTTAAGTAAGAATTCGATTACAGGTTTATAATGGGTAAGTTGGAAGTTTATTGTTTGTTATTTTTTAAATGCATAATGTGTTGTGGTTTTTTTTTTTTAAATCGGATTTATTATGATCAAAAAGGTGGGGAAAGGGGTAGGGTTAGAGTCAGGGATAATGTTAACCAACATCTTTGTTTATGTGCATTCCTAAATGGGTTGACCTATTTTTTGCGCATGAGTGAAACTTTGGATGTGCTAATGGCAGCAGTGCATGGTTAGTTATCATTGCAGACGAAAAAAGAGATGACGTGCGAAAAATCTGGGCCAAATAGTTATCTATTCTGCAGCCATTTGAGTCAGCCATGTCATTAGGAGTTAGGATTAGAGTTGGGTTTAGATTTCTAACATCTTTGTTTATGAGCGTTCCCATTCAGGTTGACCTATTTTTGTGCATGCGGCATTTCTGCACATGTGCAAATCATCAAATGTGCTTATAGTAGCAGTGCATAGTGAGTTATCATTGCAGACAAAGTTTTTGTGTTATGTTTAGCATTTCTAAAACTAAACTCAACTCGATAATCCTAATCCCTAATGATACAGCTGACTGAATTGGTATATATCGATTCTGGTGAAATGGAGGACACATCCCACATGCTTAATTTTGTATGTTCCTCAAATACTAGAAGTAGTAGCCCCCTTCAGTTATAACTGACAATGGGAATGCGCCCCTGAGGTGACAGCCCTCTGCTACTTATTTTCCAGGGATTCCTCTTGGCGTGTTCTTTTATCAACTCCGCCAATGCCGGTCCCAAGCCCGGATGAAAAAGGAGGAGGGCGGCCTGCATGGAGGCCGTAAGGAGGCAGCCCCTCCACCATGCAAAGGCACAACAGGCCAATCACCTGTTTGCTTTAAATCATGATTACGCGAACTACAAGAGAGAAAACCGGACTGATTCTAAAGGCGAAGAACTGGAACGGACTACGGACTACGACTTATGGAACTTGGAACACAAGAAGTATAAATGGGAAGGAAGAGGAGCTGGTGGAAGAGATGAGGAAAGCAAAACTAGAAATCCTGGCTATAACGGAAACGAAGAAAAAAGGACAAGGAGTCATGGATCTCGATGGCAACACGTTGCTCTACAGTGGTGTACCCATATCTGAAAGAGCTAAAGGGGGCGTGGGTTGCATTGTGGCCCAAAATCAAAAAGATAGTATCAAGGGATGGAACTTTGTCTCGGAGCGCATTATGGTTGTAAAACTAAAAGAAGGAGAAACCATAGTCAACCTGGTCATAGTGTATGGGCCAAATGAGGATGAGAGAGCAGAGGTCAAGGAGGAATTCTTCGAGCTGCTTCAAAGGACAGTGGATGACTGCCTAGATGAAGTTATTATGCTCGGAGATTTTAATGCCAGAGTTGGAAATGACCATGCTAGATGGGGTGGAGTTATCGGAAGATATGGAGAAGATACTCTCAATGACAATGGAAAGCGACTCCTTAGATTCTGCAGTGAGCAGAATCTGATCATTACAAACACAAAGTTCCCCCATAAGCGCATACATGCATACACTAGATGTGAACCAACCAAGAATGAGAAGTCAGTGATCGACTATGCCATTGTTCGGAGAAGCTCATTCAGATATGTCCGAGATGCAAGAGTCTGGAGGGGGCCAGAGATTGGAAGTGATCACTACCTGCTAACAATCAAACGAACAACTGAAAGAGTTGCTCAGCCTAGGAACTGCCCAACATCACGCAAGAAACCAAGTAAACGAGCAGGAGAAATGAGCATTAGGACCTACAAGCTGAGAGAGCCAGAAATTAAGACCAGATATCAGGGGCTTATTGCTACAGCAGTGAGCAACACAGAAGAATGACCTGATGACTTGGAAACCCTCTGGAATAAATTCAAGGATATCATAAAGACAGCTGCTGCAGAAGCATGCAGTGAAGTCCGACTTGGGAACCAGAGAAAGAGGACACCTTGGTGGACAGAGGAAGTCAAAGAGAAAATAAGAGAGAAGAAAATGGCATGGAAACAATACTTAGGAGCTAAAAACACAACAGGACAAATGGAAAAATATAGAGAATATGTGACACTCAGAACAGAAGCAAAGAACAAAGTGCTAGCAGCAAAACAGAAGTCCTGGGAAGAATTTGGAGAAAAGCTAGAAAAAGATGCACAAGAAAACCAGAAATTGTTCTATAAGACCCTAAAGAACATGAGGAAAGAAAAACAATGCCCTCTCAAATTTATAAAGGACAAGCAAGGCAAATTGCTTACTGCCCCGAAGGAAGTAATGGAAAGATGGAAAGAATATTTCTCAGAACTCCTGGATGGTGAGCATGATGAAGCATCAGAAATGATAACCACTAGCACAGAAGAGAAAACCAATGATGGTGAAGATGACATAAAGATGGAAGAACTGAGGGCAGCACTAGAGAAAATCAAGATGGGCAAAGCAGCAGGGCATGATGGTATAACACCAGAAATGGTTAAGTACATGGGAGCATCAGGCGACCTATTACTCTTAAAGGTCCTACAGGCAGCATGGTGCAACAAGACCATACCAAAGGATTGGGAGATTGCCATCATAACACCAATTTTCAAAAAGGGTGACAATCGACAATGTGGAAACCATAGAGGCATATCCCTTCTCAGTGTCCCTGGTAAAATCTACTCTAGAATCCTAGAGCAGAGACTCCGACGCCTAGCTGAGCCACAATTGGATGAGGTCCAGTGCGGATTCCGAGCAAACCGAAGTACTCAAGACCTAATCTTCACACTCAGACAGCTGAGTGAAAAGGCCCTTGAGTATAAGAGTGAGATCCATCTTTGTTTCATAGATCTGGAAAAGGCGTTTGACAGGGTCCCCTGGAGCAAACTTTGGGACTGTTTGGCAAGGAAGAATATTCCAGCACCTCTGATTCATGCTATACAGAGCTTCTACAAGTCTTGCAGAAATTATGTGAGGACAGCAAACCATAAGTCAGAAGAGTTCAGGACCACCACTGGTGTAAGACAAGGTGATATCCTATCACCTTACCTCTTCATACTCCTTATGGACGATGTCATCAAGGCATGTAAGGAGAGAACAAGAAAGTATTCAGTGGGGTACTGGAAGATGAGACAGGTCTATATTTCGGAGCTGGCATTTGCTGATGATGTTGCCCTGATTGCTAAATCAGAGGCACATCTCCAATCCAACCTGCAAGTCTGGAAGGAAGAGCTGGAGAAGAGAGGGATGGTCATAAGCAGCTCTAAAACAAAATCCATGGTGATATCACGAGAAGAAAGAAAACATCAGATTAAGTTGGGAGAACAGGTCCTGGAGCAGGTCGACCACTTTAAATATCTCGGAGCTATTATAGACCGAAAGGGAGGCATCAAAGAAGAGTTGGCCACTCGAAAAGCAGCGGCTGGGAGACTTTTTCAGGCCATAAATCGTGGATTCCTCAGCAAGAAAGAGGTTGGTAAGAAAACGAAGATGGCTGTATACCGCTCCACCTATGTCCCAGTCTTGACATATGGATGCGAGTCGTGGGCAATGACTACAACCCACAAAAGCCAGATCCAAACCTCAGAAATGAGGTATCTGAGGAAAGTGGTTGAAGTAACAAGAAGAGACATGGTCCGCAACCAGACGATCCGTCAAGGCCTAAAATCCCATCCGCTGCAGACCCAAATAGAACAGTCCCAACTAAGATGGTTTGGCCATGTCTGCAGAATGGGAGAAGATCGGCTACCACGACAAGCATGGGAAACAAAGAGCCAGGGATCCAGACCTCCAGGACGACCCAGAGTCCGCTGGGAGGACAACATTAGACAATCTTTGAAGGACCGAGGACTAGAATGGAACCAGGCCAGGAAGAAGACAGCTGATAGAATGGTCTGGCGCTCTCTCTTCCAAACCTCTACACCTCACGGTAGAAGGGGAACGACTAAGTAAGTAAGTAAGTGTTCTTTTATCTTCTGCTTGTTGTGAGAGTTTCTTTTTGCCAAAACTAACGTGAAACTGTAGGGAGCATCACCACTTGGTGTGATCGGCAGCTTAATCCTTCTAGGTTGCTGGATTTACGTCTGGTCTACCCTTTGAACTTCAGCTGCAGTCACCGGACTGTTCTTTTACCATCTGTCAGTTGTGTTCCTCTCTGTCTATAACCAAGCCTGTTTTACAGACAGGGGGTATGACGTGTTGGTGTTGTGGATTCTCTCCCTTGCTTCACCCTAGTCCTGGTGAATTCATTTTTCATGAAAGCAGCGACCATTGCAGTTTTAGTCTCTTGACCTAGCAAAATCTCTCATACCTTAAGATTGTTGTGCATGGTGAAGAGCCACACCCTCCTCGAGGTAGTCCTGGTAACTGAGGGTGTGAACTCCCAGGCTAAACACAATGGATCTAGAGGAGCAAACCTCGATAATAAAACCAGTGCACTACACTGTACACACCCTCTGTGGGTGGGAAGAAGCCAGATGGATACTGAATAACTCTTAGGAGTGGGAACGAGTATGCACTACTTCCTGAAGAGTGGAACCCATCATAAAGGCACTGAGACTCAGGACGTGACAATCCTATAGCCTTCAACTTTTGGTCACATGCCTAGAGACTCGGCGTAACCAGCAGGTAATTTGGTGGTGTGGAATGAGCACTGTGAACCCTACCTTGGCTACGTATCTGAAGGAGACGCAGAAAAACCTCCCTTTATCTCCCCTAGAGCTGGCACAGTACACTTCTGGCTTCTACCCGGGCGTGGGTAGGAAATCCACAGCATCACAATGCCATGAAGATGATTAGATATAACTACATGGCATTGGGCCGAAGGGCGAGAGCCCAAGCGCCGCTGGATCAATGACAACAACAACACATCAATAATGCCAGTTGATTAATTTTTTTTTAACTTACGTATGGAATCACGACAGTTTCAGCACAACGGAAGTGTTACTAGCTTTGACAGAAGTCACCTGGTAAATTATTATTTGTCTGGATTGGCTTTGGATTTTGTTTCATGGTCCAAAAACATAATCTTTGCAACCGATATTTATGCTTTCTAACATTTTGTTTTCAAATAATAACCTTATGTTAGACATTGCTCCGGGTTTTTATTTATGTAGCTCTTTCCCTTAAAGTTCTAATTTAATATAGTTTAGCTTTAATTTGCGCTGCATGGTTTTTAAATACCAGCTCTTTTCTTAGAGACTTAAAAAATGGGGTGTAGGATAAAGAAAGAGGGGTGGTACCTCACGATGAGAGACAGCCATATCCTTAATGGATAGTCAGGATCATATTTGGTTCCCCTCTCTTTATCTAGCTCATGTATGGCTCCACGAATACCGCTTGTGTACGGCGGTGGCCACACCCTGGGCAACAGTCTTGGCTGACTGGCTAAACTTCATGAGTGAAGTAGGAGCCATCTTACTCAATGGAATGTCCACCCTAGTACACAAAAACTGAGGCAGAGGAATGTAAAAAGATCAATGGCCCACAAAGCGAAACAACAAAGTGTGTAGCGCACTAGAGGCTTGTCGGGCATAGTAAAAGACAACGGCTAGCCACCGTGGAAGAGATTGGGGTACTACCACGCACATCCTAAAGAATGTAATGGAATCGCAAAAAAAATATATATATAAGAACCGATATGTAGAGAACTCTTCGTCTTCTGGGGAGAAATCTACTGTACATAAAAAGAGGGAAGAAGCAACTCCTCTAGTGAGTAAGCAAGTACATAATCACGAGTGTTCCTCAATTTCTTTTGAAAGGGAGCATTCTGTGAAAGACCACCTAAAAACTAGTAGGAGCAGCCTAAAAATAGGAACATGAAACGTTAGAACTCTAAACGGAGGAAAGCTAGATAATCTCATTTTAGAGGCAACAAATATGAAACTTGATATACTGGGAGTTGCAGAGGCAAGATTATTAGATACAGGCTATATAAAAAGAGACCAGTGCAAACGCTCAGGTGGAGAAAAACACGAAAGAGGAGTGAGAATGTTAATAAAGAAGGAATTATAAAAAATATGTACAGTATATCGATACTGGACATACAATGACAGAATGATGTTACTGAAAATGAGAGCAAAGCCATTTGACATATCAATCTTACAAACATACGCGCCAACTAAAGAACACAGTGAAGAAGAAGTAGAGGAATACTACGAAGAGCTACAACACACACTTAAACCAGTAAAATCTACAGATGTGTTGATAGTAATTGGTGATATGAATGCAAAAAAAAAAAATAAGAAAAGGGAAATACACGAAACTATTAGGACAGTATGGACTAGGGAAAAGAAATGATAGAGGAGACAGACTTATCCAGTTCTGTGAAGAAAACCAGCTGGTTATATGTAATACCTTTTTTGAACACCACCCAAGGAAACTATACACATGGAAAAGCCCAGGTGATGTAACAAGAAATCAAATTGACTTATCATGATAAAACATAGATTTAAGAACAGTGTCGCAAGCGCAAAGACACATCCTGGCGCTGACATACATTCTAATCACAATCCGGTCGTCTTGAAAGTAAATATAAAGTTAAAAAGAACAGGCAACAGCAGAAAGGAGGAACCCCAGATATAAATATCAGCACTGAAACAACCAGATATAAAACAAAAATATCTTGTCAATGTCAAAAATAAGTATGACAAGTTACTGACAGAAAGCATGGAACAGTACAGAAGAGAAATCCCAGAAGAAAAAGTAGCCACAAAATGGGAATGTTTAAAAACAAGCATACAACCAGCAAATGCAAATTTACCTAAACAGGAGCCTAATAAAAATCAAATTTGGATAACAAATGTCATTTTGAATAAAATGGCACAAAGAAAGAGAACAAAAAACACTCCAGAATATAAAACAATAGACAACGACATACGTACTATGAGTAGACAAGCAAAAGAACAGTGTATAGAAACAAAATGCAAGGAAATAGAAGACATGGAAGCAAAGAACATGATAAGGGATATGCATAAAGAAATTATCAAATAGGTTGAGGTTTGCCCAAGGAGGAGGCTGTATCAAGAATAAAGATAGTGTAATCTTACTTGATGAGAAAGACATATCAAGTAGATGGGCAAAGTACGTAAAAGAACAATTCGAGGACAACAGAGGTAAAAAAAAAACATCACTAGATTCTAATGAAGGCCCAAACATTCTCAGATCAGAGGTAGAGAATGCAATACATATGATAAAAAAGGAAAATCAGCAGGCATGGACAACAACAAAATTGCAATGATAGAAGCCCTGGAGATCTTTGGTATAGATACAATCACAGATCTATGCAACGATGTATACAATACAGGATATATACCTGTCGTAGATTTTTGATAGGAGAATTAAGACTTGGGTTGGTCCCTTCTGAATAGATTAGAATAAGTGATAGTCACAGTGAGAGATAGTAATAGCAATAGATTTCCACGAGTGAGATGGTAGACTGTGATAGAGGCTGTCTCTGAAATCGAGAAATCTTCTCTCTTTCACCTATCTTCTACGACAGATTTAGAGGAGTCAGACAGTCTATACACATATATATATTACATATATATATTCTATCCACTCACGTGCACGCACATACAAGACGACAGTTAGACGTACAGACGTGGGAAAACTATAACAGATGATTATATAGATATTCTAGAACGAGCTGACCAACACGCTGATTAAGTTTAAGGGCAGTTTTAATTATCATCTAAAATCCCATCACAACACATAAAATTACATCAAAGCATATACAAATAGTCATAAAAATCAAGGAATTTCTGCAAGAAATGATAGACCCACAGTTATGATCTTTCCTCGATGTTTAGCCCACAGTCCCGTTAGGAGAACGATGATAGCCCAAAGAGTCACAGATATATATGATTTGGGTCTAATATTTTCCCTTTTTGAAGGTATGAACTGACTTTGATAGCAGTATCTATTCTAAGGAAAAATATAGTTCAGAAACAAAATCTTGCATAAGGAAAGTTACAAAGTGAGCGAATCAAACGAAGAACTCCTTCAGTCTACTTTCACTCGGCTCTTTCATCAGGGCCCTGACTCACACAGCCTTACCTACAATCGTGCCGTTGTTCGCCGTCTGGCGCAAGCTTTAGTGTACACTTCGTTTAATCTGTCTATCTGTGGATGAAGCGGATACCCAGCTCTGCAGATATTGGTTTCATTCACCGTGTCCGGGGAGCGTCCTCTTCAGGCGATCGTTCTTTCTTTACAGATTTAAGTTAATGTCACTTATTCACGAGGTAAGAGTTAGGGTTTCAGCGGGGCACACAGTGTCAGAACACGAGGTTTCCCTTAATTAGGAAGATGACCGGTGGACAACTTCTCTCAACAAATAGTCTTGGTTCACCACACACTTTGTCAACAATGTCGGAAAAGTTAATGTTTATTTTTACTTTCTTCAGCAATTATTCTCGCCATAAGGCAGCATGTACATTAGAGTTTGTGAAGAAATATGATCTGGCTCAAAGGCCCAGTATAAGCATTTATTCTTTAAAAAAAAAAACCGTTAGTGGGATTGGTATTCTATCTCTGAAGGCACACGCTCTGTCAGACAGGTGTTACTTGAAAAACCCACGTGGTTAAAGATATAAAATGTTTATGTTTCTCACAGGTTTGTCTCTGTACTAAACGCCGGCAAAGTTGGGTTACCCCAGTATTCACTGAATAAAGAAAAAAACACATATGAAATATTTTACATATTATGTACTCAATATAACTTACATTTTGAACTGCAAGCGTAGAGCTTGACTTGACGTTTAAACTTTCCCGTGACATAAGTTATATATAAAAATCAATCAACATGAATTGGGAATACGTACGTATTCCGTCAACACTCATGAGGCATCTAGCATTTATAAGTTAGTTTAGAAAAATCATTCTCGTCAGGTTATTTAGCAGTTAAATTAAATTCATTATAGCTTCATGATTTTAAGCTAGAAATTATAATTTATTCTGTTTTTCCACTGTAACTCGTCGACTAGAGAATATAACAGACTTATAAATTAATTCACTCTGCATAACAGAACTAGTGAAGAATAGGCGATTAAACACTTAATCACTCACAAAATATTAGATACTTAATGTAACATTTACCTCAACACAGAACTACGGTATCACAACGAAACTAAGAGATTTCACTTATAAGTTTAAGTATCTAGATGGATCCAAGATGGCGGCGTGGTAGGCCGCACTTTTGTGTTGTGCATTTCATGTCGTCGTTTTGGAGTCTGCATCTGTGGTAAAAGCCCTCATTAATGCTGTATGAGTTTGTGGTGTGTTTGGCACATTTTCTGGATTATGTTGATAAGTATTTTAAAGATGAAAACATCAAGTTTGCCTATCATGTGAGTTCGCTATTTGTGTTGGTACCGAGTAGCCAAGATGGCGGTTTTGTGATGTGTTAACCGGACAGTGTTTCAAAACATTACAGATTTATTGAGGGCTATTGTTACTGCTCCAGGTACATTTTTGTATGTACCTGCAAGGATACTTGGAGAGGAGATGGGCACCGCCAAGCAAACCTCTTGCCCACTGAAATGTTATGATGGAAAGTCAACTCAGTAATAATTTGCCGGATCGGCCGATGCCCGGATTTAACAACGACCGCGCTCTCATTGCCCCTTGAGAGTGATAAGTCAGCGAATGGGGTACAAACACCTGTTTTGAAACTTCCAAGAGAAAATTGTGTTGTTGGAACTTGGAATGTACGCACGCTATATGCGTGTGGAAAAGTCAAAGAACTAACACATGAACTTGTTAGATACTCGTGGGACATCCTGGGCCTAGCAGAAGTCAGATGGACAGGATTAGGTGAATCAATAACGGATGATGGTCACAAAATTTGGTTTAGTGGAGATGAGTCTAAACATCAGCATGGAGTAGGTTTTATCGTACATAAAGATAGATTGAACTCTGTCATCAGCTGCACCCCAATAAATAGCAGGCTTATCACCATTCGTATTGCAGCACATCCAAAGAACATCTCCATCATACAGGTATATGCCCCCACTACTGACTATGAGGATGAGGCAATTGATACATTTTATGACAATCTGGATGAAGCAATTAAGAAAATACCAAAGAAAGATCTTCTCATCGTGCTAGGTGATTGGAATGCTAAAATAGGGCCAGATGCATACGGTCACTGGACTGCACGGCTGTTTGCCAGCGATCTTTTAGTTATTTCCCCTTTTTCCCCGACCGCGCTATTTATAGCCCACTTGACAGAGGTCACGTGGTCAACTTCCTTATGGGAAAAACATGTGGCGATGTTTACTTTTGATAGGGCTTAATTAATGCTTTTAGGCTACTTTATTATTATAAATACCGGCTTTAATTTTGCGTAAAGCTAGACTAGAAATGTTAGAGTAAATTTTAGAACAAGAACAAACATTTTATCACAATTAGAACAGAAGATATAATAGTCTGAAATAGTGTAAAATTTACGTTTTTTTTATATTTTGTTATGGTTTGTTTATAATGCAATTTTCACTAAATCGGTCACAATCAACATGCATAACAAATTACAGAAATCAAAAGTAGAAAACCTGCAGAAAATGGATATCAAAGTTTTGTTTTGGTTTCATGCGTCAAACATTAATTATTGAAACATTAAATTGCAAGTCCACATTTATTACCTTAAAATAACACACCCAATTGTCCCCAAAAACATGAGAGCTAACAATTATCTCAATCATACATCACGATGGTCATGTAAAAATGAGTCTGGTCATGAGTAAAACGAAATGTTCAATTTAATAGATAAATAGGTGTATTTAATAAATACATCTATTAAATGATTTCCACACTCTGTTAATTCTGTCAATCTCAAGCAACAACTGCCATAATTTGCTCTAGCCCCAAAATTTCGCTCAATTATCATTCACACTTCCTTTTTTTTTATAGGATGAATCTGTACATTCACAGATGGAGAAATTTGTAACAAATGAGTTTCCATTATAAATTTTAATTGTGAAGTTATATTTTTAATACTGCTGGCGCGTCTTTCAATTTTCAATCTTCTCTGTTTTCTCTCCTGTGCCCACGTAAGACCTACTGTTTCCTTCATGGCTATTGCTAATTCTTTGGATATTCTAACTCTACTTTCAATGCCTGCTTTCCTGCAAATTTCCTGACGTGACGTTTCTGAACAGCGTTGTAGTTCATGTGCCTGCTGCAGGTCTAATGAATCAGTTGATGTTCCAGCAATATGTTTTCTAACAGTGTGGAGCAATTGAGATCGCTTACGTTTTGTTGGCGTTCTGGTGACTGATGTTTCTCTTCTATGTTTAATTAGTTTTTGTAGTACAATAGGCTGTCCTCTGGTTTTGCATTTTATGATATTACTTTTTGCTGTTTCTTGTTTTTTTCTAACAATGGATGTGAATAGGGGTTCTTCCTTTTGTGTTAGTGGTTGTGAAGGTGGCTTAGCAAGTAACTGTTGTACTGTGATGTCGCTTTTGAAGACAGGCGAGGTGGATGTACTTGTCGTATGTTTAACTGACTTGGTAGGTGTAGATGTGGCAACAAAAACTGGCATGATAGGGTGAGTAGTGTTATCCACCTCCAAATGAATAATGGTATCGCCTTTAATGTGAGCTGGCACATCAACCTCCAGTTGAACAATGTCATCACTAATGTGGGCAGGCACATCAACCTCCTACTGTACAGAGCTATCCTGACTACAGCTAATTGACTGACTACAAACTAACTGACTGACTACAGCTACATGACTGACTAGACATGGAGGGGTCAGAAAGAACATCACAGGGGATAGAGCAGCTTTTTGTTTTTAAAACACCAAAAGATGTCTTTGCAACATAATTGCACAGTTGACATTCACTTATAGTTAAATTATGGTTTTAGTCTTTCCAGATGTGCTGACTGTTTTCCGATAGTAACTTGGCTGTTTCAAGACACTTCTCATCATGCCTCCTTTTTGAGTTTTGTATTCGTAAGTAACACTTCTTATAAAATATAGTCGAATGCTGTGTGGGTTTATCATCTGATACGTTAATTCCAAACACAAAGAACAGATCATTAACGTAATTAGAACAGTTCAGTGCTTTCTGAATTGAACGTATTGTTTTGGAAGTTAATGCTCTCTTGCCACAGGCTCTGCACAGTGCACTGGCACAATTCATATGATGCAAAACAGTATGTTCCATTTCGTTGTTATGTAGTATAGTTTACTTGTGTATGTATAAAGATAGAGGAATATTTGGGACTATCAAGTCTAACACCAGGGTGTAGAATGCTTTATCTGTGAATGAAAGAAGATATACAAACAGTTACTTAGAATTCTTTGGCAGCCGTCGTGTGCACAGGATTGTCTACCAAAGAACACTAATGGAACAGTCCTTATCTCACACACAATTAAAAAAAAAAATTCATATTATAAATACAAGATTAACAAGACTTGAAAGATAGAACAAAGTATGTGGAAGTAATCTATCTATAGATTTACATGTTTTCTGACGCTTATATACGTAGCTAAATATCATTATAAATTAATGAAAATGCAAAAACAGATGTTGCTTTACAAAAAGTTATTTTTGTATAACCTTATTTAAGATTTGTGAGTATCAGGAATGCGTTTACAGTAATTTAAATGCTATAAAATCTGGTGACAATATGCTTGTTCTTGTAATGCCAAACTCACAAAATTGACTACCATACATTCTCAAGATATGAAACCAAAAAAAAAAGTATGTGAAAATAATCTTTAGCTTCCCTTCGAGAAGTCTTTATAATTATAAACTCAAACGAATGGGCCGATTTTTAGATATTAAATTAATAAAAAGATTACTTATTTTATGAATTTCCTCAAATGATGACGCTGTTTTCAAAAGTCTGTAACTACGTCAAAACTAATTTCAAACAAATAAAAATGCAATCAAAAATAGAGCAGAGAACAAAGTTATAGTACACAAAAGAATTTTAGCGCTGTGTTTATCCAGAACGAGTGTGTAATGATTTATATTTTACAGATTTTACACACACAACAGCTGATTTTCCCCGCCAAAAACTTAAATAGTCTTTTACGGTGCACACGAAAATTTTATACCCGGTGTCAGAATTCCGGTCACCGAAACTAAAAGAGCGCTCTGGTATAGGGCACAAACAGCCGTGACTGGCACAGTGGGGAAATTTGGGACAGGAGAAACCAACGATCGAGGACTAAGGCTACTAGAATTTGCCAGCAACTATAAACTAACCCTTGAAAATACACTATTTCCTCATAAGTTATCAAGAACAACAACGTGGCATGCCCCAAAAACTGAGATACATGGCCAAATTGATTTTATTCTTGTATCCAACAGATTCAAGTCCAGCATTAATAAAGCCAAGACTAGGACTTTTCCTGGCGCCGACATTGGTAGTGATCACGACATGGTATTGATGACGTTCAAGCTTAAACTAAAAAAGAACTATAATCAAAACAAATGTTCTCAGTTAAGATTCAATTTAGACAAACTGAAAGATCCAGAAATCGCGGGAATCTTTGAGGCAACTGTTGGAGGAAAATTCGCAGCTCTCAACTTTTTGGAGGATGATATCAACTCAATCACAGAGAACATGAAAGACGTGCTCATTGAATCAGCAACATAAATACTTGGTAAAAGAAAGAAAATAAACAAACCATGGGTTACAGATGACATTCTGAAGTTATGTGATACACGGCGGGAAATGAAAAAGGTTAAGAAAGAGGTTCCTGAAGCAGCATGGCAATACAGTATGGTGAATAAAAATATTAGAAAGAAAATGAAACAGGCCAAAGAAAAATGGGTAGCTGATCAATGTGAGTCCATTAATACGGGGGCCAATAAAAGGTAACAGCAAGGCAGCTTTTGACACATTAAGAAGACTATCAAAACCCCAACAGCCCAGGGTAACTGTCATAGAAGATAGCAATGGAGCTCTGCTCAATGAAAAAACAGCTGTAATGAGAAGGTGGACAGAATATTGTAAAGAATTATATAACTGTAAACTTGACACTGACTTAGGCATATTAAACATTAAGTGCGAAAACAGGGAACTCGGAAATGCAGCAATACTACGGGAAGAAGTGGAAGAGGCTATATGTTCGATGAAAGGAGGGAAGTCACCGGGTGTGGATAATATACCAGCAGAGCTCTTGAAATATGGAGGACCAGATATAGTAAAAATCATGACAACAATTTGCCAGAAGATATGGAGTACAAAAAAATGGCCAAAAGAATGGACGCAGTCATTAGTAATACCGCTTCCAAAGAAAGGAAATCTAAAAATGTGCAAGAACTACAGAACCATTAGCCTTATTAGTCATCCAAGTAAGGTGATGTTAAGGATACTTTTGAACAGAATAAAACAGAAATCAGAAGAAATCTTGTCAGAGGAACAGGCTGGCTTTAGACCAAAAAGAAGTACCTCAGAACAAATCTTCAATATTAGATTACCGATAGAAAAACATCTCCAGCATCAACACGATTTATACTATAACTTCATCGATTTCACAAAAGCCTTCGATCGAGTCTGGCATGAAGGCTTATGGCAAATAATGAGAAAATTCAATTTTGATACCAACATCATAGATATCATTGAAGCACTATACAAGGACGCAAGCAGTGCTGTTTTTGCAAGCAACGACATTGGAGAATTTTTCAAAACAACTGTAGGAGTTCGCCAGGGATGTATCCTGTCACCAGTGCTCTTAAATATATATCTAGAACATATTATGCAGGAGGCTCTCTACGATTATAAATCAACCATATCGATTGGAAGCCGACCTCTGTCTAATCTACGTTTTGCTGATGATATTGATCTGATAGCTGGAACAGAATCAGAACTTCAAGACCTTACCTCTAGACTGGAGAAAGTAACAAGAACGTATGGGATGGAAATTAATATAGAAAAAAGCAAGATATTGGTGAATAGCCATAAGAAACATGTTCCGACCAACATTACGTTAAATGGGCAAACTGTAGAAGAAGTTAACACCTTTAAATATCTTGGGTCCACTATATGTAGTGATGGAAGATCAAGTAAAGAAATCAAGACAAGACTTGAGATGGCCTCAGCTGCCATGACAAGGTTGAATGTGATCTGGAAAAGTAACATCAGTTTTCCTGTGAAGATCAAATTATACAAATCACTTGTATTATCTATTCTCTTGTATGGGTGTGAGGGCTGGACACTCACTGCAGATACGGAGCGAAGGATTCAGGCTTTCGAGCATAAATGTTATAGAAGAATTTTGCGCATTTGCTATAAAGAGCACAAAACAAATGTCTATGTTAGAGAGAAGATAAACACCTATGCAGGCCAGCAAGAACCACTTTTGTCAATAGTGAAACGTCGAAAGCTTGCCTGGTTTGGGCATGTAACTCGTCATGACTCCCTTTCGAAAACGATCCTCCAGGGAACAGTCGAAGGTAATCGGAGAAGAGGAAGGCAAAGAAAATCCTGGGCTGATAACATCAAAGAATGGGCAGGACACGGTTTTTCCACACTTGTACGCATTGCTGAGAATAGAGAGCAGTGGAGGACCCTGTCTGCTGATGCTTCCACCATGGCACCCCTACGACCCATGACGGGTTATGGGTTGAGATGAGATGATCTAGAACGAAGTGACCACGTCTACTGCAAATGGAGAATGAGTGAAATCAAGTTTCAAACTCTGGTTAATATCTTAAACCAGACAAAGGCTCCTACTATTTCCAAAAACCCGATCTCTCCCTTCTCCTAACACCTACGTTAGCTTAGACGCATGCCGTAACTGCCACCAGTGCGTCTTCACACCTCCGTCTAACTATCTGATTGTGAGCGCGCGTGTCAGAGGCGAAATACCAGACACTCTGTCTGCTCTGAGCGAGCATGTCTGGCGCGATTCACACCTCCGTCTAACTATCGGACAGTGAGCGCTCATGTTAGATGCGAATGTCAGACGACCCGTCTCCACTGCAGAGGGCAATTTTCACACTTCGGCGGGAGCTAGCCTGACGAAAAACTCTCGTGACAGCTGCAAATGTAGACAATTTGTCTGCTCATCATGTCTGATAGACTGAAATCCCACCTAAAATTATCTCGTGCAAGGGACTGACACGTTAGGTAATCTACTGCGTTTCTAAATGAGACACCGAAACTAAGCGAAAGTTTGAATGGGAAAATAGTAATGTTTATAGTCGCAAACGTACGAATGCGAAAAACACAGGAAAAGGATAAAGAGTGATAATAAAATAGAGGACACGGGTAGAAAAAAAGAAGAGAATATAGAAAATTTATTGATCATAATCTCTATGCGACAGAACGTCCCCCCTTTAAGATATGGAAGCACTCCATGTCTACGTTATGGAAATAAATTTCCTATATCAGTAGCTTCAGGGTGTCTGTCTTCTTCACTCTCATCTCCCCCTCCATCTATCTCCAATTCCTACTCAAGTCTACTCCCAAAGTTTCCTTTCTGTGGAATGTCTCTGTTGCACACATATTCTTTGGTGACGCACGGATTACGCATACATAAGTAAAATGTATTTATTTGTCTGATAAAAGTATATTTATCTTTGAATGCACGTTTTTCGGTCTAAAGGGACAGAACTCAGATTAGGCGATGGGTATTCATTCTGTGAGTTATCGCTCCTTGTATCGTTCTTAAAAATCGAACTCAGCGGAGGAATTTAGACTTACTTTAATCTATTTTGTGTTACGTTAGGAATAGATTGTTCTTGCTTCAGAAAGTCTATGGCCCGAATCTATGTGTAGTTCTTGTCTATGTAGGACGAGTATGTCTTATATCTTGATATCTTAGTATGTTTTAGTGGAACTATTTTTCTTGTACTATACTTTTGGGGTCAGGTGCTTTTCGGCGGATGAAGAGACGTTAGAGAGTTCTTCGGTGATGGAGAAGCCTATGGCGGGAAGTCATGTCTTAGCCCTGCCCAGAGTTTGTGATCTCTTTTGATTATGGGAACGAAGATATTTTCTTCTGTGATGGTTAAATCCATGAGTTCCCTAGTGTTCATTCCATAACGCGAGGAGAAGAGCGTTTTTGTGCTGGCTAGTGTATTCTTATGCTAAGGTAAACGTACTTTTGCTGACTTCGTTCATTCCTAGGCTTAAGATGGGCAGACGTTTACATGAATCTAACCATGTCAGTATGTCAGAACGACATATTATCTAGCAGCACTGATTATGTTTCTATACAGCAATTATGAGGTCAGATTATGCTGATGCTTGTGGAAACTTTGATATTCATAAATTGAATCTTTATTGGAGCTTTGTCGTACATCGTTATGGTGAGCGATGTTTACAAGACTAGAAGCCATTTTGGAATGCTATCTATTGTTGATCATTTACCAGAGAACAGGGACGCCCTTATTATCAGGTGATGATAAAGAGATCATACTTATGAAAGGAAAATCTATCATGGGTGATTTAACATTCGCTCAGAAGATATTTTCTGAATGCTATTTAAAGAAATCTCCGCTAGGGTGCAAGCTACACTTATGCTAAAGGAGGTTCTGTCTAGGAGTCACCGTAAACATTATTGATGAACTGACATGACTAGTCAGTAAGGCCTGATGAAGATTTGTTAAACATTATATATTAACTGACATGATCAGTCAGTAAGGCCTGATGAATATTTGTATAAGATATGGAACTCTGAACGCTTGTATACTGAGGTTCCATTGTGATTTTCCTCAACATGAATGCCAATTTGTTATTGTATACCGTGGGTCAACAATATGCTATTGATGTCGACCTGTGTTGCTGTAATTGTACCCGTTCTGTCAAGTGTGTGCGTCAAATTAAACTATTGAAACGTCTACAGTGGTCTGCATCAGTAACTTCTAGATACGCATGAATGAGTGTTTGAACCTTCAGTCAACTCCACAGAACAGTCTACACATTCGCGTATTGACATTCATTGCAACACTCATTGTCAACACTGTATTCTTGTCAGGGCCTCATTGTGTCCCAGGACAGGGTGACATATATCTGACACTGTGCCCGGTTATTAGAGTTGACCAGTTACACCAATACACCTTTACAACGTGCACTGATGTATACCCAATTACGAAGCAGAGAGAAAACGCCGTTATCAGTTTCCCATGCGCGCTTGAAAGAGCGTCGCCGCTTTTGACATTTTTGAAAGATTTCCTGTGTGTGCAGTGGAATTTCCCTGCCACTATCGTCATCTTCGTCAGCTTTGGCGATCGTCAGGAGATGGTCGGAGGTTGGCACTGGTCTTTCCAAGTATCTCTTTAACAGATTTAAATAGAAAACCTTCTCCTTTCCTTGAATAGAGATCTGGTAGTTAGCCTTAGAAATCTTTTTCAGGACGGTAAACGGCCCTTGCCATCCGATCCTCAGTTGGTTGTTTCCGGTAGGGAGTAACACCAAAACTTTCCCTCCTGCTTCCAGTTCTCTCTCTTTCGCGACTTTCCTGTATCGGTTAGCGTGCTTTGTGCGTGCTCGTTTAAAGTTAGTCGTTGCTAGGTCCCATCCTATTTTCAACCTTTCCTTTAAATCCGATACGTATTTACTGGCTGAGACAACTGTCTCATCTGCCTTCTGGTCTGTCAGCGACCAAAGTAAGGCTTCCAGCGGCCCCTTGATAGGTCTGCCGAATAAAAGCGTAGCTGGCGGAAATCCTGTGGAAGTATGAGGAGATTCTCTGTAGCCAAATAAAGCTGCAGGAATACAAAGATCCCAATCTTCAGGTTTCACTTGTGCCAGTTTATTTAACATCATGTTGAGGTTTCCATTAACACGTTCCACGAGCACATTTCCGGCCGGAGTATAAGGCTTTGTGTAGATGTGTTGGGTCCTCAAGATCTTCACGATCTCATCCATCAACAGGTTTCGGTATGGGGATCCGTTATCCGTCAACACTTGCTGAGGGAATCCCAACCGAGTGAAAATCTGCACGAGGGCTTCTGCGCATGTTAGCGGTATAGCTTCTGCACATAAAGTGCATGTGTCGACTAAGGTCAGGATAAACCTGTTCCTTCTTTTAGTCCTTTCTAAGGGTCCTAAAATGTCGATCACAACCCGTTCGAATGGTGTTCCCACTATTGGCATTTCACCCAAAGAGACTGGGGTGCCCGCTGCTTGGGTGGCACACGTTGGCACTGGGCACAGGATTTGACATACCTGATAATCTCAGTATTTACTCCTGGCCACCAATAATGAGTGGTTATCCGTTGGTTTGTGGCGTTCTGTCCCATATGTCTGCTGAAGGGAAGAGAGTGCCCCATTTCTAGGATTTGGCTTCTGTACTGTTTCGGTACTAGGAGCTGGTTGTAACCTTGGTCAGGCTTGCCCGTTCTGCGATAAAGTACGCCATCCTTAGAAAAAGTGTCCCCGTGCTGTCTGGGTTCCTTAGCCATGGCAGTTTCCTAAAGCAGGGTGCCAAAGTAGGGTCCTTTTGTTGCGCTTCTTTAAGTTCCATGGGTAACAAATTAGGCGCAGGCTCCCGTTCCTTCTTGGTTTGCCCTCTTGTAGTTACTGCTGCCACAATCGGTTCTTCCGGTTTCCCAATAAACACGTATCTACCGCCAAGTATGACTGAGTGGATGGGATCATCCATAACAGCTGCTTTAATCACGCCTCTGACAAAATCAGAGTGGATCTCCACCAATGCGATGGGAAGCGCTGTAGGTGCATCACTCT
The DNA here is from genome assembly GCA_024509875.1 of Oreohelix idahoensis. Taxonomy (NCBI): domain Eukaryota; kingdom Metazoa; phylum Mollusca; class Gastropoda; order Stylommatophora; family Oreohelicidae; genus Oreohelix; species Oreohelix idahoensis. Next base: position 373,565 of record JAMPIV010000002.1, on the reverse strand, counting down.
TAGAAACTCCACAAAATTGGACGGTCTCTTCTGTCTCTTGACCGGGTTTAACCAGGTTTCTGGCAACAATGCAATCATAAGAAAGCCCCGTGTCAAATAAACAAGAAGTTTGAGAACTGTTCAATATAACAGTATCTCGCGTTGAGGGTCTCTCTCCCTCAGGTTGGGAATCACTATCAATAATTCCACCTTGCGAGACTGTTAATAAGCATCCGATGCGTTTAGGCTCGGTGTGCTCGGTCTGATCATATTTCCCGTGCTCAGGAGTTCTTCCTTAGCCACCTTGTCCTTTCTGGCTGCGCTGCCATGAAGGGCGGTCGGGTTGATCAGACTGTTTACTGTGGTTGGGGTACTTGTTTTTGTAGAACTTGGATTTTTCAGGAGAGAGGTTTTGAGGTCCAGTTTCTCTATGGTTATTTTGGTTAGAAGCATGAGAAGCATGAGAAGATTGGTCTAGATTATTTTTCCGAAAATGCTCTTCTGTCGGTTTACGTTTTGTGGCCGGTAGTTCAGCCAGCGCATTGTGATATCGCTCAGACTTTTCCAAAATGTCTTCAAGCTTTTCTGCACCCTGCTCAGCTAGAAAATCTCCGGGTATCTGCAGACAAAGTGTTCTTTATTTGTTCTGTTATAACAAATTCCTCAAGACCTTCATAGGTAGAGGGGAGCTGCGAGAGCTCTAGGCACTTAGTCAAGTATCCCTTCAAACGAGACGAGAACTGCTGAAAAGTTTCAGAGCTCTCTTTCCTGCTGTTGCGAAACAGTTGCAAAAATTTGTGAGCATTCATTTCAAAGCGCTCCAGTAACGCTTTCTTCAACACATCGTAATTGTCTTGTTGGCTGCTCTCCAGTTTTGCATACACATCGTAAGCAGAACTTTTCAAAGCCTGGGAAAGCTTCATATTCCAACGCGACCTCTCTAAACCGTACAGAGTTGCAATTTTCTCAAATTTTTCTAGATACGTGTCAATCGTCTCGTTAGGACAAGGGAAAGATTCTAGCGCAAAAGACATAGCAGTGAGATGAGTAGATTGAGTATTAGGGGATCAGTTAAAGAAGAATGAGGAGAAGACTCTCCATTGCTGGAGGTAGAGGCAGCACCACGGCTTTGGACCTCTAGAGCTTTAAGCGCCAGCTCATGCTGTCGTCGTTGCTCATTTTCTCTTTCCTCTTGCAGTCTCTCCTCCCTCTCCTTCTCATGCTGCATCCTGCGAATTTCCATTTCCTCATCCGTCTTCCTCTGCTCTTTAGCTTCAGCTGCTTTCCTCTCCGCATCATATCTCTCAAGTTCGTCCCTGACAAACGCTTTCGCTTCTTCGCCTTCCAAACCTTCTTCTCTCGCTTCGTCCCTGAGGATCTGCCTAAGCTTCGCCCTCTCTGCCATAGTAAATAGGTGACTGAGACTTAGACGAGAAAGAAATAAGAAAAAGGATACATTGGTTCCTACCACTTGCGAGAAAATACCAAACAAAAAGATGATATACTTTAACCTGGGGTACCTCCTCCAAAATAATAAAGTATCTAACTATCGCTGCTATTAATCGGCAGTAAAGCACCTAATGCAGACGACTACGCCAAATAAATGGCAGTTAAGATTACTCACTGAAAATACGTTGCTACAGTGGAAACAAAATAATTATTGCAAAAATAATTAAGGAAGAAAAAAAATCCCCTTAATTTATAATCCACTATCAAGTTTACCCCTGAAGACAGTTAGGGTAAGGGAGGCAATTTACAGGACGTAATTGTCTGAACGCACTCCTTAGCTTAGCTCAAACACCTACTGCTTCAGAACCCTGTGAATGTTATACACTCACAAACTTTACCAGCGTTTAGTATTACAAAATCAAGAATTAACATATATTCCGACAAAATCAACCTGTAACTCAAATGTATAAATGCTCAAAAATGCTGTGGAAAAACAATAATTAATTATGTGGTCAGCACGCCCATAAACAGATCGTTTCGTCTAGGGGATATTATTTTTAAAGATACACAAAACCACGAGACAATCACACTCTTACTCTATTACAGAATAAAGAATCTTACAGACGAGCTGATATTTGCCGTCTCGTCTTCCTATTCTAAGTTCAAAAAAAAAAAAAATCCTTCGGACGAGACCACATTTGTCGTAGATTTTTGATAGGAGAATTAAGACTTGGGTTGGTCCCTTCTGAATAGATTAGAATAAGTGATAGTCACAGGGAGAGATAGTAATAGCAATAGATTTCCACGAGTGGGATGGTAGACTGTGATAGAGGCTGTCTCTGAAATCGAGAAATCTTCTCTCTTTCACCTATCTTCTATGACAGATTTAGAGGAGTCAGACAGTCTATACACATATATATATTACATATATATATTCTATCCACTCACGTGCACGCACATACAAGACGACAGTTAGACGTACAGACGTGGGAAAACTATAACAGATGATTATATAGATATTCTAGAACGAGCTGACCAACACGCTGATAAAGTTTAAGGGCAGTTTTAATTATCATCTAAAATCCCATCACAACACATAAAATTACATCAAAGCATATACAAATAGTCATAAAAATCAAGGAATTTCTGCAAGAAATGATAGACCCACAGTTATGATCTTCCCTCGATGTTTAGCCCACAGTCCCGTTAGGAGAACGATGATAGCCCAAAGAGTCACAGATACATATGATTTGGGTCTAATATTTTCCCTTTTTGAAGGTATGAACTGACTTTGATAGCAGTATCTATTCTAAGGAAAAATATAGTTTAGAAACAAAATCTTGCATAAGGAAAGTTACAAAGTGAGTGAATCAAACGAAGAACATCCTTCAGTCTACTTTCACTCGGTTCTTTCATCAGGGCCCTGACTCACACAACCTTACCTACAATCGTGCGGTTGTTCGCCGTCAGGCGCAAGCCTTAGTGTACACTTCGTTTAATCTGTCTATCTATGGATGAAGCGGATACCCAGCTCTGCAGATAATGGTTTCATTCACCGTGTCCGGGGAGCGTCCTCTTCAGGCGATCGTTCTTTCTTTACAGATTTAAGTTAATGTCACTTATTCACGAGGTAAGAGTTAGGGTTTCAGCGGGGCACACAGTGTCAGAACACGAGGTTTCCCTTAATTAGGAAGATGACCGGTGGACAACTTCTCTCAACAAATAGTCTTGGTTCACCACACACTTTGTCAACAATGTCGGAAAAGTTAATGTTTATTTTTACTTTCTTCAGCAATTATTCTCGCCGTAAGGCAGCATGTACATTAGAGTTTGTGAAGAAATATGATCTGGCTCAAAGGCCCAGTATAAGCATTTATTCTTTAAAAAAAAACCCGTTAGTGGGATTGGTATTCTATCTCTGAAGGCACACGCCCTGTCAGACAGGTGTTACTTGAAAAACCCACGTGGTTAAAGATATAAAATGTTTATGTTTCTCACAGGTTTGTCTCTGTACTAAACGCCGGCAAAGTTGGGTTACCCCAGTATTCACTGAATAAAGAAAAAAACACATATGAAATATTTTACATATTATGTACTCAATATAACTTACATTTTGAACTGCAAGCGTAGAGCTTGACTTGACGTTTAAACTTTCCCGTGACATAAGTTATATATAAAAATCAATCAACATGAATTAGGAATACGTACGTATTCCGTCAACACTCATGAGGCATCTAGCATTTATAAGTTAGTTTAGAAAAATTATTCTCGTCAGATTATTTAGCAGTTATATTAAATTCATTATAGCTACATGATTTTAAGCTAGAAATTAAAATTTATTCTGTTTTTCCACTGTAACTCGTCGACTAGAGAATATAACAGACTTATAAATTAATTCACTCTGCACAACAGAACTAGTGAAGAATAGGCGATTAAACACTTAATCACTCACAAAATATTAGATACTTAATGTAATATTTACCTCAACACAGAACTACGGTATCACAACGAAACTAAGAGATTTCACTTATAAGTTTAAGTATCTAGAACGAAGTGATCACGTCTACTGCAAATGGAGAATGAGTGAAATCAAGTTTCAAACTCTGGTTAATATCTTAAACCAGACAAAGGCTCCTACTATTTCCAAAAACCCGATCTCTCCCCTCTCCTAACACCTACGTTAGCTTAGACGCATGCCGTAACTGCCACCAGTGCGTCTTCACACCTCCGTCTAACTATCTGACCGTGAGCGCGCGTGTCAGAGGCGAAATGGCAGACACTCTGTCTGCTCTGAGCGAGCATGTCTGGCGCGATTCACACCTCCGTCTAACTATCGGACAGTGAGCGCTCATGTCAGATGACCCGTCTCCACTGCAGAGGGCAATTTTCACATTTCGGCGGGAGCTAGCCTGACGAAAAACTCTCGTGGCAGCTGCAAATGTAGACAATTTGTCTGCTCATCATGTCTGATAGACTGAAATCCCACCTAAAATTATCTCGTGCAAGGGACTGACACGTTAGGTAATCTACTGCGTTTCTAAATGAGAAAATGAAACCAGGCGAAAGTTTGAATGGGAAAATAGTAATGTTTATAGTCGCAAACGTACGAATGCGAAAAACACAGGAAAAGGATAAAGAGTGATAATAAAATAGAGGACACGGGTAGAAAAAAAAAGAAGAGAATATAGAAAATGTATTGATCATAATCTCTATGCGACAATACCACATGACATGAACATATACCAGTCTTTATAACATTGCCCAAAAAACCTAATGCAACAGAATGTTCAGAACAATCAGCCCTGGAGGAGATCTTTGGTATAGATACAATCACAGATCTATGCAACGATATATACAATACAGGATATATACCACATGACATGAACATATACCAGTCTTTATAACATTGCCCAAAAAACCTATAAGTATATGAGGAGAACTGCCGTAAGACGGGGATAAAACAGTTGAATGGAAAAAAACACACACACACAAATAGTAATACGTCTTACAAGGAGAAGGACAAGAAAAACCTACGTTGCGGCCACAAGGCCTTCGTCAGGGACAGACAAACAAGAGACAGGAGGGAAAGAAAATGAGAATTAAGTAGAGAACATGAAACTATAAAAATAAGATGTGACTGGACACAAGGGCGTTTTTTCCTCTTATTTTTATAGTTTCATGTTCTCTACTTAATTCTCATTTTGTTTCTCTCCTGTCTCTTGTTTGTCTGTCCCTGACGAAGGCCTTGTGGCAGCAACGTAGGTTTTTCTTGTCCTTCTCCTTGTAAGACGCATTACTATTTGTGTGTGTGTTTTTTTTTTCCATCCAAAAAACCTAATGCAACGGAATGTTCAGAACAATCAGCCTGATGAGTCATGCAATTAAAATACTGCTCAAAATCATACAAGAAAGAATAAAAAGTAAGGTAGACAGCGAAATCCAAGAAGAGCAGTTTGGTTTTAGATGGAATAAGAGAAGCAATATTTTGCCTAAGAATATTAGCAGAAAAATATAGAGGTCCAAAAAAGTATGTACATGTGTTTCATTGACTATAAGAAGGTTTTTTGACAGAGTCCATCTCGAGAAAATAATTGAATGCCTAGAAGAAGACATAGGTATTGATGGAAAAGACATAAGAATACTCAGTAACCTTTATTGGGAGCAAACTGCTACAGTAAAATCTGGAAGGAATTATTCACCAAACATAGACATAAAAAGAGGTGTCAGACAAGATTGTGTGCTGTCCCCCTGCCTTTTTAATCTACACACCGAAACAATTTTCAAACAGATACAGGAAGTGCCAGGACTGTACATCAGTGGAAGGTCAATAAACAACCTTAGATACGCAGATGATACCTTGTTGTTAGCTGAAAGTGAACAGGATTTACAAGAAGTAGTGAAGCAAGTAACAGTATTTTTTTTTTTTTTTTTTTTTTTTTCTTAACCAGCGGCACTTGAGCTTTCAGCCCTTCGGCCCAATGACATGTCATTGCGAGGCTGGGGAACCTGAGGACTTTCCTTCCAACCCGGTCAGGAGCTTCGCTCCTTCCCATCCACAGAGGGTTTATCACAGGAGCCGTTCAGGCTATTCAGTCAAATTTCCGGCCGTAAACATTTCTTCAAACGCCGACGCCCGGGTTTGAACCATGAACACCTGGTAGCCAGTACAACGCCTAAGCCATTACACCAGCGCGGCTCCCATCAAGCAAGTAACAGTATAAGTCATGAACATGGATTGGACATTAATAGTGAGAAAGCAAAAACTACGATAATTAGCAAAACAGACGATAAGCCCACATTAAAGATAAGCATAAATGGGAAAATCCTGGAACAAGTCAAGAGCTTCTCATATCTTCTTTCTTCTTCTTTGATCCTTAGCCGCAGACTGTCAAAACAGTCAGTGGACATCACGCCCGGTGGCGTCTTGTAGGGCAGCAATAAATTGCTTCCACTTTGTTCGGTCGGCGGCCATCCTTCGTACAGTGCCCCAACTCTGGTTCATTCTTTGCATTTCAGCCTCCACAGTTCTCCACCAAGTTCTTTTTGATCGGCCTCTCTTTCGCTTTCCTTCGGGGTTCCATAGCATAGCTGATCTTGTAATGGCATCAGGTCCCTTCTGTGGACGTGGCTAACCCAACTCCAGCGTCTGCCAGCTATGATCGTGTGCATATCCTCCTGGATACTCCGAATAAGCAGTTATTGGTTGCTGATGGTATTCGGCCAAAAGATTCGGAGAATTTTCCTTAGGCAGATTGCGTGGAAGTAGAACAGTTTCGACATTTCCTTCTCTGTTACTCTCCAGCATTCCGCACCATCGAGAAGCACATAAAGTACACAGCTCTCATACAGTCTTAATTTGGTGTTTGTGCTGTGCTGGGAAGACTTCCAAATGTTATTGAGGCTAGAAAAGGCTGTTCTCACTTTATTCATTCTGTTGTTGATGTCCTTGCTTGTTCCGCCGTCTGGTGTTACTACGCATCCTAAGTATGTAAATGTGCCTGTCTGTTCCAGCTTCTGGTTCCTTACTGTTATTGGCTCAGGATTGCCCACATTGAGTGTCATGACCTCTATCTTCTTCAGATTGATGTTCAGACCCACCTGCTGGCTATACTTATTCAGTCTATCGGTTTTTTTCTTGGTTGTGGTGATGTGAGTGTGCGAGTAGTGCAATGCCATCTGCATATTCCAGGTCTTCCAGTGTAGAAAATGTTGTCCATCTAATTCCTCTTGGACTGCCCTCTGTTGTCTGGCGCATCACCCAGTCTATGACTGTCAAAAATAAAGATGTTGATAAGGGGCATCCCTGTCGTACTCCTGTCTTCACCTCGAAAGTTAGGTTGCTCAACCCAACACTGCATGTAAAGTTGGAATAGAGGCTTTTTATAATGGAAACAATGCAGCTAGGAATTCCATAAGCCCTTAGCATTTTCCATAGGTTGTCTCTGTGAATGCTGTCAAAAGCCTTTTCAAAATCAACAAAGTTAATATATAGCTGTCTCCGCTATTCTGAGCACTGCTCTATAATGTTCCTGGGGGTGAATATATGATCTGCACATCTTCTGTTCTTTCTGAATCCCGCTTGTTCTTTTCTCAGTTTATGGTCTACTGCTTTTGAAATTCTCTGGATAATTATCCTGCCTAGTATTTTACTGGGAACTGAGAGGAGAGTAATTCCCCTCCAGTTGTTGCAGTCTGCAAGGTCGCCCTTCTTGGGCAATTTGACAATTATTCCTTTACTCTACTCCGTTGGTGTTGTCTCTGTTTTCCAGACTTGTGCAAATAATGGTTCTTATAATAGTTCTGCTACTAGTTCAGGGTCTGCCTTGAATAACTCAGCATTTAAATTGTCGTGACCAGGCACTTTTCCATTCTTTAACCCTTTGATAGCTGTGATGATTTATTCTCTTTGTGGAATGTTTGTATTTACGTCTAGGTCACTTTCAGCCTCAGGAACATTCAGCTGCGTCTCTGGTGGTTCCTTATTCAGTGTTTCTCTGAAGTGCTCTGCCATCTAGTTTCCTGCCCCTGTGCTGTGGTGATGAGATTTCCTTGCTTGTCTCTTACTAACGTTATATTGTTTGCACCTCGTTTTCCGCTGATAGTTTTAGTTATTTTATAAACTGTGCTTTGTTCATTTCTCAGTGCTGCCTCTTCTGCCTGCCTTGCAAGGTCATCCAGACATTTCCTTTTGTTGGCACGGGTTTGACGTTTTACTTCTTTATCCAGCTGACTGTACTGTACGCTGTATATATTTCCTTTAACCTGGGAGACTTTGCTTCTGTTTTCTTTTTTAAATTTCTTTTCTCATCGCTATGGTGTTTAACATTTCTGGTGTTATCCAGTCTTGTCTCTTTCTTTCCTGGAATCCCAAGCATGATTCGCTGCTTTCCTAGTATATTGTTGAAATGATGTTGAATTTCTGGTCAACATAGTCGTTGTACATTTCTGGCTTTTGGCAATTTGATATCGTTTCTCTACATCAACCACAAAAGCTTTTTTGGTGAGGGGGTCCTTAGGTTTCATGATGTTATATCTTTTCTGTTTGATTGCAATTGGTCCAGCAGCTCTGAGTTTCACCTTCAGTCTTGCTACTACAAGGTGATGATTACTTCCTACATCTGCACCTCCTCTTACTTTCACATCTTGTAGTGCATGCCTCCATCTACCATTGATCATAGTGTGGTCTATCTGGTTTCTGTCCCGTCCCTTTGGTGATTCACACGTTAACTTGTGCACTTCTTTGTGTGGAAAAAGTGTTCCTCCAATGATCAGGTTGTTGATGCTGCAGAAGCTTTTTAGTTTGTCCCCATTCTCGTTTACTGTTCCACTGCCGCATTTCCCCATTACTCTTTCATTATAAGTATTGTGTGTACCAACTTTCGCATTGAGGTCTCCCATTACTATAATAAGATCGTACCTAGGTGCAGTTTCGATTTCCTTTTGTAGCTGTTGATAGAAGTTGTCCTTGACCTCTTCATCGCTGTCATTTGTTGGTGCATAGCATTGTATTATTGTGGTGTTGGTGAATCTCCCTCTCAGTCTTGTTCTTATCAGTCTGTTGTTGATGAGTTTCCATTCCAGTATTGACTTCTCTATTCCTTTCTTCAGGATAATGGCTACGCCTTCATTGTGCTGACCATCCTCTCTACCAGAGTAAAGTACCGTTTCCCCTGTAGCTGTTTTTGTTCTCCCCGTCTCCGGTCTATCTGCTCTCACTTATTCCCAGGATATGTAATCTGTAGTTCCTCATCTCTGCTGTGATCTGCCTCAGCTTTCTTGCCTCAATCATGGTTCTGACGTTCCAGAATCCAATTCTAGTTTCATGTTTTGCGGTCGGGGCATCCGTTTTCATGCCAATAACTTCCTTTTAGCCTTCACCACTGACAGTCATACGAGCCTGAGACTCCGGATGTCCGTCCCGCATCAAAGTTTTCCATTTGTTGCTGTTTCCGTAACTGTTCAGATTTTTTTCATTGGCAGGGGTGTCGGCCTTGCGCTATAACCTCCAACCTGGAAGACCATGGTACCAGCTGTTGTCTGATCCCTACCCGCACAGACCTGTCAATCTTGGTTGAACCTACCAGGAGTAAAACTCCCGCTGGCATATCTCTGGGGGTTGTCAGGGTACGCAAGCTGCCACACCGCTACAAGGTATAGGACCATTGATCTTGGTCATATAATAACAGAAGATGGCAGGTGTGAAACAGAATTAAGAAGAGAATAGGAATGGCTATTCAACAACATGAAACATATACTGACATCTAAACAGTTAACTCACAAATTAAAACTGAGAATCATAAAATGTTATATACAAGTGTATATATATATTCTGCACTACTGTATGGTGTAGAAACATGGACAATGAATAAGCAATTGGAAGAACGAATTGAGACTCTTGAGATGTGGATATATAGAAGAATGGGGCGTATCTCATGGAAAGAGAAGAAAACAAATAAGTAGGTCATAGAAAATCTAGGTATGAAAAGAGAACTAATGAAGGAGATCAGGACTGCCTTGTAATGCTATCAACAGGTTTCCTCAATGTGTGTCCTATCCATCGCCAGCGTCTTCTTCTCAGCTCTTGATCCACTGGCACTTGTCTGGTTCTTGTCATCAATTCCACATTTGTGACTTTGTCATACCATTTCAGTCCTTCTATTTTACGCAAGCACCCGTTTATAAAAGTCTGTAGCTTTTTAGTTGTTGTTTTTATTGCTCTCCATGTCTCAGAGCTATACAATAGGACTGACTTGACATTTGAGTTGAAGATTCTTATTTTCGTGTTGGACTTGATTTCTCTTGACCTCCAAATGTTTCCCAATGCAATGAAAGCGCGTCTTGCTTTTTGTATTTTTCATACTAAGAACCCTCAAAAACCATCTGTACAACACAGTGAAAATCATACAGACCACCATTTGTTCACCTTTGCTGAGCTGGCAATATGCATCACTTTTTTTGTGTGGCCTGGATGCACCGCTTCCCACACCTGCGCTTGACAAATCTCATAAGTTATGCGTGTGTCAAGTCGAGGATGTTTTCCCTCTTCCTTTGCCAATCTGTCAGTCTCCTCATTTCCGGGGATGTTGCAGTGAGAAGGAATCCACTGTATCACAACTCTTTTGAACTGCTGACATAGTTTGTGAAGTGTTACTCTTAGATCATCCAGGAGATCAGACAGAAGAGAATAAAATTTCCATTTCTAATCAGGTCCAGAACTGCATTTAAGATAATCGTTGGTCAACACGTAAAAGAGATGTATCTGTTTCAACAAATATTTCCAACTAATCAACTTTATAGTTTTTTTCCCATGCAGAATTATTTATTAAAAATGTCTGTAAACAAGTTTCCATAGGTGCTTTAAGTCCAGAGGACTTTTATTGGTGACTGGTTATTTATGTGGTCAGTGAACTTTTAGTTTAAAAAATAACACTTTGCTAAACATATATTTTTCAGATCGTTAATGACACTCAAAAATGAACTATATTATGCAACGCTTAAAATTTAACAGAAAAAGAAAAGGTTTGCCACATAATTTTGAATGAACGATGTTTGAACTACTCTTTCCAACTGATCAAGTCAGTTTATTTTTTATTTTTTTAATGCACACCAGGTGTCTCGTCATACTAACTTTGTTTTTTTTTTTTTTGGCCGGGGTGTGCAACATTTTTTTTTGTAACCTAGCTACTGTTATTTCTTTTCTTTTTTTTTTCCTTCTCTCCCCCTCTTCTTGCTTCCTTGTCTTCATATTTCTTATCTTCTTTTTCCTCGATTTCTTCTTTCAAGTAAAATTTACACATTGACTGCACTTTATAGCCACAGGCAGGATATTGAGAATATTAATAAATAGAGGCCAAGCATGGGAAACAAAGAGCCAGGGATCCAGACCCCCAGAGTCCACTGGGAGGACAACATTAGACAATCTTAGAAGGACCGAGGACTAGAATGGAACCAGGCCAGGAGGAAGACAGCTGATAGGATAGTCTGGCGCTCTCTTTTCCAAACCTCTACACCTAACGGTAGAAGGGGAACAACTAAGTATGTAAATAAATAGAGGTCAGAGAGGTATAGTGAGAACACTGAGAGAGAAAATATGGTGCAGAGAGAGCACTGATAGATGGAGAAAGTGTGATGTAGTGAAAACGTTAGTAGAGAAAATATGGTGTAGAGCAGGGCATGATAAAGAACTCTGGAGGCCCTAGTCTATTAAGATATTTTGGGGCCCCTCTCCAATCTTCTAAAAGGTAAAGCTTAGCTAGATAAAAAAATACTAATGGATTTCAGATAAATGTTTTTATTAAAATATAATAATGTGTAAACAAACAAAGAAATAAGTGTTCGTAACAACCCTTAGATTTTGTTAAAGTAGTGGGGCCTCTGCAAATAAAAATATAATGGAAAAAAAGGAAAGAGCGGGGGTAGAAGTAATGGTATGGCAGCTTGCGTACCCTGACAACCCCCGGAGCTATGCCAGTGGGAGTTTTATTCCTGGCAGGTTCTACTGATAGCCAAAGTAAAAATGAAACTCAAGAGATATGCAACAATGCATAGTTTTTGACAACAATTTAAAGTAGGATATCTAAGAAACGAGACAAATTTATGAGACAAATACCAAGTGCTCCAACAGCTGGAAGATGTAATGAATACAGAAGACCACTGGCAGAAAATCAAAACTATATGGAATGAGATATGTGAAGAAAAACTGGGGAAAGGGAATGACAACAAAAAGCATGGATAACAACAGAAACCATTAATAAGATAAAAGACAGAAAAAACAAACAAGAAAGCAGATTTAAACAGAAGCAAAACCAGAAGTTCCAAAGCCAAGGCTCAAGAAGTGTACACAGAAGCAAGCAAAGAAGTAAGAAGAAGCATCAAAAGAGACAAGAGGAAATACATTGAGGAGTTGGTAAGAGAGGCAGAAGATGCTGCTGTCAAACGAAATATGAGAGAACTGTAAAACAGCACAAAGAAGCTAACAGGGAAATACAAAAATACAAGCAAGCAAGTTGCCTCATAAAAGTCAAGAATGGAAAATTGCTTAGCAATATACAAGACCAAATGAAGAGGTGGACAGAATATTTTGAGGACTTTATCAATAGACCAGCTCCACAAAACCCCCCAGACATCCAGCCATCAGAAGAAGAGCTACAAATTAACTGTGATAAACCAACGAAGGAAGAAATAAAGAAAGCCATAAAGCTTCTAAGAGATGGAAAAGCGGCTGTACCAGATGGCATTCCTGCAGAGGTTATCAAAGCAGATACTGACACAGCTTCAGAGATGTTATATAAATTACTTGGTAAAGTCTGGGAAAGGGAAGAGATACCAGCAGAATGGAAGGAAGGATATCTGGTAAAGCTGCCTAAGAAGGAAACAAGAGTGCACAAATTATAGAGGAATAATGTAACTATCAGTGCCAGGAAAAGTATTAAACAGAGAGATTAAACGAGCCCATAGCAAGAAACTGAGAGATGAATAAGCAGGCTTTTGACCAAATAGATCCTGTACAGACCAGACAGCCACATTGAGAATAATAGTTGAACAAAGTCTGGAATGGAATTCACTAATATACACTGGATTTGTGGATTATGAAAAGGCATTTCACAGTGTAGACAGAGAATCACTTTGGAAATTGATGAGGCACTATGGAGTTCCCCTGAAGATCATTAATTTAATAAAGAAAACTTATGAAAACATGACATGAACAGTTCTTCATGAAGGACAACTTACAGAACCGTTTGAGATAAGAACAGGAGCGTGGCAGGGATGACTCTTGTCTTCATTTCTTTTCTTACTAGCAACAGACTGGGTTATGAAAACATCAATGACACACAACAAAAATGGAATCCAGTGGAAACTGACTAAACAGTTAGATGATCATACCTGTCAACTTGTACGTTTTTGCCGTACAGTGTACGTTTTTTAAATACTTTTAGCAGTGTACGGCCGTACAGACTCGTACGGATTTTCTCAACAACAAAATCACAAAATAAAAATAAAATTTTTTTTTTTAATAATTGAAATTTTTTTTCCAACCCACGTGTTTTTTATTTTAAATCAGAAAATATTTTCTAGCTCAGGTTTTTTTTTCAACCATCAAACAGGAAAATGAACCAATGGAACTGGAAGAGGATGTGTGTCCAACGTCACCCAAATAACTATCAATAGGTCTGCCAATTTTACTGCACACATTTTTTTAAGATATGAACAACCTCAATTTTTTTCACAAATTTTATGTATTGCTTAGTTTTCTTTTAAATGAAAGGTTGAAACTGAGTTTTAAAGTTAGCTTTGCTGAATAATTTTATCTCTCTGCAATCTCAGCTTAAGCCTAACGATAAAGCTTAACTCTGAACAGGTAACCGTAACCTTGTTTGTGGCGTTATGTTTTCTTTTTGCAAAAAATAAATGGCTGCTTATATTAAAAAAATAACGGTTTATTCTGATTTAAACCTTAATCCATACACTCTATCAAGATTTTTAAAAAATATTATTGACACAAAAAAGAACTGGTAATGCTAAATCTATTTTGGTAACCGTTACACTGTAGTGAGATATGGAATTTAAAATGAAAAAAGTGAACGAATGAAAGGTTAAGACTCTGCATTTAAATCTTCCTCCATATTAGTTTTGATGGATATACTTCATCGTCACGTTATAATTTTATTTGCACGTTCAGAAATGTATGAAAAATAAAACAGATTTAAAAACACAGAACAATAAAAGAGGTAGAGTGAGCACACGTCCAAAGAAGCCAGATCTCGTCTGTACCAGATTTGTAGAGTTGTACACAAATGAAGCTTGTTCTGGGAAATGCCTTTCATTTGAAAATATCTAATTATATTTAAGCTGAAATAATAGCAATAAACAGCTCACACATAGGTGACATTTGCAAAACTTATTTCAATATGGAAATATAAAAATAATGAGTGTTTAAATCAAACTCACATTCTGACCTACAATCTATGTTGAAAGCCGAAATGAGATGTGTAAAGATCCATGCACCATCTTTTGTGGATTGTGTCATAGATGAAAGATGACTGCATAATTTTAAACGTTACTGAGGACAATACAAAGACTTCTCATAGTTGTAAAGTGTTGAAATATGACAAGGTATTGATACATTTCAAGATGACATGGGCTACCAATGATTTTTTTTCTTCAGAGCACAATACCAGGTGCACATGTCATAACAGGCGATTAAAATGAGGTTGCACAGTGGGTTGACAATCTCATCATGGAAAAGTTATATCCACAGAAAACACTGCTTCAACAGCAAGTGCTCTGATACAGGCTTCCTCAAGGGGTCGTTGCTGTGGTGGTTCCATGTTACATTTGGAACAAAAAACTTGATGATTATGATGATATCTTCTTCTTCTTTGATCCTTAGCCGCCGACTGTCAAAGCAGTCAGTGGCCATTACGCCTGGTGGCATCTTGTAGGGCAACAACAAATTGATTCCACTTTGCTCGGTCGGCGGCCATCCTTCGTACAGTGCCCCAACTCTGGTTCATTCTTTGCATCTCAGCCTCCACAGTCTTCCGCCAAGTTATTTTTGGTCGGCCTCTCTTTCATTTTCCTTCAGGGGTCCATAGCATAGCTGTTCTTGTGATGGCATCGGGGTCTCTTCTGAGGACATGGCCAACCCAGCTCCAGCGTCTGCTAGCTATGATGGTGTGCATGTCCTCTTGCTTGCTCCGAGTAAGCAGATCTTGGTTGGTGATGATATTCGGCCAAAAGATTCAGAGAATTTTTCTTAGGCATGTTGTATGAAAACAGGACAATTTCGACATTTCCTTCTCTGTAACTCTCCAGCTCTCCACGCCATAGAGAAGCACAGAAAGCACACAGCTCTGATATAATCCTAATTTTGTGCTTGTGCTGTACTGAGAGGACTTCCAGATGTTGTTTAGCCTAAAAAAAGCTGTTCTTGCTTTGTTCATTCTGTTGTTGATGTCTTTGCTTGCTCCGCCGTCTGGTGTTACTATGCATCCTAGGTATGTGAAGGCATCTGTCTGTTCCAGTTGCTGATTCCTTACTGATATGGGCTCAGGGTTGCTCACATTGAGCGTCATGATCTCTGTCTTCTTTAGGTTGATGTTCAAGCCCACCTGCTGGCTATACTTATTAAGTCTATCCGTTTTTTCCTGGATGTGTTGATGTGAATGTGTTAGCAGTGCAATGTCATCTGCATATTCCAGATTTTCCAATGTAGAAAATGTAGTCCATCTTATTCCTCTTGGATTGCCCTCCGTTGTCTGGCGCATCACCCAGTCTATGACTAAGATGATATAACCCACGAGAAAAGACTCATCAGACAAAAGGAGATATACACGGTCAACACATGAAATGACAAATAAATATATATCCGTCGCTGTACTCAGGGTTATCCTTATTAATTGTGGGACCATTCTGGTGATGCCCTCTGGATCTAAGATTATGTTTTTGTTGTAATACGTTTTGTGCCACTTGATGCAGCACCCCTGCAGGACTGAAACTACTGGCAGATACACAAAGATGGAGGAACAAACAGTGATATTGAAATAATAAAGTAAACATCAAAATCAGCTTTTATTGCATTTGGAAATATATGGACATTAGAAGAAATGAAGTCCAACACAAAAATAAACTCTAGTATCTAAGCAGCTCTACTGCATTAAGTGCGAAACATTGAGAAAAGCAAATTGACAACCTAAAAGATACTTACTTTCATTACCAGACAAACACACATGAAAAAAAGATGTGAACTTGTATATACAAGTCTTACAGTAGTCTTAATATCAACCATTTCCCTATCTCACTGCCTCTGCCTTAACTAACTTAAAAAACAGTCAAGTACACATTTACATGTAAGTACACCAATGCGTGATGACATCAGGCGCAAATGAGCAGTAAAAGAGAAGAGAGAGATTACTGATTCTTTAGTATGTACAAGTTAGTAAACAAACAGTTTATATCAAGTTTACTGTAAGACTTGCTCATACAAGTTCTGTAAAAAAACAAACTATATCAAGGTTATCGTAGGACTTGTACATACAACAAGATCAATGAAAATGTTGAGAGAGAACAAACAAACGAACGAAAGAACAAATCCGTTCTTTCATCAGGGTAAACAATGTGATAATTTTGCCTTTTTGCATTTGTACCTTGCAAGTACGATTGACAGAGTGGTTAGAGTGCTGGTCTCTCTCAGCAAAGGTGCCTGGTTCGATTCACTGTATCAACATGCTTCAGTCTACCCAGCTGTAAATGGGTAACTGACTTTGCACTTGAGTTAAGGAAGGAAAATGCAGCGAGGTAGGGAACTGGTCTCCCCACCTCTTGATGCTGGACCTAGTATAGTGAATCTCTAACACTTCACTCCCCTAAAGTAGTATTTGCTATGGTACTACCTTTAACTTTTTACCTTGCAGTAAAACAATATATATATACTGAATAAAAGATGAAAGAATCAGCAGATTATTAATATAATCAAGAAAGAATGAGAAAAAGGATCATAATTAAAAATATATTCACGAAAGCGAAAGTTTTTACAAATATGAATATTTTAAGCTACAATAGTTAATACAAGTCCATAACCTAGAATCTGAACACCTTAAAATTGAAATATTCTGAAAATTGAAAGTTTTTCCTGCAGACTTTTGGGTGATTTTCCAACCAATTTGTTGGCGACTTGGGCTACTTGGGCAAAATCCATAAAAAAATCAGATTTCAAAAATATGGTATCCCTGAATATTTTGAATTCTGGGTTACGGACCTGTATTAACATTGAATTCACTAATTTAACTTTGAGAGAGAGAAAGAGAAAGAGAGGAAGCAATGATGTATGAAACATTTAAGGTTTTAAAATAAAAAATACAGGAGTAAACATAACATGAACTAAAACAGAACTGTTATTTGTGTTTTTTAGCTTTTGTGACCTTGACATGGAAATGTAGGTTTCTTCTGAAAGTGGTGTAGGTGTTAGTTGAGAGAGAAAACAATGTGGTTTGCATGAAAAAGTTTAGAGTGAGAGAGAGAGGGAACAATGATTTCTAGTGTGATAGGGTGGGCGAGATGGTGATGATGATGTTGTGATATTTGATCACTCTCTTGCACACTCGCAACCTAACCGATTCAACAATAAAACTCTGATTCTTAAGGCAGGGGCTGTATTTATTTCTACAACCCTATCAGTGACATTAAGAGCACACTGAAGCAAACATTAAACAAATAAACCAACAAACCAAACACCAAACAAACACCCAGCCTGGGCTCGATTGCTAATCTGAAGAAGCAAACAAAGCAGCGACTAGTTAAAATCATAGTTAAATAATCAGAAACACCATGCTCTCACTTGCCAAACTGTCCTTCTTCCACACTGCGTGAAACATTCAACTATCATGCACCCACACTCACATGCATGTCGTCTAGCGATACTAGTATGGTGTTGTGCATGGAGCTGGCAATCTCACCGTGTAACATAGATTGCTACCGAAGCCACTACTGCAAGAGCACACACTCAACTGTCACACACACACACTCATGCATGTCGTCCAATGAGACTAGTATGGTGTTGTGCATGAGGCTGGCAATCTCACCATGTAACACAGATTGCTACCGAAGCCACTACTGCACAAGCATATGAATACTTCATGCGGAGGCAAACCACACTGGTGGCCCCATGCTCCCTCAGGAGCGGAGAAGAGAAATATATATCTCCAAGTGAGCCCACGTGCTCTCACAAACCATTCTTCACATAACCATAATTAAATAATCATAAAATGGACATAAAATAATATCCAACTATATGTACAACAAATACTCTCCATTATGAGAATAAACCACCACCTCGCAACTGATCCATCTCAATATTCATCCCTGCACTCTGAAGCATGTCGTATATGCCGACTGACGAGATTGAGAACTCATCATATAAAACACATTGTTACAGAAACAAACCACTGCCATAGCATATAAATGCTTCATGCAGGCTTCTGTTGGATTCAGCCGCACTGGTGTTGCCCTACTCTGCAAGGAGCAAACAGGAACATTTATGTCTCAAATGTGCTTTACGCACAAGGAGTGGCCTCGCGCTCTCCAGAAATCTAAATGACTATTCTCACCTCAAAGTAATCCACTACTGATATACAGTAGAATAATCAATAATCGTGAAATACCACTAAATTACTATCGCACCAAAGAATAAAATATAATTATTCTTGACTTTAACAAAACTGGAACTTAATATATCACGTAAAGGAAATTTAACAAGAAAACTATTTCTTTCCTTTACTGGCTTAACCTGCCTTCGCCCACGTGTCAATTGACACAGTATAAAATAGCGTAACATTAAGTTATAACTAAGAGTGTTATGCAGACTTCTGTGCGCCTTCCTTATTCACAGTCATCAACATGTGTCGCGGTTGCCATCTTCCCAACTAGTTTAGCCCTGTCTAAATTCCAGTTTCTGATAACCTCTCTGTCCAGCTTCGAGCATGAAATATTTTTATTCTATATTTGCCTTTCTTGCCCGGTCTGATGAATGAAATAATAGCTCTTACACTCTCACATCTGTGATTTGGACTTAATCGTGCCTAATAAAACCTATCCCTTAATCTATCACTTCAAAGCTAACTATAATGTCCTAACATAAATCTCCTCAGGAAACACATCTATATATTTCCTTAAACGTAGAACAGACTCACGCTGAATATAATTTCAGAATTACAGAACACTAATGCTAATTTGCTTTGAAATCAAACTCATGTGTTCAAGGCATCTATACTACTGTAGATCGACTCGTTTCTCTCTTGTCTGGGCAGCTCTTGAAAGAATAGAATCTTTCGCAGGCTAGGTACTTTATATAAGCCGCCAAGCCTAATCACTCAACTTAGCCCGCGAGCGCGGTAATTGGGTCACTAAATAACACTTGCCTTTATTGCTCTATTAGGCACTAAAACACACAAGTATGGCCCATAACTATAAAATATAACACACAACTCTACACCACAACTATTTTTAGGCTTTATTATGGCCAGTAATAAATCTTCTACTTCGTCAGACTTTTCACATCAAAGCGATGCTTGCTCGCGCCGTCACATGGGCTGACAGTCATGTGGGCTGCGTGCACATCGAAAATATATGGGCGATAAATATGCCATGAACATGAAAGGGGGCCTCCGGAGTGTCTTTACGGCCCCATCACATATCTCCCTCTTGATTTTGTTGTCGTCCCGACAACATCACTACCTCTGGCGCTTCAATTGTAACCTCTCAGATCGTTGGTGCTGCGCCTGATTATTTCTCAGCGGCGATGTTTTGGGCTCTGATTCTGTATTCGGTACAACCCGGCTGGGGACCCTCATGGTCGTCATGTCCCTAGTTGTACGTTGTCGGGCTGGCAGCTGCTGTGGTCTAGAAGATTCGCCTACTTGTGCCGCGTCGCTGCTTGCTTGTGACATCTGCTTGTCAGTGCATGTAGCTGTCGACTTTGTAGGGGGATTGCTCCTGACTTGTTTTACAGTTGTTTTGTGTGGACGGTGGCCAACATTCCCCACAATCTGCTTTTGATGAGTCTCCTCTTCTGGACACCGACATGCACTCCCTCCTATCTGCTTAAGACGGGTTTCCTCTTCTAGACAACGACCAATTTTCTCGGCTCCCCCAGGGCGACAGTTGTCACGGCCATCTCTTGGCTTGCACCCTAAAGGTAACCTAGTTGTGGCAGTACGCCTATGGAAAGAGCACCTTGAGGGACAGGCGGATATCAAGTGTTCTGTAGACTTGCATCTAAAACATCGTTTTGGAAGAGGGCCTTGAGGGTATTTGGCTGCCATGTGGCCTGAGAACTCTCCACAATTATAGCACCTCAACCTGGTAGGCTTTCTCTGTGCCATGGGTCGCCTCCTACTTCCTTTGCATTCTTGACCGCCAATGCCACACACATAGACTGTTTCCATGCCCTGGACAGATGGTTTGCTGTCAAATGCTACTCTCTCATTTCTTGCCAGACTCCTCAATCCCTTCCTGAAGATCTTGGTCTGACGTACGAATACATCAATACCTCCATCATCTGGCGTGATAAACCCCCATCCCCTGTGGACACTATACCACTTGCAAACCCCGTGTCGCCTTGTTGGTGCAACTGCGTTTGTTGGTACTGTCAGCTCACAGCTTTCGTTGACAACAGCCTGACTCTCACACACAAGAAGGTCTAGTTGAGGTTCCTGCTCACGCAACCCCTCGTTGTGCTTTGGCTGTTCCCGCGGTTGGCATGGTGCTTCCTTCCTCTGCACCTCTTGTACTGGCGAACTGGTCTGTGATAGCTATGCTAGCTTGGCCTTTAGGAGAGATAATTCTGCTTTGAGTGTCTGCTCTTCATTGTGAGCTTCTGCACCTGCTATCTGCACCAGTGTATCAGGCTTTTTGCCTTCCCAGGAAACAGCATGTTCCTTAGGCCCCTGACTCACGGCATGGAAACCCCTAGTCATCTCATTGACTGGCTGTCGCTCACTGTACGCTTCTTCCACTATCTTGAGTAACTGCTCAGGGCTGGCCTTGGCTCCGCCACGTATCCGTAATTCCCTAGAGACTATTGGTGTGACATTATTCCAGATAATGTCTAACTTGTCTTCTGCCCAAAAGGGCGCCACCTTCCATGCGGCCTCTACATCTTCCACAAACTCTTGCCAAGTGGGACTTGCCTTTCCATCAAATCACCTTACCTCTGGCCCCTTCACGTACATTACCTTCACAGGCACATTGATCGAAGCCAACTTGCTGCAATACCGCACCGCTGGGTGTTTACAATATTATATTTGCTCGTTTGCTGTTTGCTCGGTGTCACTGTCTGCCTATCCTGCCGACGACGCCAATTGTGATAGGGTGGGCGAGATGGTGATGATGATGTTGTGATATTTGATCACTCTCTTGCACACTTGCAACCGAACCGATTCAACAATAAAACTGATTCTTAAGGCAGGGGCTGTATTTATTTCTACAACTCTATCAGTGACATTAAGAGCACACTGAAGCAAACATTAAACAAATAAACCAACAAACCAAACACCAAATAAACACCCAGCCTGTGCTCGATTGCTAATCTGAAGAAGCAAACAAAGCAACGACTAGTTAAAATCATAGTTAAATAATCAGAAACACCATGCTCTCACCTGCCAAACTGTCCTTCTTCCACACTGCGTGAAACATTCAACTATAATGCACCCACACTCACATGCATGTCGTCTAGCTATACTAGTATGGTGTTGTGCATGGGGCTGGCAATCTCACCATGTAACATAGATTGCTACCAAAGCCACTACTGCATGAGCATATGAATACTTCATGCGGTGGCAAACCACACTGGTGGCCCCATGCTCCCTCAGGAGCGGAGAAGAGAAATATATATCTCCAAGTGAGCCCACGTGCTCTCACAAACCATTCTTCACATAACCATAATTAAATAATCATAAAATGGACATAAAATAATATCCAACTATATGTACAACAAATACTCTCCATTACGAGAATAAACCACCACCTCGCAACTGATCCATCTCAATATTCATCCCTGCACTCTGAAGCATGTCGTATATGCCGACTGACGAGATTGAGAACTCATCATATAAAACACATTGTTACAGAAACAAACCACTGCCATAGCATATAAATGCTTCATGCAGGCTTGTTGGATTCAGCCGCACTGGTGTCGCCCTGCTCCGCAAGGAGCAAACAGGAACGTTTATGTCTCAAATGTGCTTTACGCACAAGGAGTGGCCTCGCGCTCTCCAGAAATCTAAATGACTATTCTCACCTCAAAGTAATCCACTACTGATATACAGTAGAATAATCAATAATCGTGAAATACCACTAAATTACTATCGCATCAAAGAATAAAATATAATTATTCTTGACTTTAACAAAACTGGAACTTAATACATCACCTAAAGGAAATTTAACAAGAAAACTATTTCTTTCCTTTACTGGCTTAACCTGCCTTCGCCCACGTGTCAATTGGCACAGTATAAAATAGCGTAACATTAAGTGATAACTAAGAGTGTTATGCAGACTTCTGGGTGCCTTCCTTATTCACAGTCATCAACACGTGGCGCGGTTGCCATCTTCCCAACTAGTTTAGCCCTATCTAAATTCCAGTTTCTGATAACCTCTCTGTCCAGCTTCGTGCATGAAATATTTTCATTCTATATTTGCCTTTCTTGCCCGGTCTGATGAATGAAATAATAGCTCTTACACTCTCACATCTGTGATTTGGACTTAATCGTGCCTAATAAAACCTATCCCTTAATCTATCACTTCAAAGCTAACTATAATGTCCTAACATAAATCTCCTCAGGAAACACATCTATATATTTTCTTAAACGTGGAACAGACTCACGCTGAATATAATTTCAGAATTACAGAACACTAATGCTAATTTGCTTTGAAATCAAACTCACGTGTTCAAGGCATCTTTACTACTGTAGATCGACTCGTTTCTCGTCTGGGCGGCTCTTGAAAGAATAGAATCTTTGTTGTTGTTGTTGTTGTTGTCTTGATGAGTTGATGGGTGGAGAGCGGGCACTTAAAAGTTGACCATTATTGCCTCTTCTCGTTCCATCTTGGTCTACCCTGTTCAACCTGAAAGTTGGTTATAATTGGGGTATTTAGTGTCACTTTATTTACTAATTTTGTATTCAATTTAAATAACTATTGTCTTTTGTAGTTGCTGATTTTTATTTATATTAGTATTTGTCCATTTTATTTTCTCTTTTGTATTGTTTATAGATAACTATTGTCCTTTACACTTGGTTTTAATTTGTATTAGTATTTGTTCTTTTTGAGTTGTTGCCCTTTTTTTATATATCTCGTTGTGTTTCCTTGTCATATGAGTAGTTAGTTTTTTGTTAATGCTTTGTTAGTTCTTGCTGCTTAATTTCTATTTAGTTGGATGTTTTTCCTGAAGTACTAACCTTATATGTTTTCCTTTGTCTTATGTATATATCTTTTAAGTATTGATTGGGCATCTCTTGGGGCATCTATACTTAAAACAATATCACCTGTTAAGTCTATATTGTGATTTCTATAGTAAGTTTTTAATTCAAGCCTTTGTTGTTCATACTTTTTACAGTGGATCAGGTAGTGGTCTATGTCATTCTCTTCCTGACATTCTTGGCTGTGTGGTTCTTCTATCATAAAGTATGCTGCACCAAGACGGAGACGCCACAGTTTTTTGTATGACGGTATCTTTAATTCTTCTCTGACCTGGCACGTCCTCGTTATCGCAGGCTAGGCACTTTATATAAGCTACCAAGCCTAATCACTCAACTTATTCGGCGCGCGCAGTAATTGGGTCACTAAATAACACTCGCCTTTATTGCTCTATTAGGCACTAAAACACACAAGTATGGCCCATAACTATAAAATATAACACACAACTCTACACCACAACTATTTTTAGGCTTTATTATGGCCAGTAATAAATCTTCTACTTCGTCAGACTTTTCACATCAAAGCGTTGCTTGCTCACGCCGTCACGTGGGCTGACAGTCACGTAGGCTGCGTGCACATCGAAAATATATGGGCGATAAATATGCCATGAACATGAAAGGGGGCCTCCGGGGTGTCTTTACAGCCCCATCACACTAGTAAACAAAATTGAATGTGGGTGAGGACAGTGAGTTATAGTGGGAAATTAGAGGAAGAAAGGACGACAAGATATAGTCAGTAATTAGAGAATAAGAGGATTGTAAAGTTCAAGAAAACTTTGAGAAATGGGGCAGTAAGGTATTGAGAAAAAGTTGAGATGGGGAGAACAGTGAGTTTTAGGGAGAAAGTTGAGTGACAGCAGTGATGAGGCATAGTCAAACAGCTGAAAGTGAGAAAAGTAAGGAGGTATAGTCAAAAGGGTGAAAGTGAGAGAAGTAGTGAAGTATAGTTAAACAACTAAAGTGAGAGAAGTAATGAGGTATAGTCAAACTGCTCTGAGTGAGAGAAGTAGTGTGGTATACTCAAACAGCTGAAAGTGAGAGAATTAGTGAAGTATAGTCAAACAACTAAAGTGAGAGAAGTAAGGTATAGCCAAACAACTAAAGTGAGAGAATTAGGGAGGTATAGTCAAACAACTAAAGTGAGAGAAGTAGTGAGGTATAGTCAAACAACTAAAGTGAGAGAAGTAGTAAGGTATAGTCAAACAACTAAAGTGAGAGAAGTAGTGAGGTATAGTCAAACAACTAAAGTGAGAGAATTAGTAAGGTATAGTCAAACAACTAAAGTGAGAGAATTAGTAAGGTATAGTCAAACAACTAAAGTGAGAGAATTAGTAAGGTATAGTCAAACAACTAAAGTGAGAGAATTAGTGACGTATAGTCAAAAAAACTAAAGTGAGAGAAGTGGTGAAGTCACAATTGGGGTACAGCCAAAGACTTACACATCCCTTCATTTTGAATGCGTTCCAGTTCTTCACATTGCAATACTGACAGTGACAACGTGAGTATTCCCAGGCCACACTCGGCTACTGACATGACCAGCTGATGATATAGGAGAAACAGTAGTCTCTGTTCGAGGTGGACTGCGGCCATTGTTTTTAGGGCTGCCAGGCCTCTTTTTCATTTCTGTATGATGTGATCAACATAGTACTTGTATTACAGCCCGCGATCGAATGTAACTCCAAGGTATTTTAACTTGTAGTGCCTTTCAATTTTCTGCCCAGTGAGAGTGATGTCTGGGAGATCTGCTTTCAATATGGAGTTGTTCATGGAGCACTACAGCTCACATGCTTTGTTAGGATTGATCTTGGAGTAGGTTTCCTAGCACTATTCAGAAACCGTCTGAAGTGTCTCATGTATGCTTCTGACCATTTCTGAGCCAGTCCTGTAAATGAGTATTTCAGCGGCTGAAGTTAATGTTCATCACAGACCTGTTGGTTGAATTGCAGCTACTTTTGCTGTATAGATGTTAAAAAGCACAGGTGACAGTGGAGAACCCTGGGGTAGTCCTGGGCAAATGTGCATTGGTTTTGATGTCCATGGTCCCAAACGAAATGCAACTGATCTCAGTTAAGGCAGATGCTATCCACCTTGTTAGCCAAGGGTTTACACCACATGCCATTACACAGATGATTAAGGTTGCAAAGTCCACACTGTTGTAAGCATCTTCTAGGTCAATTGCCACAGCCACCGTTCTTGTTTACACTGGAAACCCTCATATAAATCATATGCAAATGTTCCAGCGTTACCCCATGTTACTTTAATTGGTCTATAACTGCTCTGGGTATCAGGCAGAATGTGTGCATTTTCAAGGTAGTTCATTAATTGTCTTGCTACTATCTGCTCAAGTAATTTGCCATAGACATTCTGTAATGGTAATGTGATGATTCGATAGCTGCTAACCAGTGCAGGGTCTTTACCTGGTTTAGGAAGTGGCCATAAGTAGCTATGTAGCCAGTCTTTCGGAACCTCAGCATTCTGTATGCTAATGTTAAAATCTCTAACTACGAGGGAAGGTCAAAAAGTAATGCCTCCTATTTTTTATGTATGTAAATACTGCATCGGTGTGCAATCTGTAAATTTAGCAGGGTTCCTCAAACACTCTTCTGCATTGCATAGCATTACCAACCTGTTTCAGTAACAGGTGGCACCACTGTAACAGTTTAAAAATGGCTGCCAAAGACGTTCGGTTAAAACAATGTTATGTCATAGAATGTTGACAGACAGACATAAAGAAACAAGGAAAACCATAGTCATCAACCTCCTGCACCGTTACGAAACTGAAGGAGAAGAGTTTTTATGGAATATTGTGACAGGTGACTTGGGTTCATTTTTTTGAACCAGAATCCAAAAGGCAGTCAATGGAATGGCATCACACAACATCGCTGACAAGAAAGAAGTTCAAAAGTTCACCATCTGTAGGGAAAGTTATGGTCTCCGTATTTTGGGATGAGAAGGGTGTGATTCTTCTCGACTTCTTGGAACAGGGAAACACTGTGAATGCAGACCGTTACATTGAAACTTTGAAGAAGCTTAGAGGTCGTCTTCGGCGACTTTACCCATTAAAAGATCAGAGAACTGCACTACTGTTGCACAAAAATGCCACGCCACACACCGCTAAACGCACCATTGATGCGATTGCAGAATTTGGCTGGACATTATTACCACATCCCCCTTACAGTCCCGATCTTGCACCTTCAGACTTCCATCTGTTTGGACCACTGAAAGAAGATCTTCGCATCACTTTGAGGACACCGAGACCCTTAAACGCACCGTACGCAAGTGGTTTAGGAAAGAGGACACAAATTTTTACCGTGTGGAGATACATGCCCTTGTGAGAAAATGGAAAAAACTGTAACAAATAACGGAGACTACATTGAGAAATAAATTTTTGAAGTTCAGACTTGGGGCTACATTTCAATGTGAATTTTATCTGTTTTCTTGCCTATTGAATGAAATTAAAAATTACGAGGCATTACTTTTTGACCGTCCCTCGTACATTCAAAATGCCTATGTCATCCAGTTGTTTTATGTGTTGGTACTGTACATCATCAGGACCCAGAGAAGTGTTTTTACTGGTTTCTAAAGTATACAACATCCTCTTCAAATATGAGTTCGAAATATATCTCGCCTCTTACGTCATTATCTATAAGTCTTTAATTTTTAGACGAGCATCTTTGTTGCATTTATTAATTTGGGTCATATATCAATCTGACAACGCTTGGCCCTTCTCTTCATCCGTCTTCAGGCTTCCTGTCGAGAGTTTAATGTTAGGGATGCATTGGCTTGTATTTTTCGTGTTCATTCAATGGCGCAAGGACCAGAATTTCTGTAGTGTTTTATTTGTGCCCACCTCTGTCATAAAGGCCTCCCACACTTTATCCTTGGCCTCTTTCGCCAAACTTTTAAATCTATTGATGGCTTGCTTTTTTAATTCCTCCTTCTCTTCAACCAGTACATTATTCCTCATATCTCTCTGTTGCACTTTCTGCCATTCCTTGGTCGCTCTTTCCTTTTACACCCATGCTTTCTCAACTGTCTCATTCCACCAGGGTGGTTGGACGAAAGATATCCTAGCTGTCCACTATGAGGTATAGTCAAACAACCAAAAGTGAGAGAAGTAGTGAGGTATAGTAAAATAGCTGAAAGTAAGAGAAGTATGGAGTTATAATGAACATTCCAGAGATAGATCCAAAAAGTACAGTGAAATGTATGAAAGAGTAAAGATAGGGAAGTACGGTGAAAAAGTTGAGACAATACGTAGTTAGATATAGTCAGTATGTTATGTGAAAAGACAATGAGAGCATTGAAAGAAGACCAGCTATGTTCAATGAGAAAGCAGGGAAAGAGAGAGAGGTCAGTGAAGTATCTCTATGTTCAATGAGAAAGCAGGGAAAGAGAGAGAGGTCAGTGAGGTATCTCGAGAATGACCAACAGATGGAAGTGAGTTGATAAAAATGTGTTATGTATATCCAACATATGGAGGTGAGCTTATACAAATGTTTTATGTATATCCAACAGATAGAGGTGTGCTTAAACAAATGTTTTATGTATATCCAACAGATGGAGGTGAGTTTATACAAATGTTTTATGTATATCCAAAAGATGGATATGAGTTTATACAAATGTTTTTTTAATGTATGTATAAAAGATGGATGTGTGTTTATACAAATGTTTGATGGACAGTCAATCCTCACTATTCACGTGTTCCGTATTCGCGCGAGATAAAATGAAACCCATTTTTTTGCCATTCGCAGGCACCTCGCATGTATTCTAACAGTAGGCAAAAAATTTTGATATGCCTACTGTGCAGCTAGGAGAAGCTGGCTCGTTGTTCTCGCGGCTTTCGTTGTGTTTACATGTTTTTGATGAGCATTTTTTCATGCATGTTTTTGTAGTTTTACAGTTTTTCATTATTTTTGGAATTAATAATGGCATCCAAGCGTAGTGCAAGTGCGTTGGCAAGTGTGCCTAAGCACAAGAAGGCTGTGATGAGCTTTAGTGATAAAGTACATGTGTTAGATAAACTTCTTTCTGGGATGTCTGTATGAAATTTTCCTTATTTCTTAATTATAAATCTTCTGTGTAAATGTTTGTTTTCCCGGGATTTTGTAATAATGTGTGTGTGTTTGCGTGTGGATGTGTGAATGAGTAGTGACAGTGTGAATTAATGGGCGAGTGAGCGAGTATTGTTACGCCAAAAGATTGTACATACTGTACTATTACAAAGAAAACTGTGTATAAAACACATTTATAAAAAATACACAGTATAATAAATAAGCTGTTTTTTTACAAGAAGGGTACGAACGAACGAACGAACGAACGAACGAAATCTTTATTTCATCAGGGTAAAGAAATAGGCATAATTGCCTTTTTACATTTCTGCCCTGCAATACAATTTTCAGTGTGTTAAAAATTAAAATATTAACATGAAATGATGAGTTTATGGTGATCGGTAGCAAAAGTGAATGGTGGACAATTTTCCATGTATATCCAACAGATGGAGGTGGGTTTATAAAAAATGTCCATGTATATCCAACAGGTCAAGGTGGTTTTGTACAAATTGTCCATATATATTCAATAGATGGAGGTGGGTTTGTACAAATTTTCCATGTAATCAAACAGATGGAGGCGAGTTTAGTGAGATAATTTGAGGGAGAGAGGGCTGTGAGGTTAG
The DNA here is from genome assembly GCA_024509875.1 of Oreohelix idahoensis. NCBI lineage: Eukaryota > Metazoa > Mollusca > Gastropoda > Stylommatophora > Oreohelicidae > Oreohelix > Oreohelix idahoensis. The sequence goes on along the minus strand of JAMPIV010000002.1, from coordinate 344,495 downwards.
TGAGAAAGTTTGAGGGAGAGAGGACTGTGAAGTTAGTGAGACATTTTGAGGGAGAGAGGGCTGAGAGGTTAGTGAGGCAGCTTGAGAGAGTGAGGTTAGTGATAAAGTTTTCTGTAGGCTAACTATCTAACTAAATGAAGCACCAAAACAAAAACATAAATGTATGGATTTTCTCATATGTATTCTTGCATATTTTTGTAAGCTATCTGTCTAAGCAATGAACTATAGAAACCACACTTGTATGGTTTATACGAGTGTCTAACTGACAGAGTGGTTAAAGCGCTGGTCTCTCGTGGCAAAGGTGCCGGGTTTGATCACACTCCAGTCTACCCAGCTGTAAATGGGTACCTGACTTTGCTCTTGAGTTAGGGAAGGAAAAAAAGCAAGGAAGGGAACTGGTCACCCTCACCTCTCGATGCTGGACCTAGCATAGTGAAGTCTCTAACACTTCACTCCCCATATGACAGTATCTGTTACGGGACTACCTTTTTTTAATGGTTTCTACCCTGTATGTATTCTATTATGTGCTTTTAGGTGAACTCTCTGAATAAATGCTGCACCACAAATGACACATTTAACTCTTTGACTCCAGACCAATGCTCGGAGCATTGCAAAATTCAACGCTCCATGCCAGAGCAATGCTCAGAGCGTGGTTTTTAGTTTATCACGAATAAACCCTAAAAATCGTCCGTTTAATGCAGTTCATATATTAAAACTCATAGAATGACTTCCGCTACTATTTAAACAACTAATTTGACTGTAGTTAATAAGCACATGTGAGTGTTTTGATGTTATCATCACCATTTTTGTGAAGATTCGCGTGTTTGCGTTTTTCGTTGTTATTGCTAGAGAAATATGTCACGCTTTATATTTACATTTTCTAAGTCTCCTAAGCAAATAATTGTGTCAAACTACTTTGAAACATTGCTGACATTGATGATGATTGTTTGGTAGTCACAGTTTGTTGTCAAAATACGGAATCTGTGCAGAAAAGCTAGACACACTAGATTTAGTTGATGAGTGGGTGTAGTAATATTCTGGCCGATCAAAAAGCAACAAAACTAGACCTACCGTAACATCTAATCACTAGTTCTTGGTAGAAGATGAAGCTAGGGATACTATTAAAACATTAAACAAGAGTAAAAAAGTTTTTATATGACGTTATTCTTCTTTATTTGTTTGAAAATTACGTAATGCACGATTGCATAATTTATTTTTTTCTTACAAAGGACCACATAAAAACTGATGTGAATAACACTAAATGTACTAATTGTGGCTATAAGCATGTTTTTGTTTTTACTTTGTATATGGATTAACTTGACGGTTGAAGACAAAAAAGAAAGTTTTATTGTCTACAACAGTAATTTGTCTTTGGTAAGATTGTATTCTACAGTTAACTTTTTAGTGTTTTTCAATTTTACATGCAAAATGTTTTAAGTATAACGAACACACTTGTGTTAATACTACCAAAGACATTATATATTACAATTCTCTATCCATTTCCCTACAGTTTGGTATATAATAAGTACAAGTTCACAGAAAAAGATTAACATAAAATTTACACTAAAAGTCAGTACACTTCACCGTTTAGAATTCTTCAAAAAATAATTATGGCACAGGGTGAAAAATAATTATGGAATCAAAGAGTTAAAGGGTTTCTCTCCTGTATGTACTCTTTTTATGTACTTTCAGGTTAGCTCTCCCAGTAAATGCTGCACAACAAACATCACAGCTGTAAGGTTTCTTTCCTGTATGAGTTCTTTCATGTACTTTTAGACTACTTCTGCACAAACATCAGACTTGTAAGGCTTCTCGCCTGTATGTATTCTTTTATGTACTTGTAGGTAACTTTTCTGAGAAAATTCTGCACCACAAACATCACACTTGTAAGGTTTCTCTCCTGTATGCATTCTTTTATGGTCATTTAGACTACCTCTATGAGCAAATATCACACCACAAACATTTCACTTGTAAGGTTTCTCTCCTGTATGTATTCTTTTATGTACGTTTAGGTATTTTCTTTGAGTAAATGCTACACCACAAAAATCACAACTGTAAGGCTTCTCTCCTGTATGTGTTCTTTTATGTACTTGTAGGCAATTTTTCTGAGCAAATTCTGCACCACAAACATCACACTTGTAAGGTTTCTCTCCTGTATGTATTCTTTTATGGCCATTTAGACTACCTCTATGAGCAAATGCCACACAACAAACATCACAATTGTAAGGCTTCTCTCCTGTATGTGTTCTTTTATGTACTTGTAGGTAACTTTTCTGAGAAAATTCTGCACCACAAACATCACACCTGTAAGGTTTCTCTCCTGTATGCATTCTTTTATGGTCATTTAGACTACGTCTATGAGCAAATATCACACCACAAACATTACACTTTTAAGGTTTCTCTCCTGTATGTATTCTTTTATGGTCATTTAGACTACCTCTATGAGCAAATGTCACACCACAAAAATCACCAACTGTAAGGCTTCTCTCCTGTATGTGTTCTTTTATGTACTTGTAGGTTACTTTTCTGAGCAAATTCTGCACCACAAACATCACACTTGTAAGGTTTCTCTCCTGTATGTATTCTTTTATGGCCATTTAGACAACCTCTATGAGCAAATGCCACAGAACAAACATCACATTTGTAAGGCTTCTCTCCTGTATGTGTTCTTTTATGTACTTGTAGGTAACTTTTCTGAGCAAATGCCACACCACAAGCATCACACTTGTAAGGCTTCTCTCCTGTATGTGTTCTTTCATGGACTTGTAGGTGTCCACTTTGTGTAAATGCTTCACCACAAAAACTACACTTGTAAGGATTCTCCCCTGTATGGATTCTTTTATGTTCTTTCAGGTTACCACTCTGAGTAAATGCTATATCAGACACTTTCCACTTGTATGGTTTTGCTTTTGAGTGTACACTTGAATGTACTTTCCCTCCCTGAGTAAATGCTACACCACACATATCACCAAGTGAAAAACTTCTTTCCTGTATGTATGCTGTTATGCTGCTGTAGGTTATCTTTCATAGTAAATAATACACCACAAATATCACACTTGTAAGACTTAACTTCTATTTTCTTGTGAGACTGAATGATTAAATCACTGCAGGTAGCAACAGCTTTGTTACTCACACTAAGCTGAACAGTTTTCTCACTGACAGAAAATAGTTTACTACAATTTATGTTACAGATTTCAGTTTTTAAAGCGGATGTATTACACTAGTCAACAACCAAAATGTACCAGAAATGAAAATAGCTGATCTTAACTAATTTTGGTGTGCTGACAACGAAAATGACATTAAAAAATGTTGATTGGCTCTAGTTTTCAAGATATATGCTACTAGTTCATTTAATTACGGTCAATTTATATATATGACGCAACTGTTGTGGGCGATTGCATAATTTTTTCTAATGACCAATAAAAATGTAACTAGAAGTTGATGATGCAATCCTACCTATGATTACATCACCTTTGTGTATAAATATCTTATCTCTGATAAAAGTTTGCCATTAGTTAGTGCATTTGTCCTTATCAAAAGTATCGTAGTTAGAAATGCCTAGGACATGTGTGAACAGTGCTAATAATTTCTGTTATATATGTGGTGAGGTGACATTTGTATCACTAAAACGAAATATAACTAAAGTGATTAAGAAGGCGTACAGTTTGTATTTTGGCTGCAGAATAGGAGATCAAGCAAGATAAGAGCTGGGCGCCACACATATGCTGCAATACATGTGCAGCACATCTTAAACTGTGGTTGACTGGCAAAAGGCAAGCTATGCCTTTTGCAGTCCCAATGATTTGGAGAGAGCCCACTGATCATCTCAACAACTGTTACTTTTGCATCGTCCCTCCAATTGGGAAAGGCATATCAAAGAAGAAAAAATGGACTCTGGAATATCCAAACATCCCCTCTGCAATACGTCCAGTACCACATGGCGATGACCTACCAGTTCCCAAAGTGCCAGAATCATTTTCAGCTGCTTCCACTGATGAAGAAGAGGACATTGGTGGTCCTGAACCATCAACCTCAAGCGTCCCAGATTTTGAGCAAACTACATCCACTAAACCACACTTAATAACCCAAGGTGAACTGAATGATCTTGTATGAGATCTGAATTTATCGAAGAACAAGGCGGAGCTTTTGGGTTCCAGATTGCAACAGTGGAATCTCCTGGCAGAAGATGTTACAATTTCTGTGTATAGGAACCGCCAGAAGCCGCTTATTACATTCTTCTTCAAAGAAGGTGACCTTTCTGCGTGCCACAACATTTCTGGTTTAATGGCAGCCCTCAAAATCAATTACATACCGGAAGAGTGGAGGCTTTTCATTGATTCATCCAAGACGAGTCTTAAAGCTGTTTTGTTGAATAATGGTAATGTGTTACCGTCAATTCCAGTTGGTCACGCAGTTCATATGAAAGAAACATTAAGCAGCTTTTGAAGTGTATAAACTATGATCATCATCATTGGTCACTTTGCAGTGACTTAAAAGTGGTCACTCTTTTGCTTGGACTACAGGGTGGATACACCAAGTACTGTAGCTTTCTCTGTGAGTGGGATAGCCATGCACGAAGTGACCATTACATCAGAAGACATTAGCCAATCAGGCAGTCATTGCAGCCTGGCAGTAAGAACGTTGAGAACCCAGCACTTGTCGACACCAGCAAGATTTTGTTGCCACCCTTGCACATTAAGCTGGGTCTCATGAAAAACTTTGTCAAGGCAATGGAGAAAACAGATGAGGTTTTCAAATACCTCATCAGAAAATTTCCAAGACTGAGTGAAGCTAAAATAAGAGAGGGAGTATTTGTTGGTCTGCAAATTCGAAAACTTCTTCATGATGACGAGTTTCTTTGCGTGTTGCATGGCAAGGAAAAAGCAGCATGGCTAGCATTTAAGTCAGTGGTGGACAATTTTCTTGGAAACAACAGATCTGATAATTACTCCCCTGTTCACAAAGTTCCGGGACTCATTTTTTTTTATTCGAATAAGTAGACTTACATACTATTTGGTTCTATCTCCTTCAAAGTAGTTCCCTTGTGAGTGTACACACTTATTCCAATGTTCCTGCCACTGAAGGTCGCACTTCTGGTAGTCACTTTGCGGAATAGCCCTCATTTGTCTCGTCGCGTTGGCTTGAATCTGCTCAATGTAATCGAATCTACGACCTTTCATTGTTTTCTTAAGTTGCGGGAACAAGAAAAAGTCACACGGAGCAAGATCGGGTGAGTATGGAGGATACGGGAGCAATGGAATGTTGTGTTTCGTCAAAAATGCGTTTGTGGTGACAGACCTGTGTGCAGGTGCATTGTCATGATGAACACGTCAATGGTCTGTGCGCCACTTCTCAGGGTGATGTCTGCGCACAGCGTCGCGGAGGCGTTACAGGACTGTTTTGTAGAATTCAGCATTGACACTCTGTCCTATAGGGACGTATTCATGATGCATCAGGCCATCAATGTCGAAAAACTCTATTAACATAGTCTTGACATTGGACTTGACCTGTCGTGCCTTCTTCCTTTGACGGGGGCCATCTTCAAAGGATCGGAGTACACTTTTGAAACGGGAATACCACTCAAATGTTTTAGATCTACTTAAACAGGACTCTCCGAAAGCTGTTTGCAACATTTCGAGAGTTTCGGAACCAGTTTTTCCTAGACGAAAACAGAAATCAATACACACACGTTGTTGAATTTTGCTGTCCATTTTTGAAACGCGATGAACACTATTACGTCACATCACTTATACCACACAGCGCATGCGTGAAATTACAAACTTCAGGTTTGGTACATATAGTGGCACGTGGTTGACACGTGCACTGTGTTAATATCACCTAGCTCCTTATAACGGTTTTCCGGATAAAAAATGAGTCCCGGAACTTTGTGAACAGGGGTGTACAATGAAATTGTAGAAAATCTCCTTCTGAAGTATAAGAGTCTTGGCTGCAACATGTCTTTGAAAATTCATTTTCTGGATTCTCATCTGGATTTCTTTACGTCAAACTGTGGAGTGGTCAGTGATGAGCATGGTGAACGATTTCACCAGGACATTGCTGCTATGGAGACAAGGTATCAAGGCAATTGGAGCCCTTCAATGCTTGCTGATTACTGTTGGACTGTGACAAGAGACACCTCATCGATTTACTACAAGAAGCAAGCAAAGAGAGCTCAAACAGCGACTGAATAATGACGGAATGGGTACAAATGTGCCTTTTTAAAACATGATATGTGAACTTTAAATAATGCTTTTATTTTTTCTATCATTTTATGTTGAAATATCAATTAATTGAGTATGTAACCACAATTTTTATAATGCTAAAGTAAAAAGACTAGCTGTTCACCTCAGAGAATTAAACAAGCATACATTATTTGTATTACTGTAATGTAAATTCATCATTTAAAAAAAAACCAGAGCCAATTCGTGAATTTCATTATGATATTTGAAATCAGCATGTCAAAATCAATAAGAAATGGTATATTTAATTTCTGGTACAAATAACTTTTGAAAATTTGTTGACTAGTGTTATCATTTTGGTTGTAACAAATTTTAGCTGTCCTTTCCTGACTGTAAAAGTTCAGCAATGGTTCATTATCCGTGAGTCTAAGTTTGATGTTACCTTCTCTTGTTGCATAAGCAGAGGTATCATCATCTACGTTATTTACTGCTTCGTACACTTTATTTCCATTGTCATGAGGTTGCACATCCTGAATATTATCATCTTTATTATCAAACTTCAGGTGTCCATTGCTGTGTACTGTTTTCATATGCTCATCCAGAACATCAAGTTGGAGGAAAAGAATGTTGCACAGGGAGCAGGAACACATGTCTGAAATGTTCAACATAAAGACCACAGATAACTGACGAAATGATGAGCATAATGTGCAGTGATAACTAATGAAATGCATGTCCTGTATGTAAGCAAAATTTTATAACATTAATATACGCATAATGCCCAGGTAGTTAGTTATGTAATATATGTATCAATCAATACCCTTTAGCTCCCCAAGGAGCATAGGCCTTCAACAAACACATGCCAAGTCCTCCTGTCCTGTGCTATCCGCTCAAGTTCTTTCCATGTTTTCCTCATCATTTTCACCTCTGTATCCAGTTCTCTTCTCCATGTGTTTTTGGTCTACCTCTGCCTCTCTTTCCCTGTGGATTCCAGAACAAGGACTGCCTTGTAATGCTATCAACAGGTTTCCTCAGCGTGTGTCCTATCCATCGCCATTGTCTTCTGTGATGTGTAATGGAAAAGAGTCTACAGTAATCTGACAGCCTATTGCAACCTAATAGCTGCTCTCTGATTTGCTAGCTAAAACATGCATTATACTACCTGTCCTTACTTCTGCAGCGTACCCTTTTGTGCCGGCCCTCTTTTCTAATGCAGTGTTTACAATCTTCGTGACCTGTCAGTCATAACAGGAAACAAATCAAGCTTTGGTTATAGTTCTTCCCACTCATGCGAGCTCATCTGTCAATTATATAATACTTGACAGACAGCACGTGAGAGAGACGGAACAGACCCTTTGAAGTTCACTCAGGGAAAGTCTCGAACTCCCCTAGTACTCTTTGATCTTGGAACACGGGCATTCTACGTGGAAACCCGCTAGGAGAACGAAAGTCTTTTGATGTCGGTCAAAGCTCTAGACGAGAAACTCTGGAAGACTGAAACATAAGCCATTTATCTTGAAACTATAGCTTCTGAATTTTTGTCCCACACAGGAGTGCGAAATAACGCCATTACAGATCAAGAGCAATCTAATGGTATATATATACTGCTGTTTCTAAAACCCAACCATCAGTCGTCAGTCAGAATTCGAATAGTCTAGTGCGCAGTCATAAACCATTTCTTTTGGATATTGTTTATAAGTGATTCGTGGAGATTTCATTCTGGATTTTCTGACCTGATCCCAAAGCGGACAACCAGCGGTCTTTTTCTTTTTCCATTTTCATTTATAAGCGTGTACTAGCCGATGATATTGTGTGACTATAAATTATACTGCTGGACTTACCAAATCCACAATATTATTTTATAAGCCCACAGTGGCGTATACCTAATAACATTATTATTTTTCCCAGACACCTGACAGTTGTATTCAAGTGGAGTACATATTTATACACTGTGCTGGATTGGCGCTCTGACAAAGAGTAAGCCGATAAAAATCCATCATCATCATTTTTAACAACCAGATGTATCCAGATACTAGAAGTATCCCCCTCTCTTAAATGGTAAACAACATGGATTCTCACACTATTCAACTATTTGAAGTAAAACCTGTATCCAGATAGAAGTTCCAGAACGAGCGGGAAACAAGCCTGTTTTTCCCCACCAGCCCATACACTGCAAGCGTTGTGGCAATGAAGTTATTCAGTTGTAGTTCCTGTGTCTAGACTTACATTCCCCTGTGCATCCATCGGAGGAACAGTGATAGTTTTAGAACAGTGAAGACAACCTTTACGATTTATATCGTTACCAGGATTCATCGTGGAATTAACATATTCGGTGTTCACCTCATTAGTTTTTTTTTTTGGGATGAACTGGGGCCAATTTGTATCTTCGACAGCTGGGGTGATACATTAATCACTGTGAAATAGGGATTATGTTCGTGGAATAAATCTGTTACCAAGGGATACCATAGACTCGCGGTAAAGGACAAATAGGTAAGAGTGTGAGAGGTGGCCACTGAGTGAGAGTGTGTGTGGTGATTTTTTTTTTTTTTTGCTGGAGACTATCTACTAATTTGGTTGTTTGATTGTGTTTACTTTACTTGGTCTTATAGTTTACCAATATTGTTTATTTTGTAACCAAGTGCTAACCTTCAACCTTTGGGTTAATATTTCTTTGGGTTATTTTCCTTTATATGGTGAAGGCGCAACATTCTTCTTTATTTCCTCTATATGTAAATGATATCTTTTGAGTATTTGATGTTGTGACAAGTTTAGTGATAATAAATAACAAAGAAATTTAACTTTGTGTGTTGGTCTGACCCATACCCATTTATCCTTGGTTTTTTTCACGTTTGTGTGTCTTGTTGTCACATAGTTGTGTGTGTAGAGTAACTTGTATTATTTTAGATAGGGAGGCAAAGACTGTCTTGTAACAAAGCACAGTTGTACGGATAGGCTGGAGGAGAGAAACCGACTCACTCCAGAGACATATCTTTCCCTCAACCTACCACCTATTTTCTATATACATTCTCGTGTATCTGTCAACATTCATTCTTTACTTAGACGGGCCCAATAAACACTTTACCTACCGTACGACATCTTCTTCTCATTTCTTGTTCCACTGGCACTTGTCTGGTTCTTGTCATCAGTTCCATGTTGATAACCTTGTCATACCATTTTAATTCTTCTATTCTACGCAAGCACCCCTTTATGAAAGTCTGTAGCTTTTTGGTTGTTGTCTTTCTTGTTCTCCATGTCTCAGAGCCATACAATAGGACTGACTTCTCATTTGAGTTGAAGATTCTTATTTTCATGCTGGACTTGATTTCTCTTGTTCTCCATGTTTCCCAAATGCAATGAAAGCTCCTCTTGCTTTTTGTCATTTGTACAGGATGCCAGGTTCAACCCTATGAGGGGTATAATTAGGGTATATAGTGTTCATCAATCTATATAGCATATTACATTGTTGTTTTACTTGTGTGTTGGATCTTCCAGGCTGTAATTTATTTGCCATTTATTGTGGCAGTGTTAATAGTGTATTCCCTTCCATTATCCTAGTTTGATCTCTCTCTACCCTCTTGCGTTTTGGAAGGTTAGTAGGTTATGTTTTATTCAATTTTTTTTAAGTTGCAAATTTTAAATATATCTACTTGGCATTTGCTGGTATTTTTAATTGGTTCTTTTTTTTTTTTTAACTGATATCGTTTGGAGGGAAAATTTAAAAAAAAAATATATTTTATAGTGTTTTTGTTCTATCTTTGTCATTTTCATTTGTTGGGGTTTTTATATGTTTTGGTAACATAAAATTTTACTGTGTTGTAATAGATGGTGATAGAGAGTTGTTTCTCAAGTATTCCATGAGTGGTTTTCTGTGCTGTTCATATTTCTTGCATGTTAACACATAATGTGCTATGGTGTTCTTCTCCAGACATGTTCCTTAGTAGGGTTCCTCCACCATGAAATAACCTATTCCTAGTTGAAGTCTAATCAGTTTTCTATTGTATGGTATTTTTGTTATCTAGATATCTGACATGTTCATGTTGGATTTTTTTAGCAGTTTATAAGCGTGATGTGGCTAACCTTGAGTTTATGTGGTTGGGACTGCTTCTGCCTGTTTTTGCTTCCTTGTCGACCACCTTATTTCCTTTTATTCCCATGTGCAAGGGTCATCATGTGACATATTCTTTCCAGAACGTTGTCTCCATTACAGCTGCTCTGAACGCATCACGATTCTGGGCAAGTCTACCTGCATCAGCCAAAGACAAGTTCAGACTCTCTGTGATGTCCTGGGTCCACCGTCGTCTAGGTCGACCCCTTCCCCTTTTTCCAGGGACCATGCCTTCCATCACTGTTTTTTCCAGACTATTATGTCTTTTTATATGACCGAAAAATTTCAGCTTCCTTATTGCGATGGTATTTAGGAGCCAATGTTCCTGTACGTTTAGTGAGTGCAGTACTTCTCTGTTGGTCTTTTTTTCTGTCCAGGGTATTCTCAACATCCTTCTGTAGCATTTCATTTCGAATGATGTAATCTTTTTTGCAACTGTTTTATTGAGTGTCCAAGTCTCGCAGCCGTATGTTGCTACTGGGAATATACATGCTTGTGCAAGGGTATCCATGCTAATTGTACTGTGCAGCCTCTATTATTTAGGTGTGTACTAAGTTGCAATATTTCTTCTGCTATGTCTGGTCGACTATGTTCATTTCTTAGTGCTTGAAGTGCTGAAAAAGAGTCGGTTAAGATTGTTAATTTTTTTTGGTGGGCTTGTCTTAATTATTTCTGGTGCTTCTGCTATTGCCACCATTTCTGCTGTGAAGACAGATGCATTTTCAGCTACATTAAAATTTTTCTTTAGATTCCAGGCTGAGATGTGTATTCCTATTTCGAGTTCTCGTTTTATATTTTTGATCCATCAGTGTACACTTTTAAGCTACCCTTAGTTATCTGTTCTATATATATTCCTGGCTTTGTTTTTTATGTCATTTTTTTTAATTTATTATTTCTGCAAGATGAGAGTCAGTGTTTGCTTTCTTAAGCTCCCAGGAGGCTCACTGGTGTGTATTAATTACTGCTGGTTAAGCATTAGTTATGTTCATCTATTTCCTCCATGCACTTCCATCATATCAGGCGTCTTGTCGGGAGATGATTCACTGCATGGGTTGGGCAGCTTTTGTCTATTAGTACACTGGCCATGTAATTGAGACTAAGTTCTTTTCTTCTTAGAGGGGTATTATTCCCAGTGCTACCTCTAGTGCTTCAAGTGATGTTGATTTTTGGTTTTAAGGACTATCTTCATTGCACATGGACTAATCCATCAGTGCTCCAATCTCCTCTCTTAGATCACACAAGGAGGATCTCAGCACAGTGCACGAACTTCATAGCACTGGTGAGAATCCCAATGTGTGCATATAGGAATCACACATTCTATAAATATTTTTGTGGTGGGTAGTTTTCTAATTTTTAAATCTTTGCCAGGGCAGCGGCCTGATAGGCCTACTCTTTACGATTTCCAACTGCCGTGGGATTTTTAATGTGCGCAACTTGCACGCAGGACCTCCTATTTTTTCGCCCTAATCTGAGAAGGCTAACCATCCGATCTCACTACTCATGATAGCAGAGGGGAGTATGACATCATTAGGACCACTGGTTCTGAAATTTTTTTTCTCCATAAATTATATTCTCACAACTGGGAATTGAACCAAAACGAACGAACGAACGAACGAACTTTATTTTCAAAGGGTTAAGAATTGGGCACGCAGGCCCGTCTGACATTCTGCCCTTCCTCTCTCTCTCATCATGTATACTGTATCCTTTCATCCTCACATTTACTTTAAGCATTATTAAGGCATTTATCAGGTACATCTAGAGCTCGAGGTGGACACCATACCTCTTAGCCACTTCGACCCCCCATGTTAAAGACTGACTTTTACAAAACAAAATGTAATCAAATTTCAAAGTACAAGAATATGTGTCTACTTAAAAACTGCACACTCACCTCACAGTACACTTCCTGTTTTATTCCAGCAGTTACATTTAAAATACTAGCTTCAACATTTCTTGTTATCTGGTTAATAAACATAAATGAACTCAATAACAGGATAATTCTTTAACAGGGGAGGGACATCTGACAGCAAAACTACACAATTTTAATCTTTTTATTTTATGAGAACAATAATGTAAATGTTCTATATGTTTTTTTTTTCAGTACAGCCAAACCACGTTCGACTAAAACTATTTGCAGCTTGCTTTAAAAGCTATGGTAATGTAACTTAGAATAACAACAGTAAGAGTTAACATTCAGCAGCGAAATGGAATATTTTTATAAGTTGTTTACACTCTGAGTACATTAAGATTCTGTGAGTTTAAAAATTAATCTAAGGAACTCATTTCTTTTGTTCCTATAGTCAGCTGGAAACAATTTTTCATGTGGCCTGGTGAAGCAAGTAGCAACAGTAATGCATTTACATATATTATATTTTTGTTAAAAAAAAAAACAAAAAAAAAAACAAAGAAAACTAAGAAATAAATGATTGTTACATATGAAATATTTTACCAGATTTCTGTCAGTAAAACTAATGTTTGCTGTATCAAGAATTAAATAGAAAACTCACTTTAAAATCTGTATTTATTTCCTGTTTTATTTTCTGATTCAGGAGTCAGCACTTCTTGTCCATACTTCCTGCAATCTGGAAAGAAACATTAGTTATATGTGAAAAAAGTTGAACACAATAAGTAATAAGTTGGTGTGCTGAAATACTGTTGTTACAAGAAACCTCATTCAAAGTTCTTTGTGATGTGAAATAAATATTACTGTCACAAAGTGATTGTCTTATGACGGTCAGTGACATGTTTTGCAGAAAGCCAGTTTGCTTGGCTGTAGTGTTTGTGATTTGTGTTAGCAATAGTTGAGTAAAGTTTAGTTTAGAATAATGCCAATAAGTCAGCAAATACTGCTGGGCATCTCAGATGTATGGATAACATAAATGATACATCTCATAGGTTAAAGGTCGCATCACGAGAGTTATGACTGTATGAATGATTGACAGGCACTGGTGGTTTAGACCTGGAAAAGTTGGAGAAAAGAAGAAATACTGTGTGGATTATCCGTTTATGACAGTCAGCACTTGAGTTGTCTGGTGTAAAAATAAACAGTTTTCACAGAAGTGAAATATGCGTGGTAGTGCCTCCATGCCTCCACCGAGTTTCCAGGTTAGTTTGATAAAGTTTTCCTAGAGTATGGTGTATTACTCCTTGTTAGTGTGTGATGGCAAATAATTCCATTTTGTGCCAGGTATCAGTTTGCAAGAATATAATTATAAGATTTTAGAGGTAGCATAACAGAAACAATGTTGTTCTTTCAGAACTAAGTTATGATACCGAAATACTGTCATGTGATATCCTATTGTGTGTTAATGTTGAGATAAACTATGTCAGAGAGGGTATATTTGCTGAATGCAGTGAGCTATTTAATTGGTCCACTGACTATAGCCAGTATGTAGAGGAATACCAATGTTGACAAAAAAAGACATCCCTGTCTCATTCCATTGTTTTCATTATGGATTCTGTACATTGTCGACAAAAGTCTGACTGCACAAAAATTATAAATGAATTAAGAAAGATCTGGAATAATAGTGAAAGAAAGAAAAAATAAGTCACAGAAAGGAAAGAACGTGAGAGCCATGACATGAAAAAATAATTAAATTAAGTACAACCCATGAATTCCATTTATTTGGGATTGTGGTTTCATTGCACGATCCCTGATGAGAAGAATCATGTGTTGTACTTATTTTTGACATTTCCCCCCAGCTCACATTGTGATAGTTTCAAGTTTCCATATTTGTCTGAGGCTGGAACAAAATTCATTAAAGTACATAGTCCTATGTTATTTCTGTATGACTGAGGATTTGATTATGGACTACTATGAAAGTCCAAAGTGTAAGACAAGCATGTGTCTGGTTGAAATGAATGCCATTACTTGCTTTTGACTTTATGTAGTATTGTGGGATGTCATTAACTAATGATGCAGACACTCAGTAGTTACAGGTAAGTTCGTATGTTGTTCTGTGAATGGTCAGCATGATTGTCGGTTGGACATTGTTAACCCTGTATGAAATATTGGTCTTTATTAGTAATATAAGATTAAGTGTAACCGTTAATCTTAACACCAACATGGTACTGTGAATAGACATGATTACTGCAGAAAAAAAGGACACTGCATATAGAAAACCTACCTCAACTCGCTGTAATAGCTGTCAGTACGGTGGCCAGTTAAGTTGATGTATCCTTTAATAAGACTTCAGAGGTACAATAGTAAGAGGTACTGTGTATCTTAAGTACAATCTTCACATGTTGGCAAAGAGGGAAATGAAAATGCAGATAAAGCCAAGAAAGGTAGGTCTCATAAAAATCTAATAAATTTAGGGATGAGTAAATCAGAGATTAAGAGCTTATTTTAAAGAATTAATAACAGATGAATGGAAAGCAGATTGGGATAAAAATCTGAAAGGAAGTCATGCATATAAGATGTTCAAGGCTCCAACAAAAAAATGTCAGATATCTAGTAAAATGAAAATTCCCAGTAATAAGAAACTTCTCAGACTGGAAAAGGCTATTTCAGAATAGAAGAACCTTACTGTGCAGGTTGTCTTCATGTGGCGTAATTAAATTTTGTTCCCATTGTCATTCTGTAGGTGTATGAGGGATTTAATCTGTAGTTTTCTTAATTTTTAACAGATTTTTATGAATTATATGTCATTTTGAAGATATATGAATGTACTATTTCCTAATGCTGGTCAAAGGAAAGTTTACCTAATACGGTAGATATTATTAGTAGTATAAAATGATTGACAGACAAAAATCATTTCACATTTGTTTTCAAATTATCAACTTATGTTCACATTGCTTGTTTCTAAGGTAGGTAATACCTTTCTCTTGGTGATTATCACGTAGTATATCCAATAACAAAAAAAACAAGCCCAAGAACACACACTGACTAATATTTACACTATTTATAACTTACATTATCGCACCTATGCCACTTCCAAAAAATGTCAGAAATGTTTTCCCCATTTTCGCCCTGTAGGTGTTTGGAGAAATTAAGTTGTAGGTTTATTAATTTTAAACAGATTTTTATGAATTCTATGTCATTTTGAAGACAGTTGAAGTTACTATTGCATCAAGCTGAAAAAGATATGTTTACTTAGTGTGGTAAATATTATCAATAATATAAAATTATTGAAAGAAAAAAATGCATGAAACATTTTTTTTAAATTATCAACTTGCCTGCAACTTGCTTGTTCTTAAGGCAGTAAATTTTTTTTTTACTTTGTGACTATAATGTAATAGCCTATCTCCAATGACAAGAAAAACAAGCCCAAGAACACTCATACTGGCTAATATTTACACTATAAGTATGGTCAAGAACCATTTATTGTGGTTACACCACTGCAGTGTGAATTTATAATGGCACACTCAGAAATCATTGACAACTTCTTAATCTACGGCCTGTAGATAATACCAACTAGACAATACACTGCTCTAGCATTACGTTATTATCCACCAGGACCAAAATATGGCAAGCACTCAATTAATAGTCCATAACATGAACCACACAGCAATCTCGCTGGAAAAAGGGAAATCTGCGTCCTATGAGAATGATGGCTAGTTTCTGACTGCCCAAAATTTGCGCCTTTTTCCCGACTTCCGGTAGTCACATGACCCACCAGTTTGGCTCACCTCGGCCTCGCCCGGCTGGTTTTTTCGCTGAACATAATACCTAATATGCACTGCGAAACAGCGCTGTGACATCCCCCGCCCCACCCCCCCCCCCCCCCCCCTCCCTTAAGAAAGAAAACATAGTTTTCTTCCATCGGAGAAAACTTTGCCCGACCCCCGTAGGACTTTGGACGACCATATGCCACTAACAGCATATCCTCCCATGAACAGAGAATGCTATAGTTCTCCACTACCATTGTCATTACTGCATTCTCCAACCATCCGAAAAAACAATATGGACATAAAGTAGGTTACTCAAGGTTCTGGCAGTCACGAAAAATGACAACGACTGTCCTCCCCTGGTCACCCATAACACAGCGTGCTGTACATTAATAGTAACTCTTACATAGGCACACATTACAGTTGATATTCTCATAGCACAACTAGTCATTTGTCACAAGGTTTAGACATATACCAAATTGCCTTTATGGCACCATAATCCATGAAATTCATAAGCATAGCATAGCATAGCATATACATGATCTTTAAAGTACATAAGTTTATTATCTCCCAACTCCTTAGTCACCCTCATTACATTATAAAGCTGCATAGCCAACTTATATTTTATCAGAACCGTACTGGTGGCGTGGGTCAGACTCTACAGTTTGGTTGCGTTAACTGAAACACCCTTATAGAATGCGAAACCCGATACCACTCCCATGCTATTGCTGGACTATTAGTAGGTGGTTAAGAAGCAACGACATGTGCTTCCACCTGACTGCATTACGCGCACCCCACCTATTCATGAAAGTAACTCGTGCAACCTTGGTATTGTCTCGCAATGACAATACCTCAACAAACCTAACCGGCGCGACCTCATTAAACGCACGTCTGAGTGTGCCAGCTAGCACTCGGGGGATATTGCGCACCCATACCTTGCGGTCACTAGCTATCAGGTCCTCAGATATGCCTCTACTGTTCCTATTCATGTCCCATGGCCCCGGACTGTGAGTATTCATGGACACCTGCCACGAACCCCATCTCAGATGTACTTTCTTCTCCGCCTCAGGACTTCGGTGTTGCTGAGCAACTGCTCCAACCCCTCCCGTGGTGTTATGCACTCCCCGTACACTCTCAAGGACAAACGAGTTCACTCTCCCTGATAGGAACGGGGTGTCCACATTAATACACGCCTGGGGGTAAGACTCAACTTTGCCCCCAAACATGATACACTTCACAGTTTTGACTGTAAGGCAGAATTCGTCAATGCACGAACGACATACCCCGACTGTGGTGCATCCAGTGTCCCTCAACACAGAGACTGGTTTCTTCTCCACCACATCTTTGTGGAGTGCCACCTTGCCAGTCTCATGGACCACTGACAGACATGGTACCACATGCCCACAGTGTAACACTATATTCTCGCCCGAATTAAATAGAGGACGACACCCCACACAGTCCTCACTGTTGACTGTGTCCAACACAAATGCGGAATTCGCGTGTTCAATAGGGGTAGTGCACACGTTCGCATATGACCCTTGCCATTACAATTGGAACATCTGCGTTCTCTTTTTGACTCCTCATGTGGACTATTGCTAGGACTGCTAACTGGTGAAGACCGCTCATCAGAGTCAGATGATCGGCTATCAGCAGACCCATTCCTCTGCTTGGAATGTTTAGTTTTATAGTAAACCCGATCTTTGCCACAAGACTCCTCAAAGCGCACTTGCTTACGCATTTGGCGCTCTTCTCCGTCACTATCGCTTCTCCACTGTCGGTTGTGCCAGTTTGACTGGCCACTCCGATGTGATCGGAAGTTACTATAATACCCTCTGCATGGTTGATAGGGACAGGAGGGCCTGTCGTCCTTCTGCTCTTGGCACCTGTCTGCATCACCTGACTGATTTTTGCCATGGTTGTCACTGAACTTTGCCGACACCTGCAACTAAGGCGTCAGACAGACCAGACCGATGGATGGGTTTGCCCGGATTGGCCAGGACATAATGGTGCCTCAATTGAGCCATAGAAGCAATATCCTTAGGCTGTCATTCCTGGAAAAATGCTACCAACTCAGTGGAACAAGACGACAACACTTTGTCCCGTAGCATTAGATCAACCAAGCCATTAAAGTCCTTTGGAATTCCTTCCAACTCGATCCATCTATTTAGCAGAAGCTTGATCTTCGAGATGAAGTCCTCGAAATCCTGGTCTGCACTTGGCATAGTGTTTCTAAACCGCGTCCGGTACCCATCAGCCGTCAAAAGGAACTTCCGGAGCAACCGTTCCTTCACCTTGTTGTAATCCGCCCGCTCTTCCAACAGGAGGCTATAAAAAGTCTCCATCGCAGGCCCCACTAGCAATGTGGATAACAGAGATGGCCATTCATCTCTGTTAGCCTTCCAGGCCACGCATCGGCCTCGAACCTCTCAAGGAAAAAATCTAAGCTATCAATTTTGTCATTAAAATTCGGCAGCTGCAGCCTAAAGGGACGGTGAGACTCCCTCAGAGTCAAGTTCTGCCCCCTCGCACCCACTTCTATTCTCTTTAATTGTATTTCCTTATCAGCTTCTACCTGCATTTTTTTTCTTCCAGGGCTAATCTCATTCTCTATTTTTCTAATTCTAACTCTCTATCCTCTTTCATTTTCTTTTCTTGTATTTCGAACTCTCTTCTTTTGAGCTCTATCTCTTCAGCGTGAGCCTCTTTTTCCTGCTTCTGTTTCTCAATCTTTTCCTTCTCTTCCTGCTTCTGAATCTTTTCCTTCTCTTCCTGCTTCTGCTTCTGAATCTTTTCCTTCTCTTCCTGCTTCTGCTTCTCAATCTTCTTCTTCTTCAAAGCTTTTTGATTTTCCTCTGACTGGTATTCTGCCTTGGCAAAATCCATCAGTTCTCTCCCAGTGTACCCACATTCTTTGCTTATCCGAATGAAACCCTCTAAGTCCATGATGTACACTCAGGATACTCAATATTATCTATAACTCTGCTTCTTTTGCTATAGATTCTTACTATGCATCTACTCAATCGCATGTACTATAAACACCTTACTTATATCAACAGATAACTCTCTGCTTACAAAGTATAAAGAAATGGTATATAAATAACAATATCACTGCTCAAAGTATGAACATATGAATGTATACATAATCCACTTCACCCCTCAATGTATATATAATCCACTTCACCCCTCAATGTATATATAATCCACTTCACCCCTCAATGTATATATAATCCACTTCACCCCTCAATTCAGTATGACTGTTCTCTGCCTCTTGGCTACTGTCTACTTACTTTTTAGGTCTGGTCCTTCCGACCACTTAGTCTCTGAGATACAAATGAAAAGATCCTTACTATAGTCGATAGCTGTATCTCACTAGCTGATAATACTTCTTGTTGCTATACCACCTCACAACTGTAGGGGCACCAACACAAAAATTTAACACTAAGTTAGCTTTTACACCACAGTATCTTACTAGCACCCCCCCCCCCTGGTGCTGTACTCTGACAGTATTTCTTTTACTCAATATGTTTACAAATGGCAAAAATGAACATTCCACAGATGATAAGACACACACTCAACACTACGATAACTACCAGTCACAAGGGATAAGATGGCAGACAAGATCAGAGCAGGGATAGACTCATATATACAATGCGTGACTGACAACAAAAGAAAACAAGGAATACCCGTAAACGTATTTACAAGATAGCAAGAAGGAACGAGAGATCACATCACTTAAACACAACAATAGAATTACTGAATGTACAAGACAATGTAAATACAAACTCTACCAGTACGCCTAACAAAAACTGAGCTTGGAATGTTAAGTAGGGCAGCCGCAGGAAATTCTTCTGCCTGACTCCACCACTAAATATACGCAGCAACACCCTAGAAGGAATCAGTCTAATCCAATCTTTTCCCACAAGTAAGAAAAGGAAGAATTAAACTCACCACCCGTCCACCCTTGAACTCACAAATATAATATTAAACCCAGCAGACTAGAACAACAACTACACTTAACAATGAAGTACTGAGAGCTATCTCCTTAACTAGTCATACTAACTCATACCAATCAAAACAAACAAACTAACATTTAAGCAATCATAACACTATAACATATCAATTGATTTACTATGGATATAATAATAATGACTCCAAGTGACAGGAAATCAGAATGACAGATCCCACGTAACTAACTAACACCCTATAAAGGCACAGACTAAGTTTCTACAAAGAAAACGAGGAAAAAGAACAAAACAAAAGAAAGGAAAAACAACAAAAACAAATAAGAATACCACAAGAAACAGACGTTGACACCAAAAAAGTTTATTGCTTATGCTAACCTAACACAACCCCAACAGAAATGTCCCACTAATCTAAGAGACCGGACTGTACGATAAATTGTCCCAGATGGATAGACAGAAAAGAAACATTTGAAAGAAGAGAAAAAATTTAAAGGGAAGAACAAAAAAGACAACAAAAATACACAAATCATACACAGATGTTCAAACAATAACTTAACTGATGATCCAGCGATGCACCTCCACGTAGCTCCTCAGACACAGATGACGGTAGATGAAAACAGCACACACAGGTCTCCACAAACTTGACAAAATCCAACCAAAAACAACGTTCTTCACGGTGTTACCTCAGCACTGTCCATAGCAAGAATAACGACTGTATCCACACTAATGTCTTCTTCACAAGACTATGTGCCAGATAATAACAATTATGTCCTTTGGCACTGTGATGCGTAAAATATACCAGCACAGTTCACTTCACTACATCACTTCAGGAACCCAGCAGTCTTCCCTCTTCAGCACAGTATATTTCCAGGACCACTCAGATAAGCAGGCTTTGGTAACTGGCATCCCTTCAAGCGGTACTAAGGCCATGAAAGGAGCATGAGTAGGCTCCCACTAGAACGGCACATCAGTAGGGCATGATGACGACAGCAGGAAGGTAGGTAGAGCAGTACAAGCGATGACACTACAGCAGATTGGCTACCTGTACCACGATGATTGCGTTGATCTAGACCAAAATCCGAAAAAGAGGAGTTGCACACACCCTGAGATGCCAACACCTCTATTGACACTACCAATACCAACCACTATTTGACGATCTAATCTCCTCTGCCGACACAGCACAGTCAGGCACCAGAGCCCAAATACTATCAACACCACTATTGATACTACCACTACCAACAAATATTTGAAGATCTAATCTCCTCTGCCGACACAACACAGTCAGGCGCCAGAGCCCAAATACTATCAACACCACTACCACTACCAACAAATATTTGAAGATCTAATCTCCTCTGCCGACACAACACAGTCAGGCACCAGAGCCCAAATACTACCTACACCACAAGAAATTCTGATCTCCTTTATATCACTCATGGACCAACTGTAGACACCTGTCACAACTAACCTCCACTGCTCCGTCTGGATCACCACCTTCCTAGCACTAAGCTAAAAAGTGTGCCTTGTAATATATCAAACTGTGATGCTAGCCGCCAGCTGCAACCTTACTCTATCACTTGTGACACTCCTTCTATCAATAATTAAACAACCTAGCACAAAAATGTCCTTTCCAATACTTTCCAAACCCACATTGGACACCATAAATGTTGAGTATAATCCATATTGACAACGCTACCCTTCCACTGTGCACCCTTTCAAACTAGGTCAAATACCGCGACGGGTCAACACCTGACCAAAACAGTTCACTGCTACTGACTAACACCGGAACACAAACACACTGCCGTGAACACTGGCTGACACGATGAAGTGTACCCAGTGCTTTGCTACGACCTCTATATATTTGTGTGCATAGAAACTACTAGCCTTGTATACTATAAAATATTGGCCCCAAGGCCTTTAGGCTCACAACAGAACCGGATACAGCCCTCAGCTGTCAAGAACCATTAATTGTGGTTACACCACTGCAGTGTGGATTTATAATAATAAATAAAGGCTCGTTCTTCCAAGAGTATCACCACACAACAATGGATGACAATAAGAAATGAACACCTTCTACAGGTACTTCCCTTTAATACTATGCACAATACAATAAGGCCTCACACGGCCAATAAACGCATCAAATACAATAATGAAATGCCACTGTAAAACTTGCCTTAGCAGCTTAATCTATCAGCATCATACACGACAGTACAATTTACACTGAAAAACCACTGCAATGAATATCGCTCACCTGAGCGGCAAAACTATGGATATGACACACTCAGAAATCATTGACAACTTCTTAATCTACGGCCAGTAGATAATACCAACTAGACAACACACTGCTCTAGCATTACAACGTACTTATCCACCAGGACCGAAATATGGCAAACACTCAATTAATAGTCCATAACATGAACCACACAGCAATCTCACTGGCAAAAGGGAAATCTGTGTCCTACCAGGACAATGGCTAGTTTTTGACTGCCCAAAATTTGTGCATTTTTCCCGACTTCCGGTAGTCACATGACCCACCGGTTCAGCTCACCTCGGCCTCGCCTGGCTGCTTTTTTCACCGAACACAATACCTAATATGCACTGCGAAATAGCGCTGTGACAAGTATCTTACATAATCACACCTACACCATTTCCAAAAAATCTCAGACATATTGTTCCCATTTTCACCCTTTAGGTGTTTAGAGAAATTAAGCTGTAGTTTTCTTAATTTTTTTTACAGATTTATATGAACTCTTGTTTGTGATTTTGAAGGTAAATGAATGTACTACTGGAATAAGCTGAAAATGGTATGTTTACAAAGTATGTGGATATTATCAAAAATATAAAATGATAGGACAAAAAACATTTATTAAAAAAAAATTTTTTTTAAATTATCCACTTACCTTCAACTTGCTTTGTTCCTAAGGCAGTTCATGCCTTTTTCTTGGTGATTATCATGTATTATATCCATTGAGAACAAAAAAAAAGCCCAAGAACATGCACACTAGCTAATATTTACACTATTAATATCTTACATTATTATGCCTACACCACTTCCAAAAAATCTCAGAAATTTTGAATAAATAGCACCTTTGAGAAAATACATCAATAACTTTTACAGTATGTCAATGTCTTTAGTGAGTTACAGATGAAGGATCATGTGTATGGTACAGCCTAAAACAGCTCTTTGGATGGACATGGGGCTTTTTGGGGCAACCGATGCAATCAAAATTTGTTCGGGCTCATTTCGCAGGGGTTGAGCACACTACACAGTTCCTATCTTTGTTGGTGTGATCCACAATGTGCTTTGCACCCTCAAATCTTTTAACTTTGTTAATGTTTCCTACAATTTCCTACCTTGCTTGTTGCCACTGGTGGCTACTAGATCAGGTGGAGTTATGGAGGCAGCCTTCTCTGTCAACTGATCAATCAATTTATCTTTGAAAATTTTCAATGACACAGACTTCTCATCAGTATGATTGAGGGTGTATAATATATGGGCACTTATCTGGGACACCTCTATAATCCAGTAGAAAATTTTTTTCCACGATTTTCTAGTTTTTCTTTGGAAATAGCCACAGTAAGCTACCATTTGATCATTGTGGTCATATCCATTCATGCAAAAATTGTAAGAGTGTACTGGTTTGGGTTTTTCAACTAAGTTGTGACGACGAGTTGTGACTTGCACTATCTCAACTGATGTTTCAGTGGACACAACAATACTTGGTTTCTTTGCCATTTTGTCTCGCCAAGCAACACATATCTGAGATCTATCACTATTTTTGTACCGCCTGGCTTCTCGGTGCTGGGGGGAGAGGGTCTTCAGTTGAAGGGGAAAGTTTTTTCTGTTGATGTTGATTGTGCCAGTATAATGAATGCCCCTACTCAACAGATAGGTTATCAGTGTATCCACAGTGTAGTATCTGTCAGCAAATACACGGTGGCCCTTCCCAATTCCTTGTAGCAAGAAATCAAATACCTTCACCGCCTGACTTGTTGTTGAGCCATTAGCAAGTATACATGATGAATTTTTTCCAAAGTAT
Organism: Oreohelix idahoensis; assembly: GCA_024509875.1. NCBI lineage: Eukaryota > Metazoa > Mollusca > Gastropoda > Stylommatophora > Oreohelicidae > Oreohelix > Oreohelix idahoensis. Next base: position 320,608 of record JAMPIV010000002.1, on the reverse strand, counting down.
GTCAAATCAGAATAGACTGGTAGAATCACACATTCCAAAGGTCTTAATGTGATACTTGCTTGGCTTTGCTGCATTGTACTGCTTGTGTTTCCCGCGTCCATTATACCCAATAACCATTTCAACAATGGCTAAATTCTGAAATGGATAAAATGCATCCTGGAACTTTGCTTCGAGCAAATTTTAAAAAAGGCTCTATTTTGTCCTTCCCTTCTGAATCAGCATCTCCAACATGCATCATTGTATGGTAAATTATTTCAAACCTAGATCTTGAAAACATATTACCATACCAGGGAGTATAATTATGTGGTGTCCATGCCCAATAGTCTTTTAAGGTTGGCTTTTTATCTAAACCCATCGCAGTTGTTACTGCGAAAAATTTCAAAAGCTCATAGTCAAAGAGTTAAATTAGACTTAGATACGTTTTATATTTTTTTTATTTTAATGATGAAAATATCAACTAATTTGAGTGCTGTTAAACAGCACTTGTGCGTGTTTTGATGTTATTATCACAATTTGTGTGACGATTCGCGAGTTTGCGTTTTTCATTGTTATTGCTAGAGAAATATGTCACGCTTTATATTTACATTTTCTAAGTCTCTTAAGCGAATAATTGTGTCAAACTACTTAGAAACACTGCTGACATTGATGATGATTGTTTGGTAGTCACAATTTGTTGTCAAAAGACAGAATCGGTGCAGAAAAGCTAGACACATTAGATTTAGTTGATGAGTGGGCATAGTCATTTTCTGGCGGATCGAATAACAACAACACTAGACCTACAGTAACATCTAATCACTAGTCCTAGGTAGAAGATGAAGCTAGAGGGATACTATTAAAACATTAAACAAATGTAAAAAGTTTTTATATGATTTTATTCTTCTTTATTTGTTTGAAAATTACGTAATACAAGATTGCATTATTTATTTTTTTCTTTTAAGGGACCAAAGTAAAAACTGGTGTGAATAACACTAAATGTACTAACTGTGGCCATAAGCAATGTTTTTTTACTTTGTAAATGGATTACCTTGATGTCTGAAGACTAAAAAGAAAGTTGTATTGCCTACAACAGTAATTTGTCTTTGGTAAGCTCGTATTCTACAGTTAACTTTTTAGTGTTTTTCAATTTTACATGCAAAATGTTTTAAGTATACCGAACATACTTGTGTTAATACTACCAAAGACATTATATATTACAATTCTCTGTCTATTTCCCTACAGTTTGGTATATAATAAGTACATGTTTACAGAAAAAATTAACATAAAATTTACACTAAAAGACAGTAGGCTTACACTTCACCATTTAGAATTCTTCAAAAAATAATTACGGCACAGGGTAGAAAATAATTATGGAGTCAAAGCCGTATCAGTCTAAGCTACTTAACTGTTCACTAGATCGACTGACATTCAGGTCGAATCGGACACACAGCCCAGTTCCCTTTATTTTAACCAAAAGCTGAAAAACATTGTGACAACATGAAAGACTGAACAATAGGCTACTGAGTGAGGTTACTAGACATTATTAGTGACGTGGAGAGAAGTGAACATCAGAAATGATAAATACAGCTGGGGGTATGAACTTGAATATTATATATGATCACCTACACAAGAGAGCACGGTACTTGAAGGTAAAGAAGACTTGTATGGTTCTCACATTTGTTATAAATAAAGGCAGTTTTTCATTTCTTACGTCCGCAATCTTTTCAACGGAAGTGTAAAGGCAGACGTCACGTGGTAATTTATTGTTTTTTCTGGATTGGTTATTGGGGGAGAAAGAAGCGTATTGTTATTGTTATGCAGAATTGACATCATTGCACTTCGGGCAAAACCATAGGTGCTCAGTCTCCCTCAGTATATGTTGAAGAGTGTGAATGCTAATTGTTTCTGTAGCTCGCTGGTTGTAAACACGACTGATGCATCCTCTCATATGTCCATCTCTATTAGCTTTACGTTTGATGCCAAATTCCAACAATCTTAACCTTGATGATTCATCTATTGCAGTGTCATTCTCTAACAGGCGATCATTAATTGTTCTCAGTATATCTCCCTTATCCATATCCAGTGTACCCACTATGGGTGCTCTTGATGCTAGTCTGTCAGCTCTTTCATGACCACATACCCCAGCATGACCAGGACAGTATATCCACACCAGCTCTTGTAAAGTGAAAAACCCCCTGTTTAGGATCACGTGGCTAGGTTTCGATGTAGATTTTATTTTATGTTCTCGAGAATTGCACAATATAATAAAACTGTAAATAATACGAACAAAAATTAATATATAAGGATCACTGATGGTGTGACGGTAAAGTGAGAATCTGGAGATGGTCTCGTAATGCATGTTGATGAGGGCAGATGATTGGTGGATTAGGCGTTATTCCGGACACCTTGGATTTTCCAATCCTCTCCTCCTTGTTAACAATGTGACGGTTGTGAGAGACATGTTTTTGTTAGTTTTTTTTTGTGTGTTAGTTGTTTGTTGTTTTTTTAACGCAGGGCACACATACATGCATTCACACAATTTTACATTTTTGATTTTACACTATTTGGACTGAATTGAGTAAGGAGATTATACCATATTTTGATACAGAAAATCAGAATTATTATCTTGAATTACCTATAATTATAGCACACAAAGGGTTGAACTAAATATTTTTTCTTTAAAAATAAAATAAAATTCGTATTCTCTGCACGAGTTCACTATCATTTGTAGGTCTTTGCAATCAATGCTTATTATCTATAATGATTTTATAAAAACATCATGTTAAATATTGCATCTGGTTTCTACTTCTTCATACACTCTCAGACGCCTAATTGAATATTTTCAAAGAAAACAGTGATACGCTTTAGGCTGTTTTTATCTCCATAGTTTTTTCCATGAACAGTACTGGAGACGGCCATATGTTCTTTCTCTGATCCTCACAAGTTGGGCATCTTTGAAGCAGATGCTTACACAGCTCTTTCTTTTAGTGTTTAAATATATTCTGGTTTAAAAATACGGCATTGCCCGGTTTCTAACAACAGCATAAAGAAACTTACAGCAACACGATGTCAGAGAATGTAAAAATCAAGCTACGTTATTGTCATTGTCATATTTTGTGCGTGTATATGCCTTTTTAAAAATCCACATAAGGTACAAGTCATATCTTCTTCTTCTTCGTACACTCTCAGCCGTCTGCTTGAATGTTTTCAAAGAAAGCAGTAGTCAGATTGAGGTTATTTGCATTTCTGTAGAACTTTTTCACGAATGGTACTGGTGACTGCCACACGTGCTTTCTCTGTTCCCTGTCGTGGAATATTCTAATCCACATATATAAATTAAAAGGTAAATGTAAAGCCTAACAAATAAATTTAATAAAAGAAAAGAGAAATGGTAAAAGAAACAGTGCTGTCACAATGACTGTACGCAAAATCCCCTTGTGTTCTCATTCGTCTGCAAATTGTAACGCTTTCACGTTGATAGTAAAAGCCTACTGTATTATTACCCGCTTTCTTCAATGAAACGTGTACTGTATTTCTTGGAACAATCTTGAGATACGCAAACTGATCAATGACCTAAATTTAATATTTCATTCATTCCATTTTATACACGGCGTAACTAAAAGACAGATAAAGCAGGAGAGAGAGAGGGGCGAATGAAGGCAGGACACATGCAACACTAAACACGCGTCGCGCGATACACAATTGCTGCCATCACGCGTGTAAGGCCACAAGCACTGGCTTTTTTTCAAATCGTCAGTGATAAATACACTACCCATCCGAGAGTTAGGTTTTAAAATCCTGAAAAACGCTTATTGGAAATATGACATTATACTGGTTTACGTTTGAAAACATTACAGTACCCAGACAGCACATCTTCGAAACAGGAGGTAGAAGAAATTGCATATTTTGAACGCAGCCACTTAGCTCCATTAAATTTGTATATTTGGGTTCCTTAGGACTTGCTGACAAATAATATGTAAAACGTTACGCAAATAGTCTAGGAATTACCAAATTATAGCCAAAATAAAATAGTGAGGGTGTCAGACAGCACCAAAATCAGAATCGCTCAGTGGCAGAATTTTAGGCCACCATTGTACGGGAAATGAGTCTTTATGTAAATTCCTATTTGATTGGAGCGCAACAAATGTAAGACTAAACACGATTGGTCGGGCTATAAATACTATCTTGTGTTGTCAGGGGAAACGTGAAAAAGGAGTACTTTTTTGAAAAGATGTGTAGACATGGTTTCATTGGGTAGAGCTGCGAATATACTCGATTCAGAGCGTCTGTTCATTGCCACATCTTGTAATAAACCTACTAAGAAGCAGTGCGTTGAGCACCAGTGTATATTTTTTATAAAATAAAGCCTGGGACATCGGCAGATCGGAGTTGTGCTATATTCATTGCCAGTCAACGAAACTGTTTATTATTCTATGAATTGTGGTAAGCTTGAAATATTCAATATCTTTTAATGAAAATTGAATGTAAATTGATAATTTATGTCTGTATATATGTGTAGTTCAGTAGCAAACATGATGTAAAGCCTATAATGCTCCAGCCTGAACAGAAGGTGTCGGAGGAAAGTAAAACTGCATGGAATGGCCAAACAGTACACTGACACCTAGATGATTGACTAGAAAGAAATAATGCTGGAATTGCAGAGGCGTAGTAACCATTAGGGAGGAAAATACTGGTATAAAGTATTTCAGATGAAGCTGACAGTTGGCCTAACGCTCTGAACTCAATGTTTGTGATGTATTGTGCTCAATGTAGAAATAGAGCATAAATTAGTTTTGAAGTAGAAGGTACATCCTTCTTGTTTCAGGGACCGTGGTCTTAAAGTTATTGAGCAGCACCTGGTCAGAGCTTTGCTGAAGCCAGAGGTGGACAGCATACTCCTTGGTCCATATAGCAACCAGTGGGGTGGCTCCAGAACTCATTAAAGTAATCGAGCAGAGGAGTCTTTTACTGCAGTCATCACGAAAGATAAGAGAGTGTGGCCATGGAGCTCAACATTATGTACCCCCATCTTAAAATGACATTGTAAAAATAACATTAAGAGGGGAATTTAATTGTTTTAATACCAGGAACTGAGAACATCTCCAATACTAGTTCCAATAGAAACAAACTATTGAAGTCATGATGACAAATACCAACAGAGCTTGAACAAAACAAAACCAGTATTACCTCATATTACTACTACACAACTGACACACATAGGATATTATTAATAATATATGTCACTACAAGATTCATATTGATAAATTCTGTACATATAACTTGTAATTAAAATTGATTGTGATTCCTGGTTCCCTTTGTATTTGAATCAGGACACATATACATTCATGACAGCACTGAATACATATTGTTATTTGAAAAGTTATCAGTGACTCCTTTAAGATATCCTTGTAGAGTGTTTTATGTATGTGAGTGTCACAGTGTTGTCAAGTGTGGTGGAATAAATTAAATTGTTTATCTGTCTGTTGTTGTTATGACTTACACTTCATCATACACATACCCTAGACATATAACGTAGTCATCACACTATTCCAGAATAATTCTGACTGAGGTATACATATGTGGCAGCAAGTAAGGTTATCTATAATACACTACTCTTATTAGATATAGATACCTTCACAGCTGATCTCAGTCAGTACACTAAGTCCCCTATAAATATTTATAACATCCCACTTCACCACATATATTGGGGTCTCGCTCTCGGGATTTTGAATCTTTCCCTATTACAAATATTGGGGGTAATTCACTTCAGGGAATAATAAGAATTAAAAGGTATCCTTGGGTGAAAATAAATAAGGTTGAGCTCACAGTGCCTGTGTTGTCCTAAGTTAGTTAGTCATAGATAAAATTGTTTAGTTACATATTTTAGACATTTATCTGTTAGACAATGGCCGACCTGGCAAAATTTCGATCTGCTGCTGTACAGACTGCGAAAGAGTTAGGAATGGACGGGCAAATTATGATTTCTTATGTCACTGCGGAATGTGACAAATATATTGAACGGGAAGAAAGAAGATTAGAAAAAGAGGCCGAAAGAAAATTAGAGGCTGAGACTAAGAGGTTGCAGATTGAGGCTGAGGCTAAGAGGTTGCAGATTGAGGCTGACAAAGAGGCTAAAGCATTGGAGGCAGAAAGAGAAGACAAGAAATTAGCTGCAGAAAGAGAAGAGAAGAAATTAGCTGCAGAAAGAGAAGAGAAGAGATTAGCTGCAGAGAGGGAAGCAGAAAAGGAGGAGAAGAGATTACAAAGGGAACATGAGTTACGACTAAGGGAGTTTGAGTTTCAAGGCCATGCTCCTGAAAATGGTGCCAGTCCCTTTGCCTCTGATGCCACTGCTAGCCAAGGAGCCTCAACCTCAGCTATGAATTTTCATTTAGATCATTTTGTTGAGAAAGACGATGATATAGAGAGCTATCTAAATAGGTATGAACTATTAGCTACCACGTATGGGTTAGAGAGAGAAAGGTGGAGCTTAAAGTTATCTCAGGGACTTCGTGGGGCAGCTTATGAAGTTTTTGCAAAAATGAGCAGAGGTGATCAGGAAAATTATGACATGCTAAAGCAGGCTCTTTTGTTAAGATATGAAAAGAATGCAGAATTTTATAGGAAAAAATTTAGGAATGCTAAACTACTGTCAGGTGAAACCTATCACCAGTTCTCTGCACGAATAGAGACATACTTGGAGAAATGGACTTCTCTGGGGAAAACCCAAGATCTTAAGGAAATGGTCCTTATAGAGCAATTAAGAGAGTCCATGGCTCCAGACCTGAGAAAGTTTCTCATGGAACAAGGTGCAGAGAGGCTGGGTGAGTTGCTAAATGTTGCTGAAAGGTATCAAGCAGCTCAAGCAGAGGTAACAGGTAATAAAAAGAAACAAGTGGATAACTTTAGGGCACCACAGAACTTTAATAAATTTGATCCTAGGGATCAAAACAAAGGTAAGCACCAATTTGATAGGCCACGGTATGAAAATAAAAATAAATTCCCACAATTCGATGAAAGGAAATATGATGAAAGAAAATCTTTCAACCAAGGAAAAAGGTGGTGTAAGAATTGTCAGATGGACAATCATGACACTGACCGTTGCAGAAGGAAACCTGTGTATATGGCAACCCTTCAGGTCAGGTCGACCTCAAGACAGGAGGAGGATATTATGTTAGATACCACTCCAGAAGAGATGAGGAAGGCACAGGCTGGGGATAAAACACTCAAGCCTTGTTTCAGGAAATTGTCAACTTGTCATACAACTCCAGGCAAGGGAGATTCTTACATGAAAAACAAGTTGATGTATAGGAAGACTGGAGCTAGATCCAAAGGTCACGGACAGCTGGTTCTTCCAAAAAGATATAGGGCAGACTTAATAAGGAGCCTACATGTGAAACCAGATGGGGACCATGAGAAGATAGGTACCATCATTCAAAAGGTGGCTCACAATTATTATTGGCCCAAAGCAAGATGGGACATTGAGAATTTTGTAGAAAGGTGTAGCATAGCACATGAGGGAACACCCACAAGTGGGAACATTGATCAGGACCTGGACACGCCACGGGGCAAAATTAGGCCTGATAATAAAAAGAAAAATAGATTTGATAAAGTGGACCAAATGGAATGGGAAGCTCCTTTTCACGGACAAGCTTCACTTAACTGTTTTACAATGGCCACTATGCGGAGAGTGCAAAAAGATGTCTTACCCCAGGATAAGCCGAAAATCCCTCAATCGGACTTAAACAAACTGGAGGAAGAGGATGTAGAGAGGAAATCTCTCATCAAGAATTTTAAGTGGGGAGAAAGCCCCAAAAGAAAAATTGGTAGCGGTCGTTTTGTGAATGATAATTCTGGGAAGAAAAATCATCACTATAGAGCTTCGAGTGGAAGAGACCATACCGGTGCATGGACAAATAGGTCCACAAAATTAAAGGTCCATATGTAGCTTTGTTAAGAACGTGGACTGATGAAAAGGCAGAGGAAAACATTACATCTTCATACCAATATGTGAATGAGCTGACCACTCGTTTAAAAACTGGCTGGAAACTTGCCAATGAAAATTTGAAACAAGCCAGGAAGAAACATGCTGCCTATTATAACAGGAAGGCGAAAGACAGAGATTTGGCTGTGGGAGAGAAGGTACTGCTTCTTTTGCCCGGGAGTCAGAATAAGTTACAAATTGGATGGCAGGGTCCATATACAGTTCTAGAGAAGGTGTCTAGAACAAATTATAAGATAGATAAGAAGGGGAAAGAAAAAATCTATCATGTGAATCTCCTGAAGAAATATTTGGAAAGAGAACATCAGGAAGAGACACACTTGTTGACCTTGTCCATCGCCATGGAGATGAAAAAGGAACCACTTTCATCATTTGAATATCCATTACACCCCTGTGAGACAGCAGCACAGGTGAAAATCAGTACACATTTAACGAAAACTCAGAAAGAGAGAGTGCAACAGGTTCTAAATAATCATGCAGAGGTGTTAACAGACCGACCAGGGCATACAAACCTATTGGAATATGATATGAAACTGATAGACCCCACACCTGTCTGTATGAAACCATATTCGATTCCGTTTGCTAAGGAGAAAGCTTTGAAGGAAGAGATAGACTATCTGTTGAAGGAAGGAATTATTTCGCACAGTGAATCTTCGTATAGTTCCGGTGTTGTACTCTTAAGGAAGCCCTCTGGAGAACATAGACTCTGTATAGATTACAGGAGACTGAATGCTATTACAGAAGGACAGGTGGATCCATTGCCGGATACAAATCAGCTGTTTGCCAGACTAAATAAAGCTAAATATTTCTCAAAAGTGGATCTGAGTAAAGGATACTATCAGATTCCAGTAAAGCCTGAGGTTAGACCATACCTAGCTTTTAGTACCTCAGAAGGACACTATGAGTTTAATAGATTGCCATTTGGATTGAAGAATGCGCCTAGTGTCTTCTCTAGAATGATGAGAAAATTATTGGACCCTCTGAATAATCCATGTATAACAAATTTCATGGATGATATCCTTATAGCAACAGAAACATTTGAGGAACACATTGACTCTCTGAACATGCTGTTTAATCGACTTAGGGAAGCAAATTTAACAGCCCGACCAACCAAATGTTGCGTTGGATGTAAAGAATTGGAATTTTTGGGACACACAGTTTATCAGGGAAACATGACCCCTGACCCAAAGAATTTAGAGAAACTAAAGAAAGCCCCGAGACCACAAACCAAGAAGGACGTGAGATCCTTTGTCTCATTATGTGGTTTCTACCAGAAGTATATCAAAAACTTTAATTCCATATGTGCACCGTTAACTGATTTGACACGTAAAGGACATCCAGATCGCATTACATGGACACCACAATGTGAAATGGCTTACCAAGAATTGAAGGAAAAGCTCACAAGTAAACCTATTTTGAAATTACCTGACTTAAGTCAAGAATTCATAGTAAGGACGGATGCCAGTAATATTGGGTTAGGTGCAACTCTACTACAGAAATCAGATGCATTGGATGGGGAATTAAGCCCAGTGGCATATGCTAGCAGAAAGTTGAATAAAGCTGAAATCAACTACTCAACTAGCGAAAAAGAATGTCTTGCAGTAATATGGGCAATAAAGAAATTCAATATTTATCTGTATGGGAAGGCATTTAAGTTGCAAACGGATCACAAACCTTTATCGTTTCTAGCACAGGCTAGGCATGAGAACTCTAGGTTACTCCGATGGTCCTTACTTTTGGCTCCCTATAATTTTAGCATTGAGTATATATCTGGAAAAACAAATTTGGGAGCGGATTTTTTAAGCCGCCATCCGTGTGATGAGAATCACCGTAAACCCCAGAAATAATAATAAATTTCTCTATGTGTATATAGAATAAAGGACTGACATATAATGTCTGTTTTAAGAGGGGAGATGTCGTGGAATATTCTAATCCACATATATAAATTAAAAGGTAAATGTAAAGCCTAACAAATAAATTTAATAAAAGAAAAGAGAAATGGTAAAAGAACAGTGCTGTCACAATGACTGTACTCGAAATCCCCCTTGTTTTCTCATTCGTCTGCAAATTGTAACGCTTTCACGTTGATAGTAAAAGCCTACTGTATTATTACCCGCTTTCTTCAATGAAACGTGTACTGTATTTCTTGGAACAACCTTGAGATACGCAAACTGATCAATGACCTAAATTTAATATTTCATTCATTCCATTTTATATACGGCGTAACTAAAAGACAGATAAAGCAGGAGAGAGAGAGGGGCGAATGAAGGCAGGACACATGCAACACTAAACACGCGTCGCGCGATACACAATTGCTGCCATCACGCGTGTAAGGCCACAAGCACTGGCTTTTTTTCAAATCGTCAGTGATAAATACACTACCCATCCGAGAGTTAGGTTTTAAAATCCTGAAAAACGCTTATTGGAAATATGACATTATACTGGTTTACGTTTGAAAACATTACAGTACCCAGACAGCACATCTTCGAAACAGGAGGTAGAAGAAATTGCATATTTTGAACGCAGCCACTTAGCTCCATTAAATTTTTATATTTGGGTTCCTTAGGACTTGCTGACAAATAATATGTAAAACGTTACGCAAATAGTCTAGGAATTACCAAATTATAGCCAAAATAAAATAGTGAGGGTGTCAGACAGCACCAAAATCAGAATCGCTCAGTGGCAGAATTTTAGGCCACCATTGTACGGGAAATGAGTCTTTATGTAAACTCCTATTTGATTGGAGCGCAACAAATGTAAGACTAAACACGATTGGTCGGGCTATAAATACTATCTTGTGTTGTCAGGGGAAACGTGAAAAAGGAGTACTTTTTTGAAAAGATGTGTAGACATGGTTTCATTGGGTAGAGCTGCGAATATACTCGATTCAGAGCGTCTGTTCATTGCCACATCTTGTAATAAACCTACTAAGAAGCAGTGCGTTGAGCACCAGTGTATATTTTTTATAAAATAAAGCCTGGGACATCGGCAGATCGGAGTTGTGCTATATTCATTGCCAGTCAACGAAACTGTTTATTATTCTATGAATTGTGGTAAGCTTGAAATATTCAATATCTTTTAATGAAAATTGAATGTAAATTGATAATTTATGTCTGTATATATGTGTAGTTCAGTAGCAAACATGATGTAAAGCCTATAATGCTCCAGCCTGAACAGAAGGTGTCGGAGGAAAGTAAAACTGCATGGAATGGCCAAACAGTACACTGACACCTAGATGATTGACTAGAAAGAAATAATGCTGGAATTGCAGAGGCGTAGTAACCATTAGGGAGAAAAATACTGGTATAAAGTATTTCAGATGAAGCTGACAGTTGGCCTAACGCTCTGAACTCAATGTTTGTGATGTATTGTGCTCAATGTAGAAATAGAGCATAAATTAGTTTTGAAGTAGAAGGTACATCCTTCTTGTTTCAGGGACCGTGGTCTTAAAGTTATTGAGCAGCACCTGGTCAGAGCTTTGCTGAAGCCAGAGGTGGACAGCATACTCCTTGGTCCATATAGCAACCAGTGGGGTGGCTCCAGAACTCATTAAAGTAATCGAGCAGAGGAGTCTTTTACTGCAGTCATCACGAAAGATAAGAGAGTGTGGCCATGGAGCTCAACATTATGTACCCCCATCTTAAAATGACATTGTAAAAATAACATTAAGAGGGGAATTTAATTGTTTTAATACCAGGAACTGAGAACATCTCCAATACTAGTTCCAATAGAAACAAACTATTGAAGTCATGATGACAAATACCAACAGAGCTTGAACAAAACAAAACCAGTATTACCTCATATTACTACTACACAACTGACACACATAGGATATTATTAATAATATATGTCACTACAAGATTCATATTGATAAATTCTGTACATATAACTTGTAATTAAAATTGATTGTGATTCCTGGTTCCCTTTGTATTTGAATCAGGACACATATACATTCATGACAGCACTGAATACATATTGTTATTTGAAAAGTTATCAGTGACTCCTTTAAGATATCCTTGTAGAGTGTTTTATGTATGTGAGTGTCACAGTGTTGTCAAGTGTGGTGGAATAAATTAAATTGTTTATCTGTCTGTTGTTGTTATGACTTACACTTCATCATACACATACCCTAGACATATAACGTAGTCATCACACTATTCCAGAATAATTCTGACTGAGGTATACATATGTGGCAGCAAGTAAGGTTATCTATAATACACTACTCTTATTAGATATAGATACCTTCACAGCTGATCTCAGTCAGTACACTAAGTCCCCTATAAATATTTATAACATCCCACTTCACCACATTCCCACATATGTTGGGTATCTTTGAAGCAGATGTTCAGCAGTCATTTTATCAGTGCCCCAGTTACACTCATAGGCAGTTCTTATTTTTAGCTTGTTGGATAGATGATATAAGGTGGTTGACGTAACAAGAAGAGTCATGGCCTAAAAACCCAACCCCTGCACACCCAAGTAGAACAGTCCCAACTAAGATGATCTGGCCATGCCTGCAGAATGGGAGAAGATCGGCTACCACGAAAAGTATGAGAAACTAAGCGCCAAGGATCCAGACCTCCAGGATGACCCAGAGTCCACTGGGAGGACAACATCAGCCAATCTCTGAATGACTGATGACTACAGTTGAATCAGGCCAGGAGGAAGACAGCCGATATGATAGTATGGCGCTCTCCCTGGCAAACTATTCATCCCAGGTAGAAGAGAAAGAGTCAAGTATGTCCGACACAGTTGCTTCTAGAACTTATCACATCAGTTCAGTGACATATTAATCACCTCGTCTGGTAGGAAGCATCATGTGCTACAGGTGAAACCCTACTGTCATCAAAATTAGAATTAAGGATAACAATCATAGGAACTTGGATGTCAGGACAGTAATGGAGAATGGAAAATTAGATAACGTCAAGATGGAAAGAATGAATGTAAATGCATTAAGGCTATGTGAAATGTGACGTACTGGAGCAAGTGAAATATATTCCAACAACTACAAAATAATTTATTCTGGAGGAAATAAGCATAATAGAGGAGTAGGTATTATATTAGATGCAGAAAGAGCAAGACCAGTAAAGGATTTTGGGCAATATCAGATTGAGTCCTGTTAGTTAAATTGAGTGGCAGATCAATTGATATCAATTTTATACACATATATGCCACACTAGCAGATAGTAGTACACTGTAGATCTAGGCCTTGCATTTAAAGGATCATCACATCTGGTCCCAACTAGGAGTAAGAAGTGCGTGGTTAACTGTGCATTCCCCACCATCCAAGGGGGCTCTCCAACTATGCAGTGCTAAAATACTGTGCTCTGGTTCTGGGCTCTCCAAAGGAATTGTCATGTCCTACACAGAGCCACTTCCCAGCTGCCCCTGCCTATCACTGGGTCCATAGTGAGATCCTCCTGCATGCCGTCAACCAGGTCAAAGTCAAAGAATCACATTTAGGGCTCAAGTGACTTCTCCAAGCTTAGTGTGCAAAGCTGGGTTCTCAACAAGTTTCACCACAGGGGGAATCCCTGGAAGTGTGTGGATGATTTCAAACGTCAATGAGGGTGTAATAAGCCTCACAGACAGAGGGTCACTTCCACATATGTATACTGTAGCACTGTGTATAATAATAATAATAATAAATTCTTTAAGCACCAAACACGGCGCATAAGGCAGAAACCAGTGCTCTCCAGGTTGTTCATTGTGACGCCACTCCTCTTAACTTTTGCACATTATTTAGGCCCAACGTTCTTCCTTCTCTTATTATTGTTCTTCTAAGTGTTTCTTTTGGTCTTCCTTTTTTCCTCTTACCCTCAGGAACCCAAGTGAGCGCCTGTAGTGGTATTCTGTTGTTTGCATTCGTAGGACATGACCGATATATGACCATCGTCTTTTCCTTATATAGTCGGAGACATATTTCTGCTTAGAGTCTTCTCTTATTTGTCGATTAGTCTTGAATTCTTTCCAACTGATGTTCATGAGTTTTCTAAGACATTTGTTCTCGAATGTATTCAGCTTGTTCTCCAATGATTTTGTTATTTTCTAACTTTCACAGCCGTATGTTAACACTGAGATAACATTCGAATTAAACAGACAAAGCTTGGTGTATATATATATTCAGTGATCGTAATTTCCAAATGTTAGATAATCTATTGAAGGCACTAGCTGCCAAAGCAATTCTAGTATGAATTTCTCTTGTTGTGTCACCATCCTGAGTCATTTTACTGCCTAAATAATTGAAACTTTCAACTTTCTGTAGTTTTTCCCCAGTCAGGATGATATCGAAGGTCTCGTTAGAAAAGTTCATAACTTTAGTTTTAGAGGCATTTGTATAGCTGATGGTCATTTAAAGATGACTCCAGATATGTCTCCATGCATATTGAAGAGTGTGAATCCTAACTGTGTTCCTGTAGCTCGCTGGTTGTATACACGACAGATGCATTCTCTCGTACGTCCATCTCTGCTAGCCTTACATTTGATGCCAAATTCTAACAGTCTTAACCTTGATGATTCATCTATTGCAGTGTCATTCTCTAACAGGCGATCATTAATTGTTCTCAGTATCTCTCCCTTATCCACATCCAGTGTCCCCAGTTGGTGCGTAAACAGGATGATGTTTATTTTTCCTTTCCTTCTGGCAGTTTTTAATATTGCGGATTATTAGTCTGGGTACCACTGCTTCCCATTGTATGACTGCTTTCTCCGCTTGCTTTAACTGCATTAGAGCCGTACGTTCACTTGTTTCACACAGACCCAGAATGTCAATTTTATAGTTTTTCATTTCTGCTACCAACTATGCTGTTTTCTCTTGTTCATTTAAGTGCATGAACGTTACTTATGAAAATCTGGAGATCTTCCTAGAAAAATAAAAGCGAGCAACCTAGACTCTTTTCAGCTTTCTCTGAGTTGCTTCATAAGCCTCCTTACCAGAGTACCTTCTGTTTAGCATGGCTGAATTATTTAAATTAGTTTTTGTTGACTTGTCCATGTTGTTGTTGAAGCTGCTTTTTTTTGGCTTTAAGTTTCTGCAGCACAGTGCAGTTGGGCCCCATGCCAAACCCTCTTTAGTTGCCTTCTAGAACACAACTGGCAAGTTATAGTGTTATATTTCTTTGCTCCTCTATCGGTCTCCAGCAACATACAAGTGATCTACTTAAAGTTAACACAACAGGCAGATGATCAAACAATTCTGTTGATTGCTGCTTGCTTTGCTCATTGCCTTAACTCTTCACAGGATCTATTTCCCTACCATCTAATCCCAATTATCTGACACAAGCAGGTGCTAGTAAAGACATGTGATTCATGTTCTGTGTATCCCACTAAATCTTAGCTCCACAAGAAGGAAAATCTTTACAGCATTGACTAACAATATTAATTTTGTGTGAAGTTATGTTCTGGGATGTCCACCTGCCTAAGGACTGAAGAAGAATGTCTCAAGTTGGCAATTGTAGCTCTAACGTCTTCCCGTGTTCCTCCTGGTTTGCTTACAATACTAGAAATATTAGACTTCGGTAAGCCCCTTCAAAGCTGGGGCCCAGCGTTCTTTCTGCCAAGTGAGACTTTTTAATAAAAAAACCCACTTCTCAGTTTGATGAGTACAATTTTGGTTGAGTGATATTTTGCACTGTGTCACAGTTTATAGATACATTTACAGATAAGCTGTGGTATCTGTGCTTCCAGGCCCTGGCACATCTATACTTCAGCAAACATTTTTGTTAGTTTTACTTTCTTAGCCTATAGCTGCTTCCAGCCTAATTACAACAGCAGATGGTTTGAAATAAGAATTGTCCTTCTCTGGGATGATCTACTTTCCAAGGAAAGTACATCTTATCTTTCTTGCTGAAAGATACAGGGGCATGAAATAGCATGTTGAATAAATCTTCTTCTTCTTCATACACTCTCAGACGTGTATTTGAATATTTTCAAAGAAAGCAGTGGTCAGCTTCAGGCTATATGCATCTCCATAGAGTTTTTTCCGACAATGGTACTGGTGACAGCCATATGAATGTTTCAAAGTGAAGTAGCAAAATTAACTTCCATCAACCACTGCCCTTCAGTGGTTACCCTCACATTGTGTTAATGTTAATCAGAATCAATGTCACTGAACGCCGGGCAAACCCATAGGTGCTCAGTCTCCCTCAGCAAATGTCGAAGGGTATGAATGCTAACTGTTCCTGTTGCGCAATGGTTGTATACATGCTCTCATACGTCCATCCCTGCTGGTCTTACGTTTGATGCCTTGATGATTCATCGATTGCAGTGTCATTCTCTAATAGGCGATCATGAATTGCCTTCAGTATTTCTCTCTTATCCATGTCCGATGCACTTTCTATGGGTGCTCTTGAAGCTAGTCTATCAGCTCTTTCATTGCCATGTACCCCTGCATGACGAGGACTGTATATCCATATCAGTTTTTGAAGATTCTATGAGGTTTTCCATTCATGTCAGAGCCATCCATTTTGGACCTTTCGAAGCATGGATTGTGAGTCTGATACAATAATTGCCTTTGTTAATAAAGTCTCAGACAGCTATCTTAAGGCAGCAGTAACTGCCTCAACCTCCATTCTCATGCTGGAGGTTGTTATCATGTAAGCCCCGCTGTGTTCGGCGATGGTTCTGCCCCCTTTATTCTACCAGAGAAGCCCTACCCTGATTTATTACCATGGATTACAGACCCATCAGTGTAAACAATGGCATCATCATCCCCAGCATTAACATTTATCAGCTGATCAACTTCCAGCTCTGCTCTCCCATTGGCCAAGTTCTGCACTCTCTACCAAGGCTGATGATGACTTGCTGGTGGTTCATCCAGCTCTCATCTGTCTTACTCTACTTGTCTCCCTTGTGGAATCACTGGAAATGAGAGAGATGCCTTATCTAGAGGTGGCAGTAAAATGGAACAATTCAGCCACTGTTACACATAAGAATTTCACTATGTTATCTGTGTATGCAATTTTTTCTAATGCAAGGTATATAACTCTTGGAATTGGAGTTACGTTTTACTTTAGGTGGTTACCTGTTCTTATGCCCTTCAGTTGCCGATATTATTGTGGGTTGACCGATGTTGGGTCATGTCCATTTATGGAGCGCTCAGGCCCACTTTTCTTGTAAACGTTTGTCAAACTGCGTCGATAGTTATTTCCTATCCTTATAAGGCTCGATTTTAAGTGTTGTTCTTAGAATGTGCCCATAGCTTCGACGTTGTGTGAATTGTAGTCAGATTGAACGGTTCTGCGCATGTCTGTTGTTTGGTTGTGGTTTTGTACCAGCTTCCGCCCGGGAGTGCCACAGATTTTGTCGAGTGAGACAGACGCGTTTTTCAGCGTCTGTCATGATTATATTGTTTGGGAAATGGAAGTCCTCTATAGTGTTCATCTCAGATGATATTTCCTTTTTGTGATTCAAAGCGCCTGGAGGCGAGTGAGTTGTGTATTTATTCTTGAAGAGAAGGTAATTGCTCTACATTTGATTATCATTGTCGCTAACTTTTATGATTGACATTTTGTGCCTAGTTGTCAACTTTCCCTGGGCGGGAAAGAGTCGACGTTAGGAGAAGTTTCAACTCACGAATCACCATGTTGTTATGCATCGGGTTGATGCATGTCCTAAAGGCTATCTGCTTGTTGGACTTTACTGCTCTGGCGGTTCCACGTCAGTTTTGGTTTGATGCCGTTGTTATTAAAGGAAAGCAGAGGACATTACTTGATACTCCAGAAGTCATGCCTGTCTTGCTGGAGGTCAGAGAAGGAGAAGGAATTTAATCTCCTACATTTATACATTTATAAAGATATCGACTGTTATAGAAAAGGATGATGGTTTCCACACCTGAATACATTTACAGTCGATTATGATGCATTGAAGCCCATGATTTGATTCACCATTATTATGCTGTCTGCTGTCAAATGTTGTGCTGACTATGTCGATATAATGAAGACTGTTCTACATGTTAATGTCTACACATCTTGTCATTGTGGCGTCCCAATAAATGATGGAAACGTCACTAGCAGTTACAACATTCATTGACTTTCTACGTCGTGAGTTTATGTGTGGACTCTACTTACTTACCTGCTTGACTCCACATATACATCATATACACAAACCAGACCAAAGACACCATACTTCTGCGCCTTCATCATCTCTGGTGTCTAGTGGTGATACATCTACATCCACCCTCAACATTTGGTAGGATAATCAGACATTATCAGCCACCCATTGCCCTATTGAGAAGCTAAGGCCATCATCCACAACAAGTACAAATGCCAGTGGAAGAAGGAGGGTGATATATACAACAGATATGACCCAATCCACCAGCTAAATAGATACCAGTAGAACATCATTTTCCACCGGAGAACTGACCACTGAAGGCCACATCTATAGCCTCAGGATATCTCATACGAATGAATGTCCATGTGGAACCGGAATCCAGAACCCTCAACACATTTTCCAAAACTGCCCAACCCATGATGACCCACGACGCCTGACATGGCCAGTGGGTGCTGAGCTCAGGAAATAGCTATGGAGCTGCAGCGCTAACCTGGAAAAGACTGTGGGCTTAGTCCTGGCAACAGGCCTGCAAATTTGTATGACTTCAAACTGAACGCAAAAGAATAAGAAGAACAGCATCCAGAATCAGACAGAAAAAAAATTTAAGACTACTCAGTACCAAGAAGGAAACCATATGATAATTCTCAGATTTAGAACTGGCCATTGCAAACTGAAATACCATACATGCAATCAGTTAAACATAGACTAATTTATACATGAACATGTGGAAAACAAAAGCAAACATCTGAACATGTTCTCCATGAATTTTAGCCACACAGGAGAATCAAACTGATAGTGTGGTCTTCATTAACTTGTTTGGAGAAAAAACTGCACAGGAATGAGAGAATCCTGACTGCCTATTTTATGAGAACAATAGATATGGATATACAACAGCAAACAAAGAAGATAAAGATATTTACAACAATTGAACTTAAGCTTTGTAATGACCATTTATTATCCTATACTTCCTAGACCATGGATAGATCTAGACCAACACAACGGCTCTAAAGGGTATATCTTACTAAAACATTTCTGGAAATATCAAGAGACAAAATATGCACAGACAGTTTAAGAAGAAAATATAATTGGTTGATGTTTACAATAAAGCTAAAAATACACACAAAGTATGTTTTAAATAACAGCATACAGCTTTCAAACACAGAAGGTTAAGTCATGATGACTCATAACCACCACACGCTAAATATACTACTTTATATTTGTGCGGCTAATTATTTAGTTTCGTTTATAAAACTGTGATTTCACGCTGATGTGGCCAACTAAACTCATCACATTTGAACACTGTTATTTCACACTTATGTAGAAAATTAATTCAGTCATGTTCTGAATATACATTTAAATAATAAAGGCAAGAACAATAGAAACAACTGCAATTCTAACCAAAAATAAATAAATCTGAAGAAACTAAAATGGAACCCTTAGAACTAAAACCAAATTAAAGCAGACATTGATCACCTCAGCACTTTTGTGCGCAGGTGAAAGATGTACAATAAGTAAAGAAACAAAACAAAAACACAATGGAAATGAAGATACCTTAGAAAGATCCTCAGAAAAAATGTGCACCACAAATAACAACAAATTATATGACAATCTTTCATTCATTTCCCTTTTAGATCGACTAGGTTATATCGAAAGTCAAATTCTCTGGCTGAAGTGGTAAGCATACTCTAGAAGAATGAGGGTTTCTTATGAGGGTTTCTGAGTTAGTATGAGTGATCAAAACCATTTGAAAAAAAAATAGCTTCACACAGTGTACATTTTATTGCTTTCATTAATTGTTTTTTTCCCCCTAAAATGTTTCATTAGTTTCATGCTTAAAGACAAAGACAACAAATGTAGGTTCAATTTCATGACACAAACAATGAAATTACATTAATAATGATTATATTACAAAATTATACATCAATTATTATATTCTAATGAACTAACCCACACATCAATTCTTGGCCACCAAGACACTGTTTTTAACATCATGCTGAGTATAATAACACTTATCTAGTAACCAAGTGTCAATAAAGATTTAATCTCAGAGTACACCCATCCCTCAATTTATGTGAGGGTAACACTCTGTGAAAACTTTGCATAAACTGAAATCACATATATCAAATGCATTTACACATACACAGAAAAGTTGGTTGCTTACATTTTAACCACACTGAAATCATGTTCATACATCAGAAATGAAAACAAACTTTAACAAAGATTATTGTTTGCATCTGGAATATTATTTTGGGGTTAATTAAAAATTGGGGAGATTTGTAAAAATTGGGTGAAATGTCAAAATCAGGAGGAAATGTCATAATTGGGGGAATTCTTTCTTTTTTTCAAGTTCAGTGTACAGCAAACAGTATTTCCTTTATCTCCTCTAGTAGCAGGTTTCTAATCTTTATTGTTATCTCAGCAGACAGTAGCTCTGTATGAATGACAGCAGTACGAATTTTGACAGCATTCTTCTTTATATTCCATATCATCGACTCACCCATGTTGAATTTACACCCAAGTGCCGATGACCTGTCACCAGCAGCTTGTGTCGTAAAATTTCTTTACTTTAATTCTAAAGTTAGAGAATTACTCTTTAGTTGTTTTTAACTGCTCCACCAGTAGTAGAAGCACTTGTGGGGCATATGGAAGCCATAATAATTAATAAGATGAAAGCTGGGTGCAATAAACAGGATGATAAGTGATGAATACACAGCGCACAACAGCACAGATATACACAACACAATGCCTAGTGCAAGACTAAGTAGTATTAGTGAGACAATGCCACTTCCCAATCTCAAAATTCCCACGTATGAACTAAAAAATTCCCACAAAACTATTTGAAAAATAATGTTTTTGAATACCAACACCTTGTACACCACAACACCTTCCACACAGCCTTGTTTTTCCAACATATTTGTGGGAAATTTTCTATATCTGGCAATACTATAGCAGAACAATTCCAGCATGTGCCTTCAGTCACTTTGTGCTCAACTGCACATAATCACATAACAGTGAAATTTTATCACATTTTACGAGCAGCCTGGAGAGTTAGTGATATCATGCAATATAATTTCAAATAAATCAAGGACTGGGTGTACTTAGTGCTGCATGACAGTCTC
The DNA here is from genome assembly GCA_024509875.1 of Oreohelix idahoensis. NCBI lineage: Eukaryota > Metazoa > Mollusca > Gastropoda > Stylommatophora > Oreohelicidae > Oreohelix > Oreohelix idahoensis. The sequence goes on along the minus strand of JAMPIV010000002.1, from coordinate 299,461 downwards.
AGACTTACTATCACATCTAAACACATTTTAAATCCTGGTGCTCATATTCTACAAAAAAATATGTGAGCACAAGCAAATATATCAGTACCATACACTGTTTTTTTATTTTATGATTCTGCTCAGCATAGGAGGTAGCAAATATGAAGCTTACAACACAAAAAAGAAACGTCCTGCATATCTCTCTTGTTGAATCAGGACGAATAATTCAGCCAGCAAACATAAAACAGCCAAGGATTCCAGATAGGACATAAATGCTGTCAACATAAGTTTAAAGTGTTTCACAATAAACATGACAATTACAAGTAAAATAAATATCTATCACAATTAAAGGTGTTGGTGAACAAACAGTGTCCCAAAGTGCATTGTATGCAACAACAACAACAAAATTAAAATCATGATAATAATAATCAAAAGTCAACAGCCATGCCAAAACAGATTTTACATTAAAAATTATGTTCAGTTTATTCCTATTAAAATATGTACATTCCCAAGATTGAGAAAATGGAAAAAGAAACCAGGGTCTCAGTGCCAGGATTTAAAAAGCCAGATCTTAACTGGCACAGAAGAAACTAAAATTTAATTCTCTCTGGCCAGCATGAAAAAAGCAATCTCTCATTTCTGATTTTCAAATCCTTGTTAAGTCCAGTCTTTTGCCCGCAAGAACAATCTCTTAATTCTGACTTTCAAAATCTTGTGCATCCAGCTTTTTTACATGTAAAAACAGTCACTTCTGACATCTCAAAATTTTAGTGTTCAGATTTCTGCCTGCAAGGATAATCTTTGATCAGTCCTGCCACACCAAACTTTGTATATTCAATGCCTTGAATATTATTATCAACAATCACTGCTTACAGAATTTCCTGAAAAAACTTGAATGAAAAAGACAACACACAAAAATAATTCAGGATATTGAAAATCTGAAAATACATCAATGTGTTACACCACAATGGAAATTTTTTTTTTTTTTTTTCTTAACCAGCGGCACTTGGGCTTTCAGCCCTTCGGCCCAATGACATGTCATTGCGAGGCTGGGGAACCTGAGGACTTTCCTTCCAACCCGGTCAGGAGCTTCGCTCCTTCCCATCTACAGAGGGTTTATCACAGGAGCCGTTCAGGCTATTCAGTCAAATTTCCGGCCGTAAACATTTCTTCAAACGCCGACGCCCGGGTTTGAACCATGAACACCTGGTCGCCAGTACAACGCCGAAGCCATTACACCAGCGCGGCTCCCCCACAATGGAAATAAGCCAGGTATTCTCTTGGCCAGTATGTAAATCTCAATGCAATGACAAGGCTGTCTTGCCAACTGGAGTTTGCTTGTTCAAATCTTTAATAAATTCTAAAATATTTCATGCTTTTCTACATCTTTCAGATAATCATATCAACTGAAACAGTTTACCCCAAAGACACTTATTTCATTGTTTCTGCTATTTTACATTATACATACATGAAGGCATATCTGGAGTCATCCTTGTATGACCACCAGGAAAGCACAATGCTACAGTGTTCGAACGTGGAAGTGAACCTGTCTGTGAGGCTAGTTACCCCCTCACTGATTCTTGAAATCATCCACACACTTTCAGGGATTCCCTCTGTGGAGAAACATGTTGAGATCCCAGCATTGCACAATAAGCTTGGAGGAGTCACTTGAGCCCCAGACGTAACTCTGGCTTTTTAACCTGGATGGCTTCATGCAGTAGGATTTCACTATGGGCCCATGATGGGCAGGGACAGCTGAGAAGTGGCTCTGCGTGGGACGTGACAATTCCTTGGGAGAACCCAGAATCAGAGCACAGTGAATTACCTCTGCATATCTGGAGAGCCCCTTGGATGGTGGGGAAAGCACAGTATGCCAAACACTTCTTCCTCCTAGCTGTGTGTCGAAAAATGACTAATAGATGGTACTGCAAAAAATGATACAATATTTTATACATAAATGAAAGACAAAAGTCACTGGCAAAAAGAAAGATTATGAAAATAAAAATCACACATGAACATTCAACTCAACCAAGACACAGAAAATTACTGATTACAGAAAAATAAAAGCTCTGTTTCATGACAAAAGTATATGGAGTAACTTATTTTTGTTCAAGAATGTGAAATATAACAAAACAATGCTAGGTATTACTTTGCAGTACATGGTGACTCAAACTGAAATATAAATAACTTGCTACATTTTTTTTTTCAAATGACTATAATCTGCTCCTGTCAGGAAGGTTAATAACTATCATCTGAGGTATAAAAACATGGGCAGTAATGACCACCAGAAAAATATTAGATCAATCAAACAAGTGTGCAAAGGAAGCAATCCACTTTCTGCAGGCATGTAATGAGAAGAACCCAGCTGGAACATATTGTGACAACAGGAAAGATTGATGAAGGAACAAGAGACAGGATGACAAAGAGCGAAGACAGAGGACAGTATGACATCATGGCATGGAAAAAATTCAACAACAGAAATGACACAACAGTGCTGGAGGCAGGGAAGTTGTGAAGAGATATGATCACCTACACCATCAGGCATGGTATTTGAAGAAGATTAGGTCAACCAATGTTCTTTACTTTCTTCTGTGTATGCAGCTCATATGCTTTAAACTATCTTATTCCTCTCTGCCGTACATCCTTTCTCTTTCTCTCTAGGTGTATCCTCCACCCTTAATTTCTGTCTTAGTCTCTCTCTTCCTTGTTTACATATTCCTTATCTTTTATATACATACCAAGCTTCGTCTGTTTAATTCAAATGTTATCTCAGTGTTAACATACGGCTGTGAAAGTTGGAAAATAACAAAAATCATTGGAGAACAAGCTGAATACATTCGAGAACAAATGTTTTAGAAAACTCATGAACATCAGTTGGAAAGAATTCAACACTAATCGACAAATAAGAGAAGACTCTAAGCAGAAATATGTCTCCGACTGTATAAGGAAAAGACGATGGTCATATATCGGTCATGTCCTACGAATGTAAAACAACAGAATACCATTGCAGGCGCTCACTTGGGTTCCTGAGGGTAAGAGGAAAAAAGGAAGACCAAAAGAAACACTTAGAAGAACAATAATAAGAGAAGGAAGAACGTTGGGCCTAAATAATGTGCAAGAGTTAAGAGGAGTCGCGCCACAACGAACAACCTGGAGAGCACTGAATTCTGCCTTATGCGCCGTGTTTGGCGCTTAAAGAATTTATTATTATTATTTATCTTTTATTCAGGGTTCATAGCAAATTTCTTCAAGCATTTTCCAGGGTTTTTCCAGCCTTTTCAGGTCCAAGCACATGATTTTCAAGGATGGGAAACTCTAACATTTTCCTCATCTAATTTTCTCAGATATAATTATCATTTTGTTGACCAACAATCTGGAGCATTACTGTCTCCCATTACCAAGGGTGTTTGCAGATTTCTTAAAAAATAACTGTTTTTTTGTTGTTGAAAATTCATAAAAAATTGAAAAACAGACATATGCCTTTGAAATTTTCAGAGCACCATTATGAATGGTTGCCACATCTGAAAAAACATTTTATGCAAAGTCACATGATCATGGCAGCCATCTTGAATTTGTGTGACTATTTATAGAAATTTCAGGAGATGTTTTAAAACCATGATCTTTTTCCACTTTATAGTGAATTTGTTCAACATTAACAACATAATGAATAAAGCGAGAACAGCCTTTGCTATCCTCAACAACATTTGGAAGTCTTCCCAGTACAGCACAAACACCAAATTAAAACTGTATGAGAGCTGTGTACTTTCTGTGCTTCTCTATGGTGTGGAATGTTGGAGAGTAACAGAGAAGGAAATGTCGAAACTGTCCTCCTTCCACACAATCTGCTTAAGGAAAATTCTCCAAATCTTTTGGCCAAACACCATCAGCAACCAAGAACTACTTATTCGGAGTAACCAGGAGGACATGCACACCATCATAGCTGGCAGATGCTGGAGTTGGGTTGGCCACGTCCTCAGAAGGGACCCTGATACCATCACAAGAACAGCTATGCTATGGACCCCCGAGGGAAAGCGAAAGAGAGGCCGACCAAAAACAACTTGGCGGAGAACTGTAGAAGCCGAGATGCAAAGAATGAACCAGAGTTGGGGCACTGTACGAAGGATGGCCGCGGACCGAGCAAGGTGGAATCAATTTGTTGCTGCCCTACAGGACGCCGCCAGGCATGATGGCCACTGACTGCTTTGATGGTTGGTGGTTATGGATCAAAGAAGAAAATTGGCATACTGATTTAACGATTAACCACATATTTAAACATAAAAGGCTAACAAAAATTGTGAATAAAATGCAGAAAAAAAAATTAATTTTTGTGTTTGTCTTTTTTGAAGCAAATAACTGAGTCAATGTTACTTAGAAACATTGATGATTGTTTAATAGGCACAGTTTGTTGTCAAATGACGTGATCGGTGAAGAAATGTCAGACATTAAACTTAGCTATGTGTTTTAGCTTGCCCATTGAAAAACAACAAAACTAGACTTACAGATTCATCTAATGACTAGTCCTAGGTAGAAAATGATGTTAGGGATAGTGTTAAAATCTGAAACAAGCGTAAAAAGTTTTTGTGTGATGTTATTCTATTTTATTTGTTTGAAAATTACATAATGTGCTATTCTATATGTTTTGATATTTTTATTAGGGACCATAGTAAAAAAAAATGGTGTGAACACCACTAAATGGCCATTTTCAATGTTTTATTACTTCGTAAATGGAATACCTTAATGTTTTAAGACTAAAAAGAAAATGTCTGCAACAATAAATTATCTTTGATAAGTCATACTGTACTGTGAACTTTTTAGTTTTTTTTTTCAAGTTATATGCAGTATGTTTTTTTATGAATATCGAAAGAACTTGCATTAATACTTAAAAAAAAAGACTGCATATTATTAATCTCTATCCATTTCCCTGCAATTTGATATATAATGTGTGCGTGTTCACAGAAAAGATTTATATACAATTTACAACAGAAGATGGTACACTTCACTGTTTCAAAAAATAATTCTGGCACAGGGTGGAAAATAATTACGGAGGCAAAGAGTTAAGAAATAATGTTTGCTATTTTTTCACACTCCAACTGTTGTTAACATAGAAATTAGAAACCCATTAAAAAAAATTCACACTCCACCTTTTGTAAACATAGAAATTAGAAACCTATTTTTATAAATTCACACTCCACGTTTTGTAAACAGAAATTAGAAACCCATTTTTAAAAATTCACACCTTCTTTTGTAAACAAAGAAATTAAACCCATTTAAAAAAATTCACACGCCACCTTTTGTAAACATAGAAATTTGAAACCCATTTAAAAAAAACACAAGATAACTTGACAGGCCACTAGGAATAACTAATCACAGCGACATTACTCTTTTTAAAGCCTTCTAGATATTTACTACAACTTAGATCAGACATTTTTCTGAAGTCATACGTGGGCATACAGGTGCATCAATGATCATTTTCTCACATGAGGACTAAACAATAACATGGATGAAATAAGAACTGTTGTTGGCAGAGAGTGGCTGGTGCGTCACAGCATAAAAAAATATCACTTGGTTTGCAACAGCTACTCAACTTTCATTCACTTGCTCTGAAAATTAGAAAAGAATGAACAAATCAGAACTCAGTACAATGACATATTTTGATGGGTTTGTGAATTCACTTTTCTATCTCATATATGCTTACTAAAGCACAAGAATTTATTCACTCACTACCTGGAAAAAAAGGGGGTGATTTTTTTTTCTTTTTCAGAATTTTTCTGTTTTGGTTTTACAGCAGTCCCAGTCAATATTTATACACCGTATCTGGACTGACTCACAATAAGAACTTTTTCAACAGGAAGCATAAATAAAAATCAAAACAATTCCTCAAATGTCATGTGTTAAATTTCACAGCTCTTTTATCAAAATGTGGATGATACAGCATCACTATAATCTGATAATGGCAAGTAATGCTGGTCAATAACATTATGGAACAAAATAAAGCCCTCACCAATTATGTTCATTTTACACAAGGGACAGGTCCTATTGCGCACCAGCCATGGATCAACACAACGTGTGTGATAGGGGTGGGAACACGGCAAGATGCGAAGTTTCTGTAAAGAACAAAATAGAAAACTAAATAAATATGTCTAGCCACTACTGAAGTATTCTAGTCAATAATGGACAATAATTATGAAACGTGAGGCAGTGGAATCAAGTTAACATAAACAAAAGCTTATATTTGTAACCTGTGAGCACTTAAATACAATAAAACACACTAAGACAGGACAAGAAGAATAACTACTGCAAGAATTTTAGCCTGTGAACTATCATTGCTAATACAGCTTAACCAATGAAAAAAATGCAACTAGCAGTATGCCAAAAATACACGGCGGCGCATGAAAAAGTAGCCCGGTCTTTCAATCGTGGAATGATCTCTATAGGAACGCATGTGGGTTTTCTGAAGACTATATCATGTATTCTGCTTATCAGTGTGTTCCAACAGATGAAACAGGGCTTCTATCAGTTGAAAAGATGAGAAATGGGTCCATGAATCTGCCTGCAACCACGTCCTAGACTTATTCATTGTAAGCCTTACATCTCTCCTTGCCATGTGCCCTCAGTTCCGGCACAACAATGACATGACAGAGCTTAGTTGCAATCATGTGCTTACATTTTTACTCTTGCTGCTGCTAAAACTGGGACAGGCTACTTTTTTAATGCGCCACTCTGTGTATTAAAATGTATTAGCAAATTCTGCAACTACTAACTTCTTTATTCAAAGTGCAGCTAGTCCATGTGAGAATTAAAAAAAAAAAAACCATATCAAACTAAAATTCCATATTTTCTTTTCTTTTATCTTAAAGTTCTGGAGTAATTCAGTGACACTTTTAGACGTCAGATGGCTTCAGGTTGTTGCTAGACCAACATGATTTTACTGGTTGTACGTTTAACATAACACGATGAGTGAAGAATTTGGTCCTATCGTTTGTGTGTGTATCCAACACATGGTTAACTTCCAACTTTTTAAAATATCCTGCAGCTTGATAGACTGTCCCATCTTATGTTCTAGCCCACCTTTCGGCAATAATTATGAGCAATTTTTTTCTGTGTTCAGCTAAACTCTAGTGTTCCTATTTTCATTGTGTTTATTTTGATATCATATTTCTCAAGTTCTGTTACAAAGTTGTTAAAAAGTTTTAATGGCTATTCTCTTTGTCAGCTAAAACAGTTTCCCAGACTTACTTTATCAAAACATTAGGTTCTCAATAATTAAAAAACAAACAACTCACCAAGAACTATTTAAAAACAATAATTAATGAACAACAAAGACAAGAGTTCTAGTTCCTAAAATGACTGAGAAAAGTGTGCGGCTTGCATACAGCCATTCTATTCTGTGGATATGAGAGTCATCAAGTACTGTGCCACTCTGGCATTCCTGTTGCTCTTATCTCCATTGTTTCTGGTGATTTGAATTAGTTGTTCTTTTGTCTTCTTTCATGCCAGATTTCATACTGTTTTTCCACAAAAATATTTATAGAATGTGTGATTCCTGTACATTCACACTGGAATCCTTGCTGGTGTTTTAGAGTTTGTGCACTGTGCTGGGATCCTCCTTAAGGGTGGAGATCAGCGCACTTATGGAGTTGTCAGTGTGCAATGAAGATGGTTCTTGAAAACAAATAAAAACTAAACCAATAATGCCAGATTTCACTACATTAAACCATTTTTAAAATACCAGAGTATTTCTCTGTTATCCATGTTTTAATATTAAATTTATTTGCACTTAACCAGATTTTCAAAGTTGACAGCATTCTTCTATTTTCAAAAGGACTTATTCATTTCATGTTTCAGATGCTCAATGTGTATTTTGTATTTCTCAGAAACATATTTATGTTGCCTATTATTTCTTCTGCATTTATTAATTATACAGGTCTCACATGCAGTGCTTTGTGAAAATCTATTTTTATATTCTAAAAGTGTTCCATTACATACATAAGTATTTTAATTTAAAAAAGAAAATACACACACAAACAACATCTGGCAAGCATTAACCTACAATTGTATAATGTAGAAACAGTGGCAATGAATAAGCAATAGCAAGCAAGAAATACTGTTCTTAAAGTGTGGACATACAGAAGAGTGGGCTTATCTAATAGGAACAGAAGACAAATTTTAAAACATCTTAGACAAACTAGGAATGGAAAAAAAATTACATACAGAAATAAAAATCAGACAAATAAAACATTCGGCACATATAAAGAGACAATATAACTCTGAAAACTAAAATAGGAAGAAAAGTTGAAGGTAAACAGGCGTGAGGTTGACAGCGCAATAAGTAAGATGATAACATAGTCAAGAGATGAGCATGAATAGGAAATAGCCTATCACAGTGCATCATCGAGGAAAACGATAGAAGCCACTGGAGATCCTTTCAGCTGAAACTGGATTGCTGAGACCTCAGATGTCAGCAACATTTTCAATGTGAAACAGTTACATGTGCACTAAACAAATTAGTCATTAGAGAGTCTTTTACAGGCAAATCCAGAAACCTGATTTATGCTATCATCTGTAAAAAGGTGTGGTATTACCTATATTGGTGAAACTGGCAGATGTTTGGCAGACAGTTTTCATGAGCACTTAAATGACATTTATCATTGTAAACCTACACTTGTGGCTCTTTATTTTAATCGACCTGACCATTCAGGTAATTCTGATATTAATATTACTGTCGTCCAGTGTTGTTTCAGCGATGACTAGACTCGCTTTTCTTTGGAGAATCGTCTCATTTTTCAAGTGGGTTGTCTATCTCCTAATGGATTGAATGTCCAACATCATTTTGCATGAATTCTAGTGGCTTTCCTCTAATTCAGACTTCTTTATTTCTTCTGTTTTTTCACAATCTATCTTTTGTTATAGTTTGTGTTTAGTTTCGTATCCTTTTTGTGTATTTTTCATTGCCGCTATCTTATATGTCACTTCCACTGGTGTTTATGGATGATACTGCGATCAACATGATTTTATTCCACAGATCTTGCTACTTTGATCAGAAGAGGGAAGGCAAATCCGGTCCCTAAAAATTCCGTGCGGAAGTTGAATGTGTCGGGCCGAAAAGCGCAAATATCGCAGCTTTGCTGTAAACGGCGACAACATGCAACCAACGTCCTTTTCATGACAAATGAGGAAGAAGAAGAAGATCAGAACTTGTTTCACCAGTTTTGTTATTTTATTATTTCCTTTTGTTGATTATTAAATTTTCTTGTTGTGATATTTCTTTCTTTCTGGTTTTGCATTTTTCTTGCTTTATTATTGTTCTTTTTTCGCTCATCACCTGTGTTGTTTACTTTTCCATCTGCTTGTATTGCTCTTTTTGTCAGTTTCTCATCCTTTTACGTGTTTGTAGTATTTTTCTTTAACTTGTCTATAATTCTTGTCCTAGTCACCTGTTTATAGCTGTGGCTGACGAAGAGTAAAACCGAAACGTCCCATGTTTTCTGTATACCGTTAATTTGTACAACTGATTCCATACCATTTTATTTTTTAATTTATATATTTACACTAAACAGGCAACCACCTCAAATATGAAAGCATATTATGTTAGTTTTGATTACAAACAAAATTTTAATATTTTTTAAACTGAATTTGTTAATATGTTTGTTGATCAAGATCAAGAAAACATATTTTTTTTCTGAAGGACAACATGGACAACACACATGCCACAAACAGCATACAAAAATCACAGTACCACAGTCTGAGATTATTAAGTCATGCAAATGAAGTCAACACAATAAAGATAAAGTACACATACACACACACATAATTTCCTGAAAGTCTCAGGATGTTAAGAAGTGAACAACCATAAAGAAAATGAACAGTATAACGCAAGATCTCCACAATTTAAGGAAGTTTGTCAAATCAGCACAGTCCTAACACTCAGATTTACCTGTTTGTGCAGAAATTCCTCAAGACATATTGCACAAGTATCAATTAGAATTACTTCCCCTTTCTTCTTATAGCGCATCGTTTTCATCAGAGACAGAGCATGGTGAGCAGTTTTCCTCATGCTGGACTGAAAGAAGTTCACAAGAATACAAGCGTAAAATTTCATGAAGATTCAAACATGGTTCCATGTGGAACTGGAATACAGACTCCCGAATTCCTTCTTCTTCTTTGATGGCCGACTGTCAAAGCAGTGAGTGGCCATCACGCCTGGTGACGTCTTGTAGGGCAGCAACAAACTGCTTCCACTTTCCTCGGTCGGTGACCATCCTTCGTGCAGTGACCAAGCTCTGGTTCATTCTTTGCATCTCTGCCTTCACAGTTCTCCACCAAGTTGTTTTTGGTCGGCCTCTCTTTTGTTTTTTTTCAGGGGTCCATAGAATAGATGTTCCTGTGATGGCATCAGTGTCTTTTCTGAGGACGTGGGTAACACAACTCCAGCGTGAGCCAGCTATGATAGTGTGCATGTCCTCTTGGTTACTCTAAGCAGTTCTTGGTTGGTGATGGTATTTAGAGAATTTTCCTTAGGCAGACTGTGTGGAAAGAGGATAATAACGACATTTCCTTCTCTGTTACAAAAACCCCGAACATATTCTCCAAAACTGCCCACCCCGTGATGATCCACAACGTCTGACCTGGCCATGGGGTGCTGAGCTCAGGCAGAAGCTATGGGACTGCTGTGCTAACATAGAAAAGACTGCAGACTTCATCCTGGCGACAAGCCTGCAGATTTAGCACGACTACAAAATTAACACAGTAGAAGAAGAAGAAACATGGTCCTGAGGGTGAAAGGAAAAAGTGGCAGACAAAATATTGTTGATTTGAATATTTTTCTCTTTTTCCCTTCCTGTGGTTGAAAATCTTGAGCAAATGAACTGAACATAACATCTGCTATTATCATTCTCCTTTCGGGACCCAAAGATGCAGCAATAGGAAATGCAGTCAGCGACCCATAGCTTGACTGCTTGCGTCAGGGTCAGCGAACCAGAGCTGATCAAGACCCTACTCCACCTCCACATGGTGGTCCTGGAAACAGGCTGCATCACTGCAGTCTGGCTGAGAGAGTAGGGATCGAAGAGGGAAGGAAAACCCGGTCCCAAAAATGCTGTACTGAAGTCGGGACACAACGCAACCAACGCCCTTTTCAGGACGAATGAGGAAGAAGAAGATTCTCCTTTCATGCTCCTAATCCAGCACAGAACTATCACTGTAGTTAGCCCCTTTGCAGGAAGAGGCAGCACATTTTTTTTAAACAAGATGGTTGCCATCTATATGCACAACTTTGTATTAATCTCTTCTTATGAGACGTCTTCTCTTCTTATGAGACATCTGAGAATAGTGGTTCTATTCCTTTCTTGTATCCTTCCAGATCTCTGAAACCACATGAAGCACTTTCGCCATTTCTGCATTGCTGCAAACCTTTGCTTTCTCCATCAAATATGTTGGCATTCGTAGTATATGAGACTCCGTATTTACATTAACATAGTACTTGTGTCATAATGCGCACATGGTGACCCTGTAGTTAATGAATATTTTTATTTATATTCTGGAGCAATTAATTCATCAGTTCTTGGTATGTTATTAGGTACTGGTTATCTTCTTTTATTTCTAGTTTGGAGACAGCAAAACAAATCCAACAACAGCTCAATAGCAAATCCAAACAGACAGAATCAAACTCCAAAATTCAGTTGGGGTGTCATTTTTACAGAAGGTGTGAGCATCTTAGATGTTTAATTGCTCAATTCCACAGTAATTAGTTTAAAAAAAAATATATGCTGCATGAAAACGCCAATATTCATTCATATGTACTTAACATCAAAACAGATGTAAATAAACAATGTTAGTTGCAACAAGTTATGTATTTCTTCATGTCAATGAGTTCTATTTTCTGAATTAATTAGTACACTATACATTTTTTCACTAGACCAAAACCTGACAGTGTTAATTCACTCTGACATATTCATTCTCAGTGCTTACATATGATTACAATATTTTTCCTTCAACTTTGGCTTCTAAATACTATTCAGTCGTTACTGCAAAGAGTATGTACCGGATCCAGATCAACGACATCCTACATATTTTGCCTGTCTAATCTGAATTACATAGTATCCTCCTAAATTCTTAGCCATACTGGCAGAACTATAAAGAATGCGTCTCGTCTGTAAGATGTAAGTGCAACTAGCAAATTCTCCATGGTTTTTTTCCAGTTTCTACCACAAAATATTCATCAACCCAAAAGATAATGACACTCTGCCTAGATATTAACACACCCCTTAACTACTGTCTGGCAACATAATAAGGAGAGTATTTCACTTGACAGTCATGATGTCACAGTACCACACCCCTTTTTTCTTCTATGAATGAAAGAATGTCTGCAACAGCATTACCACTGTAGTTCTTTTTTCTTTCACTTTTCAAGTCCCAAAGGAGCATAGACCTTCAACAAGCTTATGCCAAGTCTTCCTCTTCCGTGCCATCAGCTCATGGTCTTTCCATATCTTCTTCACCCTCTTCACGTCTGTCTCCAGTTCTCTTTTCCATGTGTTCTTTGGTCTTCCTCTACCTCTCTTACTCTGGAGACTCCAGAACAACCTTTGCAATTACCATTCTAAAAATGTATCTGTCTTGTACTGTAAAGATAACAACATTAACACTGCATGACAAACTATTATTTTTAACACAAAATGAAAAGAAATAGTCTAAGTAATGACAAGAATATGACATACAATGATGCAGAATGTCATCAGTGTCAACTTCTTACATAAACATTGTAGAATCTGTTTTCTAAGTTATGATTCGCAAATTTACTTTTTAATTTCATTTGTTTCTTTTCATGTCTGAACCTCACTGTTTGCTGCTTTGGTTCCTGTAATTTCATAACACTTTTCTGTGTATTTTTTTATTATTTTCTTAATGTCAGCCTTGCAAGCTGTTCTTGTGGGAGTTGAGATATAATGATGAGCAGATATTTGACAACCCTGTGTGGTTTCCAGGTGTCTATGAGACAAGGAAAGAATAAGACCAATGTCAGGTTGTCCATGGGGCTGGTGACCCAAAATGTTAAAGAAACCAACACTGCAAGAGAACATCAGTACTTTGGTACAGGCTACCTGCATTGTATCTGTTGAAATCTTGGCCGCAGGCTCCATTAAAAGTGAAAAAGAAAGGAAGAAGTTACAAAGCTAATATAATGATAACTAATATGTTTCTCACAGCCATAAGCTGACATATTTTCATTAAATAAATAGATATTACACACATAAAGGTATGTTTCAGGCACTCATGAGAAATAAAGAAGTAGAAAACTTGACAACTGAAAAACAGCAGAAGTGATAAACTCAAGTAACTCTCAAGTTTCACCCTTAATTGCATTACTTCACCCCTTGGTAGATTACAAACTGAACGATGTGTTGACCTTTGCAGTTTGTTTATTCGTATCACATAGATTTGAATTAAAAACATTTCAGTAAAGTAATGTGTTGCAGCTGAGAAATTCTGATTTTTTGCCTTTACAAGTAAGGCTATAACACAATCTTTACAATGTTAAATAATATCATCACCCTTCAGATATAGCATATACTCCTGATACCTAATCTCAAAAAAAAAAAAAAAAAAAAAAGTAAAAAAAGTTCAGGGGCCACACAAAAATGATCCAAATCAGGCCTCGCAACAGCTAATGCTGGCCCTGGTTATCACATCTTGATTTCTGTTTGACCCATCCATTAAAAGGCCTCCAAGATATAAGGTACTTTTGACTTCTAGCAACTATCTATTTACAAGGGGATTGACATAAGTCTTGGGCCTGACCATGAAGGACATGTCACAGAGAGCTGAAATTTTGTATAGTGTTTATTCCTTTTCAATATAGCCACCGTCTGAATTGACACACTTCTGCCATCTCTGCTTGACCTTGAAAAGACCTTGGGAGTAGAACACCCTATTTTTCAAACTAAACCAGTCATCACATGCCAGTATAACCTCTTCATCGCTGTCAAAATGATTTCCTTTTAGCTGTTTTTTAAGATTTGGGAATAGAAAAAAGTCTGATGAAGCCAAATCTGGAGAATATGGTGGGTGTGGAAGAATTTCAATATTCAAATTGTTGGCTGCTAGCTGCACAAGCCGTGCTTTGTGAGAGGGCGCTTTGTCTTGAAGCAAAGGAAGATTTTGAGTGCACGTTATCCCTCGTTTCCTGGTCACAACCTTTCTTAGTTTTGTGAGAAGATCTGCATAGAACTGTCCATTAACTGTGTTGCCACGAGGCAGATAATCTTTCAAAAGGACACCTTTGCCATCCCAAAAAACAGTCAGCATCACTTTTCCTGCAGATTTCTGCGCCCTCGGCTTGACAGGTGTTGAGGAGCCCGGGGTTTTCCATTGCATGCTGGCAATTTTGGATTCGGGGTCATAATGGTGTACCCAAGTCTCATCTACTGTCACCATGGTCTCCAAAAAATTTTTTGACTGACACTTTTTGAGCAATTGTTGACAGCAATTTACCCTCGTTTGCTTCTGTTCACGTGTCAACAGTCGCGGAACCCAGCGTGCACACACTTTTCTCATGTTCAGTCTGTTGTATAAAATTCTATAAACTGTTCTTTCATTTAGTTTTACTCTACTAGCTATCGCCACAATTGTCATTTTTCAATCCTGGTCAATGATTTTCTTCACTCTTGTTGCATTTTCATCGTTGCACTCCGAGGCTGGTCTACCAGATCTTGGCAGATCAGCAACATTTGAGCGGCCGCACTTAAACTGTTGACACCAGTTTTTTACTGAAGTATATGAAGGACAAGAATCACGAAACACTGGTTCCATCTCCCTGTGTATTTCTGTAGGTGTTTTTCTCTGAAACATCAGAAATTTTATCACAGCTCTGGCCTCCTTCTTTTCCATTGTTTTGTCAAATCTTTGGAGCAGCAGATCCGGTCAATAGGGTACATTGCGCCGTGCACCGTAGCGGGAAAACCCATTGAAGAAACAAACGCATACTTCACACATTCAGTGCAAATATGATGAACTTTAAATGTGCCAAGTTTCATCTTTCTCCTGTGACTCCTTCATGATCAAGCCCCAGACTTACGTCAATCCCTTGTATGATTGCATTTATAACTATTGTTAGTCTTCTTTTGGAGACAAGTCATAAAACTGCCACAAAATGCTAGCTAATAACACACACTCACCTCTGCTTCCTGGTCACCCAAACCCCATCCACCATCCGTCATCCGTGTCTTCACTCCAGTCAGGATGACTAGAAACAGTATGCAGGCGTAGAAACATTCCCAGAACTGACTTGGATCAGCCTGGAAGACCATGGACACTTACACAGTGAAACAAGGTTCACATGACAGCATTTTATTAACAAATATTTCAGCTCCAAATAAGTAACCACAATGATCATGACTAGTTAACACAACATGAATTCACAACATTATAGAGGCATTTGTCACCCAAGGTTTTTCATACTGAAAAAATGCATTCTACTTCTTTTCCCCTTTTCGTTCCTTCTGGAGCACAAAGCCACCACCACAACTGCTGCCCTTGCAGGAAGCCAGCGTCAATCATTAATGTTCTCTTGCAGCTGTGGTTTCTGCAACAATCTGTTTTACATGAGGGTTGCCAGCTCTGCACAACACCATATTAGTCACCTCTGATGGGATGCCTCAGGTCGCAGTCATCCCAATCTTTATTTGTCTCATAAGAGATCCCTTCCCCCTTGTAACTTACATGGAATAACATGTACACCACTCAGGGGTCAAAACAATAACAATTTATACCACAATGTGGGATTTTATAATAATGTTTGGTTCTATGGGAATGGAACCCCCATTACAACAAGTAATGTCAATCACTCAACCTTCCGATATTTGACTGTGTATCTTCAGCAATGCATTATATGCAAGAATGTGAATGCCAGAGGTCTCTATGGGGACAAAACCACCGCTCCCACCAGACGTGTGGTAATAGACAACTAAGGTGAGGGTATGCATGAGGACTGCCAACCCATCATGTAAAACAAATTGCTGCAAAAACCAGAACTGCAGAGTACAAGAAGTATTCAGTACAGACATCAAGTACAGGGGCTAACTATTCAGTACAGACATCAAGTACAGGGGCTAACTATTCAGTACAGACATGGGCTAACTATTCAGTACAGACATCAAGTACAGGAGCTAACTATTCAGTACAGACATCAAGTACAGGGGCTAACTATTCAGTACAGACATCAAGTACATGGGCTAACTATTCAGTACAGACATCAAGTACATGGGCTAACTATTCAGTACAGACATCAAGTACAGGGGCTAACTATTCAGTACAGACATCAAGTACAGGGGCTAACTATTCAGTACAGACATCAAGTACATGGGCTAACTATTCAGTACAGACATCAAGTACATGGGCTAACTATTCAGTACAGACATCAAGTACATGGGCTAACTTTAGTAGTGTACAAATGTCCATTGTAAACATGCTTAATCACTAAGTAATATGAACAGGGTTCATAGCAAATTTCTTCAAGCATTTTCCAGGGTTTTTCCAGGTCCAGGCACATGATTTTCAAGGATGGGAAACTCTAATATTTTCCTCATCTAATTTTCTCAGATATAATTATCACTTTGCTGACTAGCAATCCGGAGCATTACTGTCTCCCATTACCAAGGGTGTTTGCAGATTTCTTTAAAACAACTGGTTTTCTTTTTTGAAAATTCATAAAAAATTGAAAAACAGACATAGGCCTTTGAAATTTTTAGAGCACCATTACGAATGGTTGCCACATTCGAAAAAACATATTTTATGCAAATTGGTCACATGATCATGGCGACCGTCTTGAATTTGTGTGGCTATTTATAGAAATGTCAGGAGATGTTTTAAAACCATGATCTTTTTCCACTTTATAGTGAATTTGTTCAATGTCAGTGCAATAAAATGTTAGGGACATGGATGGCAATGAATAAAACAAGCTTGATTGACGTATTGATTTAACGATTAACCACGTATTTCAACATAAAAGGCTAACAAAAATTGTGAATAAAATGCAAAAAAAAATTTAATTTTTGTGTTTGTCTTTTTTGAATGTATTCTGCGTCTGTGGCATCTGACAATGAGTGTTTTTGAATGTTTGAGTAGTTAAGTACCTCTAGTTGGAGTCTGAGCTGCTTCCTTCATTAACTGGGGTTGAAGTTGTAGCTGTAGGCCTCTGCAAGAGTCTTTGTCTAGATCGTTGATAATCCTCGACTGTGTGGTATAACTTGAAGCAGGGTATCAGGCATAGAGGTACATTGCAATCTGGGCAGTACATGCAAGTCTGGCTTCTGTTCCCTGCAGCCTTACACACTTTACAGTCTGGTTTGTACCTTGCCCTTTCATATTTATCAATGAAGTGGTGCTCAGTAAGTCGTGTTGTTGTGACCTGTGGTTTTGAAGGTGTCACATTGTGTCGAAGAATAGCAGGTTCAATAAGAGTCAGACTGACATCCTGATCTTTACTTTGATCTTTTTTGTAGAGTTGGCAGTGTTGTAGGTTACGTGCCCATTGACCAGGGCAGTTTCAACTAAGAAATGATATAAAAATAGGATCTGTGTGGGTTGGGGTAGCTTGCACCTAGTTGGCCGAAGTGGTCGACACCTCCCATACTTTTTCTGTATTTTTCTGCAAGTACTGGCTTCTGAATTCTTCTGCCCTAAAGAATTTGTTTTTCTAACTGTTTTGTTTATATTATTGTTGGAGTGAACAGTAGATATAAGGTTAAATATTTTCGTATCATGCCAGGTGACTGTCGGCATGCCTTATCTTCTGTCGCACAAAACACAGTATGATTTGCCTTTTTCAATTTGAGTTGCTTTTTCTTCAGTGCTTCAGGAAAATGCTTCCTATTTTCAGCTACTGTTCCAAATGCACCAATCTGAATTTCTTTCAGGTCTTGAAATAAAGCTGAAGGCTGAATAAAAACTACCACAGAAGAGAATATGTGTCCGAGGGAGTAGTGTTAGATGGTTTTGATGTTTCTGAGGGTAAAACTGCTCCTTGGGGTTGTGTTCTTTTCTGTAAAAAAAAAGGCGGAACACACAAATAACTTATGAGTAGGCCTAAGCTATGTATATTTACCAAGTCAAAGTTCTAAACGCATACATAATATAGTCAAACAATATTTAACTAGAACAAAAGCCAATATATAGTAATTGGGAGGGTGAAGGTATAATAATTAATATTCTTATAATACTTATGATAAGTGAAAATCTATTAAATATCTAACTGGAAACAGCAGGCCTTTACATCTCATGTATCGGCCGGTTATTCATGTTATCTGGAATTGAAAACATGTAGCCTAGACCTATCCTAATTATAACCCTGCAGAGGTAGAACGGGATATGTCTCTTCATCATAAATATAATAAAAAAGCATTCAAAATATATTTATTTCCAAAAAAATGTGGTGAAATGAACAGTGGGACATGGTCTGATAACAGGGTAGGCTATAGGATATGGAATCGCCATCAATTTCTATTCCTGACCATCTTAAACTGTGTCAAACATATTCCCGTAAGCAGTTGTAAACCAAGAAATTTCATTCAAACACTATAATTTTGGCCATGGTTAAAAATAAAACTGTAAATAGGCCTACATTGTAAATTACAGACACAAGTACAGCAGGCCTTTCTATAAACTGCACTTATTTAAATATGTTTTATAAATGAGATACATGAATTTATTACTTACCTCAGTTGAAATGATGTTTTTTCCCAGTAGCTTTTGAGTAACAACAGACGCGAGCACTAAAAATAACTCTGTGCGTTGACAACATTAACGCAAAGCGCAGAAAACACAAACCGCCGAAAACGTCTGGAAATGGATTTAGTGTGCAAAGGGAAGTAAAAATTCTACGGTAACTGAAGTTTAACGAAAAATACCATCAATAACCGAACCAAGCCCAACTTTCGATTTTGTATTTTTTTTTTCATTTTCCAGCCTTTTCCAGGTCGCTATGAACCCTGTATGAAGACTACCATCCCTAATGGTCATCCCCTTTATACAAATTTACTAAAAGCATGAGTCACATGGGACTTCTGCAAGGATCTTCCATAGAAGCCCATCTGGCAAACCATTCTTACCTGGCACACTTCAATTTATTTAAATTTGTTTCTGCTGTGTGCCCCCATTATCTCTTTGGATTGACCTTGATTCAGTCTGATCCATCTTACTGATGCTTGTGACAAGTAACCCCAGTTCATCTCTTATTATATATCTTGGCTTGTGCCATCTTCTCCCTTAAAATAAATGGCACGCCTTTTTTTTCACATCACCTCTGCCAACTTTAGTAAATGCGGCCTTCGATGTAACTGTCATCTTTATTTTATCCCAAGACTAATTTCAGAACTAGTTTTTCACTATCTGTTCACTTTTTAGTTTTAAATTCCCCCCGCGCGAGAAACAAGAAAAAAAAATATTCAGCATTAAAATCACACTTTACTCAAATTCTAAACACTTGTTATTTCAGGTCTAATTTTAAGATATTACGTAACAAGTAGAACACCTGTATTCTAAAACAATTTGTGTAAATGCATAATACTCGTATACCTCTAAATATCAAAGTATCTCTCACCTTGCCCTTCTCCGACTGGTGTTGTTGGCCAACACAGATCACGCCTCTACCACCTGGAGCTTTCCCACAAGTAGACCACATCGTGAAAGTGGGAAATCTCTGCCAGAGAAGAAGCATCAGAAATCACAATTTATTTCACTGATCATATAATGAAAAATCTTCAGACAATGAAAATGCTGAAAGATGAATACTAACAGCATTCCCCAAATATTACTGTTACGTACATTTATTACCTAAGGGGGTAGTCTTCGGTCCTGCCAAATGTACGCACCAGTCTTAATATAGTTATATTATTTGTGCGTTCGATTGATTCACGCACTGACGTGCACAATGCAGTGTGAGTTGCTTTGGACGCACGGGTAACCTAGTTAGGGATTGTGACGTCATGTTTTGTATGGGGCAGTACGGACCATGTTGATGTCCGTAGAATATTTCTTGTATTCGTGGCAAGTTGGTGGAAGCCATTATTTCTATTGATATATATATATTGGTCTTCATGTCGAAGCCAATAGTGGAAGTATCATGTAAGTGTCGCCCCATTTCACATTGAATGTTTATTGATTTTTAATTGAAGTATCAGGCCGCTCCTATTTATGGTCTAGCGGGGATCCATCGTAGTATGTCATTCCTAGAATGGACAAACGGAGTCGATTGCCTTGTTTGAATTACCGTAGAGGGAGGATACCTACGAGGAAACGAAGTTAATTGATTTTGTATGCTTCACATGTTTTAATATGCCGTTTCGCCAATGCCAAAGTCATGGCATGGATTTTGGGAGAGGTTAGTCAACAGAAGACTCTAACCTGATTGTATTGCCGTGTCTGACTTTGTCTGGATTATATATATGCTACATAAGTATTGTATGAAGAAAGTCTGGGAATTTTACGGGTATGATATCAAAGATTGATCCTTGAACATGAATCCGTTTACCACGATAGACGTCCTTGGAAGAAGGTCAACGGACTTCATTGTAAATGTATATTAGCGGGTAACAGAAGTGATCCTCAGCTCACTTGGATAGAAGAGGACTTGATTGTTGAAGAATCTCCAAGAATTTAAGAGTATGATCAGCAACTTTAAAGTATGACATTTGCATCTGTAATCTGTAACCATGATCGTCTTGTGTGTTCCACTCTGTATGTGTCACGTTAAATAAAATATATGTACAGTCATCACAGACTTGTGTGCTGCCAGTAAGTGACCAGTTAAACACTACTTGTTGGACTTCGTATTGAAGAACATTTTCTGACATTTTGTTTCTTTGCAACCATTCGCGTAATGAAGTTCTTTACCATGAGAATGAACGACCCAACAGTAAATGGTATGCCAGTGTGGTCTGGAAATAAATAATTTCACAGGAACGTACTCAATCCAAGTATCGTTTGAAAAGAAGATTTGAACTTTCAAGGCGACAACATCTCAAACTTGGAACCTAGTGTGATATGAATCAGAATCAACTTACGGTTACCAAATGCTCAAGGTCATCAATCAACCTCCACGTCAAGTTTTACAGTGACTGACTGCCTTGGGATCACCTATTCGTCATTATTACGTGCGAGCTGTTGTTATATACGCAGAGCGAAGTATTTTATCCTCAGACGTACATCCACGGAGACGAGGCACATTGTTTTTTCCCGGCACACGCGAGATGAGTATAACGTGCTTTCGTTGTACATTTTATTACTTTTAGCTGTGCCTTTTATAGTTATGTCCATCTTTACATTTTCCATGTTATATGTTATATGTTGTACATTCGTCGTGGGAGGTAGGGAGGTTGATCTGACGAACGAGATCCATCTCGAAGCCAATTCGGGCTCTTCGTCAGACGTTCTGTAGGGCTCAACTTGTAAGTTTCAATTGAGCGATAATTCCGGTCCAAGGCTAGAAACCTTGCCGAAGTTCCGATCGCTAATTGTTCCTTATGATAGTATCTGTTTAGCTGTTTCGTCACGTTTACTTGTTGTTTTTGGTAGTTATTTTTACTCGTATTTAGTTTTATGATGAATTTTGTTTGTATTATGCGTCCGTCTCACCTTTCCTGTCGTTCAGTTTTTTACAAAACCTATGTTTTTACACTGTGTTGTCAATTGTCCTGTTGAGTATCTGATCGTAGTTGTCATCGTAAATTTTTACGATATTCTATTTTAGTTACACATTTCTATTTTTGTTGATTTCTACGATTGTGTTCACTCGTCTTTGATTATCGTGTCTTGTCGGTAATGTTTCTATTGTCTTTCACGTTGTTGCTTTCATGACATTTCATTACATAAATTACTATATTGATTATTGATATATTTCATAACTATATGATAACAAAAGATACCGTTCTAGGACAGGAACGAAGAACACTTGTTATAGTAACAAGGTTAATTAATTTACATTGATTAATTATCATTTTATAAATCAAGAGTATTGTGACTACTTATAAAGCATAATGTATTCACTAGATTATTTCATTAAGCAAGCAAAAGCTCTTCAGATGGCTCCTGATGAAGCAAAAGCATTTGCACTTGCAGAATATAAGAAAGCTCAAGAAATAGAAGCCGAACAGAGAAAGTTAGAAACTTTAAGACTAGAAAAACTTCAATTTGAGGCAGATCAAAAACGGACTGAGTCTGAGGAGAATGAGAAAAAAATGAGATTAGCCGCTGAATTAGAAGAGAAACGATTTCAGCGAGAGGCAGAACAGAAGCAAAGGGAGGCTAAAGAAAGACTTAAAATTGAGATGGAAGTTAAACAAAAGGAAATGGAAGTTAAACAAAAGGAAATGGAAAATAAACAAAAGGAAATGGAAGAAAGAAGATTAATAGCTGAACAAAATACATTACGACTTCAGCTTGAGATGGAAGAGAATGAAAAAAAACGACAGCATGAACTAAAATTAGCAGAGTCAGAATATGAGAGACTTAGGTTAACTCAGGAAGCTAATTCTCAGAGAACTTTTGAAAGCCAAACTTCATCCAGACATGATCATTTTAAGGAAATTCACCTTAAATTACCTAAATTTAATCCCCCGTCGGATGACGTAATATTTTTCCTAGATAGATTTGAGGCCACTTGTAGGTCTTATAACGTGGATAAAACACTGTATTGCACATATTTATCCAGGTTACTTACTGGGGATGCTTTAGCAGTTTATCATACTACCAGTATTAATGAGAAGAATGATTATAATGCTCTTAGAGCCGCACTTCTGAAGAAATTTCAAATGACAGAAGATGAATACCGATTAAGATTTCGTACATTGCTACCGCAATCAAGCAGAAATTTCAGTGATTTTCTGTCACAAATACGACTAACCCTAGAAAGATGGATCGAATTATCCAAAATTGAAAAGTCGTATGAAGGTCTCTTCGATTTACTGATGCGCGATAAGGTACTATCGTCTGTAAATCCTACATTTCTCGCATTTTTACACGAACGGAAACCTTTATCAATGAAAGACTTAGAAGAACATGCAAAAAATTTCTGCACTGCTCACCCAACCATGGATCTAAGTAATGCACAGATTAAGAATGAATTGCCTGTTGCTTTTGCAGCACAACAAAACAATTTTTCACGAAATCGTTCCTTTAGTGCTGACAGGTATGTCAATAAGGGAAATAATTACAATTTTAACAATGATAACTTTTACAAAGGGAAGCAATTTCAACAATCTGCTCCATTTAATGTTTCTTGGAACCAAGCTCACAGATCGCGAGATTTTGGTAACAATAATTTTAAAAATAATCAAGGACATTATAATAAACAAAACTGGAGATCAAGATCTCAGGGTCCGCAAAACAGACAAGGTTCTTGGAATAAAAATTTTAAAGAACATCATAACTTTAATTATACAAATTATCGGACTCATCCAAATTTTAACTCAAGCAGAAACGACAATTATGGCAATTTTAATGCAAATAATCAAAATCGATCGCGTCGCAGAGATAGATCGTCGAGTAATACGGGTAGACATTCTAATGTCGCTTTAATTGATACACAGGCTAACATTGAACAGGGTAAAGTAGCTGAAACTCACAATGCTATGTCTTGTTCTCTTGATTGTACCCAGGTGAAAGACTGTCCAGAATGCTCGACTCTTTTCCAGCCTAAGGCGATCACGACGCTGCGTTGCGGACATACCTTGCCTAGTCTACCTGTAGTCTGTACGGCCACTGCTGCGTCAGTACACCAGGGACAGGGCTCTCTTAAGTTTAACAAGGGATTTGTCAACAACATTTCATGCTCTCTCCTATTTGACTCAGGTTGTAGTACTGTGGGCGTCCGGACTTCGCTGATCAACCCAAGTTGTGCCACGGGCAGGGTTGTCAAGTGTGTGACTTTTGGTGGCACCGTTGAAACATTTCCCACTGCTATTATTGACCTTAATACACCATTTTTTTCAGGAAAGATCCAGGCATGTCTCCTTCCGAATCCAATTTGTGATGTAATACTTGGTCGCATACATGGTATTAAAGAGTGTACACCACAGCAAATTGCTGAATGGGAAGAGCGACATATTCAAACTGCAAATGCAGTAGTGACTAGAGCGCAAGCTACTAATATGTCGCATGATACACCTATTGAACCTACAGTTCATACCACTTGTGATGATGATGCTCCTATTTCACGGGAGTTGTTTGCAACATTGCAAAAGAATGATGATTCATTAAAAAAAATTTTTCAGTATGTGAACAAAAAGAATACCAGCAACAAACTTGCAAAATCTAGACATGACTTTATACTTAAAAATGGGATTTTGGTTAGAGTAATACGGGAAAAGGATTCATCCTTATGTTATCAGATCTTAGTCCCATCCTCTATGAGATCTCGTATATTACGACATGCGCATGACTCGCAATGTGCGGGCCATATGGGTTTTTCGCGTACCAAATCCAGAGTGCTTTCGGCATTCTACTGGCCAGGCGTCCATAGGGACATCACTCTCTATTGTCGGTCCTGTTTGATATGTCAGGAAGTTAAGGTACGGGGTCCATTTCATGCGGCTCCTATTCAAGCTGCGGACATCCCGATTAGACCATTTGATAAAATGGCTATAGACATTATTGGTCCGATGCTTCCATCTGCTAGAGGGCATACGCATATTCTTACGTGCATTGATATGTGCACTCGTTGGCCTGAGGCCATCCCTCTCAAGAACACTTCATCTGCCAGTGTAGCAGAGGCATTGATGTTAATCTTCTCACGCATTGGTTTTCCACGGAAAATCTTGTCGGATCATGGGGTTCAGTTCATTTCTGAATCCATGTCTCAAGTTATGAAGACATTAGGTATAGACAGATCTCTTAGTTCTATTTATCATCCGATGTCAAATGGGTTAATTGAGCGTCTCAATAGGACACTCAAGCAGTTGTTGGGTAAGATGACCCAAGACCATCCCCAAGACTGGGATCGGGTCATACCCGCTGCTCTGTTCGCGTATCGCGAAGTACAAAATCAAGCCACGGGGTTTTCTCCATTCCAGCTAGTTTTTGGCATGCAACCACGCGGTCCGATGTCGTTAATCCACGACTTATTGGTTGACGAGAATATTGAAGAGGAAACTCAATCCTCTTATGAGTATGTGATCTCTCTGAGAAAGAGAATCATAGATGCTTGTAGACTAGCTACTGCATCATCCGAACAAGCCAAAGAAAAAGCTCGTCTATTTGCAAACAAGTATAGACGTCTTCGCCAGCTTATTCCTGGTGACGAAGCTTTTGTATTACTCCCTGCGCATAACAATCGTCTTTTAATTACCTGGAGAGGTCCTTTCAGGATCATCTCAAGAATATCCGATGTCGACTACATCGTTGATGTTAATGGTAAACATAAAACCTTCCACATTAACATGTTGAAGGAGTATTACTCACGTCCTGATTATCTACAGTCAGTGTTCCAGGCAACTGACGATCCTACACCTCCTATTCAACACTATTCTAGTTTGTCAGTCATCCAAGAAGAAGAATCTTCTTTCGATGATGTACAACTACCAATACCAGTTGTACCACTCCATTCCACTGAGAAATGGAATGATGTTACAATCTCATCTACTCTTTCGGCTGATCAACGTCAGCAAGTCTCTAATATTCTACACTCGTATGAGGATGTCCTCACTGACATCCCAGGTCATACGTCAGTCATCCAACATGACATTATTCTGACTGACGATACGCCTATTCGAGTTCGCCCATATCCTATCCCTTTACACTTTCGTGATAAGGTTGATAAGGAATTGGATGAGATGCTTCAATTAAATATAATTGAACCATCTTCATCACCATATTCTTCTTCTATGGTAATCATTAGGAAGAAGGACAACAATATACGTCTTTGCGTAGATTACAGGAAATTAAACAAAGTTACAAAATTCGATGCGGAACCGTTACCTCTTTTAGACGACTTATTGGAGAAATTATCTCATGCCACATTCTTTTCGAAATTTGACCTTTCAAAGGGCTATTGGCAAGTGCCACTCACTCCTAAAGCAAAGCCATTCACCGCTTTCTCGACGCCACGGGGTCTTTTTCAATGGAATTTTATGCCATTCGGATTAATGAATGCGCCAGCTACCTTTGTACGCATGATGCGCCGCATATTGTCTCATCGTCCCGATGTCATTACTTATATAGATGACATCTGTCTTTTCAGTGACTCTTGGGATGAACATATTCATGGATTAAAAGCTTTACTTTCTACCTTACGGGATTATAACTTAACAGCGAAACCTTCAAAGGCTTTTGTCGGTTTTCATGACATCTCATTTCTGGGTCACCGCATAGGTCATGGTTTCATGTATACAGAAGACAGTAACGTCTCTAAAATTTTAAACATCTCGGCACCTAAGACAAAAAAACAAGTTAGATCTCTTTTAGGACTAATACAGTTCTATTCAAAATTCATCCCTCATTTGTCTACTATAACTGCACCTTTTTCGTCTCTACTGAAGAAAGGCACATCTAATGTAATAAAGTGGTCGCAGGATCACCAAACGGCGTTAGACTATATAAAACGATTTTTTTCAAATGAACCTTTTTTGAGGTTGCCTAACAAAAA
Source organism: Oreohelix idahoensis (assembly GCA_024509875.1). Taxonomy (NCBI): domain Eukaryota; kingdom Metazoa; phylum Mollusca; class Gastropoda; order Stylommatophora; family Oreohelicidae; genus Oreohelix; species Oreohelix idahoensis. The sequence goes on along the minus strand of JAMPIV010000002.1, from coordinate 272,850 downwards.
TCTCACTTTCATTCTTCGCAGTGATGCATCTTCTTACGCTATTGCTGCAGTTTTGATGCAGGAATATAACGGCACCTTATTTCCGGTGATGTACGTGTCCAGAAAACTTACGGAGAGCGAACTCAAATACTCCGTTCTGGATAAAGAGCTCCTCGCATTAGTGTGGGCAATCACAAAACTGGAACGTTACCTCCTCGGCTCACACTTTGTGGTGGAATCTGATCAAAAAGCTCTTACCGCACTGAACACGAAGAACGTTAAATCATCGAAGTCAGCGCGTTACGCTATAGCGCTTCAACCATTCAATTTTGAAATACGAGCTATTCCTGGAGTGAAGAATGTGTTCGCAGACTGTTTGTCGAGATGCCCAAGCGAACTTGTCGAAACTAAACCACTTCCAGATGTTGAAACATCCTCACCGATAACATGAATAACTTTGTACATTATCATTGATAGTACATCTATAAAGACTGGTTATATAACTGAAGTATTCGTATAAGTATAACTTTCATGATATACTTACTTATAGATTATAACATTACTTCTTGTGTAGTAACATTTTATTAGTACGGGAACATTGATACTATAGTAACGTTTTATTAGAACGGGAACAGTGGTATTAGAGTAACATTTTATTAGTACGGGAACATTGGTACTACAGTAACTTTTTATTAGTATGGAAACATTGTTAAGAGCGACAAATATACATTTGTTATTCCTATGGAACATATTACACTACATATCGTGTTCGAGAATATATTTTATCGTGTATGGAACATTGAGAACATCGTCTCGTCGATTACTAACTAGTTGTAACTGAACATTGACATATTGATAGTGATATTGGAATTACTTAGAATATATTAGTAACTGGTTATTTGTTAGTAATTAAGAAATATATAAATTAGAATAATTCAATTTAATCTATTTAATTGATTATGGATCACACACATACTAACTTTCTTAGTTGTCACGTAATACCTGCATTCACGGGTCTTAGTTATGATATCTCACTGTTAGATCACTAGTCAACCGTACTAGTGTTAGAAAACATTAAGGGTGTTGATTCTTAAAGTGTTTAATTTTGCATTGCTTCATTTTTGCACATTGTATTTTCAATTTTCTGTTTTTTTTATTCTCTTGTCATTGATTATCATCAGTGTTGCTGTTCATTTTCATTTTTGAAAATCATATGTTTCAAATTTTTTTTTGAAAACTTAGTTGAATTTTATTATCATCTTTTTTTATGGTTTTTTCATTTTTCATTTTCAACTTGTTTTTACTTCGAATATTACCACATCGTTCCAAAGTAGGTCGATTGTGGATGTGTGCTTTAATGCATACTATCATTTAGTTATATTGATTTTGTTTAATATTCTTTTCTTAATATGGTATAACTTTATGCATTTCATATATCTTGTTGTAGTTTTGACTCACCTCTCTCGGGTACTAAGTTCAAAAAAAATTAATAGAATTAATTTTTTTTTAAGGGGAGGTAATAAGGGAGCTGTTACGTACATTTATTACCTAAGGGGGTAGTCTTCGGTCCTGCCAAATGTACGCACCAGTCTTAATATAGTTATATTATTTGTGCGTTCGATTGATTCACGCACTGACGTGCACAATGCAGTGTGAGTTGCTTTGGACGCACGGGTAACCTAGTTAGGGATTGTGACGTCATGTTTTGTATGGGGCAGTATGGACCATGTTGATGTCCGTAGAATATTTCTTGTATTCGTGGCAAGTTGGTGGAAGCCATTATTTCTATTGATATATATATTGGTCTTCATGTCGAAGCCAATAGTGGAAGTATCATGTAAGTGTCGCCCCATTTCACATTGAATGTTTATTGATTTTTAATTGAAGTATCAGGCCGCTCCTATTTATGGTCTAGCGGGGATCCATCGTAGTATGTCATTCCTAGAATGGACAAACGGAGTCGATTGCCTTGTTTGAATTACCGTAGAGGGAGGATACCTACGAGGAAACGAAGTTAATTGATTTTGTATGCTTCACATGTTTTAATATGCCGTTTCGCCAATGCCAAAGTCATGGCATGGATTTTGGGAGAGGTTAGTCAACAGAAGACTCTAACCTGATTGTATTGCCGTGTCTGACTTTGTCTGGATTATATATATGCTACATAAGTATTGTATGAAGAAAGTCTGGGAATTTTACGGGTATGATATCAAAGATTGATCCTTGAACATGAATCCGTTTACCACGATAGACGTCCTTGGAAGAAGGTCAACGGACTTCATTGTAAATGTATATTAGCGGGTAACAGAAGTGATCCTCAGCTCACTTGGATAGAAGAGGACTTGATTGTTGAAGAATCTCCAAGAATTTAAGAGTATGATCAGCAACTTTAAAGTATGACATTTGCATCTGTAATCTGTAACCATGATCGTCTTGTGTGTTCCACTCCGTATGTGTCACGTTAAATAAAATATATGTACAGTCATCACAGACTTGTGTGCTGCCAGTAAGTGACCAGTTAAACACTACTTGTTGGAGTTCGTTTTGAAGAACATTTTCTGACATTTTGTTTCTTTGCAACCATTCGCGTAATGAAGTTCTTTACCATGAGAATGAACGACCCAACAATTACTTTTATTTTCCTATAATCTTACTTACTTAGTCGTTCCCCTTCTACTGTGAGGTGTAGAGGTTTGGAAGAGAGAGCGCCAGACTATCCTATCGGCTGTCTTCCTCCTGGCCTGGTTCTATTCTAGTCCTCGGTCCTTCAAAGATTGTCTAATGTTGTCCTCCCAGCGGACTCTGGGTCATCCTGGGGGGTCTGGATCCCTGGCTCTTTGTTTCCCATGCTTGTCGTGGTAGCCGATCTTCTCCCATTCTGCAGACATGGCCAAACCATTTTAGTTGGGACTGTTCTACTTGGGTCTGCAGGGGGTGGGATTTTAGGCCTTAACGTATCGTCTGGTTGCTGTTCCTATAATCTCCAAGGATCAATTAAAGACATTCTGAAAATGTGCTTGTTGTATTTTCATAATTTGTCCGATGGTTTCCAGGGGTCTCCAATGAAAGACCACTGCACCCTCAGGCATGTCGCACAAGGCGACTAAAATGAAACTGTGCATGGGCAGGTAACCTCATCATGTAAAACAAATTGTCACAGAAACCACCGCTACAAGAGTATTTGAGTGCTTGGTGCAGGCTTCCTTGAGGGGACCTGCCACAGTGGTTGCTCCATAGGGAGCACAATGGAAAATGGTGATAATGATGATCTCCAGGGATCAAGTAAAAGCATTCTGAAAAATATGCTTCTTTTATTTTCATTATTAATGCCAGTTGTTTATTCCTTTGAACTATCACTAGGCAAAACATATTCCCTACCAATACTCTGATACACTGGATATATGATATAAAATGAATGTTTCATAAGAATCTAATGTTTGACTGAATATAAATCATGACCAAATATGGAATAAAACAAATGTACTAATGGTATTGTGAAAGAAAAACAGAATGTAAAAAAATGAAGAATAAATGTATGAAGTCACACCACACGTATTATATTTTACAGAGTGGCAAGCCTTCAGGATTTTCCGTCCCTGATGTCTCTAGCAGAAGTAATCTTAAATAGTTAAAGTAGACGTGTCTTGCCACACCAATACGACTGCTAACAAAGTTCTAGTTGAATTGTACACACATGGTGTCCCAGTTGAGCCTGATGGGGTAAAGACAGCAGGTAACAATGTGTGAGTCTGCAACTATGACAGTTAACAATGTCTGAGTGGTCCACTCCATATTATTTAGTTCACGTGCAAGGGGAAGATGCAGCTATAAGTGGGAAGGTAACATCAAGAATGGACGGGAGAAGAGTCTAAAAGAGTGCACCATCAAGATACAGACAGAAGACAATGGAGATACACGGCAGTCAATGTTCGTTGTGGAGGATGGCATCTAATGATGATGATGATTATTTAGTTCAGTGTGTCAAACATGAATAATGGGACAGATGAAATTCTGAATACCCACTGAATAAATGCACAGCAAAACAAATGAACATTTGAAGGCTTAACTGAATCAACAGTTAAAAATAAATGTACTATCACTAAAATTAACATTCACAGCCATACCGAATGCTGACCACTTGTGCCACTAGCAACAATTTTAACCTGGTATTTGATTTGTCTGAAGAAAACAAAACAAAAGAATTAGTTACAATCAGACTGCAATAAAAATCAGTTTAAAATGACAGGACAAAATAATAATACTGATAAGAAGTCAAAGAAAATTTTTACTTGAAAATCCACAGAAATCATAAGAACAAATGCAGCGAATCATGGTCATATTGTACGTGCAGAAACACAGACACCCCACTCCACGATGAAAGTCTATACAGACATCTTAGCAGCAACACAGACAAATGTGGCGGAATGGACAACATTAAAATAAGGATAAACAATAAAGGAATATACAGCATGAGAAAATATGTATAAGTTAAAAGAAATCAAGCCATTCCCAATAATGTTTTAAATGCCTTACTATACAGCTCTGAAACAAGGACAACAAACTAAATCAACGAGGATGCTATAGATATTCTCATATATATATACTGAATAAGAATACTGCTCAGTGGGTAAAAAAAATATTAACATTTGTTAAGAGTTTTTTTTTATTTATCAGATTCTTATAGAAAATGGCACTTATTTAGAAAATTTGAGATAATGATTTTTATCAATATAAATAATCGTGTAGATATACTAACAGACAGCAGTAGTAACAAAAGGAGATAACACTATTTAATGTAACAATTATAACAGTTAACATGTTTTGTGCAATGACGGTAGCTTATAATAATAATAATAATAATGATAGCCCCTTCAGTCATAACTGACAATGGGAATGTGCCCCTTAGGTGACAGACCTCAGCTGCTTATTTTCCTGGCGTTCCTTTTGACGTTTTCTCCTCCCTTCTGCTTGCCATGAGAGCTTCTTTTCGCCCAATCTGAGGTGTCGCTGTCGACAGCATTGCCACTTGGTGCAGTTGGCAGCTTACAACACTTAAAATAGTAACTACTGAAGTTAAAAATGTTTTAAAAGGCATCTACAGTAAACAACAATTTCTGATGCTGTTATTTTGGCAGTTAACACAGCTTAACATAGCGTCTACAGCAGTTAAAAATGTTTCATGTAACTATGGCAGCTAACAACATTTAAAATAGTAACCAATGCTTTCAACAATGTCTGGCAGGGCAATTGTGGCAGTTTATAAGGTAACTGCAGCAGTTAACAATGTCTGGTACAGTAACCATGACACTTCATAAAGTCTGATGTGGTAACTGTAGCAGTTAATAATGTCTGAGTGGTCACCTATGGCAGTTAACAATGTATGAGTGGGTAATTAAGGCAGTTAACAATGTCTGAGTGGTGAGCTATGGTAGTTAACAATGTCTGAGTGGTGAGCTATGGCAGTTAACAATGTCTGAGTGGTGAGCTATGGCAATTAACAATGTCTGAGTGGTCAGCTATGGCAGTTAACAATGCCTGAGTGGGCAACTATGGCAGTTAACAATGTCTGAGAGGGCAATTATGACAGTTAATAAAATCTGATGTGGTAACCGTAGCACTTTACAATGTCTGAAACTGCAACTACAGCAGTTAATGTCATCTAACACTGTCGCTATTTGCATCTGGGAACACAGATGAAGAACACATTCACCCTATTCAACAGATATTTCAATGCCTGAATCAGCACAATGCACTGCATGGCAGGAAATGACACGCTAGCTAACTACATAACTGCTGTTATGAGAAATTCTTACTTCATAAGCAGTGTGATCATGGCTGTGACGTTGTCTCTTGTGTCAATCAGTACAACAGGTTTGGGCACCACTTGAGATACATCAAGCTAAAAACAAAATATACAAGAAAATAAAAATAAAACAACTACAAAGGAAATATTCAAAACTTTAATTCCTGAGCTCCCTTGTAATTTCCAATTTCACATATGAATGTGTAACATACACTTCAACAGATTTGGGATGAAAAAGTACTGACAGAAAAAATGGCACATTAATTATATCACAAATGATCAGATAAGACACACAATCATTAACACAATCATATCATATGAAGACCTCAAACCAGTAAAGAAATGAAAGCTAACATGGTATGATCAGATATCAAGGTCACATGGGCTACCATAGACTTTCCTTCCAGGCACTGCACCAGATAAAATAAGACAGGGCAGACAGAAAAAAAACAATGTTTTTACAGCATATACAAGAAAGAATAAACTTAAAAGCCACAGAAATTAAGAAGCTAATAATCAACAGACAACAGTGGCTAATCGTGATAAGCTCTCGCTGACTATGGTGTCATAGTGACCAAGAGCTAAGGCACCGATGATGATGTTGTGTAGTGTTATTTCTGGAGTATTTAATTTCCTTAATTAATCTCTTTACCCACAAGACAGCACAATAAGGTTTCAGAGCCTTATCAATGTATCTCCATGAGCCCACCCTAATTATCCAAACTATGATTACATGACCCTTACCTCTGATACTTCACCACATCCAAACAAGTGGTCATCATATAACTTCCCCACTCTCATCCATGTAAAAAAAGCAATAAAAAAACACACACACACAAAAAACTCCACAGGAAATACAGGAAACAAACTCACACATTAAACTAACCTCTTTAATTACACCTGGATTGAGTGTCAAAATAATGATTGCTGACGCGCCAAACATGAGAGCCTTTCTCACCTGCATGTGAAAGTAAAAAGGACATGTGAGTTGCTGAAATTAAAAGCCACAACAAAATGAACAAAGATGGTGCACATCATAAAAAAACAACAGTAAACAAGTTTTCTGATGAACAAATGAATAACAGAGTTCATACTATAAATATCTTGGAGCAAATATGTTTCATATTTTAAATATATTTTTGCTACAGCATACTGAGCAAGTAAAAGTTGAAGGAGCAGACAGTGATATCAAATAAGGACACTAAGGCAAGCACAGTTTTCACTGCATTGAAGAAATGCATGGGAATCAAAAGACATCAAATCCAGCACAAGATTAAGAATCTTCACCTGAAATGTCTAGGCAGTACTGTTGTATGGCTCTTAAACATGGAGAACAGCAAAAACACAACCAATAAATTACAGAAGGACTGAAACAGTTATGCCCAGATCATCAACTGGGAACTGATGCAAAGAACCAAACAAATACCAGTAAAAAATGTTGGCATAGGACAGGACACAATACTGAGGATAGTAGCCGATAGCATTACAAGACAGACCTCATTCTGAAATCCCCATGGTACGAGGGACGGTCAAAAAGTAATGCCTCGTAATTTTTAATTTCATTCAATAGGCAAGAAAACAGATAACATTTACATTGAAATGTAGCTCCAAGTCTGAACTTCAAAAATTTATTTCTCAATGTAGTCTCCGTTATTTGTTACAGTTTTTGTCCATCTTCTCACAAGGGCATGTATCCCCGCACAGTAAGAATTTGTGTCATTTTTGCTAAACCACTGGCGTACGGTGCGTTTAAGAGTCTCGGTGTCCTCAAAGTGATGTCCGCGAAGATCTTCTTTCAGTGGTCCAAACAGATGGAAGTCAGAAGGTGCAAGATCGGGACTGTAATGGGGATGTGGTAATAATGTCCAGCCAAATTCTGCAATCGCATCAATGGTGCGTTTAGCGGTGTGTGGCGTGGCATTATCGTGCAACAGTAGTGCAGTTCTCTGATCTTTTAATGGGTAAAGTCGCCGAAGACGACCTCTAATCTTCTTCAAAGTTTCAATGTAACGGTCTGCATTCACCGTGTTTCCCTGTTCCAAGAAGTCGAGAAGAATCACACCCTTCTCATCCCAAAACACGGAGGCCATAACTTTCCCTACAGATGGTGAACTTTTGAACTTCTTTCTTGTCGGCAATGTTGTGTGATGCCATTCCATTGACTGCCTCTTGGATTCTGGTTCAAAAAAATGAACCCAAGTCTCATCACGTGTCACAATATTCGATAAAAACTCTTCTCCTTCAGTTTCGTAATGGTGCAGGAGGTTGATGGCTATGGTTTTCCTTCAGCATTGAGGAATTCTATGACATAACGTTGTTTTAACCGAACGTCTTTGGCAGCCATTTTTAAACTGTTACAGTGGTGCCACCTGTTACTGAAACAGGTTGGTAATGCTATACGGTGCAGAAGAGTGTTTGAGGAATACTGCTAAATTTACAAATTGCACTCCGATGCAGTATTTACATGCATAAAAAATAGGAGTCATTACTTTTTGACCTTCCCTCGTAGGAGAAATAGAGTAGGACGTAAACATCCCCAAAGAAGAGAAGGAAATTAGGGATGGACAAGAAAGGAATAAAGAAAACATAGAAAGATCTTGAACGGATGGCACATGACAGGAAGGCTTGACATGAGTTTGATGAAGGTCAATGCTAACAAGGTGATGAAGGGATGAATGAACAAAATGCTCATGGAAACATTGAAATAACTGAAACAGAATTGTCGTTAAATGTGTGAACAAGATTTCATGACCTGTGAATGCACATTTCCTGTGAATGTGGTGTAAACTGTTACTGTGGTATCATCAGCAAACAGAAGACAATCATCATGTGGCAATGACAGGTCATTGCTGAAGAGTTACGGCCCTAGTATCGAGCCCTGCGGGACACTCATTGAAACGGTGTATGATTTAGAGAGCACTTTATTGTATAAGTTTTATAAATGGGTGCTTGCATAGAATAGGACTGAAATGGTATGACAAGTCACAAATGTGGAATTGATGACAAGAACCAGACAAGTGCCAGTGGAACAAGAGTTGAGAAGAAGACGCTGGAGGTGGATAGGGCACACATTGAGAAAACCTGTTGATAGCATTACAAGGCAGTCCTTGTTCTGGAATCCACAGGGAAAGAGAGGCAGAGGTAGACCAAAAAACACACGGAGAAGAGAACTGGATACAGAGGTGAAAATGATGAGGAAAACATGGAAAGAACTTGAGCGGATGGCACAAGACAGGAAGACTTGGCTTGTGTTTGTTGAAGGCCTATGCTCCTCAGGGAGCTAAAGGGTATTGACTGATTGATTATTATACAAGACTCGTGTACGGTTTTCAGGTAATGATTTTATTAATGCAATCACATCTAAATGAAATTTGTACACCGCAAGCTTTTGTATCAGCCACGAGTAGTCAATTATGTCAAATGCTTTGTAAAGGTTGATTAATAATACTCTTTTTATTTTTTCACAGTTGATATTAAAGTGCCAGATTTCAGTAATCTTAGTCAACAAACATTGACAAGAGTGTTTGGGTCGAAATCCAGATTGGTTTTCATGTATAAGATTGTAGCTGTTCAGTGAAAAAAGAATATGTTTATTCATGTGTCGTTCACGAGGTTCAGTTTTGACTGACAGTAGGGAAATCAGACGGTAGTTTGTGACGAGATTAATATCACCTTTTTTAGGTAGTGTGTTTGAAAAATGTGATGTCCACAAAAATTAAAGCGTCATACCTGCTTCTTAAATAATTATGTTTCTACTTTTATCCGTAATAGTTAACTTTTATCCGCATTTGTTAACGTTTATCTGCAACAGTTAGCTTTTAGCTGTAACAGGTAAGAATTCCCTTGTGGACGATTTAATTCTCAATTCTCTGCACTAGACAACAGGAGGCTGACACTTAAGAGTCATGACCTAAGTGGGCTCGCCCCCCCCTTTTTTTAGAGTGTAAAGGAGGTTAAGGGGCAGAAACACTTGATCGATGAGGGGGGGGGGGGGGGGGGGGGGTTCTTCTGATGATCAGATTGCCTCCTGTTGTATCGCTATATATAGTTTCCTATCATCTTATCCTGTATATTTAATTCTCTCAGGCATGCCATCATGGACGTCGGTCAAAATCTTTCCCCACCAAAGTTGCAGTGTGGAAAGTATATAAAAATCATGCGCTTCTGGCCTTTGCACTAAACTGTAAACACTCATTGTAACCTGAACCTTTTTTTCCACAAAAGTTGCAGTTTTATTTTAAATAATAAATAGTAAACACATAGTAAAGGTAAAAAAGGTAAAGGATCCCGTTACACGCCCTATTGAGGCATATTGGGAATATGGTGTTAGGCCCATATTTTCTCGACCGTCGGCACACTAGGGGTGATGTGGTCAGCACCACGCCGGCCGTCTTAACCTTCCCAGAGTTGCTCTGGTACCCATTTGGGGCTGGGTCGATCCAGGAGCCGTTTGCGGCCTAAAAACATCCCACCTCATCTGGGGATCGAACCATAGACCACTGAGCTAGGAAACCAGTGCACTAACCACGGCTCCCTAAACACATAGTATAGTGTCAAAAATCTACAATATATTTTATTGTTATTATTTTTTCTTGCCATTTGATTGTTTCTCTGACAGGGGAGAGGATAAATTACATCCGTTGAAAAAAAAAAAAAAAACCGCCAACAAATGTTTTATTTTTTTTCAAAACTTTACAAAAATTGATAAAATAACTTCATTCAGAATCACCAAATGAGTCCCCAGTCTTCTAAATGTGCTGCAGTTGCTGAAAGATTAAGCGTTAGATTTAGTTCTTTCCCCGTCATTATTTTGACGGGTATATTTACTAGTATAATCTCAGCTGAATTATCTGATGGTTGTCATAACCTTTAATAGGTTTAAATTGTTTTTAATTACATATTTCTTTATTAAATAATGTAATACACACCTCAGAAAACAAAATGCAGACTAAATAGATTGTGCAGTTTAAAATTAGATTTAAAAAACAGGACAGGTTATCACCATCGTAACAACAGTCTGATGAAATCAAAGAAATGTATCGAGATTAAAAGACGCCCACACTAAAATCAGAATCAATTCAAATGTCGTTAGTCCTATAGTATGACTCTGAACATGGTGAACAATGAAAACAACAACCAAAAACGTCACAGACTTTCACAAATGGGTAAAAGAAAAGGTAGTCTCATAGCAGATACTGCCATAGAGGAGTGAAGTGTTGGAGACTTCAAAATACTAGATCAGGCTTCAATAGATGAAGGGACCATTTCCCCTGCTCGCTGCCTTTACCTTTCCTGACCCAAGAGTAGAGTCAGGTATCCATTTACAGCTGATAGAATGGAGCGTCGTTTTTTTCCAACCTGCTCCCTTTGCCACAAGAGGCCTGCGCTCTAACCACAGACGCTCTCATAAATGGGTGTTTGCTTAAATAGAACGACTGTAGTTGTATGACAAGACCACTAATGTGGAACTGATGTCATGAACCAAACAAGTGTCAGAAGAACCAGACATCAGAAGATTACACTCGTGATGGATAGGACACAATGCTGCGCAAACCTGCTGATAGATTTACACAGTTCTGAAATCCCAAGGGTAAGAGAGGCAGAGAAAGATCAAAGAACACATGGAGAAGAGAACTGGAGACAGACATGAAGGGCATGAAGAAGATATGGAAAGACCATGAGCTGATGGCACAGGACAGGAAGACTTGTCATAAAGCGTATGCTCCTTATGGAGTTGAAAGGTCATGATGATGACAAGATAACTAATTTACATTCCATTACGTTGTTGCTTTTCACAAGTACAAACAACAACAACAACAAAAAAAGGGGGGGTTAAAAGATTTGTGATGTCATATTAGGGGGAGGGGGGTCTGGGATTTTGTGACAAAATGTGACAAGGGAGAAAAAAAGGGGGGGGGTGAGGGGGGGGGGGTGTAAAAAAAGTGCCAAAATTGTGTGACGTCATTTGTGGATGACCCCATAGTTCACATCATTGTGTAAATATTACTGTGTATGTCTTCTGTCCATCATGCAGTTTTCATTTTTTTTATTACAGTTCAAGTATGTTAAAAAACACACAAAATACTTTAAAAACTAAGATTACACACAGCAATTGCACATTTGAAGATGAACTCTCTGAGTTCAAACAGTAACAACATTTATGCACACAGGTTAATTTTCAGTACAGTGATGGTGTCTCATTTGATAATTTTTCACATTTCAAATAACTGTGCTCAAACATATTTGAAATTTCATGCAAGAGTAAAAGTTCTTTTGTAATAATAACAAAAATCAGGACCATCTGAAAGTACGAGTTTTAATGGGGGTTTTATCCTCATCATTTTAAAGTGTCACACCTTCTGGTTCTGGTGATATATCTCATTATTTCATAGAAACTCTGGTGTCTTGAACCAGCTATATTTAGGTCTATGCATTTTTTGTGTGTGCTAAAATTGTACCTCTCTTTCTGACTTCATCAATGATGCTTTTATCACTTGCTTCTCAATGCAAAGTTACTAGCAGACTTGAAGCTGTGTATGGGTATCTTATCTTTAGTTAGGCAAAGGCAACAAGAAAGGGAATAGGTCACCTCACATCATAAAGCTGTGACACAGTATAGTGAAGTCTCTAACACTTCACTCCCTATGGTAGTATTTGTATTGGGGCTACTTATACTGTAGACTACTGATGTTGTTAAGTTGTTTTTTCTGGGTTTTTTTTGCACCACCAAGTCTATCTTGGACTCTGATTAACAAACATCAGTCTATTTGTTTCACACTTATGCCAAGTTTTCTCTCCAATTCATCATTTTTTTTAACATTCCAATGATTTTCTTCAACCTCAGGGTGGGGAGTACCATAAGCCTAGATACTTAGTGTCTTAAGTGTCCTGAAAGTGTCAGACTCTCTGCTCCCATATGCATGCCATTATGATCCATATCAGCAGATCTACATTGGGAGAGGGGGGTGGAAGGGAACCGCTCATGAAGCTTGAAATCTTGTAGGGGCCAGCTAAATTTTATTTAAAGTGTTGGGAGATGGGAAAGAAACATATTACAGAGAAAAGTGGATTTGGGGGCCCTGAAGCTCAAGCTTCATAGTAGATCTACCTCCGATGATCCATACCTATAACTACCTAATTAAAAAAAGGTTAAAAATAGACTAGCAGATTCATAAGACTTTATTACTTGCTCTTACCCTATCCATAACCAGAGGACAGTCACCAACGCTTACATCCCCTGCGTTCCCATCAGTCTCTGCTGTGTAGTGAATTATACCTACCCAATCCTGTGGCAGCCGAGCAAAGCCACGGTCATCTTCCTTGCCACAGTCATCAAGAGAAAGCTGTAAAGGGGGACAACAATAGTTGTAATAGTGAGGGTACCCAAAAAAAAAATAATAATGAAATTCCAGCTAATCTAACTTACTATCTACATTCATCATCATCATCATCATAACCCTCTACTCCCAAAGGAGCATAGGCCTTCAACAAACACAAGCCAAGTCCTCCTGTCACGTGCCATCATCTCAAGTTCTTTCCACGTTCTCATCATTTTCACCTGTTTCCAGCTCTCTTCTCCATGTGCTTCTTGGTCTACCTCTGCCTCTCTTGCCCTGGGGGTTCCTGAACAAGGACTGCCTTGTAATGCTATCAACAGGTTTCCTCAGTGTGTGTCCTATCCATCGCCATCGATGTCTACATTACTGCTGATTAATTCTGTTTAAGACTTTTTTTAATGCCACAACATTAAATTGCCCTGTAACTGCTCATCCCCTGTTTTTTTTTCTTCAAGCAATGCAACCTTTTGTCACAATGTGTATTACTTTTCCTCTTCTCATAACATGCCAAAGAAGTGAAATGCATTCTTCTAATGTGTCACAAGCCATCTTTGTCCCTCTTCAGAATAAGTTCATTGTAATTTTTAGCTTTCTATGGTATTCTAAGCTCTGTTCTAAAAAAATGCAATCCCTGATGCGTGCAGGAATCTTCTTGTCTGTTTACGGACTGTCTGAAATGTGCATCAGTGTGATAATATGGTCTCTACATTTAACTGAAGAACTCTTTCTTACTTCCACTGAAGCACTGCATAACGATGCTTTTAATTTTCTGAAATGCTTTTATTTGCTTGGGTGTTTTATTCTTCCATCAGATGCTATTAGTGTGTCCAGCAAAATCTAGGGGCTTGTTTAAAAAGTGCCACATTCACTCTGATGCTGCATTCTGGAGAATTCCATTCTTAGAGATAATAACTACTGTATACTTGTATACTCGAGTATAAGTCAAACCGACTATAAGTCAACCCCTAGACTTTAGGACTTGTAAAGCTTCCAAAATGAATGACCCGATTATAAGTTGAAGTACTAAAAATGATGGTTCAATGATGCATTTATGAAAAGCTAGAACTTATTTCTCCAAAGCTGCTGGTAATTTCTGCATAATTTTGGTGCACTGGCAATGAGACACCATAAAATGGCTACACCAGCCTGCAGAAATTTTGATATTTTTGGCACGTTGTGATATTCTTCACTCCTTTTCAATTGAAGAGCATGAATTCACATGGATCAAGTAATGATGCAACAATTTTGCCACTGGGTTAAAACCCATTCATTTAGTTCTTCTTCAGCATATGTTGCAAAGGTTTTTTTTTATTTAATGCCAGTTTTAGTGTATTACTTATTATATTCTGTTAACATTTAATGAAGCAGCAAGTTTATATCTGAAGGTTACCAGTAGAAGGGGGAGGGGCAACACTGACTTGTTTCATGAATTATTTTTTTTGACAGGACTATAAGTTGGGGGTACACTTTTTATCATCGGATATAGGAATAAATTTCTTGACTTATACTTGAGTGAACATGGTACTTCTGTCGTTTTCTTCTTCTTACACTTTTAGACATCAACTTGAATATGTTTAAAGAAAGCAGTGGTCAGCTGGAGGTTGCTGATATCCCCATAGAGTTTGTCCAGAAATGGTACTGGTGATGGCCACATGTACTTTTTCTGTTCCTCATATGCTGGGCATCTGTGCAGTAGATGTCCAGCACTCATGTTATCGGTGGTGTCATAGTTACACTCATCAGTAGTTCCTATCTTTAGCTTGCTTTACAGATGTGTTGATTAAGGACTTGACTTTTACTTTCTGTTGCTATCATGTCAATTACTTCCTGTCACAGTTTCTCACTTTCTGCTACAAGGACAGCTTCATCAGCATTCATTCCATACCCTTCAGCTCCCCAACAAGCATAGGCCTTCAATAAACTCCTGCCACGTTCTCCCACCACATGCCATCAGCTCAAGGTCTTGCTCATCATGTTCATTTCTGCCTCTAGTCTTCTTTTCCATGTATTTTGTGGTCTCACTCTACCTCACTTACCCTTGTGATTCCAAAATAATGACTGCCTTGTAATGCTATCAACAGGTTTCCTCAATGTCTGTCAGCATCTTTGTCTTTGTCTCCTGTTCCAGTGGCATTTGTCTGGTTTCTGACATCAGTTCCACATTTCCTGATCTTGCTATACCTTTTCGATCCTTCTATTTTATGCATGCACCCATTTATGAAAGTCTGTAACTTCTTGGTTGTTTGTTGGTGTTGTTCATCATGTTTCAGAGCCAAACGATAGGAATGACTTGAGTATGCACGTGAAGATTCCTATTTTTGTGTTGAACCTGATTTCTTCTGCTTCCATATATTTTATAAAGCAATGAAAGCTCCTCTTATTTTTATTTTTACTGTGATACCTCTGTTTGTCTCTGCAACTCTTTGTATAAACTGCTGCCAAAATAATCATTACTATACACAATTTGTTCATATTATGTCCATCAACTGATAATCCTCGCACTAAAGTTGTCATTATGTTTTCACTGCACAGAGTGAACAGATTAGACGGTAGTCAACATTACCAATGTCTATAAATATTATTAGCATCTGATTGACAGAGTGGTCAGAGCCCTGGTCTCTCGTGACAAAGATGCTGGTTCTGATTCATGGTATCGTCACGCTCCAGTCAACCCAGCTATAATTGGTACCTGACTTTGCTTTTGAGATATGGAAGGAAAAGTCAGCCAGGAAGGGAATTGGTCACTCTACCTCTTGATGCTGAACATTGTATAGTGAAATCTCTAACACTTCACTCCCCTATGGTAGTATCTGCTATGGCAGCCGTTTTCAACCTGTGCACCACGGCGCCCTGGGGCGCCATGACTGATGGTCAGGGGCGCCGTGGGTGGGCGTGGATTTTTTTCGTATTTAGCTGTAAAGAAAACACAGAGCTGTGGCAAATTTCATTTTTGGTGTTTGTCAACCTGCGTGACCCCAGAGAAATTTCACTTTTGAAGTTGGCCAGCCTTTGAAGTCCCGCTCTCCCGACCCGTCCATCAACTTTCCGCGCATTCTCCTCGCGCGACCATAGTAGGTAACAGGGTGATTTTCTGTTTTCAAACGTTTTTGACTGTGTTGTGAATTTGATATAAACTATGGAAAGATTTTTTAATTTGGCAAGTGTTAGTCAAAAGCAAGAACTTGTTGAGGATGACAAGGAAAGTGGTAATGAGGAAAGGAAACATAAGTATAGAAAATACGACGAAGGTTACTTAAATTTTGGTTTCATGTGCACTCTAGTGAACAATGAAGAGCGTCCACAGTGTGTTTTGTGTTTCAAAGTACTCTCTGTCGAATGTATGCTGCCTAGCAAATTGAAGCGCCATTTAGAAAGTGTTCATAAGAATGACATGGGCAAACCAAGAGAATATTTCTCTAGAAAGCTGAGTCAAATGAAAGAACAAAAATCAGCATTTTCTAAACAGGCGACAATCTCGAATAAAGCTCTTCTAGCGTCCTACAAGGTAGCATACCGGGTAACAAAATGTAAGAAACCCCCTACGATTGCAGAAGAACTTGTTTTACCATGTGCTATTGATATGGTGTCCATTATGGTTGAAGAGTCCATGGGAAAACAGCTTTTGCCCATTCCTTTGTTGGACAGTACAATCAGCCGCCGAATTCAAGATTTAGAAGAGGATCTTAATGAACAGATTATAGAAAAAATGAGGGGGAAGGACTTTGCTTTACAGCTTGATGAGGCCACTGATAGCAATTGAGATGCTCATTTAATCTGTTATGTGCGGTTTGTTGATGAAAAAAACAAAATGGTGGAAGATCTTTTTTGTAAGGACATCAATGCAGGTACAACAAGCAAAGATTTATTTGAAATTGTGGACAACTTTTACTGTACAAGATTTTTGTTATGGAGATTGAATCATGAGTGCAGTATATCAGTGAATGATTTTCAGACAATTTTTTTAAAAATGTTAGAAATAAACTACTTTATCTGTGCTGTTTTCTTTTTTATAGTAAGGGTTTTCAAAGTGCACTTTGTGTACATTTTTTCTTGTACGTGTAATTTTGTCACAGATTGTCCAATTGCATTTAAATAAAAATTACATTGATTAAAAGCCTTTCCAAAGCTCTCCTACTCAAAAAACGTTAGGCTAAATGTCGAAACATCGCTAGAGTTTTTACCAGTTACCCCACAGGGGAGTCGCAGAAAGAATGTAGTTGGTCAGGGGAGCCATGGACTCAAAAAGGTTGAAAACCGCTGTGCTATGGGACTACTTTTCATAATGATTAAACCTAGACATGGCTGTCTATGTAGGCAACTGAATGTTATATTTTTTGTTTTACTTTCAATAAAATATGGGAACTAACTGTAACTTTTTATTTTACACAGATGTCCCATTTCTGACACAAACGTTAACTGGTAGAATTGTAGACAGATGTACAAATGTTGGCCAACTGCCTATTGATACATCACAGTGTCGCTTGCACTTATTAAAAAATACCTGCTACTGCTAACCTAAGCCATAACCCTGCTTAGAGCTTTTTCTGACAAATATATTCAATCTGTACATTTTAAAAAAATATCAACTTACTGCCCATTTATCCATAACTGGCATATTTCTCTTGTTTTAAACATCCACAATGATCCATTATGAACCCTTGCTAATATTTTAATCACTGTGGGCAACATCGCTGCCGTATCGATAGCCGTTTTGGAGACATCACCAAACATTACAAATCTGTCTACTATTCTACCATTAACTAACAATGGAATAATACAAGAAGTCAAAGCCAGCTGATTACTTCCGTATAGGCCTACCACAAAAAAGACATATGAGGTGCTTAAGACATTTAATTTGCCCAACAACATGTACGAGTAACCAACAATGTTCTTTCGATAACTGCTGTGTGGTAGAATTCTAATAACCGGACAGTAATAACCTTTCAACCTTTGGTCGGAAATATACTATAAAAAAAAATTACCAAATGCAGGCGTCCTTCCACTTGCTTATTACTGCCAGCAGACATGAATCGTCCTTTAAGGCTGTCAAGCAATCCTTGTCCCCTACCACTCTTGTAGCTGAGGCGGCTACTAGTGCCTTCTATAGAAAGATGAACGTCGATCGGATTTCGTTTAGATCCTCTCTGTGATGACTTTGAAGCTTCAAAAACTTCAATAGTCACCTCATTAGCCTGAACATAAGAGACTTCCATGCACAAAAGGCATGCATAAAGGAGAACTAAACAGAAAGCGAATTTTCGAGTATAAATAAAAGAAACTACGAAGACCTGAAACAGTAATACTGGAAGAGATGCCATCTTGAATGTTTATGTTGCCGCAGCCGAAGCTTTTTTTCATTTTAAGTATTGAAGAGCTAAAGGAAATTCCCCTTTAATGAACAAATAACCTGGATTCGATTCTCCGTAAGCCACTCACTTCGATGATGATCTTAAATTGTATCTTAACGATTCTGAGGGGTCGGATTGGCTCATAGGTATGGTGTCCGCTTCTAATTCTAATTCGATCACAGAGAATGTAATTGATGGAAACTTTGTCAGAACTAGTGGGTCCTAATGATGTCATACTCTTCTGATCTCCTGGGTAGTGAGATCGGGGATACCTAGCATTCTCGGATAAAGGCAACAAATATAGGCGGTCCGGTGTGCAAGTTGCGCACGTTAAAAATTCCTCGGTAGTTGGAAGAGTAGGCCATATGGCCGCTGTCGTGGCAAAATGTAAAAATTAGGAAACCTACCCACCACAAAAATATTTAAAGAATGCGTGATTCCGGAATGCACACATTAGGATTCTCGCCGGTACTGCGGAGTTCGTGCATTGTGCTGAAATCCTCCTTGTGTGATCTAAGGGAGGAGATCGGAGCAGTTATGGAGTTGTCCGTGTGCAATGAAGACGGACCTTTAAAAAAAAACCAAACCAAACTTACTATTCGTAAGGCAGAGAAAACAAGAAACGGTCTACACTTACTTGTATTGGTGGTACAGCTGTGACAATAAGAGTGGCGTTTCTCACAATTGAGAAGTATTGGTCTCATCTACACGTAACTTCAATATGCGGTCACATATTTCTACCTCATTCAGCGATTGTTAAATTCCAGCTTAAATTTGAATATTTCCGTTGGCTGTCTTTCTCTACTTTCCTCTACGTTTAATAGAAGGCGCTATGATCGGAACCGTTTTGGAGACATCATCAAACATTACAAATCTGTCTACTATTCTACCATTAACTAACAATGGAATAATACACGGAGTCAAAGCCAGCTGATTACTTCCGTATAGGCCTACAACAAAAAAGACATATGAGGTGTTTAAGGCATTACATTTTATCTGCTCATTAGATGATTTTTTAATTTTTGTCAAAATCCAGACGACCTTGAAGTTTTATCTGGTGACTGATGTAACGTCTCTTCCTGCGGAATTAAGCCTTTCATTGGAATGACAAGTTCACATAATACATTTTAGCTCTGTCTTGCTTTTGATTGGTTTGGGTTACTTGGTACATTCATTCATTTATTTATTTATTCATTCTTTTACCTTTGCTCTTATTACGGGAGTTCGGAGTGGCTAAGAAGTATGGCATCCGCCTCGAATTCTAATGGTACCGGGTTCGATTCCCAATAGAGGGAATACAATTTAAGGATTTTTTTTTTCAGAACCTGTGATCCTAATGATGTCATACTCCCTGGTCTCCTGGGTAGTGAGATAGAATGCCCAGCCTTCTCGGATAAGGGCAACAAAATAGGAGGTCCCGTGTGCAAGTTGCGCACGTTAAAAATCCCACCGCAGTTGGAAATCGTAAAGAGCAGATAATAAAGCCGATTCCCTGGCAAAATTTAAAAAAATAAGAAATCTACCCAACACAAAAATATTTATAGAATATGTGATTCCTATATACATCCATTTGGGATTCTCGCCGGTGCTACGGAGTTCGTGCACTGTGCTTAAGTCCTTCAAACCAAACCAAACCAAACTAGCTAAAAGCGAGCAAGTAACCCGCCAAACCATGATGTTGTGTTCTTTCCGCAACATTCCTGATGAAGGCATTATTTCTCCTGTTGTCATTTCAATCCTTTCCATACCCTCAGCTTCTTTGGATATTTGTAGTCAAACGTATCATGACTTTTGGTCAGTGCACCAAGAAAATATTGAAAGGCCTGCATGTTCTTTTAATGGGTGTTCAGTTTAGCTTTGACAATGAAATGCATGCCTTTTCCCTATTTTCCCTAGAAACATTTTTCATTGTTCGTTACGGGACGTTTTACTCAGGCAATTAGTAAAATGAGTATGTGATGAACAGCCCGAATGGTCTTGCGCTAATGTCGATCTCAAGCAATTCGTTACCGTTTTTTCAGAGGGCTATATGAATGTTCAGCTAATGCGTTTGAAATGAGACATGTGAAAAAATCTTGAACTTTATCTCTGAATTTTAGTGTTCAATTTAAACCACAAATAACAGATCTATAAATTGTTGTTGGTGACTATGATTGAGCACGCTGGGTAAGGATATACTTTTTTTTTTTTCATTCTCCAAAACTCTGCGGTACAGAGTTTTTCCTCAATGTCACGTTGACTGATAATTTATTTTTCCATCACGTCCCAATTTTATTGCTCTTTTAATGTTCTGGTTTACTCGACATTTTGTATTTTCTTTTCTTTCGGATTGTACCTGCGTGGCCCATTTTTCCCTTTCGCAGACCCCACCCCGCGGTTTGTTTACGTTCTGGCTTTCAGAACTAATTCCCCACTGGCCAGCAGCGGTCAGCGAAAGATAATGTTACCTAAGCGCACCTGGTTTGTCTGCCCAGAGGAATGTCTCTTGCGCTTAAAGTGTTTGGTCACGAGCCGAGAGGGGTTCTGTGAAGAAACGGCCCGCTAGCGGCTGGTATCCTTTGAGGCTAGGGAAACAGGTTTTGATCTCCGATTCAGGGGGGGGGGGGGGGGGAAGAGAGATAAAACCAGCGGTTGGTCTTTGTGGGTTTTGCCCCTTAGAACGTCGCAGTTAGAGATCATAATATTATGTATTGTCTATCTGGGAAACTTTGTCGCTGTTGGTGTCTCTGATGTAGTCTCTAGAATCTCATTGGTCTTACTAAATATTACGTTATACGCCGAACATCTGTAGAAACAAGCCATGCCAGGTGTTCGGGTAGCGTCAATTGTAGACTATAAAATTTGATAGATTTAATAAGTCATCATCATCTCAGCCCGTAACCCGTCATGGGTCGTAGGGGTGCCATGGTGGAAGCATCAGCAGACAGGGTCCTCCACTGCTCTCTATCCTCAGCAATGCGTACAAGTGTGGAAAAACATAAGTCAGACACACTCGTAAAATATTTCCTGCCCGGGATGACCACAATGAGAATAAGGCAGACGATAACACAGAACTAAATGTTATTTGCCTATGTTCTCGGGGTGAGTTGACATCTCTTATAATATATATATTCATGTTAGCTTTTTATATATATCTGATAGGAACGTGACTTGAATTCATTTGTGAGGATTTCTCCCGGTAATTTAGTTCAGTGATAGTGTTGCGCCGTCTACAGCCTTAGTTAAACGAGTGACGAAACAGTCAGGTGTCAGTGTTATTTTTTTACAATGGGTTAAATGGTAAACTTACGATAACAGATACTCACTAGGCGTAGAATCAGTCCATACAATGCTTACCATTGGGTTAAGAGTTGGCTAAATTAACTGTCATTACTGTAAGGAAATGTCAGAGGTGGGGATTATTCACTTAAAACTGAATAGTGAGATGCAGGCACTATAACACTTAATTACACTGACTAACAAAAAAAAACTTTTTTTTTCTTTCTCTAACATTTCTATGTTTTTCTGGTCAATTTTAATGCGCTGTTTTTAAATCTGCAAACCGTTTTTCTCTATCAGGTCGGGATCTCTAGAAATACGCAATTGAAGTTTTTTAACAACGCATACAGTATTACAACATCATTTGTACAAGAAGTATAACAGTTATGTAGGCTTGAATTTCTTTGCAGTCGACTTTCGTCGGTGAATGGCATGTGGTACATCGCGATGAAGCATCCAACAATAATCGGCAAGCATGGTCACACTCCACCGTCCTTGATAACGTGACTCCATTACGGCGATATCTTGATAGAATCGTTCTCCATGTTCATCGCTGACTTCGCCAAGGTTGTCAGGGAAAAAGTCAAGATGCGAATCGAGCAAATGGATTTTGAGGGACATGTTACAGCCCATAATTCTGTATGCATCTGTGCACTGCTTAACAATATGCACATAGTCGACAGATTTGTGATTTCACAGAAAGTTATCGACGATCGATTTGAATGCCATCCATGCGCGAAGTTCACTACCATGTAACAAGTTCTCGAATTGTTTGTCTGCAATAACTTTCCTAATCTGAGGTCCTACAAAGATACCTTCCTTTATCTTGGCATCGCTAACTTGCGGAAACTTTTCTCGAAGATAAGTGAAAGCTTTGCTCGTTTTATCTAACGCTTTTACGAAATTCTTCATGAGCCCCAACTTTATATGTAACGGTGGTAAAATGATGCCGTCTTTGTTAACTAATGGCTCATGTATTACATTTTTATGCCAGAGCTGCATACGATCCCTGATAGGCCACACCTTTCTTGCATAATGTTCCTGTCTGTTGCGGCTGTCCCATTCACATAGGAAGCAACAAAATTTAGTATACCCAGTCTGCATGCCCGTGAGAATTGCAATGACCTTTAGGTCTCCACAAATCCGCCATTGGTAGTCATTGTACTTTATTTTTGCCAAAAGTATAGCCATATTGTCATAAGTTTCTTTCATATGAACAGAGTAGGCGACTGGAATTGATGAAAATAAATTTCCGTTATGCAATAACACGGCTTTTAGACTAGTCTTGGAAGAGTCGATGAAAAGTCGCCATTCGTTGACTATGTGCTCACGACCGAGGTGCACCATTAGACCGTTTACATCTTTGCAATAGCAAATGCCATCATCCATCTCAAAGTATTGAACAAGTTCTCTGTGTCTATGACGAAATTTAGATATCGGAGTATTGGGCGCTAAAAGATTCCATTCTTTGAGTCGCGAACCGAGTAATTCCGCTTGTCCTTTGGTAAGAGCGAGATCACGTATTAGATCTGAAAGTTCTGAATGGTTAATTAAGTGAACACCATCATTCACCGGTATATAATCCGAGTCAGAATTAGTTTCTAAAGCAGGTAAACTATCACTTTCTGATGGTTCATTCACGTCCAACGGATATTGTTATGGTGGAACTGGGATCGGACACGTGATTGGATCATGAGGCACTGGTTTCGATACCGATTCTACAACTTCTAGAAGCCATATTTCGCTCAGAATTATTTCAAAATACAGTAACTATTTGAAAAATAGCGTAACATATGTCATGCATCTTTTAGCAGTATAAAAAGTAGAATTATTTTGCATTTTATTAATTTTTAATAAGTTATATAGTAAAAATGAAACGGAGCAAATAACGGTTTCCCAAAAATATATTTATTCACAAATATCTTAAGAACCCGACGTGATAGAGATAAACGGATTTCAGATTTGAAATGAGCGCAAGAAACTGACCTAAGAACACTTATTCTTATATAAGAAAGAAAAATGTTGTTTGTCAGTGTTATGGGAGATGGTCACTTATTCCTTTTTGATAGCAACTTCTAGTGGCTGGGTGGAATCATGATATGCCGATTTGTGTAGCTAGACACTAGTTATACTTTCACAGAAAGCAGCCACCAGATGGAGATATAATTATATCTTATGATTCAGTCACAACTGTATTATTATAGCAAGGACATTGCATTTTCTATGTATTCATTTGTGGGATGTTAATATTTTTCCCAAAAGAGAGGACATACGATTTATTTTTGTAATGTCAAATGCTGTAATCTGTTTATGTAAAGTCACTTAATGTTGTAAGATGAATAACATATCCACTCCGCTGTAACTGCAGGGTTAGGATTCCTGTACGTTGAGTTGGAAGAAGAAGAGGAGTAGATTTTGCTGTCAGAACATTTACTGACAGGTACATGTGTGTACAAAATATATTAGCCTATGCGGGCGCATGCAGATAATTGATAGAGTGGAAGGAACAGGAGGGAGACTTATATGGATAAAGACAGCCCTAAACTATCATAGCAAGGATTACAATAAATTTAAATCCCATAGTGGAGCATAACTGTTTTGGATAACGTTAGTGTAATTTTATTGTTTGCTTGATGTAAAGGTCGTCTCCTTTTTGGTCTCAGTTTTCAGGGATACCGAATTGCTAGAGCAAGACTCCAGTCCGGCGAAGAACGTCACATTCTCTACGATCTAGAGGGTTTCTGAATAACACCTAGCATTCACGAGGTGTCACCCCCAATACCTGAAACAAAACCCTTTTGTCAACGCCTTTCTCTCTAACGGGAAAATAAGCTCACTCACGGTGTAACGAGCCATAGCAAACTCTGGGAAAATCATCTGTTGCAGTAGTAGTTTCTTACTCGCCTCTTGAGCAGTGCGGCTTCTAGCATATCTATCAGCCCAGCGTCTATAGCAGAATCTAAATCACCAGTCTTTGTGTGCTTAAACGGAGCACTCAGTTAAACCACAGTTCAAGCCAGCCCAAACCGGATTTAATACCAAGTACGCAAGCAAAATTTGAGCGCCGGATAAGAGCGCAAGGGACCATTTGTCCTCAAGTAACTTCGTCTTTTGTGTGTTTCTGGATATTTAAAACCTCGCACTTATGAGCGGTCAGCCGGTGATAGACAGAGTCTTCCAGTCCCCCTCGCGAAATTAGGGTTCACCAACGATTAGCACCTACAGGAAAGTTATGTATGTTATTCCATCACCTTGAAGGATATCTACACGTAAGACCCTTTCCGGAGCTATTACATTTGGTCCCACGAAAGCGGACAGACTGACACTCTATTTATTTATCTCTCTGTGTTCTACAGGTTTTATTTCAGCGGTCTGTGTGTTTGTTGGTGTGTATTTTCATATTTGTGATTATTGATGATTATTGATGTTGTTTGTGCTGATATGCACTATTTTCATACATTTCTTCTTTAATAAATTTTACTCATTTATTAATGCGCTGTTCACGACCCCTTCATCCATAATTAACATTTTTCAAGCTCTTTACTATAGTCTCTGTTTAGGATCAGAGAAAAGAGAGAGAGCGGGAGGTGCTTAGACTATAAAAGTGTGTTGAGGCTTGGAGAGAGAGATAACTTTTTTTGTTTAAAAATCTTCTTCCAGGTTTGTCTCAAGTCCATCTCCTATTTACACCTTATCTATGTGTAATCTATAACTCTGCCAGTTCACTATCATTGTCGATTTCACTACTATTGTCCAACTCGACAAATACTCTTACACTTTAACTCAACCACGACACTCAACCCTTGCTACATGTTTCTCAATTTTGTATTCATACATCTGGAGAGCAACATCTCAAATTTCACCACAGCCTTCTTTTAAATAAAAATCTTCAAACACGTTATGAATATCACAAAATATATGCTCGATGATTGATCACTTGTGCTGACTACTAATAAACACACGGGCTCTCGCGTCCACATTCATTTACTGCAATTACTACAAATCATGTTAGACAATAAATATTATTTTATCTTCGAAAGACTCATATCACAGAAATTACACTTGGGTAGGACACGCCCAGTCACGGTAAAAAAAACGATTACAAATGCAACAGAAGATGAAGTTGGAGGAGTCTTTCTGCACTTAAGCACTGGTACACCTAAAGAAAAAAAAGTCAGTGGCAACAGGAACATTTTCAAGTAACTTCAGAGCAGAGGCAGAGGCCTTTAAAACTGTAGCAGAGGTTCTAATGACAGAAAAAAGCACCGAGAGAGAAGTTACTTTCTTCACAGATGCACTATCAGTAATTGCAACACTGAAGAGCCAAAATAATGTAGTCCTGGATGACCTGATAGCAATACTCCACAAACTATGCCACCGGTTGAAACGAATTGCAATACAATGGATCCCATCTCATCTTCATAACCAGTAATGAAGAGGCTGACAGATTGGCAAAAGAAGGTGGAAAGCTGCCTCAGCTTGATCCAAGCATAATTTTCGAAGAGCTTTAAGCGAACATGATACAGTAAGAAATGGGATTCAGAGCATCAAGGCCACACACACATGCACACAAAAAACAGGAACAAAAAAAAATGATACATATTACCAGCTCAGCAGAAGAATAATGGTGATAATCTTCAGACTCCACACATCCTACAACAAATCCAGATACGGTACCATCTATTCAACAAGCTAAAGATAGGAACTACCTATGAGTGTCACTGTGGCACCGATAAAATAAATGACTGCTGAAAATCTGCTTCAAAGATGTCCAACATATGAAGAACAGAGAAAACACATATGGCCGTCACCAGTAACATTCGTGGAAGAACTCTATGCAGATACAAATAGCCTCAAGCTGACAACTGTTTTCTTTGAAAATATTCAAGCAGACGTCCGAGGGTGTACGAAGAAGAAAATATTCAAGTAGACGTCTGAGGGTGTACGAAGATGAAAATCCAAACTTTTTAATGATCTCTTTGGCCAACCAGTATCAACCAGTATCATTAATTTGTTTCCCTTAATTATTTAAAAAAATAAAGGACTACGGTGAATACATGTTGAGAAAAAAGTGTGTAAATATGTACAATATCAAAGTATTTCCTAGCAATATCATTAAATTCTTCTGCTCAGTTTCCAATGAGTTTTAGAGATTGATCTGAGCCTGAAAAATACAGAGCAGCGTGATAGCCGACTTGAATCTTTGCTTCTAAACCACAAAACATTTTATATTTAAAAAAAAAAAGGGTTAATATAACTTGGTGGTTAGTATAACTTGGATGAAATACAGATACTGATGTGTGTGTGTGCATGTGTGTGTGTCATTTCGTGACAAAGGTATTTGATAGGTTATGACAGGAATGTGATGCAGTATGACATGTTCAAGTTTACACGTTGAAGAGCTCCACTTCTGATGTTTATTTGGCTTAGAATATCACACTAAATAATTAGGCAGGAAAAAAAATTGAAACATTCGATTTTATCCAATAAATTGTTAGCTTCACATCTGTATCTTGCAGTAGTTTCTGCTTGTTATCTTTTTATATGGGGTAGTTTTCATGCCCCTAATTCTTGGCGCCCAGAGCCAGTGGTTCCAATGACTGATCCATGGATCCGGTCCTATCTGTGGCAGAAACACACTTGATGGTCATTTCCAACTACATGCGATATTTATCTGTGCCAGTTAGATACTTAACGCTTATTTCCTACTATATGTGAATACGTATCTATCTGTACCAGCAAGACCTATGATGCTCATTTGAAATGAGTCATTTCTTACACCCTGTTTTAATGTAAAGGTAGTTAGTGGACTGAGAGTTGTGCCTTCAGTCATACCGGTATTCATCTCCGCAAATACCCATGGACGGCAGAGAAAGTCACTCTTAAGATTCCATGACTTTTTTTAAAAAGAGAAACTGCTCACGAATGTGTCTATTGCAGCACAGAATCTGCAAACTTTCATAGGAATAGGGCAATAACTCGAAGGTTTCCTTACGTGGTTATTGCCTACATGGTACTTGAGTCAGTTACTTAAAATCTGGCTCAATTTCGAGTTAAGCTGCACATTTATTTGCACCAATTAAGACGCAATTTAATTAGACATTTGTTGTGTAACTTTCAAGGTTGTTGGGTAGCCTCCCTTAACAGCATTAGTAGCCCACCAATTGTTGCTAGTGGTTAAGATCATAGCAAAAGCTCCTTAAAGCCAGACTTGGTTTGTTTTTGTTTTTTATTTGTAATACGCTATTTATGACCCAAACATTTCTGCACTTACCGCCTATGAATTGCTTATTACCAAAGACTTGTAGCAACCAAATTTTTGAATTGCTCCGCTTCAGTTCCGGCATATATAATAACTGCTCCAGACTCAAATTAGTTGTTTTCACATTTAAGTTATAAAAATGCACAGTGTAATATAGACAAAGAAACTTTATTCATTCAATAGTTTTCAAATAGTTTAACAATCAATTACATAGAATCATTCAGTCATTCTTAAACTCATAATTCATCTGTAAAAAAGTTATTGCAGCAATCAAATCGTCTGTCATAGCTTGGCGCTGCATATTTGCAATTAATTTTAAAGCCGAAAACAGTCGCCCAACACTAGCTTGAGTTGATGGCACACTGATGGTACCCTTCAAGCGGCTTGAATGTGGTGTGGGGAGCTGTAAATTGCCTTGTGTAGTCCACCAATAGACTTCACCGTCTCAAAGTCTTCCCAAAACTTTCTCTCCAATAATTATTAATTGCAATTATGAATTGCTGATACCCGTCTGTGCCTTTCATTACTATCCTATTCTTGTTCGAAGTCATCATCTTCTGCATAATTCATCATCATCATCATTTCCATATCGCTCCATTATAAAGCATATATATAAAGCATATGACAATATGGTTGATGATTGTCATGAACTGAAATTCAATCTCACCGATGTTTCAGTCAAGTATGAAGTTAAAAAATAATACATGAACTGACGAAATTATTTAACAAAAAGTCACGTGAGATGATGCAGTGTTGAAGCATGTCAGAAAAATCTTAGAATTGAACCAATTAAAAACAAAATGGTAATTTCCTATCTTTCGTACCTTTTTGGTCCGCAGTGAATATATGTAGTTAAGTGTTGTTTCGTAGCAGTTAGAGTTAGGATTAGGGTTAGGATTAGTATTATGGTTAACACTAACCCTAACACAAACCCTAATCCTAACCCTAATCCTAACCCTAATTCTAACCCTAATCCTAACCCTAAGCGCTACGAAACAACACTTAACTACATATTTTCACTACGGAGCAAAAAGGTACGAAAGATAGGAAATTACCAAAAAAATTATATAAAAGTTTCAAATATAAAATGATCTGTTTATTTTTGAGTCAAGTTTGTCACACTTAAAGTCTAATATCAAAAGATGTTATGGTCACATCTGACTCAGCTCTTGTAGTGCGCATGTTGTCGATTAAGTCTTTCGTTTCAATGTCGCTCAAGGCTGCAGCCGCAGTCTCGCGTACTTGGGATATGGTGTCACTTTGGCTGGGAAAGAAATGAAATTACGTCATGTGTTACAATGTTAATGTAAATACATATGCCCCGTGTAATTCACGTCGAACTCTCGGAAGACAAAGAAAGAACGGGAGTACTGCTCCATCACTTAATCCACAACATGAGACAATATTTCTGTCTCGACATCTATCAACCGACTGACTCAAGACTAGTCGCATCTGTTCAGACGCACATCACAACTCTACTCATTCATACAGTCGTATGTCTTTGAGAAATGTTGACCACAGCTTAACTTATTCATACAGTCGTATTTCTCTGAGAGATGATCACATACTCACAGTAATCAACCAACCAATAGGTGCACTACTAACATAGCATTTGAATCTCACAGAGCTTGTAAAACACTAATCAAGCTCTTTGTGAAGTAGACCAGTTTAACGCCTATAAATTTTATCTCGCACACAGTTTTTGACAGTTTTATTGTCTCTCTGCAATCTCATGTTTCCAATGTTGTTTATCAGTTGTGTTTCTGACTTCTTTCCGCGCCACAATGTCATAATGACCGTTATCTAATCTCTCTTTGTCTTCCTCTACCTTTTTGCCTTTCAGTCTGTCCTGTTGTCACAATATATTCAATACCCCTTCTTCTCATAGAGTGTTTAAAGAAAGTAGCTTCATTTTGATATGAATATTATCACTTCCACGCTTGCTTCTTTCGGGACATCCTGATTACTCTTTTTAGCTGTCAATTGTTTTCTTGAAATTCTTCAGTAACACCACATCTAGGTGGTCTCAAGGGAGTGTCCTTCTTGCCTATTACGTATACCTGGCTCACTTCCATATGTCATAATTAGCTCTACTAACACTGAAGGACACTCATAATTTATGATTCATAGAGTCATGAATCATTATGTCAGTAGCACATACAGGATTTACTAGCGGGGAAGGACGACAGCTATGTTCTCACCTAATATAGCTCAGTTTATCTACTGCTTCTCTTGCTCTGAGGTGTCTCATAGCCAAACATCCAGTCTCTCGCACAATAGGGTCATTGTCGTCTAGTGTCGCCATCAGTGAGGTGAAGGTCGCGTGGTCTCCTTGTAAAGTTGATCTTGACAAGGACTGTGTTGTAACTGCCCGGATGTTGGGATCTTTGTCTTTCAAGAGATCTCGCAATGCACCTATCGCATTCCGGCTGCCGAATTTTCCTAGGAAGAGTTATAATCACTTTTAAAATCTTGCAACTTTGATTGATATGCTGTAGAATACATCAATTTTCTACGTTTCAAGTCAGAGACGTTTAAAGCGAAACAAGTACATTTACAATTAGAGAAAAAAAGTTAATTATAATAAACCTTTGAAACACCAAAATTACAACAGACTTCGACATAAAAGACTTTGGAGACATAGCAGGTAAAAATTACATATTTTGCCAATGCTCGGTAGAAACTGATGCAGAGGTGTCCCTAAAGTACTTGGCCTGTGTCACCCCCGCCCCCAGTAAAGAAACACACTAGTAAGTAACATTTTAACAGCAAGTACTTTATTAATGTGCGTCCGATTGACAGAGTGGTTAGAGCGCTGGTCTCTCGAATCACGGTACCGACACGCTCCAGTCTACACAGCTGTAAATGGGTACCTGACTCTGCTCTGTGAGTTAGGGAAGGAAAAGGCAGCGAGGAAGCGAACTGGTCACCTCACCTCTCGATGTTGGTCCAAGTATGGCGAAGTCTGTAACACTTCACTCCCCTACAGTAGTATATGCTATCTTACTTTATTAATAATGTCCGATGGCACCCTTTTACTGGCTGTTATTTGGGGCGGAACGCTCCTCGCACCCCCCTTAATACGCCACTGAGCTAATGTATAATATTACTCTTGATTTTGATTTTAAAGGAATTCAAGTTGTGATTTTCCATAGCAAACTTCAGAGGGCAGGAGAATGCGATACAAAATGATGATATAAGAATACATTAGAAGAAAGTGAACTCGTTGCTGGTTACCAGGTCTTGAGAGAGAATACAGTGCAGAAGAAATTCTTGTGGAGGTTAAAACAAACAAAATGACATTAATGAAGAACAGAAAGTTAAAAAAAAAAAAAAACTACATATAAGTTTCAATTTGTATTTCTCCACCTTCACAGCTACCTGCAAATCTAGCGCAAACTGAATGGATCGATGAAATAGCTAACATTGATAAGAGAGGTGGTTTAACCATCGTACTATCATTTCTGATATCCCAACAGCGGCATACAATCTTTCTACAACTGTTAACGATAGCAACGAATAGGGAGAAAAAAAAAGAAAAAGCAGAAAAAGATAATATCGCTCACCAATGTTCTCTATGGCCACAATTCTAACTGTGGACTCAACATCTAGAACATCCCTGATTGCCTGACTTTCTCTGGCCACCCAGTGAACTCTTTCCCATACGTCCTGATCGGTGTCCACTTTGTTGCAGAATTCTGGAAACACACAAGACAGGTAGACATTTTAGGAAACACATTACATTTTAAGTACGCGTATACCTAGAGACACGTCCCACAGGTAGACAATGTTTACATTTCTGCAGATATATCAGACGTGTATACATTTTAACAATATCTGGAGAAGATACATAACAACAAAACATAAAAACACCCCGTTTCTCAAAATAACATAACAACAAAACATAAAAATACACTGTTTCTCCAAATAACATAACAGCAAAACATAAAAACACCATGTATCTCAAAATAACAACAATAAAACATAAAAACACCCTGTGTCTCAAAATAACATAACAAAAAAACATAAAAACACCCTGTTTCTCAAACTATTCGTCAAAAGGAACAATACAGTCTTAGAATAACTGACTGAATTAACCATAAACATCTAGAATGAAACTAAGAAGGAAAGAGAGCGAGCGATGGAGATAGACAGAGAGAGATGGGGAAAGGGAGAGAGAACGAAAGAGAGAGAGGGAGATAAGTGCTAAGATGAACATTTCACACGCTGGCGATATAGGGCATATTATTTATACTTTTGCCCCGTGCAGTTTCCGGAGGTCTGAAACGACAAAGACAAAGATAAGACAATTGCTACCTCGGAAAAGTCGTGAGAAGCGACGAATATGGGGTTGTGCATGGGCTGGCAAGCTCATCTTGTAAATTAATTTACCACAGAAACCACTGCTGCAAAAGTAGATGAATGCTTAGGCACAGGCTTCTCGGCAAGTGTGGGTCAGTTGTAGTCGTGGCTCAATGCTCATTAGGCACAGGCTTCTCGGCAAGTGTGGGTCAGTTGTAGTCGTGGCTCAATGCTCATTAGGGAATGAAAAAGGAAAAAAAATGAATGAACTGATATTTTATTTATTATCTACTTGATGGCGTGTCATCCTGGTTGGATGTTCTTGTGATCATGTGTCTTTTTGACTGGAAGATGTTAGATCCCGGATTTTTATTTGCCTATCCTTCATCAGTAAATGCATTGAAACCATTGAAACCAGTAAATCCATGAAACTTCTTATTGAAAAAAAAACAAAAAAAAACAACAACAAAACAATGCATCTTACAGATGATGCTGATATAAATGATGAAGACCATGATTACCGTAAAACTGCAGACATTTGGTGGTGGCGCCAAATGTTCCCCGCTTAAGTGCACGTGATAAACGATTTTAGAAGAATGAAGATTTAATCAGTGTACTGATATTTGTTATTGCTTTAACTAATCAAAAATGAGTATTTAAACTCACCCCAAAACTCCGCCTTGTGGACTTTTCCATCACTGTTGACTTCTATCTCTCTCTTAAGACTTTCAATGAAGTTGTTTGTGTTGTATTTATCAACAGTTTCTTTTAATTGTTTCCTATAGGTCTTGCACAAGTCCTCATAAAATCTGACAAGAAAATCAGTAAGACGTCGTCTGTTACGAATTATGACACTTAAAAAAAGTACCATAACTCAATGAAGCTCACAGAATTGTAACTATTTGAAGACATATTTTTTAACACACTTCCATCTAGCTAAATGTAAGATGGTTGGCCTATGGTCTCTGCACATTTATATGAATACAATTGTATCTGAGGGAACTTAGATTTCGGGACTCCCCTAAAGACTTACTATGTCGCAGAGCTTACTTCACTTAGGCTTGGTACCCCCTTTCCGTCAGTTTATTTAGAACAACTGTGTTTGCCCTCATATTGTCAAGAAAGCAAAGGATGCTAAATGTTTGGAAATCACGTTAACACAAGAGAATGAATACACAAACCTATACAAACTGTAGAAGTGGGTTTCAAAGGTTGTCATAGCCAGGAATTGTAGTGGGGATAAGCTCCCACTGCGGATAAAGGCTTATACGGCACGGACCTTAAAAGCCTCTGACAACCAAGTTTAGCTCCTGACTTTCACATGTGGTACAATTTGAGTGTCTGGCAGAACTGTTTCAGCTGACAGGAGAAGGGGCAAAAGGCGAGTCAGTGGTGCCTTAACACCAGCAGCTTCGGGCAAATAGGGCTTGTGATCCTTGGTTGGTACAATATCTAGGAGAAGGTGAAATTCTGATTTCAAACCTCCGCTGCCTTGTGGGAATATCCGTTTACGGGAAAGGAAAACGGAAAAAAAAGGGGGGGGGGAGACACATGCTGCATGCATGGGTAATAGCTTGATCTTCATATAACAATACCCAAGCTCGAGCCCTGTAGAGGACACTCCAGATTCACCTTATGGTGTTGATACAAAACGGGAAGTAGCAGTTACGACAGGCAGATAGCAAAAGGACAGCCGGGCGATTGCAGCTTAGGTTTAAAGATGTATGCAGGAAATACATGAAGGTAACTGACATAAATCCAGCAACATGGGAGGATGAAGCTGCCAATCGCACCAAGTGGCGATGCTCACTATGGTGCCACCTCAGATTGGGCGAAAAGAAGCTGTCATAGCAAGCAGAAGAGAAAAGAACACACAGAAAGAAACACCAGGAAAAACACGTATGAGGGCTTGTGACAAATCAAATCTTTGATCGTTACATTTTCCTGTGACTTCCTTCAACTATCTCCTGTGCCCTGCCTTTTCTTTTTTCTCACTCCCATTATCGCTTTTTGTTCGTTCTCATTGACCAATGTTGTCTTATCATATCTTGTCACTCCTTACCGATTACGTGACCGCTTGACTTGTTTTTGAAGCAGCAGTGACTTCTATTTGTGCAGGATGAAGTTGTTTGCTTACTAGATTATGTAACAGCTTACGGCCAGAGAGAATATGTGTCTGTAAGTAGCGAGAAGGGTTGATTGAACAAACACCGGCAGACAGCATAAGGTGAAAACCAAGACGTATGTCGGGGAAGGTAGATAACAAACATTGATACGTGGCCGATTTTACTGGAATGTTGGAAGATGACAATTGTGTTGAATATTAAGACACGTAAAGTGATGTAACACTTCCGACTATTTGACTTCGTTCTAATAATCAACTACGAGAAAGTAACATTTTGGAGATTATCAGCGATAGATATGTGATGTTGTGAGCTGTTAAACATGAGAAGTAACAATGGAAATGGCAAGACCTTTTATGATCATGGAGTTAGAAAATACCATGTAAAAGGTAATATCTTATGTTGTCATGTAGTAATGTTCTACATGACAGAGTGGGGGATAAACCTCTACCAGTATCAGAAGCCATGATGATGGTGGGTTTGGCATGAAAATGCTAAGATAGCCCCTGATTGAATATCTCCTCAATGAAGCAACATGGGTGTGTGGGCGAGAATTTCGCTTATAACATACATCCTTGTAAGACTACTTCACTGACTTCCAATTTCGTCAAGGAGAAACAGCCAGGAACATGGAATATTATCGGGCAACTGATTTAAGATGCCGTCTCTTCATTAGGTTAGGTGTAATCATCATCAACTGTGTGCAGTTGAAGTGGGACCCTAGAACTTAAGGCGTGTCGTAAATTTTGAGAAGATAGGACTGAGTTATTTGTGGTCCCGTACTAGCAGAGGTAATGAGTGATAGCTATGTGAGAGGAAGGTGTAAGAGATAGTTCCTGTTCACGAGGAGAAATGATGTAAGAGAAAGAACGGTCTTGGATGGAGTAATTGCTCTCTATCCAGCCTATCTTTTACGACTATATTTAAGGTAGACGCATTTTCTCACTTGTACCAAGTACGAGTCACACCACACTCACGTACACACAATTTTGTGACAATAATACGCACAGACGTGTAAACAAACTATGGATACCATTTAAGGGCAGGGGTTTGACCACACGACAGCTTAAGGTTTAGTATGTTTATTTTTTCACCAGAAATATCACAACATCGAGAAAAAAAGAATTAATCAATAAATTGTAGTTACATAAGAGAAATGAAAATACAATCTAATAGTCCCTCTTCCTTGTATAGGGAAACTAGGAAAGATCCCGACAGGGGTAATTTACCCAAAAAGATCAAAAATAATTAACAATGGGGTAGGGGTATTTCAGGACGGGTAAAGAATAAGTCCTTAAGGTAACCTATCCTAGGGACACTCAGATTAGTGAGAGATAAATGAAAAGATGGTAAATAAGTAGTAACTTAAGATATAAATTCTTTCATTCCGTTTGTTCACTACACACAAACAGTGAGCT
Organism: Oreohelix idahoensis; assembly: GCA_024509875.1. Taxonomy (NCBI): domain Eukaryota; kingdom Metazoa; phylum Mollusca; class Gastropoda; order Stylommatophora; family Oreohelicidae; genus Oreohelix; species Oreohelix idahoensis. Next base: position 237,020 of record JAMPIV010000002.1, on the reverse strand, counting down.
CACTTTCAAATTTGCTTACCCTCTCTGCCGACGCTGCATACATTCCCTGGAATTAATCACACCGTTATTTAAGACTATTTATAGTCCTATTATTTGTCCAGTTCAACCCCAGACTCTCCGTTTAGGCAACTGCTATTTTTCGGGAGTCACTGAATTGGTGCGTTGATTATTTTTTTTCCTGGGTATTCCTCTTCTTACTGCAGGTGTGGGTTTGGAATAAGTTTATTCTATGTGGTGGCACTGTCATGGAAATTTATAAGTTACGGTAATATAATTCTCTGGTGTGGTCTAGCCTCCAGTGGCTATGATTCTCTCTGTCGTAGTGAAATGTGTACTAAACAGAATGTTACTGCTAGGCTGTTCTCGGAGGGAAATAGCCGAGTATGACCCGTGAATTCTCTCTGTATAATTCCGTGGTAGGAAAACTTTACTGTCAAATGGTTTTAAAATAATTAGTGCCGTAAGTTCTGTCACATCAGGACAGTAATACTTATAGGTATCTAGATGGAGAAATCTTCTGGTATAGTCCTGTTCCAGTTAACATTAAAAAATTTAAATTGAAGGGTTCTGTTTATTTAACCACTCTCATGGATGGAGAATGGGGACCGCAAAAGGGTCTCAAACATCAGAATTTTCACCGACAATGTTTGTATGTTGAGGACCATATATTTGGACTGCCATAAGACATCTGGCCATACATCTCTATAAGAACCGCTGGATCGCAAAGGTATGATCTATCTCTATAAAAGAGAATAGATAACAGGTAATCATACTATAATTATATTCTAACACCCGTGTTTAGGTAAGACCTATAACTCAGTCTGGTATTTAATTATATAGAAACAAAAACACCACGAGTCTGTAGCTAATATATCGCTTTAACACTAGAGACGAACACTAGTCACTTCAAATTTACACATGGTGAAAATAGAAATAAATGATATCTTGATAATATTAATCACCTAGCGTCTTATAATTAATTAAACATCTATTTCCTGAGGAATAAAGAGAAATTAAATTACGTTGCGGCTGGAGAAAATTTAGCTTTAAGTTTATTTAATACGTTATTCAACTTAACACAAAAATCCCAGTGAAATATAATGAAACACTTTAACGCGAAAAAGCACTTAAATTAATATATATATTCTTTACCGAACACAGAAAAACTGAATAATTCCCCACGTATTCCAGTATCCGATATGTAAGATGGCTCTCTAAATAGCGCGCTAAAATTATTCAAGAAATCCTGGAGCGAACTGATAATGAGTTTTAGTAGACTGCACATATATACTGAATTGTCCCGATCTCGCCGAGGTCTGCCAGAACTCACACCTCGAGCGGATTCTTTGGTCATTTTTCTGAATGAAAGCGATTTTTCACAGCGCTACCGACCGCTGATCCGTTCCGACAGAGATTTCTTTCCCCGCGTAAACGATTCTCGTTCTGGTGTTAACCAGAGGTGTTACAAAACTCTGCTCACTCTTAGTGACTACAGAAGACGTCGATAACATGACCGTCTGTGTCGCCTCTGGCCCGCCTCCTTGAAGGAATGACAGTAAGAGGTTCGGAGATTGCTAATTATAATGGCTCGTGAGAGAAGACCGTAGACGTGGCTAAATTAAAATTAAGACAGATAGCAAAAGAGGCCTGGCTTACACGTACTTCACTTACATGTTAATTAGGAAGCGAGGGAAATCCACGTGGAATCCACGTGGGACCCACGTTGGCGATTTTGATTTCAACAAAAAAGAGGGGTACCGGCGAGATTAAAGTGTAGCTTCAATTTTCATGTCACAAGGCGCAAAGTGATGACTCTGGAGTTACTGCTTTCTAATATTAGAATTCACCTCGTGTCCTATAGCATGTCCTGTATTGGGGTCCTAATATTCCGTGTTCCTGGCTGTCTATGATTTCTCCTAAGGGGCGCAAAGGAATATGATATGATGATGTTATTTTCCTGATAACTCATAGTGGAACACGAGGAACTAACAACATTTTAGAATGCGGATCCCTCAACCGTTACCAGAATCATTCAAACAGCGAACCTCTGGTACAAAAATAAGGGACTTTGAAAAGGAAAAGTGCAATCGGTGGTCGCTAAATCCCAAAAAAGCATAAAAAGCTACACATCAGAGAACGAAACTATACTTTCCCATTGCGTTTCGAAATACACGTGAAAGGAAAAACTAAAACCTCCTCTTGCCGCTAAGTGTGCTGTTAGTCGTTTCTTGCGACATGCCTTAGGCAGCAGTAGTCTCCTTGTTTGTATGTCTCTTCAGATACCTCCGGGAACTACAAAAGGCCCGCTGTAAGTGTGATTTCAAAACGTAAGTGTGATTTCAAAACATTTGTGTGATAGAGAGATATGCTTGCCTTGCCCATGGTACGCTGTCAGTCTTGCTTCCATAACACTTCTTCCAGTATTGGACAGCGGTCACGTGGTCTCCTAACTTTATCATCTTCCGTAATTGTCGTTGTCTGAAGAGCTTTTGTCGCCTCTGTGCTCGTTGGTGGAGCTCACAAGCCTGAAATTTACAAGACAAAAAAGTAAGGACAATGAAACCAGACCTCGTTAAACAGATGCTGTGTTATAGCAATAACATTTTACTTCTTAAGATTTAATCAAGTTATTGTATATGAATATATCGGCTTATGTACGAAGGTCGGCTGCAATGGATCTACAATGTCTTCTGTCTCTTGTCTTGATGGTGCACTCTGATATACTTCTGTCCTGTCCATCTCTTGTCTTGGTATTATCATCCAACTTATAGCGCTGTCTTCCTCTTGCATGTTTGCCTTGAACTCTTGTCTTCTATTATGGTCTTCAGTTAGGTGTTATGTCTTTTTACATGGCCAAACTATCTTAGCTGTCTAATTGTGATCTCCTTTTGATCTCTTCCATCTCCTAGGTTTTCTAGGACCTTTTTATTTGTTTTCTTCTCTTTCCATGAGTCTTGCCCCATTCCTCTATATATCAACACCTGAAAGGCATCAAGTATGTTCATTGTCCTTGTTTCTACACCATACAACAATGAGGAATATATATATATATATAAACCAAATGTATGGGTCGTCCCCTTAAATTCAGAAATATATCCAACAGGGTGGAGAACTACTGAAGATCTAATACGGGTCAAAGAACTGTCAAACACAGTTCATAATTGTAATAAATATAGAAACACCATACCACCCTGGGAACTAAAAGCACCAATCATAGACTATACACTCACTGAAAAGGTTAAACAACACACAGAAGAAAAGGAAGTCAAGATGGTAATAAGAAAGTTCATAAATCAACTTACAAAACAAAGCGTGGCTGTTTACACTAATGGATCCAAGGGCGATAGCGGGCAATTAGGTGCAGGGGTAGTAATACCACAGTGGGGAATTAAAAAGAGCTATGGTGTAACTGAAGGTGCTTTATTTTTATAGCGGAGATGGTAGCAATTTTAAAAGGTTTAGAAATAATTGAAGATATTCTGCCGTAAGCAGTTACGATATTTACAGATTCACTATCATCACTACAAGCATTAGAACACCAAGGTAAATGCAGCCGGCCAGAGTCAAGGAAGAAATTCTTTCAGTTAATACATCATTAGGGAACAGAGGCTGCAGTTTGAGGCTTGTATGGGTTCCAGCACACATAGGTCTAGCTGGTGACGAGTTAGCAGACCAGACTGCCAAATATGGAAGAATAAGTAAAAACAATGTAAGAGCAGGGCTTGGAAAATCTGAGATTAAGAGCCAAGTGAAGCTAACTATACACGAGGAATGGAAGACAACATGGAAGAAAAGTAGTAAAGCCAGACACGCGTTCAAACTTCTGAAAGAACCACCACAGACGTGTCAGGTCAAAGAAGAACTAAAGGTACTGCTGAACAAAAAGTTGTAGCGTCTCCGTCTAGGTGCAGCATACTTTATGATAGAGGAACCACACTGCCAAGAATGCCAGGAAGAAAACAATATAGACCACTGCCTGATACACTGTAACTAATACGATCAACAGAGATATGAATTAAAAATGTACCTTTGATATCACAATATTGACATAACAGGTGATAAAGTGCTAAGTATAGATGAACCAGGGGACGCCCAATTGATATTAAAACGGTGTATACACAAAACAAATGAAAAGAAATAAGGTTAATCTCTATCTCTATCTTCCCTTTAAGTCATTACTGACCATAGGAGCGTACCTTCCGAAACAAGTTTCGGTGGCACGAGGTTGGGCTATTGAAGGAAGAGGTCAAGCTGTTGCCCATGCAGCACGCCTCCGGCTGGTGTCAGAGGAACGGTCTGGCCGTTACAGTCTTATTCCAGTAGCAACGCCCTGTCATTAGTGGGATTACATTAGGAACTTGCCCTCCAATCCATCTTCCCTTTCAGTCATTTCTGACTGTAAAAGGGACACAACACCCCAAGACCCAAGGTCTAGAATTGCCACCGTTATCCAAGTAGGATCGTGTCATCTAAGGAACCTCGACTGATTTAATGAGCCATTCGCGGTTTCACCGTGAGACAGTGTGAACTTAGACATGCATGGCTTAATCTTTGAGACAAGCATATGACTACTGGCAGGATCAACGAGATAACTGTCCGGACAGACATGCGTCATCTTCGACTATCTCGTCGCTCGCGCTGGGAGGGAGACAGCGCTTTGTGCAGAGCGGATCCCGGTGGCCCCGGCGATTTTATTCTTGCGAGAACCACTGGCCGCCTGCCGACAAGACGTTATAATGTTAATAACAGTGACAATATTAGTAACTAGTGTAAAAGCCCGTCATAAGACGGGAATTAAATTCAAAAGCACCAATACCTAACGGCAATTTTACTTATTCAAAAGTATTTTTTTTTTAACCACTGTGCATCACCACAGTACAACGAACTACGTAGCACGAGGATCCCAATGTGTGTATACGGGATCACACATTTTATAAATATATTTTGTGCACACCGTCATTTGCGCATTCTTCTTAGGTAAGTGTTACTATTTTTGGGAGAGTACATATAAGGGAAACAATACAATTAATGTCTAACTTTCAACCAAACTTGCACTTTAGCGTTACGCACTGACATAAAAAGCTGGGATTTTATATGTAGGATAATAATAAAAATAACAATACTACTCAGGAAAACAATTCAAACCATGAATAATTAATCAAAACAAACTAACAAACCATTAAAAAAAAAAAAAAAATTATTGACTACTCATAATATAAGGAAAGACAGTGAAGTAACAAAAAAAAAAAAAACACGACTTAAAAAGAATGAATTCCAATATAAATAGAAACCATCACTTGCAAAAGACAATATTTATCTGAATATAAGTAAAAATGAAAATAAAATGACATTAAATCCCCTAATTTTTTTTGAATTTTTTTTTTTTTGCGTACGCCCGCTATTACTCGAGGCGAAATCTCAGCTTAGTATATCTAACCTGAAACTGATTTTTACGTGAGTATCCCCTTTTTTCTTGTACAGAGACAGGTGTCCCTCGCCATTCAGGCAGATACTCGCCGATTTCGGAAGTACCCATTTGAGTGGGTCGGCTCAGGAGCCGCCAGTCCCTGGTCGACGACACTCTTTCAAATGTCCTCGCCAGGGCTCGAGTTAATCCAGCCCAAATCCCGGTCGACGAAAAACTTCAAATGTCCTCGCCTGGGTTTGATCCTGGGTCAGCCGGTCGCCAGCGCAGTTTGGTAACCACAACACCAGCGCGGCTCCCAATACCCTAATTATAACTGACTATTAGGTATATAAAAGATCGTCTGATTGACAGAGTGGTTAGACCGCTGGTCTCTTGCGACAAAGGTTCAGGGTTCGAATCACGATACCGACACGCTCTAGTTAGGGAAGGAAAAGGCAGCGAGGAAGGTCTCTCTCTCTCTCTCTCTCTCTCTCTCTATATATATATATATATATATATATATATATATATATATATATATATATATATATATATATATATATATATATATATGGATATATATATCCAGTCCATTGCTTGTCTTGGCTATGTCCGTTAAGTCTTTGTTTTGTCATGCGTTTGTTGCAGACACAGCACCATCTCTATGGTTCAACTTGAAGTTTTTGTTATAACGTTAATTTATTTTGTTCTTCCTGTTTATGTTTCACCAAGTATCCTTTCTGAACGCGCTTTCCATTTTGTTTGTGTAGCCAAGATAATTTTATTATTTAGTGTCTTTATACCGAAAAGCAGCGGCTGGGAGACTTTATCAGGCCATAAATCGAGGATTCCTCAGCAAGAAAGAGGTTGGTAAGAAAACGAAGATGGCTGTATACCGCTCCACCTATGTCCCAGTCTTGACATATGGATGCGAGTCATGGGCAATGACTACAACCCACAAAAGCCAGATTCAAACCTCAGAAATGAGGTATCTGAGGAAGGTGGTTGAAGTAACAAGAAGAGACATGGTCCGCAACCAGACGATACGTCAAGGCCTAAAATCCCACCCGCTGCAGACCCAAATAGAACAGTCCCAACTAAGATGGTTTGGCCATGTCTGCAGAATGGGAGAAGATCGGCTACCACGACAAGCATGGGAAACACAGAGCCAGGGATCCAGACCTCCAGGACGACCCAGAGTCCGCTGGGAGGACAGTATTAGACAATCTTTGAAGGACCGAGGACTAGAGTGGAGCCAGGCCAGGAAAAAGACAGCCGATAGGATAGTCTGGCGCTCTCTCTTCCAAACCTCTACACCTCACGGTAGAAGAGGAACGACTAAGTAAGTAAGTAAGTCTTTATACCGTACAGCCCCTGGGGATCCCTGGAGAGACGAAGAAAGAATATAAAATCTTGTACAAGGCGACTTGTTTTTCTTCTTCTTCTTCTTCTTCTTCTTCGTTCGTCCTGAAAAGGACGTTGGTTGCGTTGTGTCCGTTTACAGCGGAGCTGCGATATTTGCGCCTTTCGACCGACACATCCGACTTCAGCACGGCATTTTTTGGGACCGGGTTAGCCTTCCCTCTTCGATCCCTACTCACTCAGCCAGACTGCAGTGACGCAGCCTGTTTCCAGGACCACCACTTGGAGGTGGAGTAGGGTCTTGGTCAGCTCTGGTTCGCTGACCCTGACGCAAGCAGTCTAGCTATGGGCCGCTGACTGCATTCCTCCCTGTTGTCCGACTAATATGAGGTTGCGCATGGTGCTGGCAACCTCATCATGTCAAAGAAATGGCCACATGAACCACTCCTGCAAGAGCACGTGAATGCTTAGTGCAGGCTTCATGCAAGCGGACCAGATGCTGTGGTGGTTCCATGCTCCGTGAGTGTCGTAGATTTTTGATAGGAGAATTAAGACTTGGGTTGGTCCCTTCTGAATAGATTAGAATAAGTGATAGTCACAGTGAGAAGTAGTAATAGCAATAGATTCCCACGAGTGAGATGGTAGAATGTGATCAAGAGGCTGTCTCTGAGATCGAGAAATCTTCTCTCTCTCTCACCTACCTTCTACGACAGCTTTCGATGAGTCAGACAGTCTGAACACACACACACACACACACACACACATATATATATATATATATATATATATATATATATAACCACTCACGTGCACGCACATACAAGACGACAGTTATACGTACAGCCGTAGGGAAACTATAACAAATGATTATATAAATATTCTAGAACGAGCAGACCAACACGCTGATTAGTTTCAAGAGAAATTTTAATTATCATCTAAAATTTCTTCACAACACATAGAAATTACATCAAAGCATATACACATAGTCATAAAAAATCAAGGAATTGCTACAAGAAATGATAGACCCACAGTTAGATCTTATCCCTCGAGGTATGCCCACAGTCCTGTTGGAAAAAAGTGATAGCCCCAAGGAAACAAGGATACATAGGATTAGGTCTAATATTTCCCCTTCTTAAGGTATGGACAGACTTGATATCTCTGCTCTATTTTAAGGGAAATATGATTAGCAATACTTGCATACAGAAAGTTAAGATAGCAAAATGGGTGCTCAATTACAACAATAAAAAAATCACTCCGTCCTGCATTCACTTTATTCATTCAGCCGAGCACACGTGCACATGTTCATACTCACAGCTTAGATAGCCACTTCTGGTAATACAATTTTTAGGACATTCACCTACAGACTCGTCAAGGGCAGTCTTTGACCAAGAAATCCCCAGTTCCAAAAGGACAGGATGAATTCCCTGCTTCCGGGAACGACTCTTTGGCTGTTCTTATTTTTCGGATGTCTGCTTAGGTCACATTAAAATTGTCCAGGCACGAAACATTAACAACGAGCACAGTGTCAATAGCTTAGGTTTCTAGAATTGAGGAATATCAGATCGGTGTCTACTTTCAGGAAAGGATTATATTTGGTCACCACACCACTAGTCGAAACTCCGTCGGAATGTTACTGACGTGAATATGTTACTTGCCACAACGGCTAAATTGGTACATAGAGTTTGTGCAGAAAATCTGATCTGGCTCAAAGGCCCAGTATAAAACATTTAGTCCTTAATAAAACCCGTTAGTGAGAGTTGTTCTCTGTCTATTAATGAAGACACACGCACTGTCAGACAGGTGTTAACTTATAAACCCACGTGGTTAAAAGATAAAAATGTTTATGTTTCTCACAGGTATGTCTCTGTACTAAACGCTGGCAAAGTTTGGGTACCACAGTTATCCTATATATAAATGGAAAGAAACACATACCAAATAATTATACATACCATGTACTCGGATATAACTGATAATTTTTAAACTGCAAGAGTACCGCTTGACTTATCATTTAAACCTTCCTGAGAAATAAGTTATATACATAAAATCAATCATCATGAATTAGGAATACCTACGTGTTCCGTCACCACTCATGAAGCATCTAGCATTATAAGTTAGTTAGAAAAATTTATTCTCGTCTGATTATTTTAGCAGTAAAATTAAATTCCTTAATAGCGACTGAGTTTAAGCTAGAAATATAATTTCTGTTTTCCACTGTAACTCGTCACTATAAAATAATACAGACTATATAAATTAAGCGCTCTGCACCAAATCTAACTAGCGAAATAAAATAAGCGATTTAACTCTTTAAACACTTCACAAAATACTAGAATATAATATATATAATATTTTACCTCAACACAGAACTACTAAGAACTTAAACCACTTCGACCAAATTAAATGCCATCTCTATTAACAGAGATTGTTAGGAATCGAACGAAGGCTTGTTCTAGTCTTGACTGCGAAGTTACTGAGTGAAAATGAAATCTAACTCCCTGCAGTATATATATATATATATATATATATATATATATATATATATATATATATATATATATATATAAATATATATATATATATATATATATATATATATATATATATATATATATATATTTTTTTTTTCCGTACGCCCGCTAATACTCGAGGCGAAATCTCAGGTTATTACCATTGTCTTACCTGACATTGATTTTACGTGAGTATCCCTTTTATTCTTGTACAGAGACAGGTGTCCCTCGCCATTCAGGCAGATACTCGCCGATTTCGGAGGTACCCATTAGAGCTGGGTCGGCTCAGGAGCCGCCAATCCCTGGTCGACGACACTCCTTCAAATGTCCTCGCCAGGTCTCGAGTTAATCCAGTCCAAATCCCGGTCGACGAAAAATCCTCAAATGCCGTCACCCGGTCGCCAGAGCGGTGTGGTAACCACTACGCTAGCGCGGCTCTCAGTATATATGAATTACCAGACAAAGAGGTACGCTATTTCCATAAACTACGCAATAGCCTCCCCTTTCCGTCTTTAACGCTTGCGTTTAACATCTAAACGCATGCCGTAACTGCCACCTACTGACCGAGAGGGCGCGTGTCAGTTGCGAATCTCAGACAACCCGTATCCAGTGCAGAAGCAGTTTTTCACACCTCCCCGAGAAACTCATCCTGAGAACCATAACTGACACTTTGCTTTCTCGCACCTTACGCCAACTCTGGCCGTGGAGCGTGAGTGTCATATCACCTGACACTGAGAATCTACCTTGGAAACTACATGTCAGATGCAAACTACCAGACAAATGTCTCCTCATCATGTCTGACGGAGTGAATTCTCACACTTCAGGCCCAGAAATTTAGACAAAGAAACACTGTCCCAGGGGAAACTGTAGACAGCTGTCTGCTCCCCTGTCTGACGGAATGCATTCTAACACTCTGCGTCTCGTGTAGGGGCTGACACGTTACGTCATAACTGCGTTCTCAGTTTTGAGAAAAGAAACAGGTAAACGTTAGAATAGGAAAATAGTAATGTATATAGTCGCAAACGAACGAATGCGAAAAACACAAAAAGGATAAAAGAGTGATAATAAATAGAGGATACGGGTGAAAGAAAAGGAAGAAGATATAGGCAATTTCAATGATCATAAAACCTCTGTGACAGTGAGGACCACACAGGAAAATGATGATGATGATGAAGATATTAGCTGCGTTGGTGAGAGTAAAAGGGGCACTTCTTCTTCTTCAAGTAGCATGCCTAGTGGCGTAGGAGATCATGTTTGGCAATTGGTAACAGATTAAGGCCGTGTGTAACAATTGAGCTTGGCAAGAATGACTGCAAGAATGCCGGCAAGATGCATAATAAATCCACGGGAAGTGGGCGGAAGGGTTGCTCCATTAGAGCTTAAGTGTAGAAAAACTTTTATTTTTCGCTACATAGCTGTTAGAGAGGCCCCACCGGACTGGGAGGCTGTAAGCTGTAGCGGTATTAGCTTATGTCTAAATCCGGACCTGGTCCTATTGTATGCTTTCAAAGATTGGAGAACAACTAACATGAAAACCAGAAAGTTACATACTTTGGAAAATGGGTGCGTGCGCAGAATAGAAGATTGAAATGGTAGAAGAAGATGACCAATTTGGAACTGAAGGAAATAACCAGACGAACGCCAGTGAAACAAGAAGTTTGAGGCTTTGCCTGGTGTTTAATAGGACACACAATGAGGACTTAAGCTGATAGTATTACAAGGTAGTCTCATTCTGGAATGTCGATGTAAAGAGAAATAGAGAGAGAGAGAGAGAGAGAGAGAGGGAGAGAGAGGGAGAGAGAGAGACAGAGGGAGAGACAGAGAGAGACAGAGAGAGAGGGAGAGAGAGACAGAGAGAGAGACAGAGAGACAGAGAGAGAGACAGAGAGAGAGACAGAGAGAGACAGAGAGACAGAGAGACAGACAGAGAGACAGAGAGAGAGACAGACAGACAGACAGACAGACAGACAGAGAGACAGAGAGACAGAGAGAGACAGAGAGAGACAGAGAGAGAGAGAGAGAGAGAGAGAGAGAGAGAGAGAGAGAGAGAGAGAGAGAGAGAGAGAGAGAGAGAGAGAGAGAGAGAGAGAGAGAGAGAGAGAGAGAGAGAGAGAGAGACCCAAAACACGGATAAGAAAACAAGAGACAGATGTGAAACGTTATAAAGTAGAAATGGAAATATCTTGAATGGATGACAGGACAGGAAGGCGTAGCGTGAACTTGTTGAGGGTCAATGCTTCACGAGGAGGTTGACTATACTGATGTCTATCTTCCCTTCCAGTCATTACTGACCATAGGAGCGTACCTCCCGAAATAACATTCGGTGGCACGAGGTTGGGCAATTGTAGATCGAGCTGTTGTCTATGCAGCAAGACCCGGCCTGGACGTCAGTGGAACGGTCTGGCCGCTACAGTCTGACACCAGTAGCAACCGCCTGTCACTAGTAGGATACAACTATACTGATGAATGATTAGATAACAAGGCAATTTCTTGTTTGTACTTCTGTAGGTTTAGGCACTGCACGAAGGGTTGCCACCGAACGAACAAAGTGGAGACAGTTTGTTGCTGCCCTACAAGACGCCTTTAGGCGTACTGTCTAGTACGTCAGTGGCAAATGATCCAAGAAGAAGAAGAAGGTTGGAGAACAAACACAAACAAAACATTTCAAATGTGAAGTCCAACCTGGCATAAATACTTGCCTTAGCAGCGTCATCAAATTCCTTGACTGATTCCAGATCCTCTTTCACACTTCTAATCATCAAGGCAATAGCAAAATCTGAATTGTCACCACCAGCTAGCTCTGTCCATTTATAACACCCAAGTTGGAGTTTTCTAATTGTATTGAAAATAATAAAATTGTAAGATACATATTGGTTTTTCGTGAGGAAAAAAAATGGAGTAGGGGGATTCTACTACTAACAATAATTGGTATGTAACCATGTTTGTAATGATTTAATCCATTTGCACCATTGGCCAAAATCGACCTGAGGTCATAAATCAACATAAAATAGTTGAGTTTAATATCCTACACAATGCCTTACAGATTTTTTTTTTTTTTCGAACGCCCGCTAATAATAATAAATTCTTTAAGCGCCAAACACGGCGCATAAGGCAGAAACCAGTGCTCTCCAGGTTGTTCGTTGTGACGCCACTCCTCTTAGCTCTTGCACATTATTTAGGCCCAACGTTCTTCCTTCTCTTATTATTGTTCTTCTGAGTGTTTCTTTTGGTCTTCCTTTTTTCCGCTTACCCTCAGGAACCCAAGTGAGCGCCTGTAGTGGTATTCTGTTGTTTTGCATTCGTAGGACATGACCGATATATGACCATCGTCTTTTCCTTATATAGTCGGAGACATATTTCTGCCTAGAGTCTTCTCTTATTTGCCCGCTAATACTCGAGGCGAAATCTCAGGTTATTATTAATGTCTAACCTGACATTGATTTTACGTGAGAATCCCTTTTTTTCTTGTACAGAGACAGGTGTCCCTCGCCATTCAGGCAGATACTCGCCGATTTCGGAGGTACCCATTAGAGCTGGGTCGGCTCAGGAGCCGCCAATCCCTGGTCGACGACACTCCTTCAAATGTCCTCGCCAGGTCTCGAGTTAATCCAGTCCAAATCCCGGTCGACGAAAAATCCTCAAATGCCGTCGCCCGGGTTTGATCCTGGATCACCCGGTCGCCAGAGCGGTGTGGTAACCACTACGCTAGCACGGCTCCCCCTTACAGATAACGTATTAGATCATCATGAAAAATTTCTTTCTAATGTGATACATCCTTCTTTTCAAATAGTAACATGAAAACTTTGAACGCGTTTTTTCTCAAAACAAGCTGAAGATAAAATGTAATAAAGCAGTACTAAGGTTGTGTTGCAGACGACCGGGCGTATCAGAGGAAATACCGCAACTCAATACAAATTTAAATAAAGAAGGCTGCACAGTTTTATTAGCATATTCATTAGTACTTACACGTGGGAATAAAAGAAAATGAGACAACAGACACGGAAACAAAATAAGAATGAAGCAGTTTAAACCAAACAAATATAGGATCAGGTAAAACAGAGATCAAAAGCCTAATACAAATTAAACGAATGGTCAAAAGATTGAAACCAAAGCCCAAAAGGTAAACATGGCCATAAGCTAACTGTAAGCTCCAACTTTGACATGCCAATAATACCCTGCAATAAGAAACTGCATAGATTGCAACCAGGAACAGGATCCTTTATGAAAGAACAACCCTAGTGCACAACGTGTCTCGAGAAGAATACCATAGCACACGTTTACCTGATAACATGTACACACAACAAATACGTAGAACAAAGAAAACCATAAGTGGAAAACTTAAAAGAACAAAATTTCTTCACATTAACACCATCACAAGAAACTGCAGTAAATATTTACCTACCCAGGGAACAACACAACATTTTAAAAAAAAGAATAAATATATAACAGCTACACGAGCTACTGAGTTCATTAGAGGATAAAGGATAAACAAAACATTCATGAGACTTAGTCAGGGCAAAAATAGTAATCATAATAAACATAAAAATCAATAAACACTAAACTGATATAATACAAATTATCTTAATTAAAAAAAAGGAAATAGACAAAGATGCAGTGCAACAAACTAAAGCAAGTAACCAGAGTGCGGGACAGATAACGAGATTACCCGTCTGCGAATAGATTACTTTCTGATAAAGTAATAAATTTGTTACATCTGAAACACATTTGCCGTGTGAGTTTACAGATGTGTTGGTGAGTTCGCCTGCCAGAGCATCGGATATTTTCATACCATATACAGAAGACTAGACCTCTACATTATGTTCAAAATTTTTCCATGTCAGGAATATTCATGAACCACCACTGCACGGGCTGGTGACTGCTTTGTTGCTAGTTTCTTAAGGAGAGCTAAAAGCATAAAGTAGTGCCAAGTTCATATGGAGCAGGGAGGGAAAGATAAAAGAAACGATGTACATTCTAATTATAATACTTACAGTTTCAAACCAGTGTAAATGTAAATGTAAACATATTCTATTTGTACTATTAACCTTTTCATTTAAATGTAATGTAAAGCAAAAGCTATTCAATTTAAATGTAAAGAAAGTTTTATCCCGAGGGATTAAATTTAATTCTCATCGAGGGTAATTTCTGAGTTAAATGGGATGGTGGAATAGAAGTGGGGGGCACATAACTATGTGTCGGAAAACGCAATACTCAAGAGAGCTTTTCGTTTCTATACTTTATCATAGTTATTGGTAGTACCAGCAGAAAGTACTATCTCTGGAACAAGAAGGGACAAGTGGCCTACGCTTTAAGACAAGGGATCAACTTTCGTAAACTCTCCTTGACATTTCTGGGAAATGAGCTACACCCGACAACTTTGACCAGCGACCAGCGTGAGCAGTGTAAAAAGAACCAACCCATCAGAAGGAGCAGAACCGTCATTGGCAGCTAAGTTCAATATATATGCTGCCACTTGAACTTCTTGTAAAAATTTACATCCCATTACCACCGTGATAACGTTTTCTTGATCCACAACTATTCACATTATTTTCAAACTGTTAAAACTTAAGTGATTATTAAATTTTGTCATTTGTAATTTTACAATTTTAACTTTGATTTAATCCTTTTAAATGTATTGGACGTTTGTCTCAGCCAATTTACTAAACATACTCTAAACAGACCTATACCAGAATAAGAAGAATTCCACTGAGTAAATCAGAGGTGGGGGCTTAACGAGCTGAAATTAATCATTGCTTAATTCTTCACAACAGTTGTCGGTAGATTCTAGAATTAACGTGCGCAGCCAAAGCAGCATTGTTTTCGCTTATCTGAATACCTTGTGAAAACTCCCTTGTGATAGAAGTGTCATTACCCTTCTATCTACATTTCTGCCAAGAGTAATCTTGTGCGAAGTTAGACACTTTTGAAGGCCCATATTAGATACTCTTCAGTTTTGGCCACTGTTGGACCACTACTGTAAAGCAGGGGAGGCAATACCGTCACTATTGCGCTATGTAGAAGAAAGAACACTGTATACCCAAATTATAACCAATATGGGATTGCACCGGCATTCCGTGCATAAGGAACACCAGCTTCCTATGCACTGAGCTAAAAACAGCAACCTGCTACCAGCAACAACACAACAACATCAGTAGTGCTATCACCACCATTATTTCAGCTATCACTGACATAAAGATACGTTACTGAAATGTTATTTCCCGCCCGTTTTACAGCAACAATGAAAGATAAAACGACTGATTAGACAGCATATTTTGAACACGTCGTAACACAGCAGAACAAACAGCGACATCTTACGAGAGGTTCGTTCATTCATTCACTACCTATCAATTCCCCTTGGAGCACATGCCATCAACAATGACACCCCAAGCCTTCCTGTTCATACGTCATGCAGTGTTGCCACAGCTGGGTATTTTTTTTTACAAAATCTGTGTTTTTTGGCTTCCGTCTGGGTATTTTTTTTTTTTCAAATCTGCATTAATCTGGGTATATTTGACAATTGACATTTACAATGTATGTATATTCTGTGCACTGAGCCTTATACATTATATTTATATTATAATTAAATGTAAAACATTATGTGCTATATATTTTTATACCACTTAAATTTAATTCTTGTTTTTAACCACATCAATGACGTTTTTTTTTTTGACTCGTTTACATCAACTATCTATTTTCTGTTATTCTGTTAATGGCTGTCATCTACAATACTCAGTCATTTTTGCTAAGTGTTTTAAAGTATTGTTTTTAAATTTCAGACTTAAGCAGACAAACAGCATATTGTTTTTTTTTTGTTATTATAAGATAATAAAATGAGCGATGATGAGGTACACTAGGTAGTTGTAGCAGCATGACGACACACACGCTACCTCACTCCTCAGCATGCGTCGAAAGAGTGTTTTCGAATGTTAACTTAGTTAAAACTAAACAAACCAACAAGCTTTTGTGTGAAACAGTTTCCAATCGAATACTAGCCAAGCAAGCAGTTGCCAAAGATGGAGTTGTCATAAGTTTAATCCTAGTAAAAGCGTGGTTGAAGATGTGCGTGAAGGACGTTGTCGGCAGAGATATGCAAAGATTTTGGAACTCCACAATCAAGATTCCACATTGTCAATTCATGCATATGATCTTGACGAAGGAGAAGTTGTCGACATGGATGCCGAGTTGCTGACAAGTGACAATTTTCAACAGTAACAAGTTACAATTAACATTTTATATTTGATTTGAGGAACATTTTGTTAATGTAACTGCTGTAAGTATGTTACTGTTAAAATATCTCATTTTCAAGAGTTCATATATTGGGGTGTTAATAAAATCAGTTTCATATAATTGTGAATTTTTTATAATAAAAAATAAAATAAAAATAAAGAAATAAATAAAAATTGGTAGCACACAGCTTATTTGTGCTAAAGTTGCACTAAAAGATTGTGAAAGCATCGTCTATCCCGTGTATTTGAGGCATAAAATAATCTGGGTATTTCTGGGTTTTTTAAAGAAGAAAATCTGGGTTTATCTCTAGAACTTGAGTGGCAACCTTGCCGTCATGTACTATGTATCCCTTTCATGTCGATGTCCGATTCCCTTCTACATTTTTTGCAATGGCCTTCTATTTTCTTTACAATGGAGATTCCAGAACAAGGATTGTTTTGTAATGCTATAAAATGGTTTCTCAGTGTGTGTCCTATCGAACGCCAGCCACTTCTTCTCACATCTTGTGCCACTGGTAGTCATCTGGTTCTTCCTATCAGTCCCCTATTGGTGATCTTATCTTACCGTGTCAATCCATCTATTCTCCACAAGAATCTAAATTCAAGATTCTTATTTTTATATTGAGCTTTATTTATTTTGACTTCCGTATATTTTCAAATGCCATGAAAACTCATAGTATTTTTTTTTTCTATTCCTATTTTCATATTATTATTAAAATAATAAAGAGAAAGCAGAAAGAGGCTCATACGATAAAATAATTTTTAAACTATTGAATCGGTATTGTCTAAACCTCAACAATGATAACTCAGTCACAATCATATAACACAACAACTACCATCATTACTCAGCAAAAAAAAAAAAAAAAAAAAAAAAAAAACACACAGTAACTCACAGGCGAGTATCCATAATACTGAGAAGGTCCAGTGATTTCTCCAAAGCTACAGGATAAATTAACGTCTCCGTGACCTGGGCGAGACAAACCTCGTCCTCAATGTGTTTGTCCTTGACCGAGTGGTGACTCAGTAGAACCACCATGATCTGTGGACATCACAAAATGAACAATTCTTTTGCACCAATGCCAGTTTACGTAAACCCTTCCTGACGCCACAAAAACAGTTATCAGGTGTCACACCACTCTCCATACCTACTACACACAATTACATCATATCCGGTTCCATTTACGCAATATAAAGAACTGCTAACATTAATCTTAGCCAGTTGTAACATCAAAACTTGACCAACACCAGCAATAAGGAGCCAACATCAATATAAATGTAACAATTTAAAAAAAAAAGTAACAGGAACCACCATAAGCAGCTGCATTAAAAAACACAACCCCCCCCCCCCCCCCTCTCTTTTTAACTAATTACCGTCAATAAGTATCTTCAACCGTCTACAGATTTAACTGTGGTGATAATCAACAATCGTCTACAGATTCAACTGTTGGAACTATCGACAACTGTCTACAGATTTAACTGTTGTAGTAATCAACAATCGTCTACAGATTCAACTGTTGTAATTATCGACAACTGTCTACAGATTCAACTGTTGTAATAATCAACAATCGTCTACAGATTCAACTGTTGTAATAAACAACAATTGTCTACAGATTCAACTGTTGTAATAATCAACAATTGTCTACAGATTCAACTGTTCTAATCATTATCAATTGACTATAGATTCAACTGTTGTAACAATCAACAATTGTCTATCGATTCAACTATTGTAATAATCAACAATTGTCTACATATTCATCTGTTGTAATAATCAACAACTGTCTACAGATTCAACTGTTTCAATCATTATCAATTCACTACAGATTCAACTGTTGTAATAATGAACAATCGTCTATAGATTCAACTGTTGTAATAATCAACAATTGTCTACAGTGTTTCTGATCCTTTTCACGGCACACTTTTCAATTATCTAAAAATGTGTGGCACACCAAGATGATCCCGTGCCTGAATAAAAAATTAGTGATGTATACTACATTCAATACACTAATGTGTGGGTACTTTAGAATAAAGAAAACTCTCAATTCGATTTTCTTTTAATTGTTTAAAATAATTAGAACATATATGTGATCGAAAAAAAATGTTTTTCAAACAAACCTGGTGGTCCTAATGCAATGCATCTGCTTGATGCTTTTGAGCAATTTCTTGGATATTAGGGCGTATTTGAGATAAGCAAACTCTTATTTCTAGTGGTATTGATGGTATTGTATGATGATGATGGTACTACATGTAAATTGTATGAGGCCAGCTGTGAAGGCTC
Source organism: Oreohelix idahoensis (assembly GCA_024509875.1). NCBI lineage: Eukaryota > Metazoa > Mollusca > Gastropoda > Stylommatophora > Oreohelicidae > Oreohelix > Oreohelix idahoensis. The sequence continues at coordinate 218,246 of JAMPIV010000002.1, read as the reverse complement.
CTGAGATAAAATGTAATTGAGAATTGTCAGAAGGCCTTTCTTGCTACCACTACGACCTCACACTTAATTTTTTTTTTTTTTGAATGTAGCTGCGTAAAGTGTCTAGGGTTATGATGTGTACTGTGGTGTGATAGTTATAAATATACCCATAGATATTTAACAAGACTAATAAGATTAACAAGTGTTACAATACACTGAACTAACTCACGTGTGTAAAGTTTTTGATATAATTATATTACATTTATTTGTTCTGGATCAAGTTTTATTTTGACCAGAACTTGTTTTAAAAGAAGGATTTAAAATTTATAAAAATTATGCATGGAATGTTACATAATAAATGCAAAAGTGAACATATTTAAGTACTAGAATAGTTAGTTTTATTAAAATGTTCTGGTAGTCAGCTACTAGGGAGGATATTTATTGTCTGTGCTGTTGGGGTGGTCTCATCACACCTGTCTATATTGACTACACAGTGTCCAGAAAATGGTGGGAATTTTTATGGGGTATCTGCAACTAAATGGGGTTGGTGAATATCCAGCAGACCAGAGGCTCACTCATCTGGTATTTGTAGCTCTGGTGCTGAAATCAGGCGGTCCCACCTCTCCGTGCTGGCGGGCACTAATGGTGGTCTCTGTCACGAGGACTGCACAGATACACTTGTGTAAATCACCACCCGAATAGATACTTCTTCGTGGACGACAGAAACTCGCAGCTCTGCAATCAAAGTATGGGCCATGTGTCAAAATCTATTCTCTACCCACGTCTGGACACCACACTGACACAACAACCACATTATACAGACAGGTCAGATCTCTCTGACCAAACAGCACAGTTACCATGGTGGGTTTACATCCGATAGATCCTCCCAGACTATAGATTCTGAAAAATAATTATTAGTTTTCTACCCTAAAAGAGGATAGGTAATATGTTTCCTTATTCTCAACTCTTGATCTGTCTTGCATAATCCTTGCTGGTGTTTAGGTACATTGTTAGTCCCTAGACCCTGACTTGGGCGGGGGGTCTAGAGCAAAATCCCTACTTGTTTGTAAGGCTAGATTATGATATGGCAGTATCAAATCACTCGAACATGAAACAATATTCAAAATATATAAAGAAATAATTTCAATCTTACCAGATTATGAATAATTAACACAGAAGTGCTAGCAAAACTCAGCTGAGCTGCTGGCTATAGGATGGCGTCCCTAAATTTAACTCACTGTCTTTCATATGGGAAAACACCACACACTTTAAAATCTGTGTCTAACACTGAACAATTATTGAAGAATGACCCCAAATGCGCTCTAAGCGCTAATAATATGATTGTCTGTGGCCAATCACTGCCGAGGTTTATTTTTAATTTCAAATTTCCTCACTAAAGTCATTTCAGTCAAGCTTCAGTCACGTATGGATGGTTATCTGTTAGTCTGTCCGTCTCTACTTGTGTTTCTACAAAATTGTGCTCGATTTTTGACCCAACCGTTCTCTCCCCTTCAAATTTTTGTTGTAAAAAGTTATATTTAGACACAGCTACCACCAATGTCCCTTCACTTCTATGCCAAGTAAATTTGAACATCTGTGTCCAAGGTCGTGTTTTTGTGTGCAAATAACCACACTTTTTAGATTCAATTCAGTCTGTCGATGATGTGAACTACACTGTCTTTTGTCATTATTTTCAATATTATCTATCCGTCTGTAAAATTAAGACCATATTCGTTCACTGCTCAGAATAGGCCATCTGGCCAGCTAATTTTTATATTCCTAACATTAATATTAAGAAAAATTTACTTTTTAATTTTTGTAATTTTTTTCAGACATCTGCGTTCTTCCGCTCAAATTCAAATCAAGCGCTTGGTATCGCAAAACGTCCAATTCCGTACCTCGTGTCAATTTGGGGGACTTGAATTTTTTTTACTTTCATCCATTTCCCCCCCCCCCCAATTGCGTCTCTTTAGCCTTTCCAGTCATATTTTTTTTTCCTTTTGATACTCCGTTCCCCTCCGGTCTAGCAAGTCAATTTTATGGGGATGATGACCCGCGGTCTAGGCGATCATGTACATCAGCAGCCTACGCATTATGTTTTTATCCTTAAATGTTATCCTTGGAGGAATTTTACCGTTGTATCTCTGTCAATTTCACTACACATCTCCCCACCTGAAAACATGCCTATGGCAAGTTCCAAAACCAGCGATACACATAGGTAAAATTACTCCTCACGTCTGCCATTACTCTAATTTTGATCACAGGGGTGCCGACTGAGGAAATCTGCACCGACATTCAATTTGCCTGGGATATATTGGATACTAAACTGATAAGGTTGAAGCAATAAAGACCACCTCAGCAATCTTGCGTTTTCATGCTTAGCCTGAGACAAGAACACGAGAGGCTGATGATCCGTCTCCACCACAAATGTCCTACCATACAGATAGATTTGAAACTTCTTTATTGCCCAGATTAATGCTAAACATTCTTTTTCGCTTGTGGAGTATCCTTGTTCCGCCTTATTCAATTTGCGGCTTGCATAAGCGACTGGTTTCAGTTCCCCATCAGGTGAAGATGATCTTTGCAACAAAGCCCCTCCAAGTCCTACATTACTTGCATCGGTTCTTAAGACAAAGTCCTGTGTCAAATCAGGCAGTTTGAGAATAGGCTTGCTAGTGAGTTTTTCCTTTAACTCTTGGAACGCTAATTCACATTGTGCAGTCCAAATAATTTTATCTGGAAGTCCCTTGCGAGTCAGATCAGTCAGAGGAGCACAAATGGCGTTAAAATTTTTGATGTATTTCTGATAAAATCCGCATAACGACACGAATGATCGCACGTCCTTTTTGGTTTGCGGCCTAGGTGCTCTCTGCAGTTTTTCCAAGTTCTTAGGATCAGGGGTCATATTACCCTGATATACAGTGTGCCCCAAGAATTCCAACTCTTTGCATCCAATACAACATTTTGTTGGCCTAGCAGTTAAGTTCGCCTCCCGAAGTCTATCAAACAACATCTCCAGAGCTTCAATGTGTTCTTCAAATGTCTCGGTGGCGACGAGAATATCATCCATGAAATTTGTGATACATGGGTTATTCAGGGGGTCCAACAATTTTCGCATCATCCTTGAAAACACACTCGGAGCATTTTTCAGTCCGAATGGTAGCATATTGAATTCATAATGTCCATCCGAAGTGCTAAAAGCCAAATAAGGTCTCACTTCAGGCTTCACTGGGATCTGGTAATAGCCTTTACTAAGATCCACCTTTGAAAAGTATTTTGCCTTGTTCAGTCTGGCAAATAGCTGTTTTGTGTCTGGTAATGGATCCACTTGTCCTTCTGTGACAGCATTCAGTTTCCTGTAATCTATGCACAGTCTGTGTTCCCCAGACGGTTTCCTCAACAAAACGACACTAGAACTAAAAGATGATTCACTGTGCGAAATAATCCCCTCCTTCAATAAATAATCTATTTCTTCCTTTAATGCCTTCTCCTTCGCGAACGGAATAGAATAGGCTCTCATACAGATTGGGTTTGAGTCTACCAGTTTCATGTCATACTGTAGCAAATTTGTATGGCCTGGTTTATCTGTTAATACATCTGTATGTTCTTCCAGAACTTGTTGAACTCTCTCCCTCTGGTTTTTAGTCAGGTGCTTACTGACTTTTACCTGTGCTGCTGTTTCACAAGGATGTAATGGGTATTCATGTGAGGTGAGTGGTTCTTTTTGCATCTGGGTTGCAATAGCCAAGGTCAATAAGGGGGTGCTTTCCTGGAGTGGTCTGTCCAGATACTTCTTTAACAGGTTTACATGATAAACTTTTTCCTTCCCCTTTTTGTCAATTTTATAGTTTGTTCTAGACACCTTCTCTAGAACCGTATATGGACCTTGCCAACCAATTTGTAATTTATTCTGGCTTCCCGGTAGTAGAAGCAGCACCTTCTCTCCGACTGCCAGTTCCCTGTCCTTTGCCTTCCTATTAAAATATGCTGCATGTTTCTTCCTGGCTTGCTTCAAATTATCATTTGCCAGTTTCCATCCAGCTTTCAAACGAGTGGTCAGTTCGTTCACATATTGATAAGATGAGGTAACAGTCTCTTCCGCCTTCTCATCTGTCCAGGTCCTTAATAGGGCCTCTAATGGACCTTTTATTGGCCTCCCAAATAGCAGAGTTGCGGGAGCCATCCCGGTTGAACTATGTGGTACCTCCCGGTACGCAAACAATGCGGCGGGCAGGAATTGATCCCACAGATCCGGTTTTTTCGTGTGCCAGCTTTCTCAGGATAGAAATGAGAGTCCCATTGAACCTCTCTACCTGGCCGTTCCCTTGTGGATGGTACGGACTACAATGAAAGTGCCTGGCTTGAAATAGCTTAAAAACTTCTTCCGTTAGTTTCCCCTTGAACTGAGAACCATTATCCGTCAAGATTTGATGCGGGAATCCTAATCGGGTAAATATTGTAAGTAGTGCCTCTGCTACATGTTTTGAATCAATTGATGGCAGGGCTACCGCCTCTCCCCACATAGAACAAGTGTCCACCAGAGTAAGGATGTAACTGTTCCTCCTCTTGGTCCGAGTGAGAGGTCCTACAATATCCACTGCAACCCTCTCAAAAGGTGTTCCCACTATGGGCATTTCCCCTAGAGTTGCAGGGGCAGTCCAGTGCTTTGGAGCTACCCTTTGACATTCTGGGCAGGATTTGACATATCTTTTTATATCCTCCGTTATCCCTGGCCAGAAGTAATGACAAGCTATACGCTGTCCTGTGGCGCTGATCCCCATGTGACCACTGAAGGGGATTGCATGTCCGAGTTCCATCACTTTCTCTCTATATGCAATGGGAAGAACCAGCTGGTTGTGACCATTTGTTCCAGTTCCGGCCTTCCTGTATAAGAGTTTGTTCTTCATGAAATATTCCCCCTTGCTCGGAGGTGTGTGGCATTTGGGTAATTTTTTTAAAACAGGGCTGGAGTGTCCTATCCTCAGCCTGCGCCTTCCTCATCTCCTCTGGATGAGCGTTTATAGGTTCACCTTCTTCCTCCTTCTTCTGTGACCTGGTCTGCACTGTCGCCATGATCACAGGTTTCTCGGGATTCCCCAAGAAGACGTATCTACACCCCAATATCAGAGGGTAGATTGGTTCATCTATCACTGCTGCTCTGATTTCTCCTTCCACATAGCGAGTTTTCACCGTTATCCTTGCGATGGGAAGTGTCATGAGTGGTATGTCCTTAGTCGCCCCTTGTATTTCCACTGTTTCTGTGGTATACTGACTTGGGTCCACTAGGCTAGACTTCACAACTGAATCATAATCCAAACCTGTATCATAAAGGCACCTTATGGTGACCCCATTACAAATAACATCCTCACAAACTGGGGGGTGATAAGGTTCCTGTTGTCCCTTAGGATTAACCTTTAATCTTTGCGTCCCCGACTTCATTGCAGCAATGTTTGAAGGTTTCCTTCTACAAAATTCGGTGTTATGGTTATCCTTCTTGCACCATTTACACCATCTTTCCCTTGGTTCAACGGTTTTCTTTCATTGAACTTTTGGTCATTGAACTGTGAGTTTCTGTCGCGATAGTCATTTCTTGGCCGCTCAAAATTTGTCCTACCTTTATTTCCCTGCTCTCTATTATCAAATTTATTAAATTGCTGTGGAGCTTTAAAATTGTCTATGTGCTTCTTCTTAGCACCACTTACCTCTGCCTGGGCTGCCTGATACCTCTCAGCAACATTTAAAATTTCCCCCAACTTCTCTGCACCTTGTTCCATGAGAAATTTTCTCATGTCTGGAGCCATGGACTCTCTCAATTGCTCAATCATGATCATTTCTTTAAGATCTTGGGTCTTCCCCAGAGCCGTCCATTTCTCCAAATAGGTTTCTAGTCTGGCAGAGAATTGGTGGTATGTCTCCCCAGACAACAGTTTGGCATTTCTAAATCTCTTACGATAAAATTCACCATTCTTCTCGTACCTTAATAACAAAGCCTGCTTTAACATGTCATAATTGTCTTGGTCTTCCCTGTTCATTTTGGCAAATACTTCATAAGAAGCACCCCTCAATCCCTGTGATAGCTTTAAACTCCACCTCTCTCTCTCTAACCCATATGTAGTAGCTAATAACTCAAAACGTCCCAGGTACCCCTCTATGTCATCGTCTTTCTCAACAAAATGGTCTAAATGAAACCCCATAGCTGAGTTTGAGGCTCCCATACTGGGCGTAGCATCTGAGGCAAAAGGGCTGGCCCCATTTTCAGGGGCCGGGCCTTGTAATTCCAGCTCCCTTAGTCGTAATTCGTGCTCCCTCTGCAACCTTCTATCTTCAGCCTCCCTTTCGGCAGTCAACCTTTTTTCCTCTGCCTCCCTTTCGGCCTTTTTATCTTCTGCCTCCCTTTCGGCCTTTTTATCTTCTGCCTCCCTTTGCTGTCGTTTTTCTTCTGCCTCCCTTTGCTGTCGTTTTTCTTCTGCCTCAATCTGCAGCCTCTTAATTTCTCTATCAGCCTCAATTTGTAACCTCTTCTCTTCAGCTACCTTTCTATCTTCCCTTTCAATATATTTATCACATTCAGTCGTTACGTATTGAATTAAAATTTGACCATCCATCCCCATCTCCTTCGCAGTGAGCACAGCAGCTGATCTAAACTTTGCTAGCTCAGCCATACTTTTTAGACAATATAATAATATATAAGCTAAATCTCTAACCAGTAAATACACTAAGTACTTCTAATTACTATAGTCTAACTAATTCTAACTAACCAGTTAACTAATTAATTATTACTGGCTGTGAAGATTCACCAACTTTTATCCGCAGGGACACTTTTAATTTTAAAGGAAATTTTACAATTTATTTCCCTACTTTTATTTCTCCCACCAGGAGATCTCAATATTACTGTTGGGCTAATTATCCCTGGACAAGACCCCAATATATGTAGTGGTATTGATGGTATTGTATGATGATGATGGTACTACATGTAAATTGTATGAGGCCAGCTGTGAAGGCTCCTGAGATAAAATGTAATTGAGAATTGTCAGAAGGCCTTTCTTGCTACCACTACGACCTCACACTTAATTTTTTTTTTTTTTTTTTATGAATGTAGCTGCGTAAAGTGTCTAGGGTTATGATGTGTACTGTGGTGTGATAGTTATAAATATACCCATAGATATTTAACAAGACTAATAAGATTAACAAGTGTTACAATACACTGAACTAACTCACGTGTGTAAAGTTTTTGATATAATTATATTACATTTATTTGTTCTGGATCAAGTTTTATTTTGACCAGAACTTGTTTTAAAAGAAGGATTTAAAATTTATAAAAATTATGCATGGAATGTTACATAATAAATGCAAAAGTGAACATATTTAAGTACTAGAATAGTTAGTTTTATTAAAATGTTCTGGTAGTCAGCTACTAGGGAGGATATTTATTGTCTGTGCTGTTGGGGTGGTCTCATCACACCTGTCTATATTGACTACACAGTGTCCAGAAAATGGTGGGAATTTTTATGGGGTATCTGCAACTAAATGGGGTTGGTGAATATCCAGCAGACCAGAGGCTCACTCATCTGGTATTTGTAGCTCTGGTGCTGAAATCAGGCGGTCCCACCTCTCCGTGCTGGCGGGCACTAATGGTGGTCTCTGTCACGAGGACTGCACAGATACACTTGTGTAAATCACCACCCGAATAGATACTTCTTCGTGGACGACAGAAACTCGCAGCTCTGCAATCAAAGTATGGGCCATGTGTCAAAATCTATTCTCTACCCACGTCTGGACACCACACTGACACAACAACCACATTATACAGACAGGTCAGATCTCTCTGACCAAACAGCACAGTTACCATGGTGGGTTTACATCCGATAGATCCTCCCAGACTATAGATTCTGAAAAATAATTATTAGTTTTCTACCCTAAAAGAGGATAGGTAATATGTTTCCTTATTCTCAACTCTTGATCTGTCTTGCATAATCCTTGCTGGTGTTTAGGTACATTGTTAGTCCCTAGACCCTGACTTGGGCGGGGGGTCTAGAGCAAAATCCCTACTTGTTTGTAAGGCTAGATTATGATATGGCAGTATCAAATCACTCGAACATGAAACAATATTCAAAATATATAAAGAAATAATTTCAATCTTACCAGATTATGAATAATTAACACAGAAGTGCTAGCAAAACTCAGCTGAGCTGCTGGCTATAGGATGGCGTCCCTAAATTTAACTCACTGTCTTTCATATGGGAAAACACCACACTTTAAAATCTGTGTCTAACACTGAACAATTATTGAAGAATGACCCCAAATGCGCTCTAAGCGCTAATAATATGATTGTCTGTGGCCAATCACTGCCGAGGTTTATTTTTAATTTCAAATTTCCTCACTAAAGTCATTTCAGTCAAGCTTCAGTCACGTATGGATGGTTATCTGTTAGTCTGTCCGTCTCTACTTGTGTTTCTACAAAATTGTGCTCGATTTTTGACCCAACCGTTCTCTCCCCTTCAAATTTTTGTTGTAAAAAGTTATATTTAGACACAGCTACCACCAATGTCCCTTCACTTCTATGCCAAGTAAATTTGAACATCTGTGTCCAAGGTCGTGTTTTTGTGTGCAAATAACCACACTTTTTAGATTCAATTCAGTCTGTCGATGATGTGAACTACACTGTCTTTTGTCATTATTTTCAATATTATCTATCCGTCTGTAAAATTAAGACCATATTCGTTCACTGCTCAGAATAGGCCATCTGGCCAGCTAATTTTTATATTCCTAACATTAATATTAAGAAAAATTTACTTTTTAATTTTTGTAATTTTTTTCAGACATCTGCGTTCTTCCGCTCAAATTCAAATCAAGCGCTTGGTATCGCAAAACGTCCAATTCCGTACCTCGTGTCAATTTGGGGGACTTGAATTTTTTTACTTTCATCCCTTTCCCCCCCCCCCCCCCCCACCCCCCCATTGCGTCTCTTTAGCCTTTCCAGTCATATTTTTTTTTTTCCTTTTGATACTCCGTTCCCCTCCGGTCTAGCAAGTCAATTTTATGGGGGATGATGACCCGCGGTCTAGGCGTAAAAATATACTTCATGAAGTAAATTTACACAATTTTGCGGCACACTTTGATAGGCGTGGCGGCACACTAGTGTGCCGCGGCACACCGCTTGAGAAACACTGGTCTACAGATTCAACCGTAGTAATAATCAACAATTGTCTACATAATCAACTGTTGTAATAATCAACAATTGTCTACAGATTCAACGGTTCTAATTAGTATCAATTCACTACAGATTCAACTGTTCATTATTACGTCATTATTAATTCACTAAAAACTCAACTGTTTTAATCATTAATTCACTAAAAACTCAACTGTTCTAATCGTCCTCAGACTTCTACAGATACAACTGTTTTAATCATCCTCAATCTTCTGTAGATTCGGCTACACTACAGATTCAGATATCATAATCATTATTAATTAACTACAGATTTAACTGTTCTAATTGTCATCAGTCTTGTACCGATTAAACTGTCCTAATCATTATCAATTCACTATATATTCAACTGTTATTTTTTCAACATTATGACGCAAAAATTGTGTCGAATTCATCAAAACCACCACCCGTGTGAATATCACCATTTTCACAGCGTTATCATGCCAATTAGGGAACACCCCTTACCCCTTAACCCCCCTCCCCCCCCCCCCCCCCCCCCCCAAAAAAAAAAAAAAAAAAAAAATCCATATTGATTTACCTTGGCATCAGCAACAGCCTGTGGAAACATCAGCCAGTCAATGAAACCATCCTCCCCCCAGTCGCCAGCGGGATAGCTCACAGCGGTTCCAAGTCCTGCCGTCTGCAGTTTGTCTAAAAGCATTTAGAAGGAAAAGGTGAAGGCAGCCCCATAGCTGATACTGCTGTACGGGACTGAAGTGTTCGAGACTTCACTTATACTATAGGGGGAACAGTTCTCTTCCTAGCTACCTATGCCTTTCCTAAGTTAGAGCATAATCAGGCACCTATTTTACACATGGTTAGACAGCAGAGTGATGAGACTTGGTTTAGAACCTGTGGTAGATTATGATTAAGTGATTTCATATATCGTTTTCTTTATCTTCATTTTTTTTTCTTCTACCTTCTCTGTCACCTACGCCTATAGGAATTTAACCCTCTCATATTCAAACCTCTGTCTTTCTTATAATTTAGCAAGTAGTTTATGGCTGGTAGCATTTAATTGCATTCTCTTTGATGCAGGTTAGCGAGCAGACCTGGTCCCGCTCACCTGTAATTATCTCGGCAGCGATCATAAAAATCGCCGTAATGAGATCAGTCGGTGATGGAAAGGGGAGACAATTTGTCTATTACCTTTGCCTGGATTCGTTCGTTGTAAGTTAATTTACAAGATGCGAACCGCCATATCAAAGACTCTCGCTATAATTCATTTACGACCACTTCGGCAGATGGCGAGAGTGAGGCGATAATATATGTAGATTCTATTTCATCTAGATCTTAATATAGACCTGGCTTCGGCATTGGTGCGATAAAAGTTGTTTGATTCGCAGAATGAGATAGATATTATGTAGATTTTCCAAAGGTGCCAACATCTGGCAAGAGTCTGCTAGTTACAACTTTCCCTTCGATTCTTTGTCAGTTTCAGATATTTATACCCCAGCAGTTTAGATTTCATTCATTCAGTACTGCCACAGCTTTAGAGATACAACTAGCGCGAGTTCTAGAATCACCGTAATAGTAGAGTCTTAGTTTCTCGTGGAGAAAATCTTAGAAGTTTGTGTGAAGGTAAATATATATATGACTAGTATTGTCGAGTGATAGAATTGTTAGTTCGAATTATATCTTCACTAGATTGTGTACAGAGTGATTTACTAGTTCAATCGTCCTTATAAATTCTCTAGTTACTGTGTTACAGTGGATAGCAGAATAAATTATAATTTCTAGCTAAAAACTCTTTCAGCTATAAATAAATTAAATTAAATTGCTAGTAACCAGTCAGAGAACATTTTAACCAACTAAGTAAATGCACTTATTCATCATGAGTGTTGACGAGATACGTATTTATTTCTAATTCATGATGATTGATTTTTTTTAATGACTAGAATTTATTTCACGGGAGTTTTAAACGATAAGACTAGCTCTAAGTTTGCAGTTTATAATTTAAGTTAAATGACCGAAGTGAACATATTCTATTTACGCGTAGGATTGTGTATACTATATTAGGGTTGAGTATTTATGTTTTTCTCTTCCTTTTATACAGTATCTGGGTCAAGCCCAAAACCTACCAGCGGTTTCTGTTTATGTATAGCAGAGAATAACTAGACGAAAAGAACTTTTTTTTCTGAAAAAAAATTATATTGTAACTGGCATTGAGTTCCAGAGTTCTTTTCCAATAATCACAGTTTTACAGTCGGCCCGTGGTGGCGACTAAATCAAACATTTAACATAATCAAACCTGTGACATTAATTGTATAACAACCATGTGGTGAGAAGAAGATAAATCCTAAACAGAGTTATTTACCTGCAACTCGAGGTAACGATCGATTATTTCAAGCTACTGTACCCTTGTGAACATTAGACATCTTAATTATTTTACTACCTGGACAAAAAATTGAAGTGACATTTATCAGCATCCTACGTACCATAGTGAAGCGAGCGCTTACCAAGATTTGAATTTATTAGCATTGGAGAAGCTGGGGCTTGTTTCGCCTAAACACACCATTGGATGGGCAGTATGTTCCTTAAACAATTGTTCCAGATGTGGTGAGAGTGCCTATTAGGTAAGAACGCATGTCTTGTGATCACAAGTGTGTCAGAGCGAGAAAATGCAGGGATGATTAATTCTTTGATTCTATAATCCATATATCCATTGATTGTTTTTTCTTCTTAAAGATTACATATGCTATCTATTTCAGAGTAGATTACAGGATACAACCTCTGTTATTTACGGTAGAGAGAAATCCTAGACCATAGTGTATAAATCTGTGACTCTTTGGGGCGAATAACTTTTCTTATAACGGGATCTTGGTTCAACAGAGGGGGAAAGGATTACACCTATGAGTCAACTCTGTTATTGATTCCTTAACCTATGTGTATTTGTGTATTGATTTGATAGTCTAAATTTATTTACTGTGTTGTGAAAATTTCTTATGATAAATAAAATTTACATAAACTTATTCAAGTGTATCGGTCAGCTCGTCCAAAAATATATATATTCCATTGTTATAGTTTTCAAGGTTGTATGTCAAACTGTCGTCACTTATGTGAGTGTGTCGGTGAGTGGTTGATATAGTACATCTATATAACTGAGTATCTGTCTGACAAAAACTTTCTGTTGTGAGATAGGCTGAGCGAGAGGATCTCCTCGAGTCTCAGGGACAGAATTACCTAGTTTCCACCATCTCACTCGTGGAAATCTATTTCTATTATTATTTCTCACTGAGTCACCTCAGGTTCTAGTCTATTCAGAAGGGACCAATCTGTGTCTTAATTCCCCTATCACAAATCTACGACAGAACCAGATCCCTTTGACTCAAAAATCAAGCTCTCTAACAATCTACCAATCGGACGCTCATAATACAAAGAACGAATCATGTAGGCCTAGACACTACTAGAATTCTGTATGATAATAAAATGTTGAAGATGTAAACGAATGTTCCTGTTTGATTTAAGTTGACGTTATGCGCTTGGTAACTGCTATGCAATTTCATTGAAACGGCTAAGTCATCTTAAAGGTATACTTAAGATTTATAAACCGTGAATAATGAGATTAATAAGGAAGTAATGGTGGCGCACTAACACGCAGACTTACACTTTGTCTTCCTCATAACGTCAACGTCATCGAAATGGTAACACAGAACAACGTCACGGGGGGTGTAAGATGAGCGTTTGGCGTGGTCTATTGTCTTCAGGGAATCAAATGATTCACGGATTAACGCAGCGTCATCGGAAGCCGCAAATTGGGTACCTGGTTCATCAAGAAGAAACTGAACAGCATTTTCAGCAGCTTTCCCAGTCGCATGGTCGTTGTCAATTTGTTGGTCTTCAAGAACAACATCTTCCTCTGACTGAACTTTGTGAGGGTCTTCCAAGACCTCTATTATGTTATCAACCTTTATTTCCTCCTGTATCGGCACAAGTGTTGCAGGTTTGTTGCTGATGTATATGAATTCGCTGCTGCTGGATGTTGCAACTGGTGCAGAGATGGGTTCAGACTGACTGACAACGTTCTAGTGAACAAAGAATACACAAAGTGAACACAGCTGTAGTATATGTGCAACATACGATATGAAAAACTTGTAGAAACCAGTATTATAAAAGGTTACAGATTGTAATAGTGCGACAAAATTATGAGTTTTAAACTGATGACAAGATAGAGCAGGGATGGTGTAGCACTCTGGCGATGCAAAGGACACACAGTGGGAAAATCTTTTGATACCATTCCAGGGCAGTCCTTATTATGGAGGCCCTGGGATGTGAGAGGTAGAGAGCGAGAGAGAGCGAGAGTACAGAAATACACATAGAGAAGAAGAGCTGAAGACATAATTGAAAGGAATGAGGAAGACATTGAGAGATCTGGAATTGATGGCACGGGACGGGAAGACGCTGCATGACTTTGTTGAAGACCTAAGTTCCACGGGGCGCCGACAAGCAATGGTGATGATGATTATAGAAGGTCATGACAAATAGCATATTTAGAACGCATTCGAGTTTAGAGTTCCCAACTGAGAAAAACAGGCCAGAATAAATATGCACGCTTATTTAAAGTCATAACAAGCAAACCGTTTTATTTGTCTTTTGATTCCAAACGCACTAAAAGACTTAATTTCAAAATGCATTATAAGATTTGATTTAGAAATATAATACTTGATTTTGATTTATCTCTATATGCACTAAAAGAGCTTCAGATTCTGAACAATATTTGTAGGATGTTTGCAACATTACCCTTTGAAATTTCTTACCAGTTCAACCTGGCCTCCCACTCCTGTCGTATCTGACGTATCTGTAGCTATTGCTGTGCCCTTGACGCCTTCGATGTTTGATTCGGAGATGTCACCATTCTGTTTACCAGGCATGCCGCTTGAAACGCTGGAGCGGTGATCCCTTTTGCTGACATCATCTTGAAGAAACAAATTCGTTCTTGTTATGGTCTGTCTGTTACCATGTCAGAGATGTATTGTTGGGTATCCAGTCATGATTGGATTTCTATCAGTAAATCTAGTGTACCAATGAACATGCTGAATACATGAAAATCAAGATATATTTGCTTATTTAAAAAAAAAAAAAAAAACCTAATGTCCTTAATTTATCTCACTTTACGTTAATCTCAAATTGGCACGCACTTCCATAAATCAAGATCGCACTGTGTATATATCTTACTTATTTAGTCGTTCCTCTTCTAGTGTGGGGTGTAGAGATTTGTCAGAGAGAGCGCCATACTATCCTATCGGCTGTCTTCCTCCTGGCATGGTTCCAATTTAGTCCTCGGTCCTTCAGATATTGTCTAATGTTGTTTTCTCAGCGGCTCTGAGTCGTCCTGGAGGTCTGGATTACTGGTTCTTAGTTTCTCATACTTGTCGTGGTAGCTGATCTTCTCTCATACTGCAGACATGGCCAATCCATCTTTGTTGGGACTGTTCTTCTTGGGTCTGCAGTGGCTGGGGTTTGAGGCCTTGGCGTATCGTCTGGTTGCGGACCACGTTCCTTCTTGTTACTTCAACCACCTTCCTCAGATACCTCATTTCTGGAGTTTGGAGCTGGCGTTTGTGGGTTGTAGTCACTACTCTTTACGATTTCCAACGGCCGTGGGATTTTTAACGTGCGCAACTTGCACACAGGACCTCCTATTTTTTCGCCCTTATCCGAGAATGCTAAGCATCCGATCTCACTACCCATGAGACCAGGAGGGAGAGTAAGACACTCGTTCTTAAAAAAGAATTGCCATAAATTATATTCCCTCCACTGGGCATCGAACAAAATACCTCTGGGATTCGAGGGTGACGCCAATGTAATCTGAGAATGATATTTCAATACTAGAACACAAGTTCAAACCACTATGTTGCCTTATACTTTACCTCCATTTTGAGATCTCTTTTCCCGGTGTTTGCGACGTTTCTTGTATCTGGAATCTCTCACAGCCGTGCTTTCAAAGTGGTCGTACCAACTGCCTGTGAGATATCTAGGATCTTCGTAATATGCTGGAGTCATAGTAGGCGTGTCCAGTCGGTAAGTGTAGGACTGCCTACTAATTGAATCAAGGGCCATCATTGGTCGAAGCCCGCCAAAGACTGCATATGGTTGGTAGGCAGGGTAGACTCTTGGCATAGGCACTAAGGAAAAAAACATTATGTCAGAGTGTTAGATTGGAACGAAATAAATTTTGTTATTATATGATATTCAGTATGTTAACATGAACCTATTTATTATAACATTAATGGATATAGCACTCGTTCAAAAAGCTGCTTGGAAAAATATGCCAGTCATAGACATAGAACTCTTTGCAGAGGCAGTTACTTCATCGTGTACAGGCGAAGACACTTTTGGACTGTCGAGGATTCAATAAGACTACTAAGCGTGTGGTGAACGATTCTCGGGTAATAAAGGAAGTCTTACTAAAATACAGCACCCACCACGTGATTGCCGTGAGTTCTTTGTCAGCGACTGGATGTAAAAGGTAAAGGTAGTCCCACAGCAGATACTGCCGTAAAGAGAGGGGGGGGGGGCGGCGGGGTGAAGTGTTCGAGACTACCCTATACTAAGTCCAGCTTTGAGAGGTGGGTGACCAGTAATATAAATAGACTACATGAATCCGTCCACTTTTCGCTTTCCACCTTTGTTCCTCATTAGCATGCACGTTTTGGTTACGCAAAATCCATGCCTTTTCGCTATCTGTCTAACTCACATATTTAGCCACGCCTATTTTTTCTTGTTTCACGCGCTGACGAGAGTCTACCTGGATTCGTAACTGTCATTCCTTGAAAGGGGACGAACCTAAGGCGTTTGCCTGGAGCTCCCATGAGAGCAGAGCTGTCAGTATTACGACAACTGACAGAATACACGGGCCCAAAACACGTGGAAGGTAAAATTACTTTGTAGTCCTCTACAAGCTCGAGCGAATCCTGTGATGTTGTACATAACAGGGAGAAAATCGCCGAGATCAGAAGCCTTTTTTATCGATTCAACGGCGAATAGAGCAAACGGAGGCATTTCTTTATCTCGGAAGAAACCCCGCTGAGTTCCCCTGACTGCTTGTCGTGAAACGAGTTGTGTAAACCCACTTCTTAGTTAAATCCCTAAGTCGAGAGCCTAACCAATCAACGAGCAACGTTCACCAGTCTCTGAGACAGAATAAAATTAAACGTAAGCCCTGTTTTTTCGGATGTGGGTCGCGGCCATCTTGTTCACGCAATATGGCGGAAAAAACAGAATAAAATTAGGCTGTACGAGGCATGAGACCAAACTGCAGACAACCAATCAGCTTGCCCCACCAGGAACCAACCAAAAGCTTTCCTTAAGCATTCATCTACCTATATAATCGGGCGAAATTTTATGCAAAACCACGCAACACCGACACGAAAAGCCAGAGAGACGACCGACTGAATAAGAGGAGCTGTCAACTTTGATTTATTGCTTACCTCGTGCATTGACCTAGCGGACTGCTCCCTAGTCGAGTCACTGGCCTGTTTAAATCTTAGAGGGTAAATATATTTACGATAACCTTGTAGGAAAATAGGCCTTCAGCAGATAATATAATGTTTGTATTTGTTGTGTGTCATTTATACTACCTACACCTGTATATATTTTATATAAATTGGTTCAATATGAACGTATCAGGTTACTGATTGTATCTTGGGGCATTAGGTATAATGATTGTATTTCCTGATATGATTGATGAAGACGAAGACAAATAGGACTCATGCTTCAACCTATTGTCTCCTATAACTTCAATCTATTATCTCAGACCAACTGAAATATAACCAAAACAGTCCTTGTTAGGACTCAACCTATTGTCTCCTATAACTTCAATCTATTAACTCAGACCAACTGAAATATAACCAAAACAGTCCTTGTAGGACTCAATCTATTGTCTCCTATAACTCAATCTATTGTCTCCTATAACTTCAGTCTATTATCTCAGATAAAACCAACTGAAATATAACCAAAACAGTCCTTGTTAGGACTCAATCTATTGTCTCCTATAACTCAATCTATTGTCTCACATACCTTCAGTCTATTATCTCAGATAAAACCAACTGAAATATAACCAAAACAGTCCTTGTTAGGACTCAATCTATTGTCTCATCTAACTCCAATCTATTGTCTCCTATAACTCCCACCTGATATATCACCAAACAGTCCTCGTCTCATATACTCCTATCATAAGAACATAACAATATTGTTAGAATATATGTTACCAATAGCACTTGTCAGAGAGGGCCTGGTATATTATAGGGGGAAGGAAATGGTTGTATCACACCTAGGTGTACATATTATTGGATGTATTCATGTATTGAATTTATATTATGGGATGTATTCATGTTGTTGTAGCCGTTTATGGTAATGGTGTTGGTCTTCACAACGCGAATGGCAAACTGAACGAAAATGTCAACAAACTGTTCTGTAAAACGGACTACAACAGGTAGTGTTTGAACTGATCACTCGATGGTAAACTGGGCAGTACATAAGTCAGTGATTGCTGGACATATAGTTTATTGACATGGCACATACGAAGAAACGATACGATCATAGTTATAGGTTATAGGTACAAAATGTCATACTTTGAAGTTGCTGATCATTCTTAGTTATTCTTCAAGTGATTAAGTCTTATCAACACCCACAACAATCTATTCAGCTATTGAGTTCGGAATCGGCTAACCTCTCTTTACATCCCTGCCACGACTTTGGCATTGAAGCATGTACGGCATTTAAAACATGTGCATAAGGTAATCAATATAACTTCTTCTACTCGTAGGAATTCTCCGTCTACGATCCAAATCTAAAAGGCAAGCGACTCTGTAGATCCATTCTAGGAATGATAAAAATTCCCGCTAGATTAGTAGTAGAGCGGCCTTTTTATGCAGCATTAAAATAAGAAGTGGGCGATAACTTACGTGACATAACTGCGATTGGCTTCGACCTGAAGACCAATACAAATCACAATAATAAATGGCTTCCTTCAACATGCCATTGGATACACAATATCAAATTACAATCATGGACACAAGCCAGTTCCATGTTTCCACTTCAAAACCTGACGTCACAAACTACTCAACTAGGTTACACGTGCGTCCAAAGCAACTCACACAGCATTGTGCACGTCAGTGCGTGAATCAATCGAACGCACAAATAATATAACTATCTCAAGACTGGTGCGTACATTTGGTAGGACCGACGACTACCCCCTTAGGTAATAAATGTACGTAACAGCTCCCTTATTACCTCCCCTTAAAAAAATTAATCCCATTAATTTTTTTCGAACTAATTACTCGAGAGAGGTGAGTCAAAACTACAACAAGATTTATGACATGCATAAAATTATCATATTAAGAAAAGAATATTGACTTGAAATTAATATAACTAAATGACAGTATGCATTAAAGCACACATCCACCATCGACCTACTTTGGAACGATGTGGTAATATTCGAAGTAAAAAGAAGTTGAAAATGAAAAATCAACAAAAAAGATGATAATAAAATTCAACTAAGTTTTCAACAAAATTTGAAACATATGATTTCAAAAAAATGAAAATGAACAGCAACACTGATGATAATCAATGATAAGAAAATCAAAAGAACAGAAAATTTTGAAATACAATGTGCAAAAATGAAGCAATGCAAAATTAAACACTTTAAGAAGCAACGCACCTACTGTTATCTAGCACTAGTAAGTTTGACTAGTTATCTAAAAGTGAAATATCATGTAGTGGGATACGTGACTACACGTATTGCGAGACACTAATAACGTTAGTAGATGTGTGATTTATAAACAATCAAATTGATTAAATTGAATTAATCTAATTCTAGTACTTAATTACACATAAATAAATAACTAGTAATTTATTCTAAGTAATTCTAATTTCAGTCATTGTGAATATTCGTTCAGAACTATTTAGAGTCAACAAGAATATGTTCCTAATGTTCCATGCACGAAATAAGTTTACGAACACGATATGTAGTGTAATATGTTCCATAACACTAACGAATGTCTATTTGTTGCTTTTTTCCAATGTTTCCATACTAAAAAAAAAATGTTACTTTAATATCACTGTTCCCGTTCTAACAAAAAGTTACTTCACAAGAAAAGTCATGTTATAATCCAGGAGTAACTATATTCTGCAAGTTATATTTATACGAATACTGTAGAACTACACATAGTCTTCACAGATGTACAATTAATGACACTGTACAAAGTTATTCATGTTTCGGTGAGGACGTTTCTCCATCTAAAAGTAGTTTAGTTTCACCAAGTTCACTAGGGCATCTTGAAAGACAGTCTGCAAATACATTCTGCACTCCAGGAATAGCTCGTATCTCAAAATGGAACGGTTGAAGAGCTATAGCGTAACGCGCTGACTTTGATGACTTAACGTTCCCTGTATTCAATGCGGTAAGAGCTTTCTGGTCAGACTCCACCACAAAGTGTGATCCGAGGAGATAACGATCCAGTTTTGTGATTGCCCAGACAAGAGCAAGGAGCTCTTTGTCTAGAACGGAGTAATTTATCTCGCTCGTTGTAAGCTTTCTGGATACGTACATAACAGGAAATAAGGTGCCTCCGTATTCCTGCATCAAAACTGCCGCAATAGCGTAGGAAGAAGCATCACTGCGAAGAACAAAGGTGAGATCTTTGTTAGGCAACCTTAAAAAAGGCTTATTTGAAAAAAATTGTTTTATATAGTCTAACGCCGTTTGGTGATCCTGCGACCACTTTATTACATTAGGTGTGCCCTTCTTCAGTAAAGACGAAAGAGGTGCAGTTATAGTAGACAAATGAGGGATGAATTTAGAATAGAACTGTATTAGTCCTAAGAGTGACCTCACTTGTTTTTTTGTCTTAGGTGCTGAGATGTTTAAAATTTTAGAGACGTTACTGTCTTCTGTATACATTAAACCGCGACCTATACGGTGACCAAGAAATGAGATGTCATGAAAACCGACAAAAGCCTTTGAAGGTTTCGCTGTTAAGTTATAATCCTGTAAGGTAGAAAGTAAAGATTTTAAACCCTGAATATGTTCATCCCAAGAGTCACTAAAAAGACAGATGTCATCTATATAAGTAATGACATCGGGACGATGAGACAATATGCGGCGCATCATGCGTACAAAGGTAGCTGGCGCATTCATTAACCCGAAAGGCATAAAATTCCATTGAAAAAGACCCCGTGGTGTCGAGAAAGCGGTGAATGGCTTTGCTTTCGTAGTGAGTGGCACTTGCCAATAACCCTTTGAAAGGTCAAATTTCGAAAAGAATGTGGCATGAGATAATTTCTCTAATAAGTCGTCTAAAAGAGGTAATGGTTCCGCATCGAATTTTGTAACTTTGTTTAACTTCCTGTAATCTACGCAAAGACGTATATTGTTGTCTTTCTTCCTAATGATTACCATAGAAGAAGAATATGGTGATGAAGATGGTTCAATTATATTTAATTGGAGCATATCATCCAATTCCTTATCAACCTTATCACGAAAGTGTAAAGGAATAGGATATGGGCGAACTCGAATCGGTGTATCGTCAGTCAGAATAATGTCATGTTGGATGACTGACGTATGACCTGGGATGTCAGTGAGGACATCCTCATACGTGTGTAGAATTTTAGAGACTTGCTGACGTTGATCATCAGTAAGAGTAGATGAGATAGTAACATCATTCCATTTCTCAGTGGAATGGAGTGGTACAACTGGTATTGGTAGTTGTACATCATCGAAAGAAGATTCCTCTTCTTGGATGACTGACAAACTAGAATAGTGTTGAATAGGTGGTGTAGGATCGTCAGTTGCTTGGAACACCGATTGTAGATAATCAGGACGTGAGTAATACTCCTTCAACATGTTAATGTGGAAGGTTTTATGTTTGCCATTAACATCAACGATGTAGTCGACATCGGATATTCTTGAGATGATCCTGAAAGGACCTCTCCAGGTAATTAAAAGACGATTGTTATGCGCAGGGAGTAATACAAAAGCTTCATCACCAGGTATGAGCTGGCGAAGACGTCTATATTTGTTTGCAGATAGACGAGCTTTTTCTTTGGCATGTTCGGATGATGCAGTAGCTAGTCTACAAGCATCTATGATTTTCTTTCTAAGAGAGATCACATACTCATAAGAGGATTGAGTTTCCTCTTCAATATTCTCATCCACCAATAAGTCGTGGATTAACGACATCGGACCGCGTGGTTGCATGCCAAAAACAAGCTGGAACGGAGAAAACCCCGTTGCTTGATTTTGTACCTCGCGATACGCAAAGAGACAAGCGGGTAGGACCCGATCCCAGTCTTGGGGATGGTCTTGAGTCATCTTACCCAACAACTGCTTGAGTGTCCTATTGAGACGCTCAATTAACCCATTTGACATCGGATGATAAATAGAACTAAGAGATCTGTCTATACCTAATGTCTTCATAACTTGAGACATGGATTCAGAAATGAACTGAACCCCATGATCCGACAAGATTTTCCGTGGAAAACCAATGCGTGAGAAGATTAACATCAATGCCTCTGCTACACTGGCAGATGAAGTGTTCTTGAGAGGGATGGCCTCAGGCCAACGAGTGCACATATCAATGCACGTAAGAATATGCGTATGCCCTCTAGCAGATGGAAGCATTGGACCAATAATGTCAATGGCCATTTTATCAAATGGTCTAATCGGGATGTCCGCAGCTTGAATAGGAGCCGCATGAAATGGACCCCGTACCTTAACTTCTTGACATATCAAACAGGACCGACAATAGAGAGTAACATCTCTATGGACGCCTGGCCAGTAGAATGCCGAAAGCACTCTGGATTTGGTACGCGAAAAACCCATATGGCCCGCACATTGCGAGTCATGAGCATGTCGTAATATACGAGATCTCATACAGGATGGGACAAGAATCTGAGAACATAAGGATAAATCCTTTTCCCGTATTACTCTAACCAAAATCCCATTTTTAAGTATAAAGTCATGTCTAGATTTTGCAAGTTTGTTGCTTGTATTCTTTTTGTTAACATACTGAAAGAATTTTTTTAATGAATTATCATTCTTTTGCAATGTTGCAAACAACTCCCGTGAAATAGGAGCATCATCATCACAAGTGGTATGAACTGTAGGTTCAATAGGTGTATCATGCGACATATTAGTAGCTTGCGCTCTAGTCACTACTGCATTTGCAGTTTGAATATGTCGCTCTTCCCATTCAGCTATTTGCTGTGGTGTACACTCTTTAATACCATGTATGCGACCAAGTATACATCACAAATTGGATTCGGAAGGAGACATGCTTGGATCTTTCCTGAAAAGAAAGGTGTGTTAAGATCAATAATAGCAGTGGGAAATGTTTCAATAGTGCCACCAAATGTTACACATTTGACAACCCGGCCCGTGGCACAACTTGGGTTGATCAGCGAAGTCCGGACACCGATTGTTGTACAACCTGAGTCAAATAGGAGAGAGCATGAAATATTATTGACAAATCCCTTGTGAAACTTAAGAGAGCCCTGTCCCTGGTGTACTGACGCAGCAGTGGCTGTACAGACTGCAGGCAGGCTAGGCAAGGTATGTCCGCAACGCAGCGTCGTGATCGCCTTAGGCTGGAAAAGAGTCGAGCATTCTGGACAGTCTTTCACCTGGGAACAATCTAGAGAACAAGACATAGCATTGTGAGTTTCAGCTACTTTACCCTGTTCAATGTTAGCCTGTGTATCATTAAAAGCAACATTAGAATGTCTACCTGTATTATTCGACGATCTATCTCGTCGGCGCGATCGATTGTGATTTTTGTCATTAAAATTGCCATAATTGTCGTTTCTGCTAGAGTTAAAATTTGGATTAGTCCGATAATTTGTAGAATGATCGTTATGATGTTGGTTAAATGGTTTATTTCCAAAAAATTGTCTGTTTTGCGGACCCTGAGACCTTGATCTCCAGTTTTGTTTATTATAATGTCCTTGATTATTTTTAAAATAATTGTTACCAAAATCTCGCGATCTGTGAGTTTGGTTCCAAGAAACATTAAATGGAGCAGATTGTTGAAATTGCTTCCCTTTGTAAAAGTTATCATTGTTGAAATTATGATTATTTCCCTTATCTTATTGACATACCTATCAGCACTAAAAGAACGATTGCGTGAAAAATTGTTTTGTTGTGCTGCAAAAGCAACAGGCAATTCACTCTTAATCTGCGCGTTACTTAGATCCATGTTTGGGTGAGCAGTGCAAAAATTTTTTGCATGTTCTTCTAAATTTTTCATAGATAAAGGTTTCCGTTCGTGTAAAAATGCGAGAAATGTAGGGTTTACCGACGAAAGTACCTTATCGCGCATCAGTAAATCAAAGAGACCTTCATACGACTTTTCAATTTTGGATAATTCGATCCATCTTTCTAATGTTAGTCGTATCTGTGACAGAAAATCACTAAAATTTCTGCCAGATTGAGGTAGTAATGTGTGAAATCTCAAACGATATTCGTTTTCTGTCATTTGAAATTTTTGCAGAAGTGCTGCTCTAAGAGCATTGTAGTCATTTTTCTCACCAATGCTGGTGGTATGATAAACTGCTAATGCATCTCCTGTAAGTAATCTGGATAAATATGTACAGTATAGAGCTTTATCCACGTTATAAGACCCACAAGTGGCCTCAAACCTATCCAGGAAGAATATTACGTCATCAGACGGGGGATTAAATTTTGGCAATTTAAGGTTAATCTCCTTAAAATGATCCTGTCTGGATGAAGTGTGGCTTTCAAAAGTTCTCTGAGAATTAGATTCCTGAGTTAACCTAATTCTCTCATATTCTGACTCTGCTAATTTCAGTTCATGCTGTCGTTTTTTTTCATTCTCTTCCATCTCAAGCTGAAGTCGTTTTACATTTTGTTCCGCTATCAATCTTCTCTCTTCCATTTCCTTTTGTTTCTGTTCCATTTCCTTTTTAAGTCTTTCTTCAGACTCCTTTTGCTTCTGTTCTGCTTCTCGCTGAAATCGTTTCTCTTCTAATTCAGCGGCCAATCTCATTTTTTTCTCCTCTTCCTCAGCTATAAATTTCCTCTTCTTTTCATCCTCCTCAGCAGTTAATCTCATTTTTTTCTCATTCTCCTCCGCCTCAATACGTTTTTGATCTGCCTTAAATTTCATCGTCTTCTCATGTTCCTCAGCCTCAATCCGTTTTTGATCTGCCTCAAATTTCAAATTTTCCAAACGTAAAGTTTCTAATCTTCTCTGATCAGCTTCTATTTCTTGAGCTTTCTTATATTCTGACAGTGCAAATGCTTTAGCTTCATCAGGAGCCATCTGAAGAGCTTTTGCTTGCTTAATGAAATAGTCTAAGGTAGCCATTTCAATATTATTATGTAATAATACTACTTAAAAGTGTTACTACAACTAGTGTTCTTCGTTCCTGTTCTAGAACGGTAAAATCAATTTATATAATAGGCAATAATATTAATAATTAATAATGTAATTTATAACATGTAATGGTGTGAAAGCAGTAATGTGACAGACAATAGCACAATAATGACACGACAAGATATTCAAAACAAACGAAGACGTTCGCAGAAATCCAATTAAAATAAAATGAGAAACTAAAATGGAATGTCGTAAAGAATTACGATGATAACTGCGATTAAATAATGCACAAGACAATTGACAACACAGTGTAAAAAAACATAGGTTTTGTAAAAAAAATAAACGACAGGAAAGGTGAGATGGACGCGAAATACAAACAAAATTCATCATAAAACCAAGGTACAAGTAAAAATAGCTACCAAAAACAACAAGTAAACGTGACACTACAGCTAAAACAGACAGGTGTCACAGACCACCAGACACAGTGGACCTAGAATCCTTCTACGCTCACGCGTAGGAACATTCCACTGCGGGAAGTCTGCAAAATAATGTCCTACAGAACGTCTGACGAAGAGCCCGAATTGACTTCGAGATGGATCTCGTTCGTCAGATCTACCTCCCAACCTCCCGCGAAGAATACACAACATATAACACATAACACGGAAAATATGAAAGTGGACATAATCAAATAAGGCACAGCTAATAGTAATAAAGTGTATAACGGATACAAGTTATACTTAGCTCGCGTGCAGGTAAAAATCAAAGTGCCTCGTCCCCGTGTATGTACGTTAGAGGATGCAATACTTCGCTCTGCGTATATCAAACTAGCTCGCACGTAGTACTGACGAAGAGGTGAGTAAGGCAGTCAGTCACTGTACAACCCGAAGTGAAGGTTGATAGATGACCTTGAGAATCTTGTAACGGTCAGTTGATTACGATTCATGTTGACAACAAGTTCCAACTTGACGATGATGTCGCCTTGAAAGTACACATTCTATTTTCAAACGATTAATTTGCTTGAGTAAGATCCGTTGAAATACTGAATTTCAAACCACGCTGGCGCACCAATCACTGTTGTAGCCGTTTATGGTAATGGTGTTGGTCTTCACAACGCGAATGGCAAACTGAACGAAAATGTCAACAAACTGTTCTGTAAAACGGACTACAACAGGTAGTGTTTGAACTGATCACTCGATGGTAAACTGGGCAGTACATAAGTCAGTGATTGCTGGACATATAGTTTATTGACATGGCACATACGAAGAAACGATACGATCATAGTTATAGGTTATAGGTACAAAATGTCATACTTTGAAGTTGCTGATCATTCTTAGTTATTCTTCAAGTGATTAAGTCTTATCAACACCCACAACAATCTATTCAGCTATTGAGTTCGGAATCGGCTAACCTCTCTTTACATCCCTGCCACGACTTTGGCATTGAAGCATGTACGGCATTTAAAACATGTGCATAAGGTAATCAATATAACTTCTTCTACTCGTAGGAATTCTCCGTCTACGATCCAAATCTAAAAGGCAAGCGACTCTGTAGATCCATTCTAGGAATGATAAAATTCCCGCTAGATTAGTAGTAGAGCGGCCTTTTTATGCAGCATTAAAATAAGAAGTGGGCGATAACTTACGTGACATAACTGCGATTGGCTTCGACCTGAAGACCAATACAAATCACAATAATAAATGGCTTCCTTCAACATGCCATTGGATACACAATATCAAATTACAATCATGGACACAAGCCAGTTCCATGTTTCCACTTCAAAACCTGACGTCACAAACTACTCAACTAGGTTACACGTGCGTCCAAAGCAACTCACACAGCATTGTGCACGTCAGTGCGTGAATCAATCGAACGCACAAATAATATAACTATCTCAAGACTGGTGCGTACATTTGGTAGGACCGACGACTACCCCCTTAGGTAATAAATGTACGTAACAGCCATGTTGTCATTCATCCTACATGCAGACACCTGAGACACGCTCATATCATATACAATAGAAATAGGTGGGCTTGAGGACAGAAATTAGCCTCTATTTTTCCTTGTTACAGGTTTTATTCGTGTCATCAAACCTGAGGTCGTATGTCCAGTCAATCCAGCTGCCTGGAACTTCACAGGAGCACAGAGATTGTACCTGAGATACATCTTTAGTCCCCCTCAGTCTTGGGTGGGCTAACGAAACGATCAACAGCGGGTGTTTTGTGTCAACCAAACTAAGGAGAACAGAACGTTTTGAGAGATGAGTACACATTAGTACCATTTCTGTCAGCATTGTGAGCAAATTAACTGTCAGTGACGAAAAAGAGATTTAGCGTAGCAAGAGACAATAATAAGATCATAGCTGATAAATTATATATATATATACTTAATTAACAGCACAGCGGATACATGTACTATAATTGAATAACAGCACAGCTGATATAATTTTTGTTCCTATAATGGGAAAACTTGTTGTAATATATTTATATATCTATATAAATATAAATATTTGTACATCATATGTAAACTTACAAATCCATTACACTCCATTTTTCAACATTCACCCTTCAGCACAAGAGTAGATAGTGTTTATACTAAATAAATAATAAGGAAATTGTATTTGAACGACTTGACAATTTTATCATTGTTAAATAAAATCTGTTTCCTTGTCTTAATATCACAGTTAGTTACACAGCGGAGGTGGCAATTTATGTCGGTCTCCTCTCTACTAATTTTTCGAGATCAGATCATTCACAGCAGTAACTAATGTGTGATACCAGTAGTTCTCTCAGACACTGGGACTTCACCATTTTCTGCAGAAATTCTATTTCTGTATTTTTGTCAGTACTATACTGATCCAAGAGCAAAATAAAACCTCACGCCACACTGCCCAAGGCGTGACTTTCGTCATCTCCCAGCGAAACAACGCTATTCTTTGTCACGTAGGTCTTATGATCATTAAATTGCCTACATCTTCTTCCAATTCTCTCACCCGCATCCTTTATTTTATTATCTTTCCTTACTTGTTTTTTCCTGTATTTTTCGCATCACTCGTTTGCGAAAAATATTTTCTTCAGTATTCTCAAACTTTACCTGTTTCTTTTCTCAAAACTGAGAATCGCACTAGCATTCTATTACGCAGATGTCAGTCGCGCAGGTAGACGAGAATGTGCGAAAAATTCGTTTCGCTGGACATAGAGCAGACTTTTGGTCTACCATTTTTCACCTGACACTAGCGTAAGGTGTCAAACCCGGCATCTCTACGACGCAGTACGAGACGGTTGTCTGAGAGTTGCTACTGACACGCGTACATCTCGGTCAGTAGGTGGCAGTTACGACACGCGTTAAGCTGACGTAAATGTTGGGAGTAGGGGAGATAATTTCGCTTGGCGAAATAAGTTGGGGCCCTTTGTCTAATTTTAAGATATTGGCACGAGTTTGAAACTTTATTTTCATTCTCACTCAGTAACTTCGCAGTAAAGACAGAACTAGCCTTAGTTCGATTTCTAAATAATCTGTGTTAATAGAGATGGCCTTCAGTTTGGTCGAAGTGGTTTAAGTTCTTAGTACTTCTGTGTTTGAGTGAAATACTGGGGTGACCCGAACTTTACCGGCATTTAATAAGAGTTCATACTTGTGAAGAAATAGACAGTCCTTATTTTGAACCACGTGGGTTTCTCAAGTAACACTGGTCTGACAGTGCATATGCCAACTGAGTTAGACAGAAATACTATATCCCACTAACGGGTTTCAAAGACTGTAATGATCAATACGGGGCCTTTGCGCCAGATCTTAAATTCCTTCATAAACTCTACGTAAATTTTCTGCCTGGCGGCGTGAATATTACAAGAAATAACATTAACATTGTCCGACTAGATTAATTTGTGGACAAATCTGTGGTGTGACCAAAGTAAATCCTATACGGAGAGAAGGCACCGACCTGACATTCCTATTACTACAAAACTTAAGCTAATGACATTGTGCTCTGCTAACTTTCGTGCCTGGACAAAATTTTATGTGACTTAAATCAGACATTCGAAAAATTAGAACACCCAAGGAATCGTTCCCTGAGACAGAGAGTTCAGTACGTCTTTTGGAACTGGGGATTTCTTGGTCGATGACTGCATTTTCGGGTCTGTGTGAAGGTCCTAGAATTTATTATGTTCCCAGAGGCAGCGAGCAAAGTTGTGAGTATACCTGTGCGCACATGGCCATGGCTGAATGAATGAGTGTACGCAGGTCAGAGTGTTATTTTACCGTTGTATACTGTCACCCATTTGCTGTCTTAATTTCTTTTAATCTGCAGAATTTGTTACAACTGCTAGAGTTTCTTTTTCTTAGGCTAAATCAGATTATCCAACTCTGTTCATACATTTACGAGAAAGAAAGAAACCTCTTAGACTAAACCCTATGTATCTAAAACTCTTTGGGCCATCATCTGTACTCTTAACGGGGCTGTAGGCTAAACCTAGAGTAAGATTCTAACTGGCTATCATCATTGTAGCATTTTCTTGAATTTTTGACTATTTATATATGTTTTTTTTCCTTGATGTATTTCTTTGGTGTTGTGAGAAGATTTTTAAATGATAATTAAAATCTCTCTTGAACTTAGAAATCGTGTTGGTCAGCTCGTTCTAAAATATACATCTATCATTGTTATACTTTTCCCACGTCTGTGTGTTAAACTGTCGTCACGTATATGTGCGTGCCCGTGAGTAGATAGAGATTTATGTAATATATATCTGTGGTTTAGACTGTCTGACACTTTAAAAGCTGTCGTAGAAGATAGGAGAGAGAGAGAAGATTATCTCGATTCTCAAAGACAGCCTCTATATCACATTCTATCATCTCACGTGTGGAAATTTTATTGCTTTTCACCAACTCTCACTGTATCCATCACTCATTCCAAGCTATTCAGAAGGGACCAAACTCAGTCTTAATTCTCCTATCTAAAATCTACGACAAATGGTTGCTCGTTACCGGGAATTGAACCCAAAATCCTAAGGCGATACGACAAATGTGGTCTCGTCCGACGGATTTTTGAACTTAGAATAGGAAGACGAGTACGACAAATGTGGACTCGTTTATCGGGTTTTTGAACTTAAGATTCTTTATTCTGTAATAGAGTAAGAGTGTGATGTCTTGTGAGTTTTGTATCTGTTAAAATAATGTATCCCCTAGACTAACGATCTGTTTACGGGCGTGCTGACCACACAAACTGATAAGTTTTTTTCCCCACAGCATTAAGAAATAATATACATTTCAGTTACAGGTTGATTGTCGGAATATATGTTAATTACTGATTTTGTAATACTAAACGCTGGTAAAGTGGTGAGTGTATAACATTCACCGGGTACTGAAGAAGTAGGTGCTTGAGCAAAGCTAAGGAGTGCGTTTCGGACTATTTGTCCAGATTAATTGCCTCCCTCACCCTAACTGTCTTCAGGGGTAAACTTGATAGTGGATTTTAAAATTAAGGGATTATTTTTCTCTTTAATTTTTACAATAATTATTTTGTTTCCACTGTAGCAACTTATTTTTTCAGAAGTAATCTTAACTACCATTTAGTTGGCGTAGTCGTGTTTTGCATTAGGTGCTTTATTTCCGATTAATAGCAGCGATAGTTAGATTTTATTTTTGGAGGAGGTATCCCAGGGTTAAGGATATCATCTTTTGAATTATTGGTACATTTTTTCTCGTAAGTGGTAGGAACCAGTGTATCCTTTTTCCTATTTTCTTTCTCCACTAGTCTCAGTCACTGACCTAATATGGCCGAGAGGCCAAAGCTTAGACAACTCCTCAGGGACGAAGCGAGAGAGGAGGGACTGGAAGGAGAGGAAGCGAAAGCATTTGTCAGAGACGAACTTGAGAGATATGATGCGGAGAGGAAAGCAGCCGAAGCTTTACAGCAGAAGAAGATGGACGAGGAAATGGAAATTCGCAGGATGCAGCATGAGGAAAGAGAGAAGGAGAGACAGCGTGAGGAAAAAGAGAAGGAGAGACAGCATGAGGAAAGAGAGAAGGAGAGACAGCATGAGGAAAGAGAGAAGGAGAGACAGCAGGAGAAGGAGAGGGAACAGAGACAGCACGAGTTAGCTCTCAAAACTCTAGAATTCCAAAGTCGTGGTTGATACCGGCGCTAAGTCTAAATGTTATATAGTCTGTTTACACCCACTGTTACGAGTGTACTGGTTCGGTCTATATCATCGCCACACAGGCTAATTCAATATATGTGTGCTGCTGTCCTGTCACTGTGTCTGGAATGTTGACCTGGGTGTGTGTTGATATGTTCGCACACCACGGTACGTACATAAGAGTACATGCAGGAGTCAAAAAGGGTTGCAAACGTCTAGAACAGTTCGATACTGTTTATTCCGTACAACACAGACACGATGACATAAATGACACACATTCGACAGCAAAACACGAATCATATAATTTCCACATTGCATTAAATATATATAATACGGCCTGTCCACATCCTGGCCTAAACAGTACTTCAATACTCAATAAAGCCTGCACCACACGGCAGCTATAATAATGTTCATACGGCCTAAACAGTACTTCAATACTCAATAAAGCCTGCATCACACGGCAGCTCTAATAATCTTCATATGGCCTAAACAGTACTTCATTACTCCATAAAGCCTGCAACACACGGCAGCTATGATAATCTTCATATGGCCTAAACAGTACTGCATTACTCAATAAAGCCTGCAACACACGGCAGCTATAATAATCTTCATATGGCCTAAACAGTACTTCCTTACTCCATAAAGCCTGCAACACACGGCAGCTATAATAATCTTCATATGGCCTAAACAGTACTTCATTACTCCATAAAGCCTGCAACACACGGCAGCTATAATAATGTTCATATGGCCTAAACAAATCTTCATTACACAATAAAGCATGCTCACCCGGCAGCTATAATAATCTTCATATGGCCTAAACAGTACTCCAATTCTCAATAAAGCCTGCATCACACGGCAGCTATAATAATGTTCATATGGCCTAAACAGTACTTCATTACTCCATAAAGCCTGCAACACACGGCAGCTATAATAATCTTCATATGGCCTAAACAGTACTGCATTACTCAATAAAGCCTGCAACACACGGCAGCTATAATAATCTTCATATGCAGTTTATCACATAGGCTGTACACACAGCGAAATATATAAGTCGACATTTTCTCAAATCCTACGTAGGCATACATTATCCAAAAACACTGGGACTCGACCTACACGGTCCACGCCCAAAACACAACTCCCTAAATCACACACTAGTCCCGCCAAAAAAACCCGTCACGAGATTCGGTTGTCTTGAACACCGTTCTCGATAACACATGCAGACTAGCGAGCTATTCACATGACTCAAAACAGTACAGAATAAATACATTAAACAGCGTTCACACGCTTATCTGTACTCTGTCACCCGAAAAATAGGAAAAGATAATTCTATCCTAAAGTCAGACAAGTATCCGCTTAATCAAGCGTTGCAACTCGAAATTTAATATGTTCAAAACATTCTAAAGATTACTTCCCCTTCCATAAGTTCCACTTGCAACAGTGGTGCTGCCTCTACCTCCAGCAATGGAGAGTCTTCTCCGCATTCTTCCTTAACTGATCCTTCGAATACTCAATCTACTCATCTCACTGCTATGTCTTTTCCGCTAGAGTCTTTCCCTTGTCCTAATGAGAAGATTGACACTTGGCTAGAAAAATTTGAGAAAATTGCAACTCTGTACGATTTAGAGAGGTCGCGTTGGAACATGAAGCTTTCCCAGGCTTTGAAAAGTTCTGCGTATGATGTTTACGCCAAACTGGAAAGCAGCCAACAAGACAACTATGATCTGTTGAAGAAAGCGTTACTGGAGCGCTTTGAAATGAACGCACGCAAATTTTTGCAACTGTTTCGCAACAGCAGGAAAGAGAATTCTGAAACTTTTAAGCAGTTCTCATCTCGTTTGAAGGGATATCTGACAAAGTGCCTGGAGCTCTCGCAGCTCCCCTCTACCTATGAAGGTCTTGAGGAATTTGTTTTAACAGAACAAATAAAGAACACTTTGTCTGCTGATACCCGGAGATTTCTCGCTGAGCAGGGGGCAGAAAAACTTCAAGACATTTTGGAAAAGTCTGAGCGTTATCACAATGCGCTGGCTGAACTACCGGCCACAAAGCGGAAACCGACAGAGGAGCATTTTCGAAAACATAACCTAGAGCAATCTTCTCAGGCTTCTAACCAAAATAACCACAGAGAAACTGGACCTCAAAACCCCCCTCCTGAAAAATCCAAGTTCTACAAGAACAAGTACCCCAACCACCCCAAACAGTCTGATCAACCCGACCGCGCTACATGGCAGCGCAGCCAGAAAGGACAAGGTGGCAAAGGGAGAACCCCTGAGCACGGGACATATGATCAGACCGAGCACACCGAGCCGAAACGCATCGGATGCTTATTAACAGTCTCGCAAGGTGGAATTATTGACAGTGATTCCCAACCTGTTGGGGATAGACCCTCAACGCGAGGTACTGTTATTTTGAACGGTTCTCAAACTTCTTGTTTATTTGACACGGGGCTTTCGTATGATTGCATTGTTGCCAGAAACCTGGTTAAACCCGGTCAAGAGACAGCAGAGACCGTCCAACTTTGTGGAGTTCGTAAGAGTGATGCACCTACAGCGCTTCCCATCGCATTGGTGGAGATACACTCTGACTTTGTCAGAGGCGTGATCAAAGCGGCTGTTATGGATGATCCCATCTACCCAGTCATACTTGGCGGGAGATACGTGTGTATTGGGAAACCGGAAGAGCCGATTGTGGCAGCAGTAACTACAAGAGGGCAAACCAAGAAGGAACGGGAGCCTGCGCCTAATTTGTTACCCATGGAACTTAAAGAAGCGCAATACAAGGACCCTACTTTGGCACCCTGCTTTAGGAAACTGCCCATGGCTAAGGAACCCAAAGCAGCACGGGGACATTTTTTCTGAGGATGGCGTACTTTATCGGAGAACGGGCAAGCCTGACCAAGGTTACAACCAGCTCCTAGTACCGAAACAGTACAGAAGCCAAATCCTAGAAATGGGGCACTCTCTTCCCTTCAGCGGACATATGGGACAGAACGCCACAAACCAAAGGATAACCACTCATTATTGGTGGCCAGGAGTAAATACTGATATTATCAGATATGTCAAATCCTGTGCCCAGTGCCAACGTGTGCCACCCAAGCAACGAGCACCCCCAGTCTCTTTGGGTGAAATGCCAATAGTGGGTACACCATTCGAACGGGTTGTGATCGACATTTTAGGGCCTTTCGACAGGACTAAAAGAAGGAACAGGTTCATTCTGACCTTAGTCGATACATGCACTTTATGGGCAGAAGCTATCCCGCTAACATGCGCAGATGCCAAGCATGTCGCAGAAGCCCTCGTGCAGATTTTCACTCGGTTGGGATTCACTCAGCAAGTGTTGACGGATAACGGATCCCCATACCGAAACCTGTTGATGGATGAGATCGTTAAGATCTTGAGGACCCAACACATCTACACAAAGCCTTATACTCCGGCCGGAAATGGGCTCGTGGAACGTGCTAATGGAAACCTCAACATGATGCTAAGTAAACTGGCACAAGTGAAACCTGAAGATTGGGATCTTTGTATTCCTGGAGCTTTATTTGGCTACAGAGAATCTCCTCATACTTCCACAGGATTTCCGCCAGCTACACTCTTATTCGGCAGACCCATTAAGGGCCCGCTTGAAGTCTTACTTCAGTCTCTGACAGACGAAAAGGCGGATGAGACAGTTGTCTCAGCAAGTAAATATGTGTGGTTTTAAAGGAAAGGTTGAAACTAGGGTGGGACCTAGCAACGACTAACTTTAAGCGAGCACGCACAAAGCACGCTAACCGATACAGGAAAGTCGCGAAAGAGAGAGAACTGGAAGCAGGAGAGAAAGTTTTGGTGTTACTCCCTACCGAGAACAGCCAACTGAAGATCGGATGGCAAGGGCCGTTTACCGTCCTGAAAAAGATTTCTAAGGCTAACTACCAGATATCTATTCAAGGAAAGGAAAAGGTTTTCCATTTAAATCTCTTAAAGAGATACTTGGAAAGACCTGTGCCGACCTCCGACCATCTCCTGACGATCGCCAAAACTGACGAAGACGACGATAGTGGCAGGGAAATTCCACTGCAATCACAGGAAATCTTTGAAAAATGTCAGAAGCGGCGACGCTTTTTCAAGCGCGCATGGGAGATATTCCAGAGGAAGGAAACTTTGGGGAGTAGACTTGAGTAGGAATTGGACAGAGATGGAGGGGGAAGATGAGAGGGAAGAAGACAGACACCCCGAAGCTACGGTTATAGGAAATTTAATTCCATAACGTAGACATGGAGTACTTCCATATCTTAAAGGGGGGACGTCATGTCACGTAGGTCTTATGATCATTAAATTGCCTACATCTTCTTCCTATTCTCTCACCCGCATCCTTTATTTTATTATCTTTCCTTACTTGTTTTTTCCTGTATTTTCTTCAGTATTCTCAAACTTTACCTGTTTCTTTCTCAAAACTGAGAATCGCACTAGCATTCTATTACGCAGATGTCAGTCGCGCAGGTAGACGAGAATGTGCGAAAAATTCGTTTCGCTGGACATAGAGCAGACTTTTGGTCTACCATTTTTCACCTGACACTAGCGTAAGGTGTCAAACCCGGCATCTCTACGACGCAGTACGAGACGGTTGTCTGAGAGTTGCTACTGACACGCGTACATCTCGGTCAGTAGGTGGCAGTTACGACACGCGTTAAGCTGACGTAAATGTTGGGAGTAGGGGAGATAATTTCGCTTGGCGAAATAAGTTGGGGCCTTTTGTCTAATTTTAAGATATTGGCACGAGTTTGAAACTTTATTTTCATTCTCACTCAGTAACTTCGCAGTAAAGACAGAACTAGCCTTCGTTCGATTTCCAAATAATCTCTGTTAATAGAGATGGCCTTTAGTTTGGTCGAAGTGGTTTAAGTTCTTAGTACTTCTGTGTTTGAGTGAAATACTGGGGTGACCCGAACTTTACCGGCATTTAATAAGAGTTCATACTTGTGAAGAAATAGACAGTCCTTATTTTGAACCACGTGGGTTTCTCAAGTAACACTGGTCTGACAGTGCATATGCCAACTGAGTTAGACAGAAATACTATATCCCACTAACGGGTTTCAAAGACTGTAATGA
Organism: Oreohelix idahoensis; assembly: GCA_024509875.1. Lineage (NCBI taxonomy): Eukaryota > Metazoa > Mollusca > Gastropoda > Stylommatophora > Oreohelicidae > Oreohelix > Oreohelix idahoensis. Next base: position 182,506 of record JAMPIV010000002.1, on the reverse strand, counting down.
TCAATACGGGGCCTTTGCGCCAGATCTTAAATTCCTTCATAAACTCTACGTAAATTTTCTGCCTGGCGGCGTGAATATTACAAGAAATAACATTAACATTGTCCGACTAGATTAATTTGTGGACAAATCTGTGGTGTGACCAAAGTAAATCCTATACGGAGAGAAGGCACCGACCTGACATTCCTATTACTACAAAACTTAAGCTAATGACATTGTGCTCTGCTAACTTTCGTGCCTGGACAAAATTTTATGTGACTTAAATCAGACATTCGAAAAATTAGAACACCCAAGGAATCGTTCCCTTTGGAACTGGGGATTTCTTGGTCGATGACTGCATTTTCGGGTCTGTGTGAAGGTCCTAGAATTTATTATGTTCCCAGAGGCAGCGAGCAAAGTTGTGAGTATACCTGTGCGCACATGGCCATGGCTGAATGAATGAGTGTACGCAGGTCAGAGTGTTATTTTACCGTTGTATACTGTCACCCATTTGCTGTCTTAATTTCTTTTAATCTGCAGAATTTGTTACAACTGCTAGAGTTTCTTTTTCTTAGGCTAAATCAGATTATCCAACTCTGTTCATACCTTTACGAGAAAGAAAGAAACCACTTAGACTAAACCCTATGTATCTAAAACTCTTTGGGCCATCATCTGTACTCTTAACGGGGCTGTGGGCTAAACCTAGAGTAAGATTCTAACGGGCTATCATCCTTGTAGCATTTTCTTGAATTTTTGACTATTTATATATGTTTTTTTCCTTGATGTATTTCTTTGGTGTTGTGAGAAGATGTTAAATGATAATTAAAATCTCTCTTGAACTTAGAAATCGTGTTGGTCAGCTCGTTCTAAAATATACATATATCATTGTTATAGTTTTCCCACGTCTGTGTGTTTAACTGTCGTCACGTATATGTGCGTGCCCGTGAGTAGATAGAGATTTATGTAATATATATCTGTGGTTTAGACTGTCTGACACTTTAAAAGCGGTCGTAGAAGATAGGAGAGAGAGAGAAGATTATCTCGATTCTCAAAGACAGCCTCTATATCACATTCTATCATCTCACGTGTGGAAATTTTATTGCTTTTCACCAACTCTCACTGTATCCATCACTCATTCCAAGCTATTCAGAAGGGACCAAACTCAGTCTTAATTCTCCTATCTAAAATCTACGACATTCTTGTATAAATACTCAATCTCATAAAATCAGCTATCTAGTCGCCTCAGAAAATTTTGGATAATCTAGCGCGCAAGTTCTAAGAGCCATGGTGGAAGTGTAGTATTAGAAATTCCGTGGAGATCAATTCATTTCTGTTTGCGGTAATATATATATTAGCATTTTTTCGTGATCTTGTGTGTTAAGTTTATCATTAGAATTCACTAGGATTTTCTTAGTGCTAAAAATGGTGTACTAAATAACGCACTATCACCCTTCGTGGAAAAATCTATTTTCTTACACCTTTATTCTCACACATTTCCCTCTATCACCTCTGCTCAAACCGGACTATAAATATCCATAAACCTATCTTATACAATTACCACACCCATTTACAGCTGGATAGACTGGAGTGACGCAGATGTGCTTCTAACCCGGTACATTTGCCGCGAGAGGCCAGCGCTCTAACCACAGTCATACTCTCTTGACGTACTAAATAATAAAACATGAATGTGTAAACGAATTTACCTACATAATTACTTACTTACTTAGTCGTTCCCATTCTACCGTGAGGTGTAGAGGTTTGGAAGAGAGAGTACCATACTATGCTATCGGCTGTCTTCTTCCTGGCCTGGTTCCATTCTAGTTCTCGTCCTACATAATTCTTTTAATTAAAAGAAAACAATATATATATATTTTTATCCGGTGTAATACATACCAGTTCGAATAAAAATCAGCGTGACACTTGCTTTGGATAATGCAAGCACAGAGAAAATATTGTTATTGTCAGTGTTTCTGTTACTTATTACTCGCAGACTGTTGCGACTGGAATTCGCTACAAAGATTTTATTTAGTACTTTTGTATTTTAATTAATTAATTAATTTTTGTAGCACCATTTTATGCACATAAATTAGTCCACACTTTCTTCTGCACTGTTTTCGTGCGCAATCTATCCTTGATGAAGTCTTCGTGGTCGAAACGTGACTTGGTAAGGGTCCCTACTGCATCACTTTTGTTCACTTCACAATCAAAGATGCTTAACCATGAACACACGAGAAAGCAAAAAACAGATTTCAAGAGACAATCGTTTTTACCTGGAGCAGATGGCATCGTCCGCCTGGCCACAAAGTAGCGAGGAGGTGTAGTGAAATAAACAGGGCGCCCTTTTGGAGGCGGAGGTGGAATTTCCAGACAATTTCCCATGGTTAACCTGATGAATTAGAGTAACATTGATAATCACATGATTACTGCGAAGTTTATTAACTTTGGATAGAGCACACGAAATAGGGAATAACATCTAAAGTTTACAATAGCTCAGCTAGCTAATTCAAATTTATTCTTAACAAAAATTGTTAATAATGTTTATAATGATAATAATGTTAATAATTCTGCGGGGTCTGATGAGGCAAAGATAGAATAGATAAACGGCTGCCTCAGTCAAGTTGTTCAAGATAACTAATATGAGGTAGTGCATACGGCTGGCAGCCTCGTCTTGTAAAAGACGCTGCTACAAAAACCACCATTGCAAGAGCTTGTGAACGCCTGGTGTAAAGGGACCAGCTACAGTGGTGGCTTCATACTCCATTAGAAGCAAAAATGATTTGAATGGGTTCGAATCCCAGTTGAAGGATTATAATTTATTGAAATATTTTTTTCAGAACCAGTGGTCCTAATTACGTCATACTCCCCCTTGGTCTCATGGGTAGTGAGATCGGATACCTAGCCTTCTCGGATAAGGGCGAAAAAATAGGAGGTCCCGTGTGCAAGTTGCGCAGGTTAAAAATCCCACGGCAGTTGGAAATCGTAAAGAGTAGGCAAAATTTAAAAATTAGGAAACGTACCCACCACAAAAATATTTATAGAATGTGTGATTCCTATACATTATACACACACATTGGGATTCTCGCCGGTGCTACAGAGTTCGTGCACTGCGCTGAGATTCTCCTTGTGTGATCTAAGGGAAGAGATCGAAGCACTGATGGCGTTGTCCGTGTGCAATGAAGATAGTCCTTAAAAGCCAAACCAAAAATGACTTTGATGATGAAGAAGTAGAGTATTTTATTCAAGAGCTGTATACAGGGTGTCCATAAAAGATTGTACCCTTTTAAAAATATTTATTCTCAGCCCTATGATGTGGTACGAGGATGCTTTCTATCACAAAAGTAAGATAATCTCTGCAAGTTTTTAAGCATACCTTACAAAGACTCAAAAAGAATGTACCTATTTCTTTTTTTTTCACCTACTTGACCAGAGTGTTGAGAGACATGTAACAATTACCGGTTGCAACTCAACTGCGAAAGTTTCACTTGAAATACCCGCTGCGCGCATGCGCACTTTTTGAGTCTTTGTAAGGTATGCTTAAATACTTGCAGAGATTACCTTACTTTTGTGATAGAAAGCATCCCCGTACCACGTCATGAGGCCGAGAATAAATTTTTTGAAAAGGGTACAATCTTTTATGGATATTGTATGATGCTCGGGGTGTCCAAACCTTTTCTTTACAGCAGTAATGTCAAGGTCGCCCAAAATATTATCAAATGAGCAAAATTCAATGAAAGCACAAAACAATTACCAGATCTTGTGTGCCTCATTTCTCTCTGTGCTCCGCTCATTCCTTGTTTACTGAATTATCTATAACTGTAGTGAAGGGGTTTGAGTTTTAATATCAAATTCTCCTATGTTTTTCTTAGCGATAATAAGTACCGGTACAGCTGTGTTTAAAACATTGTTTCTAAGCCTCATGCAACAAAGTTACCAGGTTCCGGAATAGAAACATGGTAGCTTCACGCTCCAGTTTACCCTGCCGTAAATGGGTACCAGACTTTGCTCTTGAGTTATGGCACAAAAAGTCAGCGAGGAACGGAACAGGTCACTCCACCACATATTTATAGGATCTTGTAACGATCCATCAGCGAATGAACAAAGTTTATATTGTAATCTTACTGCTCAAATGAACAGCTGACTTTAAAAATGTATTTTAGTAAAAAATCTTTACCGTTTAGTGAAGTCTCTAACACTTCACTACGACATTATCTCTATGGGACTATCTAAGCCCTAAGCTAGAATATTCACAAGTTTGGGTGTTTGTTCATTATTTTCCACAGTTATCTCTCATTATGTGTTATGTTCCTAATGTCATATTTAAAATGCCTAACAGTAAATGCTAAATAAACCGAAAAAAAGTTACATTTCCCGGTCAAAATGCATGCTAGCGACTGTTACATCTGACGGGAATTTCCGACTCTTTGCTTAAGTCCCATGTTACATTCGCTTCTGTGTGTATGCATAAATTAAAGCAAACATAGCGATGCTAGTTACAGCCGTGGGAAAATGTACTAGCCTTGCAAATATTTGGAAAACATATTTCATATCATCACGTGTCATTGTATAGCTAAAAGGTTGAAAAGAGATAACTTTGAAGCATGTCTCTATCTTATTCTCTCATTGGGCATTGCAAGCAGCTCGCCACGTCATTTCTGTATCTTATTTAAGGAAATCACGTTAAGATCTTGTAGCGATCTATCAGCGAATGAACATTGTTTGTATTGTAATCTGACTGTTCAGATGACTTGAATAGCTGACTTTAAAAACGTAGATTAGTTAAAAATTTTTACCTTTGCTGCTGTCGTAGATTTGTGACAGGTGAATTAAGATTTAAGTTTGGTCCCTTCTGAATAGCAATAGAAACAGGTGATATCTCAGTGAGATATAAGCAGAAATAGATTTCACGAGTGAGATGGAGGAAATATATTAGAGTCGGTCTGTGACCCTCGAGATGATTTCTCTCAGTCAGCCTATCATCTACAACAGATTAAGATTTGTCAGACCGTCTAGTATAATATATATTAATTTATATATACCTCACACACACACACACACACACACACATAAGTGACTACAATAAACGCACAGACGTGAAACTATGACAAATGAAAATATAGATAATTTGGAACGAGCTGACCAACACACTGATTAACTTTAATTGAATTTTTAATTATCAGAAGAAAATTCCATCACAACACATAAAATTTACATCAAACATATACAAATAGTCATAAAGTCAATGAATTGCTACAAGAATGATAGACCCATTGGTATGATCCTTTCCCTCGATATATAGCCCACAGTCCTGTTAGAAGAAAAGTGATAGCCCCAAAGAGTCACGGATACATCTGATGTAGTCTAATGATTTCCCTTTAAAGGTATGAACAGACTTTGATATTGGTATGATCTTTTCCCTCGATGTATAGCTCACAATCCTGTTAGAAGAAAAGTGATAGCCCCAAAGAGTCACGGATACATATGCTTTAGTCTAAGATTTCCCTTTAAAGGTATGAACAGACTTTGATACTCTGATCTATCCTAAGGAAAAATATTGTTAGCAACAAAAACTTGCATAAAGAAATACAAAATGGGTGAAATTTGGTATACCATAAAAGAGTCACTCGTTCCTGCTTTCTCTCTGTTCATTCATCAGGGCACTGACATACATTCGTACCTACAATCGTGCTGTTGTTCGCAGTCTGGCGCAAAATTTACCACCCACACACTTTAATTTGTCTTTCTTTTAATGAAGCGAATCCCAGCTCTGCATATTTTTGGGTTCATCCAATGGTTCCATGGAGCGTCCTCTTCATGCGAATATTTTTCAGACTAAGGTTAGTGTCACTTGAATCACGAGGTAAGAATTAGTTTTAAGCGAGCTCACAGTGTCAGAATCACGAGGTTTCACTACTTAAGAAAAATGTCAGGTTTGTAACTTCGATCAAAGGTAAAATTCTTGGTCACACCACAATTTGTCAACAGTGTCGGAAAGGTTATTGATTGTAATATTTTACTTGCCACACGGGCTGAAATGTACTTGAGTTTTTCTCAGGAAGAATTAAATCTGGCGCGATAGGCCCGTTACTTCATTTAATCTTAAAGTTCATGAAATGGGTACTCTGTCGTTCTGGATGCCAACGCAATGCCAGACAGGTTTTACTTTATACACCCAAGTCTTTAAGAAAAAAATGTTTTAGTTCTTCACAGATATTTCTCATGTACTAAAACGCTGGTAGAGTTGGGCTACCCCAGTTTCACTGAATAAAGAGAAAACAACATATAAAATACTTATACATACTATTCCTCGGTTATAACTTACATTATAAACTGCAAGCGTAGAGCTTGTCTTATCGTTTAAATTCCCGTGAAATAAGTTATATTAATAAAATCAATCATCATGAATTAGAAATACATACGTATTTCGTCCATACTCAATGATGAATCAGTGCAGTTATAGGTTAGTTTAAAATATTCTCGACTAATTATTAGCAGTTTAATAAAAATCATTTACAGCTGCATGAGTTTAAGCTAGAAATTATAGTTTATTCTGCTTTCCACTGTAACATGTCGACTAGAGAATATAACAGACTTGTAACTTAATTACTTCTGCACAGGAATCTCACTAGTAAAATGAAATAAGCGGTTATCACTGAATCACTCAACACTACTAGATATATATATAATATTTACCTCCAGACAGAACTACAGGCAATCGCACAACTTAGAATTTATACGCTTATATTTATTGGTAGTCTAGAAGCTCGGCAAATTGTCGAGAATAAACTAAGACTTCGCTATGCAAGCTTATTTCCTTAGCTCGAGCAACCTGTCTACTGCAAAATTTGGAGAACTGAATGAATAGTCTAAGCTACTCGTGTAGATATATGAAAACGGACAAAGGATCCCACGCTATTACGAAAACCCGAAATAGCGCCGGTCTCTCTCTCTCCCCCCTCTCTTAACACTTAACTTAGACGCTGGCCATAACTGCCAAAACGCGTCTTCACACCTCACACGACACGTCTCATTTCTGAGGTATGCATGAGGGCGCCGTTCACACCTCACGCCGAGAACTTAGCCGAAGAAAACTCTCGTGACAGCTGAATCAACGTCTTCGCCATCGCCCGCAGCCGCGCAGGTTTTGAGAAGCCTTAACGCAAAGTGAATGGTACCCTCTCTCAATATTACAAGCTTTTCATACTCCGTCCTTGAAATTAACTATAACATTTTGACAGCCAAGGCGTGTTTCGTTCCAAGAAAGAGTGAGAGAGAAACGGAGGAGTGATGGAGAGAGACGAAATATTAATAGAACGACATGCGACCGTGGTTCTAGGCATCACTTACGGTAACGAAAGTGCGTGACTTTGCTACTAGCATAATTTGGAAAAGCGGTGCAAATCCACTACAAACCACCTGCCCACCCCGTTCACTAGTAGCGCAGTTTGAATGTATAAACACTTAGATCGGGAGACGGTAGTAAAAACACACAGACAAGCTCGCATTTCCTGTATAGTTGTATTTTCTGATGAAATCCAAACGCGTTCTTCATTTTGAAAAAGAACTAGAGAGGGAGGGAAAATGGTGGTGGATTTAAAATAAAAGAAAAAAATTACGGCTAACTTGGAAATTTGAAGATACCCACTAATGTGTAGGGCTGGAGATGGCGAAAGTGAAACTTAGAAGGATAGATAACGGGTGGCCCAAGGAACATCGATGCAGAATAAAATAAACGACAGGACAGTTGACAAAAACAATGATAATACTTGTTCATTGGAAGATCATACTACCCATAATGTTATATTACCTTACCGTAGAGAAACAAAAAATATGTTATTTGTAAAACTGAAGAGGAAAAAGGCAATAATGAAAAGTATGATAAAGAGAGAAATAAAAATATAACGACTATATGACAGACAGTCGTCTGATAAATAATTGCCTTTTCTCATTAAAAACGCTTAGATAGTAACAGAAATATTGTAAAGAAAAGACAGAGAGACAGACGCATTGATGTCCTCACTCAACTTTGCCAGTCTTGGGAGAGGGGGGACGTTACATTTTTTTGAAAGTGTAATTTATTTTGAAAAAGAGGCAAGTGGGCATAACATAATTCGATTGGCTGTGGTCGAATAGACTAATGGTAGTAATAAAAACGATTTGAAGCCAGCGTTAGTTGCCACTTGAAGATAAAGATTTCAAAAGTAGTGTTATCATCAGATGCAAAGAACTCATAACCATTGCCTTCGCTGTTCTGCACCAGTGGCGATCTTAGTGTGACCATTGATCGCCGGTGAACCAACAAATTGTGCATTATTTCATTGATGCGGTAAGATAAACATTTATATAAACATTATTATTGAGATGTATCTGTATTATTGAATGTGTATGCAGCATTGACGGGTAGAGGCAAAACCAGAAAGGCGCCAAACTCAACACTTTGTGTTATGCCACAAGTGCTATTAGGGAAGATTACCATTTCTTTTAAAAGCCAGGCAGGCTTACTTAAACTTTGGGAGAGAATGAAAAGACATAGTTGGAAATAAAATAGGACATTATTATGATTGGAAGGCCAGAAAACCACTGGCCGTCTTCAGCAAGTCACAGTGTTTTCACATGACTTCATAAAATTAACTATAATTTTCCTATGAAAGGAATGTATCAAACTGATGATTGAAATTTACCTGAGTATGAAGCTGTCACCCCATCAGATAGGAACGATAGCTATTTATGTAGCCATAGAAACTGATCTTGAAACTGTTGATAATGCTTAGTTGGTTAGGGAAGGAGAGATATGTTTGAAATACTGAGGAGGCCTTAATCCTCTTATTTTCAGGGTTCCATGTTGAAACATTCAGTGAGCCATACAAGAATTATTGAATCTGCACGTTCGAGGCAATAAGTATCTGATTGCCCAAAACTCTGAAGAGTGCTGTAGTAGCAGTGTCTATACTTTGCAGTCGTGAAGACTATCGTTGTGGAAGAAAGACCACAGTGCTCCAGAACTTGAAGATAAGAACCATCCAAGGGTTCATGATTTTTCACTTGACATAATCTCTCCAGTATTAAATCAACACAGCGTTCTTGAGGTGATGAACATAATCGTTCCTCATAAGAGTGACCCTTTATAGAATTTAGTGCTTTACCAGGACATTCCAAGTCATAGACATTTTCATAATATAACTAGACAAGTTGTCTTTTTTAATTCACATTACTGTAAATACATTTCCATTCTATTTTGAGTTTTAAACATTCCTGTACCCAAGAAATTGAGGTACAGGAAATTAAAATTGTAAAAAAATTGTTACTCAAACTTTAACCATTGATTTGTTTAATCATTTTCATTGAGTTACATTAGTGGTTGTTGTCATTTTCTCTACATCATATAACACATTACCCTAGACATCTAGCCAGATAACAACCAGACACCTTTACATAAAAGTAGGCTAAAAATATATCGCAGATTGAGGTCGTAGGGTGGTAGCAGTCAGGTACCCTGAGAACAAGCATCATCAACTATTAGACTCAGGGACTTGCATAGCTGACCTCACTCTGTAGACAAGTAATATTTATCTCAGTAACATCAAAACCCACCACATATATTGGGACGCTCGCTCCGGGATTTCAAAATTTGTAATATTAAGCTGTGTGGAGAGTTAAGTGAAATATCATTGCCCATTATTATTTAATTAATTAGAAATATTTGTTGGCTATTTTGATTAGTTAATCATATTTAGTACTAGCAATAGGATGGCGGACTTGGCCAAATTCAGATCGGCTGCTGTGCAGTCTGCGAAGGAAATGGGAATGGAGGGGCAAGGTCTGATTGCATACGTAACAGCAGAATGTGATAAATTTATTGAACGGAAAGATTGGAGGTTAGCCGAAGAAAGGAAATTAGAGGCTGATAGATTGGCAGAGGAGAAAAGAATTCAATTGGAAGATGCTAGATAGGCTAGAAAATTAGAAGCTGATAGGGAGGCTGAAATAAAAAGGTTGGAGTTGGAGGAAAAACGATTACAGATGGAGACTGAAAAGGAAGAAAAGAGATTGGAGGCAGAAAAGGAGGAAAAACGATTACAGATGGAGGCTGAAAAGGAGGAAAAACGATTACAAATGGAGGCTGAAAAGGAGGAAAAACGATTACAGAGGGAACATGAGCTACGACTAAGGGAGTTAGAGTTGCAAGGCCATGCTCCAGAAAATGGTAACAGCCCATCCACCTCCGACTCTGCTGCAAGCCAGGTGGCCTCCAACTCAGCCACGGATTTTCATTTAGATCCTTTTGTCGAAAAAGATGATGACATACAGTCCTTTTTAAGTAGATTTGAGAGACTAGCTACAACTTATGGGTTGGAAAAAGAAAAGTGGAGTCTGAAAATATCCCAAGGGGAACCTCGTATGAGGTATTTTCAAAGTTGAGTAAGGAAGATCAGGAAGACTATGACATTCTAAAGCAGGCTCTCCTGGTTAGGTATGAGAAGAATAGTGAATTTTATCGAAAGAAATTTAGAAATGCTAAACTACTTACTGGGGAGACTTACCACCAGTTCTCTGCACGCCTGGAGACATACTTGGAGAAATGGACTGCTCTGGGGAAAACCCAAGATTTAAAAGAAATGATTATGATGGAGCAGTTAAGAGAGTCCATGGCTCCAGACTTGAGAAAATTTCTCACGGAACAGGGTGCTGAGAGATTGGGGGAGATCCTAAATGTGGCTGAACGATATCAGGCAGCCCAGTCTAAGATAGCAGGAATGAAGAAGAAGCAATTAGAACATAATAAAGGCCCCCAAAACCAAAACCAAAATAAATTTGATAGTAGGGACAAGTACAACAAAGGTAAACCTAACTATGATAGGCCAAGGTATGACCAACGAGATAGGAACCCGCAATTAAATGAAAGAAAACCTTTCAACCAAGAAAGGAAATTGTGTAAATGGTGTAAGAGGGACAATCATGACACCAAAGACTGTAAAAAGAAACCTCCTCACTTCGCTGCAATGAAAACGGGGAACAAGGGATTAAAGGACAAACCTACTGGACAGCAGGAACCTTATCACCCCCAGTTTGTGAAGATGTTGTATGCAACGGGGCCACCATTAGGTGCCTTCATGAGACAGGATTGGATTTTGACTCAGTCGTGAGTTCTCACCTGGTGCACGCAGATCAATACACCACGGAAACAGTGGAGATCCAAGGGGCAACCAAGGACGTAGCAACCATGACACTTCCCATTGCCAGAATAAGTGTAAAAACTCGCTATGTGGAAGGAGTGATTAGAGCAGCAGTGATAAACGAACCAATCTACCCTCTGATATTGGGGTGTAGGTACGTCTTCTTGGGAAATCCCAAAAGACCTGTGGTCATGGCAACAGTACAGACCTGGTCACAGTCAAGGAAGGAGGAAGAAAATCCAATAAATACTCACTCAGAGGAGATGAGGAAGGGACAGGCTGAGGATAGGTCACTCAAGCCGTGTTTCAAGAAATTGCCTAAATGACATACACCTCCAAACAAAGGAGACCACTATATGAAGAATAAACTGATCTACAGGAAGGCTGGAACTAGTTCCAATGGTCAAGGACAGCTGGTACTTCCCACTTCATATAGGGAGAAAGTGATGGAGTTGGGACATGCGATTCCCTTCAGTGGTCATATGGGGATCAGCGCCACAGGACAGCGTATAGTTTGTCATTACTTCTGGCCAGGGATAACGGAAGACATAAAAAGATATGTCAAAACCTGTCCAGAATGCCAAAGGGTAGCTCCAAAACATTGGACTGCTCCTGCAACCTTAGGGGAGATGCCCATAGTGGGGACCCCTTTCGAAAGGGTTGCAGTGGATATTGTGGGACCTCTCACACGTACCAAGAGGAGAAACAGTTACATTTTTACTCTGGTGGACACTTGTTCTATGTGGGGAGAGGCGGTAGCCTTGTCATCAATCGACTCGAAACATGTGGCAGAGGCATTACTCACGATATTCACAAGGTTAGGATTTCCCCACCAAATCTTGACTGATAACGGCTCACAGTTCAAGGGGAGACTAACGGAAGAAGTTTTCAGGATATTCCAAGCCAAGCACTTTCACTGTAGTCCGTTTCACCCCCAAGGGAACAGCCAGGTAGAAAGGTTCAACGGGACACTCATTTCTATCCTGCGAAAGCTGGCCCATGAAAAACCTGATACGTGGGATCAATACTTACCCGCTGCGTTGTTTGCTCATCGGGAAGTTTCACATAATTCGACCGGAATGGCACCGGCAACACTGCTATTTGGCAGACCAATCAAAGGTCCATTGGAAGCCTTATTGAGGACGTGGACAGATGAGAAGGCAGAAGAGACTGTTACCTCATCATATCAGTATGTGAACGAGCTGACCACTCGTCTGAAAACTGGCTGGAAACTCGCAAATGATAATCTAAGACAAGCCAGGAAGAAACATGCTGCATACTATAATAAGAAAGCAAAGGATAGGGAGCTAGCTGTGGGGGAGAAGGTGCTTCTTCTACTACCCGGCAGCAGCAAGAAATTGCAAATCGGATGGCAAGGTCCATACACGGTTCTAGAAAAGGTGTCTAGAACTAATTATAAGATAGATAAGAAAGGGAAAGAGAAAATCTATCATGTGAACCTCCTAAAGAAGTATCTGGATAGACAAAACCAGGAAGGGACACATCTAATGACCTTGGCCATCGCAACTGAAATGAAAAACGAACCCCTCACCTCTCACAAATACCCTTGAAACCCTGTGAAACGCCTGCACAGGTAAAAGTCAGTAAACACTTGACGAAAGGGCAGAGGGAGCGGATTCAAAAGGTTCTGGAAAATCATACGGACGTGTTAACGGACAAACCGGGGGACACCAACTTGTTGGAATATGACATGAAACTATTAGACCCAACACCCATCTGTATGAGAGCCTATACTATCCCATTCGCAAAAGAAAAAGCTTTGAAAGAGGAGATAGATTACCTGTTAAAAGAAGGGATTATTTCTCTCAGTGAATCTCCTTATAGCTCTAGTGTGGTTTTGTTGAGGAAACCATCTGGGGGACATACTGTGCATAGATTACAGGAAACTGAATGCTGTCACAGAAAGTCAGGTGGATCCATTACCTGATACTAATCAACTATTTGCCAGGCTGAACAAGGCAAAATATTTTTCTAAAGTGGATCTTAGCAAAGGCTGTTATCATATTCCAGTAAAGCCTGAGATTCGACCTTATCTAGCCTTTAGCACCTCGGAAGGTCATTATGAGTTTAACATGTTGCCGTTTGGGTTGAAAAATGCCCCGAGTGTATTTTCTAGGATGATGCGAAACTTGTTGGATCCACTGAAAAATCCCTGCATTACGAACTTCATAGATGATATCCTCATCGCTACTAAAACATTTGAAGAACACGTTAACTCTTTGAATATGCTATTCGATAGACTCAGAGAGGCAAACTTGACTGCTGGACCAACAAAATGTTGTATTGGATGCAAGGAGTTGGAATTCTTGGGACATACGGTACATCAGGGTAGCATGACCCCTGACCCCAAGAACTTGGAGAAATTGCAGAGAGCACCGAGACCACAGACTAGAAGGATGTGCGATCCTTTGTGTCACTGTGTGGGTTTTACCAAAAGTACATTACAAATTTTAACTCTGTATGTGCTCCTCTGACGGATGTAACGCGTAAGGGACAACCTGATAAAATTAATTGGTCGGCACAGTGCGAATTGGCATACAATGAGTTAATGGAAAAACTCACCAGCAAGCCTATATTGAAATTACCTGATTTGAGTCAGAAATTTGTGGTAAGAACGGACGCAAGTAACGTGGGATTAGGGGCCACATTGTTACAAAGGTCCACTTCACCCGATGGGGAATTGAACCCAGTTGCTCATGCCAGCCGCAAATTAAATAAAGCGGAACAAAACTATTCAACAAGTGAAAAAGAATGTCTGGCCTTAGTCTGGGCTATAAAGAAGTTCCAGATCTATCTTTATGGTAGAACATTCGTGGTACAAACAGATCACCAGCCTTTAGTATTTTTGGCACAAGCCCAACATGGAAATGCTCGTTTATTAAGGTGGTAGTTGCTCATCCAACCTTATTCGTTTACTATTGAATACATTCCTGGTTCGCAAAATGTGGGGGCAGATTTCTTGAGTAGGCACCCTTTTGAAGAAAATCAGGATATTAAAAAAGCCTAGTGAGCTAAGTTGATCTATGTGTATCACGGATCAGAAACTTGCATCAGAAGGCATGTTCTTAAGTGGGGAGATATGTAGTAAGATCCCTGATACCCCGATCAAATAGATAAAATATTATCGATTATAAATCCAAATACTATAGAGATAAAATAGGGAGTTGTGATCAACGTCTTCGCCATCGCCCGCAGCCGCGCAGGTTTTGAGAAGCCTTAACGCAAAGTGAATGGTACCATCTCTCAATATTACAAGCTTTTCATACTCCGTCCTTGAAATTAACTATAACATTTTGACAGCCAAGGCGTGTTTCGTTCCAAGAAAGAGTGAGAGAGAAACGGAGGAGTGACGGAGAGAAAAGAAATATTAATAGAACGACATGCGACCGTGGTTCTAGGCATCACTTACGGTAACGAAAGTGCGTGACTTTGCTACTAGCATAATTTGGAAAAGCGGTGCAAATCCACTACAAACCACCTGCCCACCCCGTTCACTAGTAGCGCAGTTTGAATGTATAAACACTTAGATCGGGAGACGGTAGTAAAAACACACAGACAAGCTCGCATTTCCTGTATAGTTGTATTTTCTGATGAAATCCAAACGCGTTGCTTCATTTTGAAAAAGAACGAGAGAGGGAGGGAAAACGGTGGTGGATTTAAAATAAAAGAAAAAAATTACGGCTAACTTGGAAATTTGAAGATACCCACTAATGTATAGGGCTGGAGATGGCGAAAGTGAAACTCAGAAGGATAGATAACGAGTGGCCCAAGGAACATTGATGCAGAATAAAATAAACGAAAGGACAGTTGACAAAAACAATGATAATACTTGTTCATTGGAAGATCATACTACCCATAATGTTATATTACCTTACCATAGAGAAACAAAAAATATGTTATTTGTGTAACTGAAGAGGAAAAAGGCAATAATGAAAAGTATGATACAGAGAGAAATAAAAATATAACGACTATATGACAGACAGTCGTCTGATCAATAATTGCCTTTTCTCATTAAAAACGCTTAGATAGTAACAGAAATATTGTAAAGAAAAGACAGAGAGACAGACGCATTGATGTCCTCACTCAACTTTGCTAGTCTTGGGAGAGGGGGTAACGTTACATTTTTTTTGAAAGTGTAATTTATTTTGAAAAAGAGGCAAGTGGGCATAACATAATTCGATAGGCTGTGGTCGAATAGACTAATGGTAGTAATAAAACGATTTGAAGCCAGCGTTAGTTGCCACTTGAAGATAAAGATTTCAAAAGTAGTGTTATCATCAGACGCAAGGAATTCATAACCATTGCCTTCGCTGTTCTGCACCAGTGGCGATCTTAGTGTGACCATTGATCGCCGGTGAACCAACAAATTGTGCATTATTTCATTGATGCGGTAAGATAAACATTTATATAAACATTATTATTGAGATGTATCTGTATTATTGAATGTGTATGCAGTATTGACGGGTAGAGGCAAAACCAGAAAGGCGCCAAACTCAACACTTTGTGTAATGCCACAAGTGCTATTAGGGAAGATTACCATTTCTTTTAAAAGCCAGGCAGGCTTACTTAAACTTTGGGAGAGAATGAAAAGATATAGTTGGAAATAAAATAGGACATTATTATGATTGGAAGGCCAGAAAACCACTGACCGTCTTCAGCAAGTCACAGTGTTTTCACATGACTTCATAAAATTAACTATAATTTTCCTATGAAAGGAATGTATCAAACTGATGATTGAAATTTACCTGAGTATGAAGCTGTCACCCCATCAGATAGGAACGATAGCTATTTATGTAGCCATAGAAACTGATCTTGAAACTGTTGATAATGCTTA
Organism: Oreohelix idahoensis; assembly: GCA_024509875.1. Lineage (NCBI taxonomy): Eukaryota > Metazoa > Mollusca > Gastropoda > Stylommatophora > Oreohelicidae > Oreohelix > Oreohelix idahoensis. The sequence continues at coordinate 166,504 of JAMPIV010000002.1, read as the reverse complement.
GTTGGTTAGGGAAGGAGAGATATGTTTGAAATACTGAGGAGGCCTTAATCCTCTTATTTTCAGGGTTCCATGTTGAAACATTCAGTGAGCCATACAAGAATTATTGAATCTGCACGTTCGAGGCAATAAGTATCTTATTGCCCAAAACTCTGAAGAGTGCAGTAGCAGTGTCTATACTTTGCAGTCGTGAAGACTATCGTTGTGGAAGAAAGACCACAGTGCTCCAGGACTTGAAGATAAGAACCATCCAAGGGTTCATGATTTTTCACTTGACATAATCTCTCCAGTATTAAATCAACACAGCGTTCTTGAGGTGATGAACATAATCGTTCCTCATAAGAGTGACCCTTTATAGAATTTAGTGCTTTACCAGGACATTCCAAGTCATAGACATTTTCATAATATAACTAGACAAGTTGTCTTTTTTAATTCACATTACTGTAAATACATTTCCATTCTATTTTGAGTTTTAAACATTCCTGTACCCAAGCAATTGAGGTACAGGAAATTAAAATTGTAAAAAATTGTTACTCAAACTTTAACCATTGATTTGTTTAGTCATTTTCATTGAGTTACATTAGTGGTTGTTGTCATTTTCTCTACATCATATAACACATTACCCTAGACATCTAGCCAGATAACAATCAGACACCTTTACATAAAAGTAGGCTCAAAATATATCGCAGATTGAGGTCGTAGGGTGGTAGCAGTCAGGTACCCTGAGAACAAGCATTATCAACTATTAGACTCGGGGACTTGCATAGCTGACCTCACTCTGTAGACAAGTAATATGTATCTCAGTAACATCAAAACCCACAACAACGGGTAGAAATAAAAGAATATAGAAAATTTATTGATCATAAATCTCTATGCGACAGCTGCCAAGCGTTTCTTATATCTTGGTAATGAAGATGGTAGAATGCGAAACAGAAATCAAGAAGAGAATACGAATGGCCAAAGCTACATTCAACAACATGAGACAAATACTAACATCTAAACAATTAACTCACAACTCAAACTGAGAATCATCAGAGGCTATAAACGTTCTTCATCATTTTTTGGTGTAGAAACATGGACAATGAAAAAGCAATAGGAAGACAGAATTATTGAGAGAGATGTGGATATATAGAAAAATTGAGCACGTCTGATGGACAGAGAAGAAAACAATTAAAGAGGCCATAGAAGACCTAGGAATGAAAAGCGAATAAATGAAGGAGTATGAAATTAGACAGCTAAAACATGTTTTACCATACGCAAAGACAAAACACAATAGACGGAAGAGTTGAAGACAAACGTGCTAGAGAAAGTCAACGCTATAAGTTGGGAGATAACATCAAGAGATGGACAGAAAAGAGTCTATCAGAGTGCATCATTAAGACAAGACACATAAGACGTTGGAGACTCCTTGCAGCCGACCTTCGATGTGGAAATGGCAGTTGATGACGATGATGAACTTTGCTGCTCGAATGAGTAAAACGAGCAGAAAAAAAATAAATGAATCAGTTAACATATTTTCATCTTTACATGAGAAAAACATCAACCTTAGATGAAGTGGATAATTGTTAAATATGGTTTCACTTTACTGCCTGTTAAATCATGCTTTATTTGCTAAATGATGTGAATGTCCACCAGTGGATAAATGTAGATGTTGGGACTGGTGTAGTAAAGTGTAACGATTGTCAACTCATCAAACCCAGCACAGTTTTGGTCATACAGGTCATCTTGTCCTGGAACGTGATGAGGCTCCGACAAGAATGTGAGTGTAAACAATGAGTGTGTATCTGAATGTCAGTACGCGAATGGTAGAATGATTCGATAGAGTTGACAGGTTGGTAGTACATCACTCATACTCACACTGTTCGAATTCAAGAAGTACTGGAACTACGGTGGTCTTTTTATAACATTTAATGGGACGCACACTTGGACAGTACGTGTATGGTTACAGGAACAAATGTCGACATAGACAGCATAATGTTGATCACAGGAATATCATCTTAAGTTAGCATTCATGCTTGGCAAATATCATAATGGAGCATTCGTAAATAAGCATTCAGCGTTCCATCATGTAAATCATCTGGCTTTACTGACTGGGCACGTCAGACCATAACCAATACATAGGAAGGCTCCTAGACCTAACCTCGTCTAGCGAATATTCCTTCACGTAAAGTTCAATATATATATATTTCATAATATAGGAATCCCAGACATGGGTTCTCACATGTAGCAGTGATCTCTTGGTTCATCGAGCGATAGTACAGGCATCCCTTTTTCTCACTCGATAAATACAAAGTATATGAATTTCAACATGGCTGTTCTCTCTCTCGTGAGCTTCACTCACTATAGAATATAGACCAAAATTAGTCATTCATTAAATGTCCTCATTTCTTCATAGGTTCTCTCATAGAGGTAATTGAATAATATCATACAATCCAGTGCTGATACATAGGAATGTCTTCTTCCTTTGAATGGATATTCTTTTTAAAAGCACCACTGTGCATCTGCTTATCAACAACGATGGCGAAGCCCAAGTTCATAATAAATTGTGGTTTTACCTTTTTATGCGAAATATAACTTTGCCATTCCTTGGCAAAAGAGAATAAACACTGGGGTAAAGTACATACAACATGTCTAAATGATTATCACTTTTCCCCATCCATATATAGATCACTATTTCGGCAAAAAGCCTGCTACAACAAAACTCGGCATCCTCACAGGATGACAGCCATGGATCACACCCTTTGCTAGCGATACTTCCGCTGCATAGCCTTTGACCTTTTCTAGCGACAACCAAATTAGTTCGACTTAGAAATGCAAAGATATCCATATATAAGACAGACTCGTCCTACTCATACAAACACTACGTATAAATTCAGGCCATAGATATACTGAAGCAAGAACAATCTATTCCTACCCAGCCACAGAATAAATCGCAGTAGGCCTAGAGTCGTCTGCGGAGTCCGATCGAAGATGACAGAACTATTTTCAAGGGAAGCAACCCAAAAATGACTTCTCCTTAAGCACTTAAAAAGGAAATACTTTGCTTACAAAATATTTGCGAACATAATAAGAATATAAATGTATTATATTGCAAGATAGTAAAAATTGCCCTTTACAGTCTTACCACACCTCCCGGGAAAAAAAAAATAAAATTTTTTTTTTTTTTAAATACATCTAGGAGCACCGTAGAATAGGCTCACAACGCAAGAATACTGCGCAGATGAAAATATCAGGAATAACTATAATTCCTAATATGACTGGTGAGAATATATATCTCAAAATCTGAGAGAAATTGTTTCCCTACGAATAAATGTTTCCAGGAAGGTGTGATGTACGTATAATACAATTCTGGTAATTATACAATGCATACCAAAAATTCACACTACAATCTTAAATTTATGATTTATGAAGAAACAATCATCAAAGAACAGCGGTGAATTAACATCAATAAACCGCTAAGTAGCGATACCATCATTCTATTATTAAATTACAAATGTGTATCTTAGTAAAGAAACAAAAAATAACTGTTGTAAAGTTATACATATTAAAAAGATCCAATATTTAACAGTTAAGTGGCATCATGTGGGCATCTGGACAGAATGTCCGCCATCACATTTTCTGAACCACGGATAGCTCGTACCGAAAAATGAAAAGGTTGAAGAGCGATTGCGTATCGAGTTGATCTCGAGCTCTTCAAGTTTTTACTTTGGATAGCCGTAAGAGCTTTTTGGTCAGTTTCCACTACGAAATGCGCGCCCAGAAGGAATCTTTGGAGTTTGAGAATTGACCAAACCATTGCCAATAATTCACGGTCTAAAACCGAGTAATTCCTTTCTGCAGCATTAAGTTTTCTGGATATGTACATTACAGGATGCAGAGTTCCAGAGTACTCTTGCATTAGTGCCGCTCCAATCCCAGTGGATGAAGCGTCACTACGAAGAACAAATGTCTTATCTGTTGTAGGTAACACTAAAATAGGTGGTGATGAAAACATAGTTTTGATCTTCTCTAGTGAAGATTGGCATTCATGAGACCAGTGAACCATGTTAGGCGACCCTTTCTTTAATAGTGTAGAGAGAGGTGCCATGATAGAGGACAGATTCGGAATGAAACGTCCATAAAATTGTATGAGACCTAAAAGACTTCGCACTTGCTTTTTAGTCCTAGGGATAGAGATGTTAAGTATCTTAGTGATATTATGGTCTTCTGTCTTCAAGAAACCGTGACCTACTCGATGGCCTAAGAAAGCAATTTCGCTAAAGCCAATACAAGCTTTAGATGGTTTTGCTGTCAGGTTATACTCACGCAGAGTTGATAATAATTCAACTAATCCTGAATAGTGATCTTCCCAAGTATCGCTGAAAAGACAGATGTCGTCTAGATAAGCAATGACATCTGACCGATACGATAGGATTCGACGCATCATGCGTACAAATGTAGCTGGTGCGTTCATAAGGCCGAAAGGCATAAAATTCCATTGGAAAAGGCCTCTGGGAGTAGAGAAAGCGGTAAGAGGTTTGGCGCGTTCGGATAATGGAACTTGCCAATATCCTTTAGACAAATCAAGTTTAGTGAAAAAATGCGATTTAGAAAGACGAGTAAGTAACTCTTCTAGTAAAGGCATAGGTTCAGCATCGAACTTCGTAACTTGATTCAATTTGCGATAGTCAACGCAAAGACGTATGTTATTGTCTTTTTTTCGAACAATAACCATCGGCGAAAAAATATGCAGAAGTGGATGGTTCGATTATTTGTAAATCTATCATTTCATCCAACTCCTTTTCAACCTGTGTTTGGAAATGTATAGGGATAGGATAAGGCCTAACCCTAATTGGAGTATGTTCAGTTAGAACAATGTCATGCTCAGTGACATGAGTTTGTCCAGGGATGTCAGTGAGGACATCCTGAAATGTTTGTAACATAGACGAAACTTGTCGCCGTTCTCCTAGAGACAAATCAGGAGAAACAGTAACGTCTTTCCATGATTCACTAGAATGAAGTGGGATCATTGGAAGCGGGAGATTAACATCCGAAAAACTTGTTTCCTCATCCTGTATTACAGACAGTGATGAGTAATGACCATGTTTGACATGAGAATCGTCCGTTGCCTGGAAAATAGGCTGTAGATAGTCAGGACGTTCATGGAACTCCGTAAGCATATTGATGTGGAAGGTTTTATGCTTCCCGTTAATATCGACGATGTAGTCAACATCTGAAATTTTCGATATTATATCGTACGGACCTTTCCAACTAATAAGGAGTCTATTTTCACGACAAGGTAGCAAAACAAATGCTTTGTCACCAGGACAAAGTTGTCGTAAAGTTCTCTTCTTATTAGCAAATTGTCTTGCCTTCTGCTTAGCAAACTCAGAAGAGGACGTTGCCAATTTGCATGCTTCGATAATCTTTTGTCTCAGCGCGATGACATACTCGTAAGAAGATTTTGTGTCATCGTCAATATTGTCAGCTGTTATAAGATCATGCAGCAAAGACATTGGGCCGCGCGGTCGCGCGCCAAAGACAAGTTCAAAGGGCGAAAACCCTGTATGTTCATTGGGGACCTCTCTGTACGCGAAGAGGGCCGCGGGTAAAACCCTATCCCAATCCTGAGGATGATCCTCAGTTATCTTCCCTAATAAGTTCTTAAGTGTTCTATTTAGTCGCTCGACCATCCCATTGGACATAGGATGATAGATGCTACTCAAAGATCTCTCTATCTGTAGAGTAGACATTACTTGAGACATGGTATCCGATATCAGTTGGGTGCCATGATCTGATAATATTTCTCCGGGGAATCCCAGCCGAGAAAATATAAGCCAAAGAGCATCTGCAATGTCAGCGGTAGTAATGCTCTTTAGAGGGATAGCCTCTGGCCAACGTGTGCACATGTCTACACACGTTAAGATAAACTGATGTCCTCTAGCAGATTTGATCTTGAATGGACCAATGATGTCTATCGCCATTTTCTGGAATGGACGAATAGGAATATCTGCAGCCTGAATAGGCGCAGCATGACGAGGACCTTTGGATTTGACTTCTTGACATACTTTACAGGATCGACAATAGATCCGTATGTCCTTGTTCACAAAAGGCCAAAAGAAAGCTGCAAGAACTCTTGACTTAGTACGGGAAAAACCCATGTGACCAGCACACTGAGAGTCGTGTGCATGTTGTAAGATCTTAACTCTCAAATTCTTGGGTACAAGAATCTGAGAATGACTTGACTTAGTGGAGTCTTGCACCATACGTACAAGTACGCCATTCTTCATTGTAATCCAAGATTTACAATTTGAATCTTTATTCGGATCACCTTTTGTTACAAGAGTGAAGAATTTCTTAAGAGTCGGATCTTCTTCTTGTTGTTTTATAAACGAGTCACGAGAAATTACCAAGGGATCATCTTGGTTATGCACTTCATTATCTTCAACAGATGAAGTTTCAGGCATATTGAGAGCTTGAGCTCTAGTGACTACTGCATTAGCAGATTGCATATTTTGATTTTCCCAAACGGAAATTTGCTCCGGAGTGCATTCTTGGACTCCGTGAATGCGACCGATGATAAGATCAGCGATCGGATCCGGCAAAAGACATGCGTGTACATCTCCTGTGAAGAAAGGAGTAGCAATCCTAATGATAGCGGTAGAGTATTTCTCTATGGTGCCGCCAAATGTTACGCATTTGACTACTTTGCCTGTAGAATGAGAAGGATCTATGAGTGACTGCCTAACCCCAATAGTTGTGCATCCAGAATCAAAAAGTACTGAGACTGGATTGTCATTTACTAAACCTTTGTGTAAGACAAGAGAACCTCTCCCATCATGCGCGATTGACGCAGGAAGAGCGGGAAGAGGATGGCCACAGCTTAAAGTAGACACTGTGGTTGGCTCAAATAATGTTTTGCATTGGGGGCACTGAGATGCTCTCCCAAAATCAAAAGCGGCACATGCCATATTATTAGAGTCATCATTATCTTTATTTTGTTTATAGGCTTCGTGGGACTCTTGCTGTGCAGAGTTCGCCTGGTAATGAGCTTTATGTTTTTTGAATTGTGCTCTACCTCTGTTATTATTGCCTCTGTACTTATCATTGTTTCCACTATTATAACCTCTACTCGGGTTTGAATCATAGCTCCTTTGGTTACTATCATCATATTCATTATAATGAGTATCTCGGTAATTATGATCCTGTTGTCTCCATGAAGGAAAACTTGGATAGTTTCTAGAATGACTTCCTTTGCGAAAGTTCCTGTAATTATGACCACCCCTGAATCGAGGGCTGTCAGCTCTTCTCCAGGTATTCGAAGAAGAACCCTGAAATGATTGGTTACCTTGGTTCTGATAACTGTAATAGTTACCTTTTTTATTAAACCTATTTTGAGGTCCTTGGAATTTGTGAGAGTGATTAGGGTTGTATGGTGTTGCAGAAGCAACTGGCATACCTTCTTTAACCTTACTGTTGCTAATGGCTACGTCCGGATGTGCAGTGACGTATTGGGTACAATACTGTTCCATTTCTTTTAGAGACTTAGGTTTACGCTCATGTAAGAATTCGAGGAAAGGTTTATTTATACTTGACATAATCTTGTCTCTGAGTATCAAGTCCATAAGGGCTTCATAAGTCTTTTCTGTTTTGGATAGCTCAATCCAACGATCAAATGTAAGTCGTGTCCTTGCAATGAATTCTGAGAATTCTACACCTGCCTCAGGCACCATTGTCTTAAACAACTTCCGATAACCCTCTTCAGACAACTGATACTTCTTTAATAAGGCTGCCCTAATAACATCATAGTTATCTTTGTCAGCCTCTTCAACCAAACTTAAACTAGTCAGAGAATCACCTTTCAGATTTTCTGATAACTGGTTAGCATATTGTGATTTGTCCACATTATGTGCTCGACACGAGCGTTCAAATCTGTTTAGCCAGAATGTTATGTCATCACTGGAAGGGTTGAACGCTGGTACCTTGACCTTGTAAGTAAAGGGTTTACCATTACCACTAGATGCTTGATTTACATTACTTATGTTTGTTAACTTTAACTTTTCTAACTCAAATGCTAAAAGTTCTTTTTGGTGTTCATGTTCTCTTATTGCTTTTTTTTCTTGAGCTTCAGCTTGTAATTTTCTCTCTTCTGCAGCAGCCTGTAATTTTTTCTCTTCAGCAGCAGCTTCATCTTTTCTTTTCTCTTTTTCCATTTCCATCTGGAATCTTTTTTTCATCAGTCTGTATCTGCAATTTCTTTTGTTCATCCTCTCTTTGTAATTTTCTTTCCTCAGCTTCTAATTTCTTTTCTTCAATCAATGCTTTTCTTTCTTCAGCAGCCAATGCTTTGTCATATTGAGCAACTGCCCATTCTCTAACTGCTGACCAGTCTTATCAAGAGCCCTGCCTTGTGTGATAAAATAATCCAAGGTAGACATCTTGTCTAAAAAGATCAGTAATTTGCAAAAGTAAATAAATTTACTTTCTTAGTCTTAATCAAAGACTTTGTATGATAACTTTGTAACCTGTGAAAAATAGTACTTAACTATCCCAATCACTGTGGGAAACAAGCCTTACAAAGGTCTTGTATAAATCCTTATATAATAACAGCTATAAGTTGCTGGTTCACTCTATAATATAAGTGCAGTGCACCAGAAATAGTGTTTTATATCATCAACTGTGTACCTTTAGTAATAGCAATTAACTATCAGTTGATTCTTGTACATCAATTTATATGATCAACTATATTTTAAATAGTGTATGTCGATCAGGCACAAAACAAAACAGTTATACAGAAAAACATGAAAACATTTGCGGAAATGAAATAAATAAAATTGGAAAAACAATAAAAGATAAACCGCAAGAGGATAACAAATACAAATAACGCCACAGTATATAAATATAAATTGAGAATAGAACTGAAAGATAGAATAGGGTAGACCAACAAATTACAAACAAATCAAAACAAACTAAAGAACAGAGGAATATTACAAAAACAACAGTGAGTACAGACTTCACAGCTAACACTAATAGCAACAGCTGTCGCAGCAAATTTCCAATGAAGAAAATTGCACCTATAGAAACGCACACATCAGACCCTCTATTACGTGGGATACTCTGCTGTGTGACACCGCCCAACCGAAACAACAACCCGCTGGATACAAACAAATATCACATATAAATAGTTAAACATAAATACATAAATGCATAAATAGTATGGCAATATGATGTAAATAGAGTGTTGCAGGAAGAATGTGTTGGAATGAAGGCTCAGTTACACTGCCTAATAGTACAGTACTGTGGTACTTTATTAAACAAATACTTCTGGTCTAATTATTTTAAATTCAACACAGAAATAGAAGCTCCATCGTTGATTTGAATGATAACAATCAATGTAGGACTTCTCAGTTCAATAACATTTTCTTTCGCAAACACTGTCAAATATTCTCCAGTCCTGATGTGTAATGTTCTATGTTTCAACCAAGCTCGCTGTGTAACACTGTCAGTTGTATGGCAAATGTCCAATGAACCAAATGTCAACAAACCCTGACCTAGTTACTGCATACTCTCGACAGGACAGGTCACGCTGACATCACTGTAGAGTTGTACTGTTGATGTATTTGTGTGTCGTAACAGACCCCAAGGAACGTCTGGTCTCAGTAGTTTACTTCTCAATATGGTCACTGTGCAGGTTGACCCAGGAAGCTGGCACACCAGTTGTTAAATCATGCTTTATTTGCTAAATGATGTGAATGTCCACCAGTGGATAAATGTAGATGTTGGGACTGGTGTAGTAAAGTGTAACGATTGTCAACTCATCAAACCCAGCACAGTTTTGGTCATACAGGTCATCTTGTCCTGGAACGTGATGAGGCTCCGACAAGAATGTGAGTGTAAACAATGAGTGTGTATCTGAATGTCAGTACGCGAATGGTAGAATGATTCGATAGAGTTGACAGGTTGGTAGTACATCACTCATACTCACACTGTTCGAATTCAAGAAGTACTGGAACTACGGTGGTCTTTTTATAACATTTAATGGGACGCACACTTGGACAGTACGTGTATGGTTACAGGAACAAATGTCGACATAGACAGCATAATGTTGATCACAGGAATATCATCTTAAGTTAGCATTCATGCTTGGCAAATATCATAATGGAGCATTCGTAAATAAGCATTCAGCGTTCCATCATGTAAATCATCTGGCTTTACTGACTGGGCACGTCAGACCATAACCAATACATAGGAAGGCTCCTAGACCTAACCTCGTCTAGCGAATATTCCTTCACGTAAAGTTCAATATATATATATCTTTCATAATATAGGAATCCCAGACATGGGTTCTCACATGTAGCAGTGATCTCTTGGTTCATCGAGCGATAGTACAGGCATCCCTTTTTCTCACTCGATAAATACAAAGTATATGAATTTCAACATGGCTGTTCTCTCTCTCGTGAGCTTCACTCACTATAGAATATAGACCAAAATTAGTCATTCATTAAATGTCCTCATTTCTTCATAGGTTCTCTCATAGAGGTAATTGAATAATATCATACAATCCAGTGCTGATACATAGGAATGTCTTCTTCCTTTGAATGGATATTCTTTTTAAAAGTACCACTGTGCATCTGCTTATCAACAACGATGGCGAAGCCCAAGTTCATAATAAATTGTGGTTTTACCTTTTTATGCGAAATATAACTTTGCCATTCCTTGGCAAAAGAGAATAAACACTGGGGTAAAGTACATACAACATGTCTAAATGATTATCACTTTTCCCCATCCATATATAGATCACTATTTCGGCAAAAAGCCTGCTACAACAAAACTCGGCATCCTCACAGGATGACAGCCATGGATCACACCCTTTGCTAGCGATACTTCCGCTGCATAGCCTTTGACCTTTTCTAGCGACAACCAAATTAGTTCGACTTAGAAATGCAAAGATATCCATATATAAGACAGACTCGTCCTACTCATACAAACACTACGTATAAATTCAGGCCATAGATATACTGAAGCAAGAACAATCTATTCCTACCCAGCCACAGAATAAATCGCAGTAGGCCTAGAGTCGTCTGCGGAGTCCGATCGAAGATGACAGAACTATTTTCAAGGGAAGCAACCCAAAAATGACTTCTCCTTAAGCACTTAAAAAGGAAATACTTTGCTTACAAAATATTTGCGAACATAATAAGAATATAAATGTATTATATTGCAAGATAGTAAAAATTGCCCTTTACACTGCCCAGATAAGTAGAACCAGCAGATTTAAACGAAGTGAATCAGCTACATATTTTTACTGCCAAAATGAGCAAAATAACAGACTTAAGCGAAGTGGATCAGTTATATATTTGTACTGCCAGAATGAGTAAAATAACAGACTTAAACAACGTGGATGAGTTATATATTTGTACTGCCCCAATTCATAACCAGTTGACAGAAATTAAATGAATCATTCATATATCTTTAACGTTGCTGTCAGAATGAGCAAAATAACAAACTAAGGTGAAGTGGACCAGTTACTTAAATTTACTGCCCGGATAAATAAAACTAGCAGACAAAATGAAAAAGTCGACTTTTGCTTTCAATGCACTGAAATTAGACCAATGGACAGCAAAACTTACTCTTTCTTTGAGGAACCTGCATGTCCGTGGTGATTAGAGCTACTGCTATTGTCCTTCACGGATGTCTTTCCGTCACCTTCAGTCCAAATGTTTCTTGGGACAGAGTGTTTATATCAAAGGTTTTGGTAATGAATCTACTTGCACACGTATTTGTTAATGTAACTGCGCTTCTTACAACTATGGCACACTAAAACGAATATTATTCTCTGTGGTTTTTGTGGCAGCAGATATACAACTCTCAGATGCGGCAAAACCTGGCTCCATTTAACACAATTAATAATGTTTCATTTAAAACAAAGAAATTCGCATCGAAAAACAGAATTAACTAATTTCACCATCGAAATTAATAAACAAAACTACATTTGCATTTACAAAAAAGTAATTAACACATCCAATTCATCATAACTTTGTTCATAAAATAAATAACAACATTCGTTTTTTAAAAAGTACAATTAAAATAACTTCGGCCTCCTGGCAATGCAATATTTGTTTCCTTCTTTTCAACAGAAAGATATGCGTCTTGGTGTCACGTGTCTTGATATTATTCAGATGTTACATTAATATTCCATGTCTGTCGCAAGATGACAAGATGATTCATGAAGTTAGCTGGAGTGTTGAGTTTTTGGGCTCGCCTAGATGTAGAGCCCAACACTGACATGACCTTTTCCAGAGAGAGTTTAACCATTATTTTGTTCTTTGACTTAATGAAATTGTAACTATTTAAGATGGCGTTTAAATATACGTTATGTGAAGATGGAAATGTTCACTTGTTGGTCACTCAAATTTATGTTTATCGCTTTATCAATCTTTCTCTGTTTCCCCTGTCTGTCTTTCTTGTCTGCCTGGTCTGACTGTCTGTCTGATATGTCTGTCTGTGTTTTTCTTTCTTTCTTTTCATTAATTTATTCTTTTTTTTTCTTTCACTCATTATTCTTTCTTTCTGTCGTCCAAACCCCCCACCCCCGCCGCCTCTCCCGCCACCCCCGCCGCCTCTCACCCCCCCCCCCTTTTCCGTCTTTCATCATTTTGAGCACCAGATCTCTGGCATGGTTGCACTTCATCTATAGTCTAGCGACAACAAAGTGTAGCTATCTTTATTTATTTTAAAACAAAAAAGAAAAACATTATTTACAATAAATCCCTCTTGTGTAATATGTGTGCTAAATATTGGTAACACACTATGTTCTACTCACCTGTCTCGTTACATATGTGTACTGCAAGAATGAGCAAAATAACAGACTTAAGCGAAGTGGATTAGTTACATATTTTGACTGCCCCAGTGAATAAGACAGCACATAGATAACCAAAGGAGGCACACACAAAAAATGTTTGCTAGAGCAGTGCTCCGCAACCTTTTTTGCTTCACGGCACACTTAAGTGTCCTTCAGAATTTCACGGCCCACTATAATAATTGTTCTTAAAAAGGTAAATGCACAGGTAGTTACTTATAGATACTAACGCAGGGGAGTAATGTGTTAGAGATTTCATTATACCAGATCCAGCTTTATGACTAGGTATTTAAAAGTGGGTGGATGAGGTAAATATTTTTTTAAAATTCGCTGCAATCACGAGACAACGCTCCCTAGTTTTTTGTGATGGATCGGTGGTTTCTGTTGTTGTTGCTGCTGTTTAACTAGGGCTGCTGAGCTCGTCTTTTTTTCACAGCCAGCGCCAAGTTGAAGAATTTGCAGAGAGCTTTCTACTTTCAATGGAGAGTCCTGGGCAAGTGTGACGGTATTGTCTCCACTGCTTTGCAGTAGTGGTCCAACAGTGGCCACAACTCAAGAGTATCTAATATGGGCTTCAAAGGTATCTACCTTCGCACAAGATTACTCTTGGCAGAGATCTAGATAGAAGGGCGATGACACTTCTATTACAAAGGGATATTCAGAATAAGCGAGAACAATACCGCTTTGCCTGAGTATGTTAACTCTGTAATTCTGCCGACGCTTTTGTGAAGGAATTAAGCACTTATTACTTTGTCGTAAAACGTGTGTGTAAACCCACTTCTTAGTTAATACACTATGTCGGGATACAAATTTGCCCCAGCCAATCAACGAACAGTCGCTGAGCCAGAATAAATTACATGAAGTTTACGCCAGGAAAAACTTAAGCCCAGTTTTTCGGATCTCGGTCACGGCCTTCTTGTCTTCCAATATGGTGGCAGACAGAATAAAATTAGGCATAAGCCCTGTTTTCGGAACGCGGTCTCGGTCACGGATTGTATGAAACCGCATATAACCAATCAGCTTGCCACGCCAAGAACCAATCAACAGCATTCCTTAAGCAGTAAAAGTTACCTCATCTACCTATATATACGGGCGATATTTTATTCAAAATCACGCACACACCAACACGAAGCCAGCTAGACGACCGACTTGAGAAGAGAAGCTGTCAGACTGATTTATTGCTCACCTGCATTGACCGGGAACTCTTGCTTCACTAAGGTCGTCTGGCCTTTTTAAATCTTAGAGGGTAAATATATTTACTATAAACTTGTAGGAAAATAGGCCTACAGCAGATATATAATGTTTGTATTTGTTGTGTGTCATTTATACTACCTACACCTGTATATATTTAATATAAATTGTTTCACTATGAATGTATCAGGTTACTGATTGTATCTTGGGGAATTAGGTATAATGATTATATTTGCTGATATGATTGATGAAGACGAAACCCAACTGAAATATAACCAAAACAGTCCTTGTTAGGACTCATCTAACTCCAATCTATTGTCTCATATAACTCCAGTCTACTGTCTCATAAAACCAACTGAAATATAACCAAAACAGTCCTTGTTAGGACTCATATAACTCCAATCTATTGTCTCATATAACTCCAATCTATTGTCTCATATAACTCCAACCTGAAATATAACCAAACAGTCCTCTTCTCATATAACTCCTATCATCAGAACACAACAATATTGTTAGGATATATGTTACCAGCCAGTATAGCACTTGTCAGAGAGGGCCTGGTATATTATAGGGGGAAGGAAACAGTTGTATCACACCTAGGTGTACAGATTATTGGATGTATTAATGTATTGAATTTATATTATTGGATGTATTCATGTATTGAATTTATATTATTGGATGTATTCATGTATTGAATTTATATTATTGGATGTATCCATGTATTAATTTATCAGAAAGAATGTTTTGCAAGTAGACACCTGTCTTGTCTCGCTATTGCTAACTCATACTGAGCCATGTTGTCATTCATCCTACATGCAGACACCTGAGACACGCTCATCTCATATACAATAGAAATAGGTGGGCTTGAGGACAGAAATTAGCCCCTATTTTTACTTGTTACAGGTTTTATTCGTGTCATCCAACCTGAGGTCGTATGTTCGAGTCAATCCAGCTGCCTGGAACTTCGCAGGAGCACAGTGATTGTACCGGAGCTACATCCTTAGTCCCCCTCAGTCTTGGGTGGGCTAAAGGAACGATCCTCAGTAGGGGTTGTGTGAATCAAACTAAGAAGGACAGAACTTTTGAGAGATGAGTACACATTAGTACCATTTCCGTCGGCAATTGTGAGCATCTAACTGTCAAGGACGAAAAACTGAGTTAGCGTAGCAAGAGACAAGAAAAACAGCATAGCTGATAAATTTTATATACTTAATTAACAGCACAGCTGATATAAATTTGTTTCCTATAATTGGAAAACTTGTTGTAATATATATATATATATATATATATATATATATATATATATATATATATATATATATATATATATATATATATATATATATATATATATATATATATATATATATATATATATATATATATATATATATATATATATATATATATATATATATTTGTAAATCATATGTAAACTTACAAATCCATTGCATTCCATTTTTCAACATCCACCCTTCAGCACAAGAGTAGATAGTGCATATACTAAATAAATAATAAGGAAATTGTATTTGAACGACTTGTCAATTTTATAATTGTTAAGTAAAATCTGTTTCCTTGTTTTAATATCACAGTTAGTTACACAGCGGGGGTGGCAATTTATGACTGTCTCCTCTCTACTAATTTTTCGAGATCAGATCATGCACAGCCGTGTAGTGGTGTTTGTTGGTATTGTATGATGGTGATATTACTAAATGTAATTGTATGAGGCCAGCTGTGAAGGCTCCTGAGATAAAATGTAGTTGAGAATTGTCAGAAGGCCTTTCTTGCTACCACTACGACCTCACACTTAATTTTTTTTTTAATGAATGTGGCTACGTAAAGTGTCTAGGGTTATGATATGTAGTGTGGTGTAATAGGTTATAGATATACCCACAGATATTTAACAAAACTAATAATATTTAACAAATATTACAACACACTACATCAAATATTACCATGGTGGTTTTACATCAGATAGATCCTCCCAGACTATAGATTCTGAAAAATATTTATTAGTTTTCTGCCCTAAAAGAGGATAGGTAATATGTTTCATTATTCTCAACACTTGATCTGTCTTGCCTAACCCTTGCTGGAGTTTATGTACATTGTTGGTCCCTAGACCCTGACTTGGGCGGGGGGTCTAGAGCAAATCCCTACTTGTTTGTAAGGCTAGATTTCGATATGGCAGTATCAAATCACTCGAACATGAAACAATATTCAAAATATATAAGGAAATAATTTCAATCTTACCAGATTATGAATAAATAACACAGAATTGCTAGCAAAACTCAGCTGAGCTGCTGGCTATAGTATGGCGTCCCTAAACTTCTTACACTTTCTTTCATATGGAAATCACCACACTTTAAAATCTGTGTCTATCACTGAACAACTATTGAGAAATGGCCCCACTTTCGCGTCTGAGCGCTAATGATATGATTGTCTGTGGCCAATCACTGCCTAGGTTTATTTGAATTTCAAATTTCCTACACTAAAGTCATTTCAGTCATGCTTCAGTCAAGTATGGATGTTTATCTGTTAGTCTGTCCGTCTCTACTTGTGTTTCTACAAAAATGTACTTGATTTTTGAACCAACCTTTCTCTCCCCTCCAAAATTTTGTCGTTAAAAGTTATTTTTAGACACAGCCACCACAAATATCCCTTCTCTTCCATACTACGTAGATTTGAACACCTGCGTCTCGAGGTCGTGTTTTTTTGTGCAATTAGCGACACTTTTAGATTCAATACAGTCTGTCGATGATGTGAACAACACTGTCTTTTGTCATTATCTTCAATATTATCTATCCGTCTGTAAAATTAAGAACATATTAGTTCACTGCTCAGAATAGGCCATCCGGCCAGCTAATTTTTATATTCCTAACATTAATATTAAGAAAAAAGTACTTTTTAAATTTTGTAATATTCCAAACATCTGCGTTTTAGCCGCTGAATTCAAATCAAGGGCTTGGTATCGCAAAAGCGTCCAATAAATGACTGTGGCGTAACATATCTATGGTCCCTTCTGTCGAGTTGCTTACTTTTTATGTCAACTTGGGAAACGTGACTTTTCTCCGTTTCCCCCCCAATTGCGTCTCCTTAGCCTTTCTAGTCTCACGCAATCTTTCCAGTCATATTTTTTTCCTTTTTGATCCGCCGTTCCCCTCCTGTCTAGCAAGTCAATTTTTATGGAGGATGATGACCCGCGGTCTAGGCGATCATGTACTATTCGCAGCCTACGCATTATGTTTTTATCCTTAAATGTTATCTTTGGAGGTATTTTACCGTTGTATCTCTGTCAATTTCACTACACATCTCCCCACTTGAAAACATGCCTATGGCAAGTTCCAAAACCAGCGATACACATAGGTAAAATTACTCCTCACGTCTGCCACTACTCTAATTTTGATCACAGGGGTGCCGACTGAGGAAATCTGCACCGACATTCAATTTGCCTGGGATATATTGGATACTAAACTGATAAGGTTGAAGCAATAAAGACCACCTCAGCAATCTTGCGTTTTCATGCTTAGCCTGAGACAAGAACACGAGAGGCTGATGGTCCGTCTCCACCACAAAAGTCCTACCATACAGATAGATTTGAAACTTCTTTATTGCCCAGATTAATGCTAAACATTCTTTTTCGCTTGTGGAGTATCCTTGTTCCGCCTTATTCAATTTGCGGCTTGCATAAGCGACTGGTTTCAGTTCCCCATCAGGTGAAGATGATCTTTGCAACAAAGCCCCTCCGAGTCCTACATTACTTGCATCGGTTCTTAAGACAAAGTCCTGTGTCAAATCAGGCAGTTTGAGAATAGGCTTGCTAGTGAGTTTTTCCTTTAACTCTTGGAACGCTAGTTCACATTGTGCAGTCCAAATAATTTTATCTGGAAGTCCCTTGCGAGTCAGATCAGTCAGAGGAGCACAAATAGCGTTAAAATTTTTGATGTATTTCTGATAAAATCCGCATAACGACACGAATGATCGCACGTCCTTTTTTGTTTGCGGCCTAGGTGCTCTCTGCAGTTTTTCCAAGTTCTTAGGATCAGGGGTCATATTACCCTGATATACAGTGTGTCCCAAGAATTCCAACTCTTTGCATCCAATACAACATTTTGTTGGCCTAGCAGTTAAGTTCGCCTCCCGAAGTCTATCAAACAACATCTCCAGAGCTTCAATGTGTTCTTCAAATGTCTCTGTGGCGACGAGAATATCATCCATGAAATTCGTGATACATGGGTTATTCAGGGGATCCAACAATTTTCGCATCATCCTTGAAAACACACTCGGAGCATTTTTCAGTCCGAATGGTAGCATATTGAATTCATAATGTCCATCCGAAGTGCTAAAAGCCAAATAAGGTCTCACTTCAGGCTTCACTGGGATCTGGTAATAGCCTTTACTAAGATCCACCTTTGAAAAGTATTTTGCCTTGTTCAGTCTGGCAAATAACTGTTTTGTGTCTGGTAATGGATCCACTTGTCCTTCTGTGACAGCATTCAGTTTCCTGTAATCTATGCACAGTCTGTGTTCCCCAGACGGTTTTCTCAACAAAACGACACTAGAACTAAAAGATGATTCACTGTGCGAAATAATCCCCTCCTTCAACAAATACTCTATTTCTTCCTTCAATGCCTTCTCCTTCGCGAACGGAATAGAATAGGCTCTCATACAGATTGGGTTTGAGTCTACCAGTTTCATGTCATACTGTAGCAAATTTGTATGGCCTGGTTTATCTGTTAATACATCTGTATGTTCCTCCAGAACCTGTTGAACTCTCTCCCTCTGGTTTTTAGTCAGGTGCTTACTGACTTTTACCTGTGCTGCTGTTTCACAAGGATGTAATGGGTATTCATGTGAGGTGAGTGGTTCTTTTTGCATCTGGGTTGCAATAGCCAAGGTCAATAAGGGGGTGCTTTCCTGGAGTGGTCTGTCCAGATACTTCTTTAACAGGTTTACATGATAAACTTTTTCCTTCCCCTTTTTGTCAATTTTATAGTTTGTTCTAGACACCTTCTCTAGAACCGTATATGGACCTTGCCAACCAATTTGTAATTTATTCTGGCTTCCGGGTAGTAGAAGCAGCACCTTCTCTCCGACTGCCAGTTCCCTGTCCTTTGCCTTCCTATTAAAATATGCTGCATGTTTCTTCCTGGCTTGTTTCAAATTATCATTTGCCAGTTTCCATCCAGCTTTCAAACGAGTGGTCAGTTCGTTCACATATTGATACGATGAGGTAACAGTCTCTTCCGCCTTCTCATCTGTCCAGGTCCTTAATAGAGCTTCTAATGGACCTTTTATTGGCCTCCCAAATAGCAGAGTTGCGGGAGCCATCCCGGTTGAACTATGTGGTACCTCCCGGTACGCAAACAATGCGGCGGGCAGGAATTGATCCCACAGATCCGGTTTTTCGTGTGCCAGCTTTCTCAGGATAGAAATGAGAGTCCCGTTGAACCTCTCTACCTGGCCGTTCCCTTGTGGATGGTACGGACTACAATGAAAGTGTCTGGCTTGAAATAGCTTAAAAACTTCTTCCGTTAGTTTCCCCTTGAACTGAGAACCATTATCCGTCAAGATTTGATGCGGGAATCCTAATCGGGTAAATATTGTAAGTAGTGCCTCTGCTACATGTTTTGAATCAATTGATGGCAGGGCTACCGCCTCTCCCCACATAGAACAAGTGTCCACCAGAGTAAGGATGTAACTGTTCCTCCTCTTGGTCCGAGTGAGAGGTCCTACAATATCCACTGCAACCCTCTCAAAAGGTGTTCCCACTATGGGCATTTCCCCTAGAGTTGCAGGAGCAGTCCAGTGCTTTGGAGCTACCCTTTGACATTCTGGGCAGGATTTGACATATCTTTTTATATCCTCCGTTATCCCTGGCCAGAAGTAATGACAAGCTATACGCTGTCCTGTGGCGCTGATCCCCATGTGACCACTGAAGGGAATCGCATGCCCGAGTTCCATCACTTTATCTCTATATGAAGTGGGAAGAACCAGCTGGTTGTGACCATTTGTTCCAGTTCCGGCCTTCCTGTATAAGAGTTTGTTCTTCATGAAATATTCCCCCTTGCTCGGAGGTGTGTGGCATTTGGGCAATTTTTTAAAACAGGGCTTGAGTGTCCTATCCTCAGCCTGCGCCTTCCTCATCTCCTCTGGATGAGCATTTATAGGTTCACCTTCTTCCTCCTTCTTCTGTGACCTGGTCTGCACTGTCGCCATGATCACAGGTTTCTCGGGATTCCCCAAGAAGACGTATCTACACCCCAATATCAGAGGGTAGATTGGTTCATCTATCACTGCTGCTCTGATTTCTCCTTCCACATAGCGAGTTTTCACCGTTATCCTTGCGATGGGAAGTGTCATGAGTGGTATGTCCTTAGTCGCCCCTTGTATTTCCACTGTTTCTGTGGTATACTGACTTGGGTCCACTAGGCTAGACTTCACAACTGAATCATAATCCAAACCTGTATCATAAAGGCACCTTATGGTGACCCCATTACAAATAACATCCTCACAAACTGGGGGGTGATAAGGTTCCTGTTGTCCCTTAGGATTAACCTTTAATCTTTGCGTCCCCGACTTCATTGCAGCAATGTTTGAAGGTTTCCTTCTACAAAATTCGGTGTTATGGTTATCCTTCTTGCACCATTTACACCATCTTTTTCCTTGGTTCAACGGTTTTCTTTCATTGAACTTTTGGTCATTGAACTGTGAGTTTCTGTCGCGATAGTCATTTCTTGGCCGCTCAAAGTTTGTCCTACCTTTATTTCCCTGCTCTCTATTATCAAATTTATTAAATTGCTGTGGAGCTTTAAAATTGTCTATGTGCTTCTTTTTAGCACCACTTACCTCTGCCTGGGCTGCCTGATACCTCTCAGCAACATTTAAAATTTCCCCCAACTTCTCTGCACCTTGTTCCATGAGAAATTTTCTCATGTCTGGAGCCATGGACTCTCTCAATTGCTCAATCATGATCATTTCTTTAAGATCTTGGGTCTTCCCCAGAGCCGTCCATTTCTCCAAATAGGTTTCTAGTCTAGCAGAGAATTGGTGGTATGTCTCCCCAGACAACAGTTTGGCATTTCTAAATTTCTTACGATAAAATTCACCATTCTTCTCGTACCTTAATAACAAAGCCTGCTTTAACATGTCATAATTGTCTTGGTCTTCCCTGTTCATTTTGGCAAATACTTCATAAGAAGTACCTCTCAATCCCTGTGATAGCTTTAAACTCCACCTCTCTCTCTCTAACCCATATGTAGTAGCTAATAACTCAAAACGTCCTAGGTACCCCTCTATGTCATCGTCTTTTTCAACAAAATGGTCTAAATGAAACCCCATAGCTGAGTTTGAGGCTCCCAGACTGGGCGTAGCATCTGAGGCAAAAGGGCTGGCACCATTTTCAGGAGCCGGGCCTTGTAATTCCAGCTCCCTTAGTCGTAATTCGTGCTCCCTCTGCAACCTTCTATCTTCTGCCTCCCTTTCGGCAGTCAACCTTTTTTCTTCTGCCTCCCTTTGCTGTCGTTTTTCTTCTGCCTCCCTTTGCTGTGTTTTTCTTCTGCCTCCCTTTGCTGTCGTTTTTCTTCTGCCTCAATCTGCAGCCTCTTAATTTCTCTATCAGCCTCAATTTGTAACCTCTTCTCTTCAGCTACCTCCTTTCTTCCCGTTCAATATATTTATCACATTCAGCCGTTACGTATTGAATTAAAATTTGACCATCCATTCCCATCTCCTTCGCGGTGAGCACAGCAGCTGATCTAAATTTTGCCAGCTCCGCCATACTTTTTAGACAATATAATAATATACAAGCTAAATCTCTAACCAGTAAATACACTAAGTACTTCTTATGACTATAGTCTAACTAATTCTAACTAACCAGTTAACTAATTAATTATTACTGGCTGTGAAGATTCACCAACTTTTATCTGCAGGGACACTTTTAATTTTAAAGGGAATTTTACAATTTATTTCCCTACTTTTATTTCTCCCACCAGGAGATCCTAATATTACTGTTGGGCTAATTATCCCTGGACAAGACCCCAATATATGTAGTGGTGTTTGATGGTATTGTATGATGGTGATATTACTAAATGTAATTGTATGAGGCCAGCTGTGAAGGCTCCTGAGATAAAATGTAGTTGAGAATTGTCAGAAGGCCTTTCTTGCTACCACTACGACCTCACACTTAATTTTTTTTTTAATGAATGTGGCTACGTAAAGTGTCTAGGGTTATGATATGTAGTGTGGTGTAATAGGTTATAGATATACCCACAGATATTTAACAAGACTAATAATATTAATAAATGTTAAAATACACTGAACTAACTCACGTGTGTAAAATTTTTTGATAGAATTATATTACATTTATTTTGTTCTGGATCAATTTTTTAGGTTGACCAGAACTTAAAAGGATTTAGAGATTATGAAAGAAATGCATGGAATATTATATCATAAATGCAATAGTGTACATATATATGTACTATACTAGTTAGTTTTATTAAAATGTTCTAGTAGTCATCTACTTGGGAGGATAGTTAATGTTTGTGCTGTTGGGGTGGCCTCATCACACCTGTCTATATTGACTACACAGTGTCCAGAAAATGGTGTGAATTTTTATGGGGTATTAGTAACTAAACGGCGTTGGTGAATGTCCAGCAGACCAGAGGCTCACTCATCTTGTAGTTGTAGCTCTGGTGCTGAAATATTGTGGTCCCACCTCTCCGTGCTGGCGGGCAATAATGGTGGTCTCTGTCACAAGTACTGCACAGATACACTCGAGTAAGTCACCAACTGAATAGACACTGCTTGGTTGACAACAGAAACTCACAGCTCTGCAATCAAAGTATGGGCCATGTGTCAAAATCTATTCTCTACCCACGTCTGGACACAACACTGACACAACAACCACATCATACAGACAGGTCAGATCTCTCTGACCAAACAGCACATTTACCATGGTGGTTTTACATCAGATAGATCCTCCCAGACTATAGATTCTGAAAAATATTTATTAGTTTTCTGCCCTAAAAGAGGATAGGTAATATGTTTCATTATTCTCAACACTTGATCTGTCTTGCATAATCCTTGCTGGAGTTTATGTACATTGTTGGTCCCTAGACCCTGACTTGGGCGGGGGGTCTAGAGCAAATCCCTACTTGTTTGTAAGGCTAGATTTCGATATGGCAGTATCAAATCACTCAAACATGAAACAATATTCAAAATATATAAGGAAATAATTTCAATCTTACCAGATTATGAATAAATAACACAGAATTGCTAGCAAAACTCAGCTGAGCTGCTGGCTATAGTATGGCGTCCCTAAACTTCTTCACTTTCTTTCATATGGAAATCACCACACTTTAAAATCTGTGTCTATCACTGAACAACTATTGAGAAATGGCCCCACTTTCGCGTCTGAGCGCTAATGATATGATTGTCTGTGGCCAATCACTGCCTAGGTTTATTTGAATTTCAAATTTCCTCCACTAAAGTCATTTCAGTCATGCTTCAGTCAAGTATGGATGTTTATCTGTTAGTCTGTCCGTCTCTACTTGTGTTTCTACAAAATGTACTTGATTTTTGAACCAACCTTTCTCTCCCCTCCAAAATTTTGTCGTTAAAAGTTATTTTTAGACACAGCCACCACAATATCCCCTCTCCTCCATACCAAGTAGATTTGAACACCTGCGTCTCGAGGTCGTGTTTTTTTGTGCAAAATAGCGACACTTTTAGATTCAATACAGTCTGTCGATGATGTGAATAACACTGTCTTTTGTCATTATCTTCAATATTATCTATCCGTCTGTAAAATTAAGAACATATTAGTTCACTGCTCAGAATAGGCCATCCGGCCAGCTAATTTTTATATTCCTAACATTAATATTAAGAAAAAAGTACTTTTTAATTTTTGTAATATTCCTAACATCTGCGTTTTAGCCGCTGAATTCAAATCAAGGGCTTGGTATCGCAAAAGCGTCCAATAAATGACTGTGGCGTAACATATCTATGGTCCCTTCTGTCGAGTTGCTTACTTTTTATGTCAACTTGGGAAACGTGACTTTTCTCCGTTTCCCCCCCAATTGCGTCTCCTTAGCCTTTCTAGTCTCACGCAATCTTTCCAGTCATATTTTTTTTTCCTTTTTGATCCTCCGTTCCCCTCCTGTCTAGCAAGTCAATTTTTATGGAGGATGATGACCCGCGGTCTAGGCGATCATGTACTATTCGCAGCCTACGCATTATGTTTTTATCCTTAAATGTTATCTTTGGATGTATTTTACCGTTGTATCTCTGTCAATTTCACTACAAGCCGTAACTAATTTGTGATACCAATAGTTCTCTCAGACACTGGGACTTCACCATTTTCTGCAGAAATTCTATTTCTGTAATTGTCAGTACTATACTGATCCTAGAGCCAATGAAAACCTCACGCTACACTGGGAGCTCGTTCCTGGGATATTTCTATATATCTTGAGCCATACTTGGTCTATTCATCTATCTACTAACTCTATCTTGTGCCACCCATAGATAACAAAAGAAACAAATTTTTGAATAAAATTCATAAATAGAATTTATTTTTGTTTTCTTAGGAGGAGTACCATTTAGTACTCAGTAAATAGTCGATGCTCACCAAGTTGCACGGAAATTATTTGTTCATTTAAATTACTTACTTACTTACTTAGTCATTCCCCTTCTACCGTGAGGTGTAGAGGTTTGGAAGAGAGAGCGCCAGACTATCCTATCGGCTGTCTTCCTCCTGGCCTGGTTCCATTCTAGTCCTCGATCCTTCAAAGATTGTCTAATGTTGTCCTCCCAGCGGACTCTGGGTCGTCCTCGGGGTCTGGATCCTTGGCTCTTTGTTTCCCATGCTTGTCGTGGTATCTGATCTTCTCCCATTCTGCAGACATGGCCAAACCATCTTAATTGGGACTGTTCTACTTGGGTCTGCAGGGGGTAGGATTTAAGGCCTTGACGTATCGTCTGGTTGCGTACATTTAAATTAATTAAGTTTAATTACAATAATTTGGATATAGTAAAATTGCATACCCTCTCTAAGTAACGCCATGGCTGATTTAGTGAAGTTCAGGACTGCGGTCATGCAGATGGGTAAGGAATTAAATATGACAGGTGATGCTCTTATTCAGCATATTCAAGTTCCTAGGTAAGCCACTCACGCCTGTTGTTTTTCTGTTGTCTAATGTTCTACTTCTTTATTTTTTACGAGTGCCTGAAAACATACCTTTATGTTTGTCTAACGACCATTAGAACCTTCATCTCAAGTGTCAAGTCCCGTCCTACTGAAAGTCTCTAAAACACGGAGAAAGATACACAATACAAATTTGAATTAACCGATATAAGCAGCGCCGGCTTATTCATCAGACCCACTAGGCACGGGCGTAGGATCCCAGGCTTACATGGGCCTTGCGAAAAAAAGCAACGGAGTCATAATGCACAGAGCTCTACAGCAACGGCAAGGGAACGATAGGACGCTTGTGCATGCTTGGTATTAGTATCTGTCAAACAGTTAGTTTATTAGTTGTGGATGCATGGTATTAGTATCTGTACAACAGTTAGTTTATTAGTTGTGGATGCATGGTATTAGTATCTGTACAACAGTTAGTTTATTAGTTGTGCATGCATGGTATTAGTATCTGTACAACAGTTAGTTTATTAGTTGTGCATGCTTGGTATTAGTATCTGTACAACAGTTAGTTTATTAGTTGTGCATGCTTGGTATTAGTATCTGTACAACAGTTAGTTTATTAGTTGTGGATGCATGGTATTAGTATCTGTACAACAGTTAGTTTATTAGTTGTGCATGCATGGTATTAGTATCTGTACAACAGTTAGTTTATTAGTTGTGGATGCATGGTATTAGTATCTGTACAACAGTTAGTTTATTAGTTGTGCATGCATGGTATTAGTATCTGTACAACAGTTAGTTTATTAGTTGTGCATGCTTGGTATTAGTATCTGTACAACAGTTAGTTTATTAGTTGTGCATGCTTGGTATTAGTATCTGTCAAACAGTTAGTTTATTAGTTGTGGATGCATGGTATTAGTATCTGTACAACAGTTAGTTTATTAGTTGTGGATGCATGGTATTAGTATCTGTACAACAGTTAGTTTATTAGTTGTGCATGCATGGTATTAGTATCTGTACAACAGTTAGTTTATTAGTTGTGCATGCTTGGTATTAGTATCTGTACAACAGTTAGTTTATTAGTTGTGCATGCTTGGTATTAGTATCTGTACAACAGTTAGTTTATTAGTTGTGCATGCTTGGTATTAGTATCTGTACAACAGTTAGTTTATTAGTTGTACATGCTTGGTATTAGTATCTGTACAACAGTTAGTTTATTAGTTGTACATGCTTGGTATTAGTACCAGTACAACAGTTCGTTTATTAGTTGTGCATGCTTGGTATTAGTATCTGTACAACAGTTAGTTTATTAGTTGTGCATGCTTGGTATTAATATCTGTACAACAGTTAGTTTATTAGTTGTACATGCTTGGTATTAGTATCTGTACAACAGTTAGTTTATTAGTTGTGCATGCTTGGTATTAGTATCTGTACAACAGTTAGTTTATTAGTTGTGCATGCTTGGTATTAGTATCTGTACAACAGTTAATTTATTAGCTGTGCATGCTTGGTATTAGTATCTGTACAACAGTTAGTTTATTAGTTGTGCATGCTTGGTATTAGTATCTGTACAACAGTTAGTTTATTAGTTGTGCATACATGGTATTAGTATCTGTACAACAGTTAGTTTATTAGTTGTGCATGCTTGGTATTAGTATCTGTACAACAGTTAGTTTATTAGTTGTGCATGCTTGGTATTAGTATCTGTACAACAGTTAGTTTATTAGTTGTGCATACATGGTATTAGTATCTGTACAACAGTTAGTTTATTAGTTGTGCATGCTTGGTATTAGTATCTGTACAACAGTTAGTTTATTAGTTGTGCATACATGGTATTAGTATCTGTACAACAGTTAGTTTATTAGTTGTGCATGCTTGGTATTAGTATCTGTACAACAGTTAGTTTATTAGTTGTGCATGCTTGGTATTAGTATCTGTACAACAGTTAGTTTATTAGTTGTGCATGCATGGTATTAGTATCTGTACAACAGTTAGTTTATTAGTTGTGCATACATGGTATTAGTATCAGTACAACAGTTAGTTTATTAGTTGTGCATGCATGGTATTAGTATCTGTACAACAGTTAGTTTATTAGTTGTGCATGCTTGGTATTAGTATCTGTACAACAGTTAGTTTATTAGTTGTGTATGCTTGGTATTAGTATCTGTACAACAGTTAGTTTATTAGTTGTGTATGCTTGGTATTAGTATCTGTACAACAGTTAGTTTATTAGTTACTTTTAATCCAGCTTGTTTTCCTTTTTTTAATTATATTTTCTTTGCAGGGTCCCACTACCTTTAACACAATATAAGGGCTGTAACGGAAACTTTTCTTTTGTTTAAAGATATTATTATATTTTAACAAAAACATTTATCTGGAATCATTTAATTCTTCTCAAATTTTACCTTTCAGAATAGCTGAGAGGGGCCCCAAAATATCTTAATAGGCTGGGGCCTCCGGAGTTCTTAATCCGGCCCTGGATATATGTTACGGAATAAATTAAAAGGAAGGGTGTTGCCAGTAAGAACACGCAGCAGTACAGTAAGTTATGATATAATTTTCAACACCATAAATTTGAGTCATCAGTGGTTGATATCCCTTAATTCTATCTTTCGTTCATGCAAATTTTGAAAACTGTTCACAGATTGACGATATATGTAAACAGTTTTCAAAATTAAGAACAGCAGTCAGTGGCCATAACGTCTGATGGCGTCTTGAATTAACCTTGTGACAGTCGGTGACTAAGGATCAAAGAAGACGAAGAAAGGTTAATAAGATCATTCCCTAGCAGAAACTGTCGTAGGGAAGTGAAGTGTTGGAGACTTCACCTATATTACGTCTCAGCTGTGTCAGGTCGGGTGACCAGTTCCATACTTCACTGCATATGTCTTCCTTAACTCAAAAGCAGAGTCAGGTACCCATTGACACCTGGGTAGACTGAAGAGTGACGTTACCTGGTTTCGAACCCGGTTCCTTTGCTTCGAAAAGAAAGCGACACATAGACTAGAAAAAGCCAGAATATTGTCTCATATTTCATATGTGTTAAGAAACAAGAAAGTAAAATTTCGAAGTGCCATAGTCGGAAATGGCGTAAAGTAATTGGTTGCTCATCAAGACTTAACATATCGCGCTAACATCATCAAAACCAGACGTAGCTGAGAGATAAATTACTAACTGTATCATCATCATCATCGTCATCATCATCTTCACTATCGTCATCATCATCATCATAATCATCACTCTTTAGCTCCTCAAAGAGCATGTAACCGTAAACAAACTTGTGCCAAGTCTTCCTGTCACGTGCCATCAGCTCAAAGTCTTTTTCATGTCTGTCTCCAGTTCTCTTCTCCATGTGTTCCTTGGTCTTCTTCTACCCCTCTTACCCTGGGGATTCCAGAACAAGGACTGCCTTGTAATGCTATAAACAGGTTTTTCCCAGTGTGTGTCTGATAAACGCCTTTTTTGAGGTCACATTGATAAAGGCTGTTATTCTTGGATGCTGTATACTGTGTTTTATCAGTGTACGTTGTAAAGATGTACTGGGACTGAATAGTCAACTCAAACAACCGAACACAGTGTCAGGTGTACAGGTCATCTTGCTCCAAACGTCTTGAGGACTCAACAAGGATGTAATGTGTATCATGAGTGGTAGAGTGACTGTTAATACGCGAATGTGTGAACTGTTCCGTAAAGTTGACTGGAAGTACAAATACTCACTCATGCGTATCAGAAGTTAAGGATACAGACTACTGTGAACGTTTCAACAGTTTAATGGGACGCACACACTTGACAGAACGGGTACAGTTGCAAGAACACAGGTCGACATCAATAGCATATTGTTGACCCACGGTGTACAATAATAAATTGGCATTCATGTTGAGGACAATCACAATGGAACATCAGTATACAAGCGTTCAGAGTTCCATATCTCATATAAATATTCATCAGGCCTTACTGACTGATCATGTCAGTTAATATATAATGTTTAACAAATCTTCATCAGGCCTTACTGACTAGTCATGTCAGTTAATCAATAATGTTTACGGTGACTCCTGGACAGAACCTCCTTTAGCATAAGTGTAGCTTGCACCCAAGCGGAGATTTCTTTAAATAGCATTCAGCAAATATCTTCTGAGCGAATGTTAAATCACCCATAATAGATTTTCCTTTCATAAGTGTGATCTCTTGATCATCATCGGATAATAAGGGCATCCCTTTTCTCGGATAGATGACTGACAATAGGTAGGATTCCAAGATGGCTCCTGGTCCTGTAAACATCGCTCACCATAACGATGCACGACTAAGCTTCAACAAAGATTCAATTCATGAATATCAAAGTTTCCACAAGCATCAGCATAATCTGTCCTCATAATTGCTATATAGAAACATAAACAGTGCTGCTAGATAATATGTCGTTCTGACATACTGACATAGGTAGATTCATGTAAACGTCTGCCCATCTTAAGCCTAGGAATGAACGAAGTCAGCAAAAGTACGTTTACCTTGACATAAGAATACACTAGCAAGCACAAACGCTCTCCCGGCGTTATTGAATCACCACTGGGGAACTCATAGACTAAACAATCCTGGAAGAAACTATCTTCGTCCCCATGATAAATTGAAGAGATCACAAACTTCGGGCAGATCAGACATGACTTCCCGCCATAGGCTTCTACATCACCGAAGAACTCTCTAACGTATCTTCATGCGCCGAAAAGCACCTGACCCCTAAAGTACAGTACAAGAAAAATAGTTCCACTTAAACATACTAAGATATCAAGCTATAGGACATACTCGTCCTACATAGACAAGAACTACACATAGATTCGGGCCATAGACATTCTGAAGCAATAACAATCTATTCCTAACCAAACATAGAATAGATCAAAGTAAGTCTAAATTCCTCCACTGAGTTCGATTTTCAGGAACGATACAAGGAGCGATAACTCACAGAATGAATACCCATCGCCTAATCTGAGTTCTGTCCCTTTAGACCGAAAAACGTGCATTCAAAGATAAATATATTTTTATCAGACAAATAAATACATTTTACATATGTATGCGTAATCCGTGCCACCAAAGAATATGTGCGCAACAGTGTCCTACCCATCCCCAGCGTCTTCTTCTCATCTCTTGTTCCACTGGCACTTGTCTGGTTCTTGTCATCAGTTCCACGTTAATGATCTTGTCATAAGTTCCACATTAGTGATATTGTCATAAGTTGCACATTAGTGATCTTGTCATAAGTTGCACATTAGTGATCTTGTCATAAGTTCCACATTAGTGATCTTGTCATAAGTTCCACATTAGTGATCTTGTCATAAGTTCCACATTAGTGATATTGTCATAAGTTCCACATTAGTGATCTTGTCATAAGTTCCACATTAGTGATCTTGTCATAAGTTCCACATTAGTGATCTTGTCATAAGTTCCACATTAGTGATCTTGTCATACCTTCCACATCAGTAACCTTGTCATACCACTTCTGTCCTTCTGTATAACGCAAGCACCCATTTATGAAAGTCGGTTGCTTGCTATTTGTTGTTTTTTTTTTTTTGTTCTCCATGTTTCAGAGCCATACAATAGGAATGACTTGACATTTGAATTTTAAACGCTCATCATATATTTTATTCATTAGTGTCTAATGAAGTATAAAGCAGAATTTCATGCAGAATCAGCGCCCCACGCTTTTTGTCAATTTGATGTTACATTTTTTGACTGCAAGCTATAAACCCCTTGAAAAATTATTTTTGAGTTTTTAGTGCATTAAAAGCGTGTGTTTAAAATATTTTATTATATTTTTATGTTGGCCCTGCCTTCTTTTGATCTCCATATATTTCCCACATGCAGTGAAAGCTCCTGTGTTTTTTTAATTGTTATTTGATATCATTGTCTGTCCTACCAACAGTGTCTATATTGCTGTCAAGGTATAGATAAATATAAAACGGTGAAAAAATGTTAACATTAGCACGTGATATTGAACTAACATTTCAACCAAATCCGTTTTTTGTTCTCCCGGTTAGTCTTTATTAGTTGAACGCTTGGGGGAAGGCGAGAGATGAAGGCGCATGGTTCAAAGTAGTTAAAAGAGAAAGAGAGAGAGTGAGAGAGTGAGAGTGTGAGAGAGAGAGAGAGTGAGAGAGAGAGAGAGAGAGAGAGCGAAAACAGTGCTTAAGGGCAGTTGAAAGAAAAAAGAGAGATTGAAAAGCGAGAGAGAGAGAGAGAGAGAGAGAGAGAGAGAGAGAGAGAGAGAGAGAGAGAGAGAGAGAGAGAGAGAGAGAGAGAGAGAGAGAGAGAGAGAGAGAGAGAGAGAGAGAGAGAGAGAGAGAGAGATGGGAAGGCTGCGCTTGACGGCAGTAAAAAAAATAGAGATATTGAAAATACAGCGCTTCAAGGCAGTTTAAAGAAAAAAGAGTATTCAAAAATCCAGGTCTTGGGAAACGTTAGATAAAAAAAAATGGTGGCAATCTAGGACTTGAGGACAGCCAGAAAAAAACAGGACCAGTGACCCACAAAGACACGGAGACTTATAAGAAATAGAAAAACTTCAACAGTGAGACAGAGAAAGAGAGAGATAAGTAAAGAAAATAAAGAAGCTGGCTTGAAAAGACAGAAAGTAAAATGACCTATTAGGAAATTGAAGATTAGATACCAAAATGATTGATGACATGAAGGTAGAGAACCTGAGAGCTTAAAGACAAAGGAGAGAGACACAGAGAGACAGATACAGACACGGAAGCAGAGAGATAGAAAGATATAAAGTTTAAAGACAGTTAAATAAAAAAGCATGAGGAAAAAGAAAGAAAGAGGTGGAATTAGAAGATAAATATCTGTATAAGAAATCGATTACTGTAGGCACCGAATATCTTACCTTCTACACGTAGTCTCACATCTGGACTCTAGCCAGGGACATTATCACTGTGGAACTCGATATAGAGAACCTAATGTACCAGGTATGTAAAATCTCAGCTTTGTTTCAGACGAATAGTTTATACCACAAGACTTAGCGATGACAACTCATGTCAGTCCGTGACAAACGTTGCAGAAGAGTATTCACCTTCCTTCAGCACACAGACACCACCAAAAATGTAAATATTATTTTTCTCACAGAAAATACTCCCAAGATGTTGTAATTAAAACTGTTCACTGCTATATACGGGTAGTCCAATATACATTTCTCAGCACGGTTCTTAAAGTGGCGGATAGTAGTCGTCAGTTACTCCGCCTGTAAATCAAATAATCCTTCTTTGATATTCAACCAAGCCTTCTTGAGCCAACTAAAGTGAACACAATAAATGATTTTTTCGGAGTTTTACCGACACGCTCTGTTCAATCAAGACAGCAGGTCTTTTGGTTATATTAGGCCGCAAGTGAAATTTTTACTATCAGCTTTTTTTTTATTAAATGTTAAGATAACGGTGGCGCCATTGAGTGTCCTGTGAAGTGTTAGAGAGTTCCCATACACTAGTTTTACATTTTTTTAAATGGGGTGGGGTGATCAGTGCTCTTCCTTGCGGTCTTTGCTTTCTCTAACTCAAGAGCGGAATAAGGTACCCTTTATTAAAGCTGAGTAGACTAGAACGGGACACTGTTTTGATTCGCGATTCAAATCCCGGTTTCTTTGCCTCGAGATGATAGACCTCTTAAACGATCCTGCATGCATTTTGTATGCACCAGTGCGATCATGTGCATTCGTTGGTGTGTGTGCTCGCGTGTTTAGTCATATTTGATAATGAGCAAGTAACCCGCCAAAACATGACGGAAAATAATGATGTTGTACCCTTTCTGTTGCAAGCCCTGGTAACGGCACTAATTCTTCTAGGGTCATTATATTCCTTCCATTCCATTTAAACTTCGTTACATCTTTGACCGAGCAAAGTGGAATCAATTTGTTGTTGCCATACAAGACACCACCAGGCGTAATGGCCACTGACTGCTTTGACGGTCGGCGGCTAAGGATCAAAGAAGAGAAGAAGACATCTTTGTAGTCATATCTATCATGACTTATGGTCAATGCACCATGGAAAAAGTGAATGGTCTGCAAGCTCTATTAATGGGGGTTCAATTTAGCTTTCACAGAGCAACACGCGTCTTTTCCGTATTTTCCGAAAAGCTGGCGGGATTTTTTCATGGTTGGTTATAAATGCTTCAGTAAGACAATTACTATAATAGGGGATTGATTTTAAAAGCACTGGGTTACAAAACTGCGGGAACAGGCATGAAAGACTTTAGCTGCTGTTGTCCCACGGGGGTGGGAAGAGGGGTGGGAGGGTTGGGGGAGGGGGGACTTCTGATGATCAGATTGCCCCTTGTTGTAACGCTCTATATAGAGTTTTTATCATATAAGGAAAAAGGTTTTGCAAACTGCTATCATTGGAAAGTAGTCAAAATTACCAGATATGTATTCTCTTCCCCCTTTCCCCAACTAGGCCTAGCTTCTTCGACGATTGCTCCGTGTAGGAAAAATTTTGAAAGTGCCACACCCGACCTGTTTGAAATGATTGGATCTTTCTAATTAGATTCCTAACAACATTGAACGAACGAACGAACGAACTTTATTTTCAAAGGGTTAAGGATTGGGCACGCAGGCCCGTCTGACATTCTGCCCGTCCTCTCTCTCTCATCATATATACTATATCCTTTCATCCTCACATTTACTTTAAGCATAATTAAGGCATTTATCATTATAAAAGTAATATTACATTTGCGGGAATATAGCCTGACCATTTCGCAGTTTTAACACACTGTGATTTGCAAGCTCGCCAAGACAACATCAGACCTTCGCCAGAGTGAAGAACTAGATTTATAATTCATAATTGTTATCCGGACCTTTTATTGGTGAACCAGATAAGACTTATAAAGCACAGGAAATCTCTTTCAAATTTTAAAAAGGAACACCGGGACTAGGAAACTGAAGAAACACGGAGAAAGGGAATATATTGTAGAATTATAGCATCCCAGACGCGCGCAAGAGAACGATTCGTCTCTTTTATTCATCTGAGCAAACAAGTATGTAGCCAGGATTGGCGTAAGTTGTGATTTACATTTCATATTTTATTACTAACATGTGAAATAACATATGTATGTATATATTACCATGTGAAGTTTAATGTGTGAAACTCGCTATTGGATGTCAACGTCATGTGAGGCTGGCAACCTCAGTATCTAGAATGATGATTCATGAACCACCACTGCACGGGCTGGTGATTGCTTTATTTATATTTTCGTAAAGAGAACTAAAAGCATAGAGTAGTTCCAGGTTTCCTAAAGGAAAGATGAAAGAAATGATGTACATTCTAAGAATAAGACTTACATTTTCAAAGCAGTGTAAATGTCCCTATAAACATATTCACTTCAAAATTAATGTAAGTTTTCAAGCTTTAAACCAGTGTAAATGTCTAGGTGAAAATATTCATTTTAATTAATAGAAGTGTCAAACTTTTCCCACAAGTGTAATTGTAAATGAAACATAAATGAATTTATATTGTGAACACTTTTCAAACAGTATAGATGTAAATGTAAAACATTTTATATCTGTACGTTTAACCTTTTTCATTTAAATGTAATGTAAAGCTAAAGCTATTCAGTTGAAATGTAAAGGAAGTTTTATCCCGAGGGATTAAATTTAATTCTCATCGAGGGTAAATTCTCAAATGGGATGGTAGAATAGAAGAGTTGGGGGGGGGGGGGCGGGGGCACATACATGTGTCGGAAAAACTCCATACTCAGAAGAGCGTTTCGTTTCTATTTCTATTACCAGTTATTGGTGGTACCAGCAGAAAATACTATCTCTGGAACCAAGTGAAGGTAGAAGTGGACTGACGTTTTGCGAGACGCCATCATAAGGGGGTCTTATAGACCGACGCAGAACCAACTTAGCCGTTAGTCCTTGAACGTTCTGGGAACGTGCGGCGCCTGAACTTTGACCAGAGACGAGCGAGTGCAGAGTGGAAAGGAACTGACCCAGCAGAAGAAGAAACTACCATTGGCAGCTAAGTAAAAATATCCGCTGCCAAAAGTGACCTCCTTTATTCAGTTAAATCCCATCCAAGTGATGAAACCTTTTCCATAACTATTCAAATTATTTTCCAACTTTTAAAACTTAAAGTGATTATTAAATTGTGTTATTTGTAATGTTACAAATTTAACTTCGATTTAATCCTTTTAAATGTACTACGTGTTTGTCTCAGTCAAAGTTACTAAACATACACTCTAAACAGAGTTTTACATTATAATAATAATTCAACTGATTAACTCAGCGGTGGGGGCTTAACGATCTAGAATAAACCATTGCTTAAATTCTTCATAAAAGGCGTCGGCAGATTACAGAATTAACGTGCTCAGCAACAGCCAGCATAGTTTTCGCTTATCTGAATATCTTATGAAGACTCCCGTGTGATAGAAGCTTTACTACTCTTCTATAGACATTTCTGCCAAGAGTAATCTTGTGTAAAGATAGACTTCATTGAAGCCTATAATAGATACTCTTGAGTTTTGGCCACTGTTGGACCACTACTGCAAAGCAGGGGAGGCAATACCGTCACATATGCAAATGACGCAGTCTTAAAACGGTCAATACATTGGGTAAGAGGCATTGTGAACTTACGAAATTTTAAAATTTAACTTTCTGCAACAGTATTTTTTTGTCTGACTGTCGTAAATTTATTTTGAGAGAAAAGAGTTTTAGAAATAGTGGTCCGGTTTAGAGTGAAAATGATGATGGAAAGCTCAGTGATAGAAATGTAGAGATTAAATAGTTGCTTCACAGCGTGCTGGAGGAGAGTAAAGACAAACTTATTTACGACAATTCGTCTCTCTCAATCTTCTCTTCCACTCTCCTGGTCAAACAATTATTTGCCAGTTTTCCAGACACGCATCTGCACGCACACCGATTTGGTGTTTTCAAACACACAGACGACGTAGATACAAACTATATTAAACGAATAGGGGAAAAGTTGGGCTTTGGGTATATCCAACACAGAACTAAATGAGTTTATGTGATTTTATTCACTTTAAACATCAATCACTAACAAGTATCAGGTCTTACATAAATTATCATAAGTACACAAATGCAAATAACAAGTTTGGGAGGGGTGAAGAAGATTGGTATCGACTAAGCCCTTCCCGCTTATTAGACAAAGATAAACCCAGTCCAAAGATAGATAATATCAGGAACATAGGTACGTTAACCTAACAGTAAAGTTAATTACTCTGAAAAGAGGTGTTACCAAATTAGGTATAGGTGGTAGAAAGAAATCCTGTTCTTCCCAATTGTTCTTCCCTTTACTAAGCAAATGAAAAGGAGGGGGTTTTAAACATAGTTAACAAATTATCAACTATCCCACTTAAAGGAACAATGTAGGGTATACAGAAAAGATATATATTACCAGGTAAGCAAGTTAACAAAATGGTTACACAAAAGAATTAATTTCCTGTCATTCATACACTCTGTGCGGATCCACAATCATATACACCACACACTTACCGAGTTGCAGCACCAGACAATCCCCCAGAATGATAAACACAATAATTAACTCTTGACGTATGACAACTGTCTAGTCCTTCTATGTCCCGCCCCAGATAATGCGAGGATTCACTGAGAGCAAATATTCCCGCTTATCGCCGGACTTGAAGTTCTAAGAGTTCTTGTGTTTTATTATAAAGAAACGAGTCTATGGGATGGCACTGACGCGGTTCGACATAGGGGTGAAAAATGAGGTGATGGCAATATCCTTCACTGCGTGATGATAGCCACTGACCGGGAAAGTTTTTAATCCAGTGAGGAAAAACTAGGCTCGGTCACATTCAGGTAAATCGGTAATCTCTCACAATAGAGCAGTATATAAACAATCGCTACTGGCACTGTTCATCTTCCAGTTTATCTTACAGATTGTAAGTTAAATTTGATGATAATAATCAAATGATCTTGGGTAGGCTTTCTTTCATGTAATTATGATAGCTAGGCCGTACCGGACCACCACAAGATTTACTTTAAAAAAATGTCTCATCAAACTGTCTGGAAGTTTAAGAACCGAGTATGGAAACTCTGAAAGATTTCGTTATTGCTGGGATTGCAAAAGGTGATCAATCTAGAGAAAAAGATAGAAAACCCATAACAACATAATCATACTTTAAAACAAATAATCTTCTAAGCGCGCGATAAATTTCCCGTTAAGCCTATTATACACTCGAGTATTTAATTATGTATTTAATAAACACTGCGCGAATTCTAGTGGTTAAATCACACATCTATAAATATAGGACTTAACTAAATTTATTAATTATAAATTC
Organism: Oreohelix idahoensis; assembly: GCA_024509875.1. NCBI lineage: Eukaryota > Metazoa > Mollusca > Gastropoda > Stylommatophora > Oreohelicidae > Oreohelix > Oreohelix idahoensis. The sequence continues at coordinate 129,050 of JAMPIV010000002.1, read as the reverse complement.
CTTCGCGACTTTAAAAGTTAATTTAAGGGGGAACACCCACCCAGAAATGGGTTATCTTTTTAAAAAATTAACAGAAAAATAACTAACAAACTTGTTGACATAAAATTTGGCCACATGTTACAAGAGATATTATATTTTATGATGAACAAAGTTTACTTTATAAATTTTAATGTTTTATGTGAAAATAATGAATTAACATGAAGTGATGAAAAAAAAAAAAAGGAAAACCCCCAGTGCACCTGGGAATGAATTTCACTCACATAAAAGGTGCAAAGAATGCCAAACCAGCAGATGATGTGCATAACATCCCTACCTATGGCGTGAACCACCCAAAAATGTCTACCCTAATGAGTTTTGTAGATATGGCTCTTGCAATATGACCCTTTTAAATAGCACAAATTTAGAACTTTGTATAGCAATATCTCTGTTTCTATACCATGTAAGAAAAAAGTGGAGGTTCATGCCATAAAGTATAACATGGGCTATAAGTGTGCAAAATGTGAAGGCTATAGCTTTAAAATTGTAGAAAATATCACCGGAACTGTGAATCGCAAGCCCTGTTTTCGTTAAAGTTTAGTTTTTAAAATGTTAAAACACTTATCTGATTCTCTTTGAACATTGATAACTCATAAACTATTACAGATAAACACATAATTCAAAAAGAATATCAAAGTAAAAAGGCTTATAAATATTTAAAACACAATTATTATATGAAAATCAAAAATAACCTTTTTTGTCTTTTTCTGGGTGTATATGCGATTGAAATAATATAATAGATAGATCATTATATTTACAACTGGAACTATTGAGCTGGTTTAATTTAATAGATTTAAATTAACACAAAATCCAATGAAATATAATGAATGAACTCGACCACTGATCACTTTACACAATATATATATTACCGCTTTGCACAGAAATAGAATTCACTGCAAATAAAATGAAAATCCATGGGATAATCTAGCAAGATTTCAAATATCGCTAGTGCTTCTATCAAGTTCTGGCCAGCGAATGATGAAGTGTATTTCTACGTGATCTGTATATCTACAACTGGAATGCAAGATGAGTGGGACATGAGAACTTTGACAGCTTTTTTGATCTCATGAACTTTGGGGGATCTGACCGCCAAATCCAAAGAGAGAAGCCGCCCTCTGGTCTTCGTATCTTCGTTCGCTGCTTGCGTCAGCTTTCCCCGTTCGCTCTGGCTGCGATCGGTTCCGTGCTTAACACCGAGATGCGAAATCGTTTCAGGGACCACTACTGTCTTTGATAGCGCCGATAGTCTCCCCTGAAATCCCTCAGTCTGTCTCTTTGATCTCGTGCCGCATACTAAATGAGTCCCGGTCGGTTCGCTCTGGCGAAACGAAAGTTACAACAAATGTTCAGGGGTTCTAATGTTATGAAAAGCTAAAGGTCCCTTTAAATCATCCATCATATCAGGGAAAATTCACTTGTCAAACTAGACGTACGTCACAATCGTCCCCACTTTTAGACATGAAACCATTTTTCATGTTTCATTTTTTGACAATGGAGGTGACCTGATTGGTGATTTTAGGATGAGTGGTATCTTCAGTTTGCTCTTCTTCCTCTGTAGACCAGTTTCTACTCAGGAAATCAGCCCCGACATTCTGTCTTCCCGGAATATATTCCACTTTGAAAGAATAAACGCTTAAAAGAAGCGCCCAACGCATGATCCTTGCGTTAAATTCTTTATTGGCACCAAGAAATGCTAACGGAGCGTGGTCTGTTTGCACCGTGAAAGATGTACCATAAAGAAACTCATGATGGCGTCTGATACCGTCAATCAGAGCAAGACATTCCCTTTCAACTACGCTGTAGTTCCGTTCCGCTTTATTTAATTTCCGACTGCCATAGGCAACTGGAAATAGCATGTTCAGGTCACTGTCATCGGCTTGAAGCAGTGTTGACCCGATGCCCTGACCTGACGCGTCGACTCTCAGTACAAAAGGTTTCTTGAGGTCAGGCAACCTCAAAATGGGGTATGCAGACAACTGTCCTTTCAAAGTGCTATACGCGTGTTCGCACTTTTGATCCCATATGACCTTATCAGGACAACCTTTCTTTGTGAGGTCAGTCAGAGGTGCCGTCAGTCCGTTGAAGTTCTGGATGTACTTCTGATAGTATGCACATAGCGATATGAAGGAACGTACGTCTTTCTTCGTTCGGGGTCTTTTTGCTGCCACTATTTTCTCCACGTTCTTCTTAATAGGCCAACTGCATCCGTGAGAAATAGTGTGCCCCAGGAAGTCTAACTGTTCAAACCCGATGAGACATTTGCTAGGTCTGGCTGTGAGACCCGTTTCCTGTAGTCTCCTGAGGAGCATAGCAACCGTAGCAATATGTTCTTCATAGGTTTCCGATGCAATTAAGATGTCATCCATGAAATTATGGATATGGGGACTTTGCAAAGGTTCTAGAAGCTTCCTCATCATCCTGGTGAACACTCCTGGTGCGTTATGCAAACCGAACGGCATCACGTTAAATGTGTAATGTCCTTCACTAGTGCTGAAAGCTAACAAAGGTTTAATTTCCTCCTTGACTGGTATTTGATAATAACCTTTGCTGAGGTCAATCTTGGAGAAGATCTTTGCTTTGCTGAGCTTGGTGAACAACTCAGAAACAGTTTGGAGAGGTTCGGGCTGGAATTCCGTTACAGCGTTTAGCAACCTGTAATCAATGCACAGCCGAACTTCCTTATTGGGCTTCTGCAACAGCACTACACTCGAGCTGTAAGGAGATGTAGACTCACTGATAATTCCTGCCTGACGCAGCTTGTCTATTTCTCCGCGAAGTGCATCAGCTTTAGCGTACGGGATGGGGTAAACTCTGGTTTGAACAGGGGTCTCGTTTGTTAATTTCATATCAAATTCAATGAGATTTGTTCGACCAGGTACATCCGTTAAGACTGCACTGTACTGTTTTAGTAGAGCCCTGGTTTCTGTTTGTTGTTCTGGTGAGAGATTGTCGCCGAACTTGACATCTTTAAAGGATTCTGTGGGTTGCAATGGATACTCCATGCAACCATCATCATCTTCCTCGTCTTCCGTTGCTATGGCGACAGCCAGGAGATGCTCGGAGGATGGCACCGGTCTTTCCAAATATTTCTTTAGCAGATTTATGTGGAAGACCTTCTCCTTTCCTTTGATGGAGATCTTGTAGTTGGTACGTGAGATCTTTTTAAGGACGGTAAACGGTCCTTGCCATCCGATGCGAAGTTTATTGCTTCCGGTTGGAAGTAGCAATAGGACTTTCTCCCCTGGTTGTAGTTCTCTCTCTTTTGCAGCTTTGTTGTATCTTTTAGTAATTTTAGCGCGGGCTTTCTTAAGGTTGGTAGTAGCTAGATCCCATCCTAGCTTTAGCCTTTCCTTAAGCTCAGATACATACTTGCTTGCAGAGACGACTGTCTCGTCAGCCTTCTGGTCTGTCAGGGACCGAAGTAAGGCTTCTAGTGGCCCCTTAATAGGTCTGCCAAATAAAAGTGTAGCTGGCGCAAAACCCGTAGACGCTTGGGGTACCTCTCGGTAGGCGAATAAGGCAGCCGATATATATTGGTCCCAGTCTTCCGGTTTCTCCTGACCCAGCTTACGTAACATCATGGTGAGGGTACCGTTAAAACGTTCCACGAGCCCATTTCCGGCCGGATGGTAGGGACTTGTGTGGATATGTTTGGCCCTCAAGATCTTAAAGATCTCCTCCATTAACAGGCTACGGAATTGGGATCCATTGTCCGTCAAAACTTGTTGAGGGAATCCCAACCGTGTAAAAATTTGCACAAGGGCTTCTGCGACATGCTTGGAATTAGTGCATGGTAGCGGTACGGCTTCGGCCCACATAGTGCAAGTGTCAACTAAGGTCAGGATGAACCTGTTCCTTCTTTTGGTCTTTTCCAGGGGACCAATAATGTCGACAGCAACCCGTTCAAATGGAGTCCCTACTATTGGCATTTGCCCCATAGGTACTGGGGGTGTCAAGTGCTTGGGTGCTACCCGTTGGCACTGGGCGCAGGATTTCACATACCTGACAATGTCAGAGTTCATTCCTGGCCACCAATAGTGGTTTTTTATTCGCTGAATAGTGGCGTTTTGTCCCATATGTCCGCTAAAGGGAAGAGAGTGCCCCATTTCTAAGATCTGGTTTCTGTACTGCGTCGGTACTAGGAGCTGGTTATTCCCCGTGTCCGGGTTGCCCGTTCTACGATACAATACACCATCCTTAGAAAAGATGTCTCCGTTGTGTCTGGGGTCCTTAGCCATGGGCAGTTTTTTAAAGCAGGGCGCCAGAGTAGGGTCCTTTTGTTGCGCCTCCTTCAGTTCATTCGGCAACAAGTTTGGCGCAGGCTCCCTCTCCTTCTTGGCTTGCCCTCTTGTGGTTACCGCTGCCACAATCGGCTCCTTAGGTCTCCCAATGAACACATATCTACATCCCAGGATAACTGGGTAGATAGGATCATCCATTATGGCCGCTTTAATAACTCCTCTGACAAAGTCAGAGTGTATTTCTACCAGTGCGATAGGAAGCGTCCTGGGTGCATCACTCCTGAAAACTCCACTAAGTTTGACGGTTTCCTCTGTCTCCTGACCTGGTTTGACTAGGTGCCTAGCGACAATACAATCAAAACTTAATCCAGTGTCAAAAAGACAAGTAGTAGAGGTACCGTTCAAAATTACAGTTCCTCGAGTTGAGGGTCGGTCCCCCTCAGGTTGAGAATCACTGACATTGACTCTACCTTTCGAGGCTGTATGCAAACATCCAATGCGGTTTGCACCGGTTTGTTTGCCCTGATCAGACGTTCCTGGTGTAGGGGTCTTCCCTTTTCCTTGACCTTGGTGGCCGCGCTGCCACGTAGGCTTGTTGGGTTGATCAGAATTGTTGTTGGGGGGGTATCGGGTTTTGTAGAATTTCGATTTTTCCTGGGGAGGTTTCTGGGTATTGTTATCTCGTTGGTTATAATGTTGAGAGGAAGTGGAAGAATAGGATGCCTGCTCTAGATTCTGTTTTCGAGATGGCTCATCGGTGGGTTTACGTTTAGTGCTGGGAAGTTCGGCCATTGCATTGCTATAGCGTTCGGCTTTATTGAGTATGTCTTCAAGCCTGACTGCCCCCTGTTCAGCCAAAAATCTACGTGTTTCATTCGACAAAGTGGATTTTATCTGCTCCACAAGAACAAGTTCGAGGAGTCCCTCATATGAAAGAGGTAGGTCAGATAATTCAATGCACTTTGTCAGATAACCCGTGAGACGTGAAGAGAACTGGGGAAATGTTTCCGTGCTCTCTTTTCGGCTGTTTCTGAACAACTGCAGAAACTTTCGGGCAGTCATCTCAAACTGCTGTAGTAAGGCCTTCTTCAACATGTCGTAATCATGTTGATTCGGTCCCAGCTTTGTGTACACGTCATAAGCATTGCCTTTCAGTGACGTTGAAAGTTTGAGCGCCCAGCGGGTACTCTCTAACCCATAAAGATTCGCGAGTCTCTCGAATTTTTCTAGGTAGCTGTCAATTTTTTCGTTAGGGCTAGGAAAAGATTCTAAAGAAAACGACATAGCAGTTAATTGGGCAGATTGAGTACTGGAGAGGTCCATTGATTGAGACTGGGGCGAAGACGGCTCTCCGTTAGTCGAAGTAGAGGCGCCCCGACTCTCTAGAGCCTTAAGCGCCAGTTGATGCTGTCTTTCCTTGTCTCTCTCTCTCTCTGCGAGTTTCCATCTCTGCTTCAATTTTCTTCTGTTCCAAAAGACGTTCTGTTCTGCCTCTTCTTTCCTCTCAGCTTCGGCTCTCTGTTGCTCCGCGTCATATATTTCCAATTCCTGGTTAATAAACGCGTTTGCAGCTTCTGCATCTAATCCTGCCTCTTTCGCTTCCAGCCTCAAGATGGACCTCATCTTTATCCTCTCTGCCATTGTTAAAGAATAAGATGAAGTATGCCTAGAGAACTAGTAAGAAGAAACGCGAAAGGGAGGAACTCTGAACCGCTACGAGAAAAAAAAACACAAGTATAAATTTACCTGTGTTACCTCCTACCTGTACTGTGCAAACTTATCGCTGCTATTATCTGGCAATTAAGGCTCTAAACGCAAGCGACTATGCCACTAAATGGTAAGTTACACTGGAAAAGAATCTACTTTTACTAACAGTAGAGAAAAATTTATATTAAAACAATTTAAAAGGAAAAAAAAATTTTCCCTAAATTTTAAATCTCTGACAACAAACTCCGTCCCTAAAGTCAATTATTGAGATGAGACGTTGTTAACTTAATTTTTAAAAATCAGAACAATCCGTCTTTAGCTAAGCTCAACTCTTTTTAACTTCAAAAACCTTAGTGACTGTAAAACAATCACGCAATCCCAGCAACTCTTATAAAGAAAGAAATATAATTATCTCCGCCAGAGGATAATTAAAATAGCAAATATTTTTGTTTATCTGTACTTTCTACTGCTGTGGAGAGAAAACAACCTGTAAATATGCTGTGTGGACAACCCAAATACTTAAAGAACGTTTGTCTAGGGGTGTAATTATTTATTTATTTCCCTAATTCACAAAGACAAATCATTCACACTCTACCTAGTTAGACCCAGACTAAATCAGACTCAAAATATCTTTAACCCGGCTATGCGATTGCCTCAAATGTAGCTCAAGATCCCAGAACCAGCCCACAAATATGTGTGCATCAAATGTATCTCAAAATTATCCCGGCGAGCCAGCCAAATATTGTCGTAAATTTATTTTGAGAGAAAAGAGTCTTAGAAATAGTGGTCCGGTTTAGAGTGGAAAATGATGATGGAAAGCTCAGTGATAGAAATGTAGAGATTAAATAGTTGCTTCACAGCGTGCTGGAGGAGAGTAAAGACAGACTTATTTACGACAATTCGTCTCTCTCAATCTTCTCTTCCACTCTCCTGGTCAAACAATTATTTGCCAGTTTTCCAGACACGCATCTGCGCGCACACCGATTTGGTGTTTTCAAACACACAGACGACGTAGATACAAACTATATTAAACGAATAGGGGAAAAGTTGGGCTTTGGGTATATCCAACACAGAACTAAATGAGTTTATGTGATTTTATTCACTTTAAACATCAATCACTAACAAATATCAGGTCTTACATAAATTATCATAAGTACACAAATGCAAATAACAAGTTTGGGAGGGGTGAAGAAGATTGGTATCGACTAAGCCCTTCCCGCTTATTAGACAAAGATAAACCCAGTCCAAAGATAGATAATATCAGGAACATAGGTACGTTAACCTAACAGTAAAGTTAATTACTCTGAAAAGAGGTGTTACCAAATTAGGTATAGGTGGTAGAAAGAAATCCTGTTCTTCCCAATTGTTCTTCCCTTTACTAAGCAAATGAAAAGGAGGGGGTTTTAAACATAGTTAACAAATTATCAACTATCCCACTTAAAGGAACAATGTAGGGTATACAGAAAAGATATATATTACCAGGTAAGCAAGTTAACAAAATGGTTACACAAAAGAATTAATTTCCTGTCATTCATACACTCTGTGCGGATCCACACTCATATACACCACACACTTACCGAGTTGCAGCACCAGACAATCCCCCAGAATGATAAACACAATAATTAACTCTTGACGTATGACAACTGTCTAGTCCTTCTATGTCCCGCCCCAGATAATGCGAGGATTCACTGAGAGCAAATATTCCCGCTTATCGCCGGACTTGAAGTTCTAAGAGTTCTTGTGTTTTATTATAAAGAAACGAGTCTATGGGATGGCACTGACGCGGTTCGACATAGGGGTGAAAAATGAGGTGATGGCAATATTCTTCACTGCGTGATGATAGCCACTGACCGGGAAAGTTTTTAATCCAGTGAGGAAAAACTAGGCTCGGTCACATTCAGGTAAATCGGTAATCTCTCACAATAGAGCAATATATAAACAATCGCTACTGGCACTGTTCATCTTCCAGTTTATCTTACAGATTGTAAGTTAAATTTGATGATAATAATCAAATGATCTTGGGTAGGCTTTCTTTCATGTAATTATGATAGCTAGGCCGTACCGGACCACCACAAGATTTACTTTTAAAAAATGTCTCATCAAACTGTCTGGAAGTTTAAGAACCGAGTATGGAAACTCTGAAAGATTTCGTTATTGCTGGGATTGCAAAAGGTGATCAATCTAGAGAAAAAGATAGAAAACCCATAACAACATAATCATACTTTAAAACAAATAATCTTCTAAGCGCGCGATAAATTTCCCGTTAAGCCTATTATACACTCGAGTATTTAATTATGTATTTAATAAACACTGCGTGAGTTCTAGTGGTTAAATCACACATCTATAAATAAAGGACTTAACTAAATTTATTAATTATAAATTCCTTCGCGACTTTAAAAGTTAATTTAAGCATCTATTATCTTTTGAAATAATATAATAGATAGATCATTATATTTACAACTGGAACTATTGAGATGGTTTAATTTAATAGATTTAAATTAACACAAAATCCAATGAAATATAATGAATGAACTCGACCACTGATCACTTTACACAATATATATATATTACCGCTTTGCACAGAAATAGAATTCACTGCAAATAAAATGAAAATCCATGGGATAATCTAGCAAGATTTCAAATATCGCTAGTGCTTCTATCAAGTTCTGGCCAGCGAATGATGAAGTGTATTTCTACGTGATCTGTATATCTACAACTGGAATGCAAGATGAGTGGGACATGAGAACTTTGACAGCTTTTTTGATCTCATGAACTTTGGGGGATCTGACCGCCAAATCCAAAGAGAGAAGCCGCCCTCTGGTCTTCGTATCTTCGTTCGCTGCTTGCGTCAGCTTTCCCCGTTCGCTCTGGCTGCGATCGGTTCCGTGCTTAACACCGAGATGCGAAATCGTTTCAGGGACCACTACTGTCTTTGATAGCGCCGATAGTCTCCCCTGAAATCCCTCAGTCTGTCTCTTTGATCTCGTGCCGCATACTAAATGAGTCCCGGTCGGTTCGCTCTGGCGAAACGAAAGTTACAACAAATGTTCAGGGGTTCTAATGTTATGAAAAGCTAAAGGTCCCTTTAAATCATCCATCATATCAGGGAAAATTCACTTGTCGAACTAGACGTACGTCACACTGACCTCATGCTCCTTCTGAAGTTGCTGCGTGCTCCTCTGCAGTAGAGCTCATAACTGTCAGTTTATGAACCACTGCAATGTAGCAACTGATAAGAACGCTGCACATTGCGTTCTGTGATACAAAGTTTTATTCACAAATTGTTGTCTTCTGTGTTGTTTCTACATCAGGAAGGACACAAAAGGCTCCTACTGGAGTGCAACCATGCTGCAAGACTTCTGGAGATCGTATTCTTCTCGGCCTACAAAGTACACCTTTCTCGAATTCCTCTTTGGAGTGCAAAAGAAAAACCACCAGGCTTGCATGCACTGCATGCAAAATTTCTTCAGACTGCATCACGCCAAATTAAGAAGCAAAAGTTACTAATTTTCTCAGGATTAACTTTCCTGGACAAATAAAACAGCTACATAAGAGGTTGCTGGAACAACACAGCAAGTAACAACGAAGTGACAGAAATTATTGATTACTTCTTTACTTCTAGTCTAAATACTGAAGTTGCAAGAAAATAGTGATATGCTTCACATGCTTCTTAAGGTGCAGCTAATGATGATGATGAGGATGGTGATGATGATGAGTGAGGAGATGATGATGATGACAACTAGAGTAGTGGTAATGATAAAACCTTAAAAAGCAAGTGTCACTGACGACAAATAAAGAAGCTGTTGTGGGTACAAGAATGTTCTAGATGTACATATATTTTGGTAGCACTTTATCAAAACCAGGGATGCACGGAACATCAACCACGTTGAGCAAAGGGAACTCAGTACTTTAATTAAGCTCTCAGCTACGGAGTTTCAGCAAACAAAATGATCTGTGCAATGGTATCAGTACAAAAACTGATGTCGATTTTATATAGAAATAATAATAAAGAAACAGAAAGGTCATGTGCAGTAGACAAAATACTGTTAATGGGCAGATTGCAAGCCATACAACCAACACGGACACGTAAAGCGAATATGAAAATATTAAAGGAAAACAATATTGCAAGATAACTGCTAAGGGGTCATCCACATATGAAATCACGACATTTTGCCATTTTTAATTACCCCCTCCCCCCCCCCCCCCCCCGGGTCACACTTCGTCACAAAAACCAACAAAATTGCTGTGACGTCAGCAATATATCTATCTCTTCCCCCCCCCCCCCCCCCCTTTTCCGCCTCCTTCAATTTTTTTCCTTGTCGTAACACAGGAAAGACACTCTGGAATTGTCACGTAAACTGGCGTCTTTATGATAAAAATTGTGAATTGCACAACGTAAATTCTGCTATAACATTATGGTAAATGCCCCATACAGGATAGTTATTTTAAGATATGAACTGCAGCTATAAATACATGTAACTATGGCAGTGTGGAAATCATTATCTTTGACGAGTATTTGATGAGGAAATTATGATTTTGTCGATAAATTCGCACAACAGCATTGAAATCCCCCGAAAGTTTACAAGAGGGAAAGTGAACTCAGGCGGACCTAGAGAAAGCAAGGGGTAGACATGAGTTTAGGTACATAAGGCCGTATCAGACACAGTTCCTTATTTCACGAAATCACTTCAAGATCTGATAGAGCTGAGAAGATATCCAGAGGGCTGACTCTTATAGTTAGAAGTCTTAACCCACAACAAAACAAGATAACTGAGGCGAAGCCAGAACTGACCGCTATTGTGAGCGATTTGTAAATCGAAGCTTCAAACAGCCGCAGACTTCGAAGTAAAACTGTCTCAGGGTATGTCTGTATAGATCGCTAAACTTACAATATATCTTAATGAATAAATGTACATTTAAAATTGATGAATATTTAAAATTAATGTTATACTTAACATAAATCCTCATGCTTATATCTTGCCTTGTGCCCGAAGGAAGATGGCTTCAACCACTATGTAACCTCAATCCTGGATAGCATTGGCTCAGCTAGAAGTCCTTGCTAGAACTGACCAACGCTAGCAATAAAATCTTACAGTCCTTTTTTTAGAGCTTTGCTTTTGGGTGATGTGCTCACAGAGTTCGTCTTCACTTTTTCTTTCCTGTCTTTTATTTCGGTACATTTTGTCGATGTATTGTAACGGACACAAGTTTGCTAACTTTGGCATAACGCTAAGCCAAAGAGAAATAATCATGACTGGGTTTGGAAAACGTCTTTAACTGATGTTACCATTTTTTTAAATGAATTGTGTTGTTGTACGACGTACTCCCTATTGACTGACTTAACCACTTCCTCAAGACAGTGTTGTCGAAATAAAGAGTCTGATCAACTGTGGCCAGTCAGCATAATAGAGGCGTCTTGGTTATAAACCACAGATACCTGGTCATATTTTGCAGGTTCAACAGGTGGTGAAAAACGTGATACACTTTTGGAAATTGTGAACTGTTTAACAGTGGACCAACACTGTTCCTGGCATAAACATAGCGTCTTCAATGTCCAGATGTTTTAACGACCGAGAGAAGTCAGCTACTACAAAGTGTCAAGCAAGTTAAGTACAACGTAACGTAAAAACACAAACCAGGACACCCACGCTATTAATATGATGAAAACGACCAGACATTTGTAAATACTTTTTGTAAATTGTGTAAATATCTTGTAAGATATTGATATACCAAGGTGCTAATTTTTTACTACCCATCATTAGTAAATAAAGTGCACTGATTTGTTTATAACTGCATTTACTGAATTATTTAAATTTCCAGTTATAATTTTGTTGTGTAATCAAAGAAGTATTAATAGTTTTAAATTGGTAGGGAATAATACGAGCTGCGCTCACTGTGACCTGTAATGGAAAAAGAGTCTACAGTAATCTGACAGCTTATTGCAACCTAATAGCTGCCCTCTGATTTGCTAGCTAAACATGCATCTATACCAACTGTCTATTTCTGCAACGTACCATTTTGTCCCGCCTTCTTTTCTTTTAACACGAGCTAACGAAATGTTTACAAACTTCGTGACCTGTCAGTCATAACAGGAAAGCAAATCAGGCTGTGTTTACCTCGTCCTCTCACGCGAGCTTCATCTGTCAATCATAATAGCTCTCAGACAGGCAAGCACGTGGGAGAGACGAAACACAGACCCTTTGAAGTTTTACTCAGGGGAAGTTTAGAACTCTCCCTGGGCTCTTTGATCTTGAGAAGCGGGCATTCTACAAGGTAACCCGTTAGCCGAACGGAAGCTGTGGTGCCGGTCGAAAACTCCAGACGAGAAACTTTGATCGACCGACACGAAGGCTTTTATCTTGATACGCCTTGTTTCTGAGTTGTCCGTTCCACACCAGGACGCAAAATTAACAACATTAGAGATCAGAGGAATCCAATGATATATGCTGATGTTTTCTTAAACCTCCTATCAGTTGTCAGTCAGAATTTGGAAGTATTCTAGCGCGCAGTCCTAGAACCAGTTTTCTTGTTGTATTAGTATTTCGTGGAGATTTTCATTCTGATATTTCTGGTAAAAGGATAATAGTGCTAATGATTTAAGAAGTGATAGCTTTTAACATTTATTCTTCACTTCGATTTTTTTCGCTAGTAAAACGAATGAAATAAAGTAACGCATAGCGATTTCATACCAGATATTCTATTAAAATGTTAAATCACGCCATCCGCATACCTTAGACTGTAATTATGTTAACAGTGTAAGCAGACGCGACACTTAATCTCTACAGGAGAGAGATAAACCCGACGGTTTAGCTGACTGGACGTATAGGCAATAATGCGACTGGTAGTGGGAGTATAGAATTCACGTTATATTTCATTGTGCATATTTGTCATTATAGTGTCTATTATTTTAATAACATACGACAAAACTAACAGATGCCGACAATTTAATAGCTATTTAATGACAGGCGATCATTGTTTAGGTAGCGCGTATGGAGAGATTAAATAATAGCTAACATTTTACGCTGACGCCGGCCCGAGCAGGGGCGGGCGAATCAACATAATTCGGTCCGACCGAACTCAGCGCCAGCGGCGTTTGTTAACGTGTAGGCCTAAGGAAACACCGTGTGCAGTTTAAATTTAATCAGGACTGACGGAGTGGAGAAGCGATCGTCTTGTCCCGTCTGTGTGTAGATATAGTAGTAGCATTTGTTTTCATAAATGGTTTCTTGTATTCTTCGCAGACCTGATCACAAGGGCGTTCAGCGGTCTTTTTTTTTCTTCTTTTTTTCTGATTTTTTATTTTTCTCTTTTTCTTGGCTTGTGCGTCACCAATTTTATTTGTAAACGGGCACTCGCCAGAGAGAGTATTGAAGGACAATACATTTTTAACACTGGACTTACCAAACCCAGATTTATATTTTTACCAGCCACAGTAGTGAACATTATTTTTATCCCGACTCCTGACAGTCGTAATTCAAGGGGAGTATACCTCTCTGAACAACTACACCGTGCAGAATCGGCGCTTTTAACACAGAGTTGGCCGATAGAAGAAATATCATCATCATATGAACATATATTTTTAGCAACCAGATGTTTACCAGGCAATTAGGTAAGAGTGTGAGAGTAGACACTGCTTGAAAGAGTGTGCGAGTATTTTTCTTGTTTGCGGGAAAACTATCCATATATCTGATTTGTCTAAATTTTGTTTACTACACTGGGTCTCATAGGATACCAATACTGTTCATTCTGTAACATAGTGCTAACCTTCAACCTTTGGGTTAATAATTTTTTGGGTTTTTCTCCATTCGGGGGGGGGGGGCGGGGGGGGGTGGTGTTGCACACTTTTTCTGCTTTATTTCATATACATGTAAATGACTCTTTGATCTTTTCTTTATATATTTTGATGTTGTCGAGTTTAAATGATAATAAACTACAAAGAAACTTACCTTTGTGTGTTGGTCAGACCCATACCCATTTATCCTTAGATTTTTTCACGTTTGTGTGTCTTGTTGCCACATAGCTGTGTGTGTGTAGAGAAACTTATCTATTCTTGATAGGGGAGGTAAAAGTTGTCTTGCAATAAAGTACATTCGTACGGATAGGCTGGAGGAGATAACCAAATCACTCCAGAGACAGATCTTTTCCTCAATTCTACCACCTGTGGAAAATCTATTTCTATACCTTCTCGAGTATCTGTCGACATCCACTCTACTTAGAAGGGGCAAAAATAAAACAATTAACCTTCCGTACGACACTCACACATTTATACAACACCCGGGGAGCATAGGATAGGTCTAACGAGAAGGTGACTTACCTTTCAGTTCTCTTCTATAGCTATCACCGAGAATAACTACCTAGCAGTTAACTACCTGACATTTCTTGTGCCATCCCATCCTCTGGTTTACCAGTTCACTTCTCCACTTCCAGGAACTACTTTCTAATTTTCTATCCAACATCAGTCTCGCCACACCCCTCATTTTTCATTTATGAAAGAAGTGAGCCTCACTGGCATTTATTTGTGTGACGTCACATTTTTTCAAACCAAACTCCCCCTATCGTCACATTTTGTCAATAAATTCCATACCCCCCCCCCCCTTTCCCGTGACGTCAAATGTGGATGACCCCTAACACATGTTTTAAGAAGACCGACACAATTTGTTTTATTATTTTCAAAATGAATGAGATCGTTTGCTTTGTTCAAAATCGCCATTTTATGGTTTTATCAACAAGGTGTAGCTCTTTGCCCGCCTACTACTTACCCCCTCCCCGCAATCACTTGTCGCCACACCATTTGAAGAATATCTGGGAACGACTTTCCTTAACCATGTCCGAGCGTGTTTTGGTATATATATATATATATATATATATATATATATATATATATATATATATATATATATATATATATATATATATATATATATATATATATATATATATATATATATATATATATATATATATATATATATATATATATATATATATATATATATATATATATATATATATATATATATATATATATATATATATATATATATATATATATATATATATATATATATATATATATATATATATATATATATATATATATATATATATATATATATATATATATATATATATATATATATATATATATATATATATATATATATATATATATATATACATATATACATATATATATATATATATATATACATATATATATATATATATATATATATATATATATATATATATATATATATATATATATATATATATATATATATATATATATATATATATACTGAAGCACATTAAAAACGCACCACTATTATATATACAGATGCCGAGAAGCTGGCAAAAAAAAGTGTGGGAATGGATTTTCCCCGTGTTTGCCATGCGGTAGAGAGCGAATGGCTGCTGGAATGGAAAGTGCAAGATTCAACCCATGGGTGTGTGTACAGACTACATGAAAACGATGAAAGTTACACGTGCAACACGATTCTCAACAGCTATGACCCTGAAAATGTGTACGCGTTGTGGCAGTATACTCGGTATAAAAAGGCCGTTGAGACAAAACACCCAGTACATGTGCTTGAAATGCCACGACTATCTGAAAACGACCGCCAACGAGCCATTGGTATGTTGGAGACCGGAATGAGCTCGCGGGCCATTGCCAGAAGGATGAATTGCCACCACAGCACTATTGTACGTCTCAATGAACGTTACGGAACCACTGGCAGTGCCCGGGATAGACTTCGGAGTGGCCAACCACGAGTTACTACCCCTGCGCAAGATCGTCATATTGTGCTGAGTCACCTAAGGAATTGACTCTCCCGGCAAGTCAAACAGCAAGAGCAATAGTGGGTAGACATGGGCAAGTCTCTCGAATGACAGTCATACGACGACTCAGAGATACAGGCCTTACTGCAAGACGACCTTATGTTGGGCCAAACTTGACTCACAGACATCGTTAGCAGCGCCTGCAATGGACAGAGCAACATATCAGATGGACTAGACTGCAGTTGAATGCTGTCCTATTCACAGACGAGAACAGATTCAACATATCCTTTGCAGATGGACGTATGCGGATTTAGCGACGGTGTGAAGAGCGCTTTGCAGATTGCTGTGTCAACCGATTTCGAGGTGGCAGTATTCACATTTGTGGAGGATTCAGTTTTCACCATCGCTTGCCTCTTCACGTCTTCCGTGGAAATGTTAATGCTGTGACATATCGAGATGAGGTTCTGGATGCACTGGTTGCTCTTGCGTTCACAATTTATCCAGACTTGCAGCTTCTCCAGCAGGATAACGCACGTGCATTTTTTTGTATTTTTGGTTTTCTCCCTTGCCTGCACAGAATGCAATGAATTTCATAACAATCAAATGTACAAATTAATGACCAGCATGGATTCATAGGAAAATGAATAAAGATTCCAAATATGTAAACTTGTACACACTTATATTTACATTTCACACTCTGTTCCTGGATTATACAGGTGGTGCGTTTTTCATGTGCTTCAGTATATATATGATCTAGTCCATGTCTGTTGAATGTAAAGATTCATTCACTAGCGTGTTATTTTGTAGTATTACAGGTCTATCAGCACAGGCAAGGTGAGTCACGTGATTGCCTCCCCTGCTCTGCAGCGATGGTCCAACAATAGCCAAAATTTAGAGTATACAATGAGGGTCTTCAAAAGTATCTACCTTCGCTCAAGATTACTCTTGGCAGAGTAGTAAATAAACTCCGCCTATGCCGGTCCCAAGCCCGGATGAAAAAGGAGGAGGGCGGCCTGCATGGAAGCCGTAAGGAGGCAGCCCCTCCACCATGCAAAGGCACAACAGGCCAATCACCTGTTTGCTTTAAACCACGATTACGAGTAACACAAGAGAGAAAACCGGACTGATTCTGAAGGCGACGAACTGGAACGGACTACGGACTACGACTTATGGAACATGAAACACAAGAAGTATAAATGGGAAGGAAGAAGAGCTGGTGGAAGAGATGAGGAAAGCAAAACTAGAAATCCTGGCTATAACGGAAACAAAGAAAAAAGGACAAGGAGTCATGGATCTCGATAGCAACACGCTGCTCTACAGTGGTGTACCCATATCCGAAAGAGCTAAAGGGGGTGTGGGTTGCATTGTGGCCCAAAATCAAAAAGATAGTATCAAGGGGTGGAACTTTGTCTCAGAGCGCATTATGGTTGTGAAACTAAAAGAAGGAGAAACCATAGTCAACCTGGTCATAGTGTATGGGCCAAATGAGGATGAGAGAGCAGAGGTCAAGGAGGAATTCTTCGAGCTGCTTCAAAGGACAGTGGATGACTGCCTAGATGAAGTTATCATGCTCGGAGATTTTAATGCCAGAGTTGGAAATGACCATGCTAGATGGGGTGGAGTTATCGGAAGATATGGAGAAGATACTCTCAATGACAATGGAAAGCGACTCCTTAGATTCTGCAGTGAGCAGAATCTGATCATTACAAACACAAAGTTCCCCCATAAGCGCATACATGCATACACTAGATGTGAACCAACAAAGAATGAGAAGTCAGTGATCGACTATGCCATTGTTCGGAGAAGCTCATTCAAATATGTCCGAGATGCAAGAGTCTGGAGGGGGCCAGAGATTGGAAGTGATCACTACCTGCTAACAATCAAAAGAACAACTGAAAGAGTTGCTCAGCCTAGGAACTGCTCAACATCACGCAAGAAACCAAGTAAACGAGCAGGAGAAATGAGCATTAGGACCTACAAGCTGAGAGAGCCAGAAATTAAGACCAGATATCAGGGGCTTATTGCTGCAGCGGTGAGCAACACAGAAGAACAACCTGATGACTTGGAAACCCTCTGGATTAAATTCAAGGATATCATAAAGACAGCTGCTGCAGAAGCATGTGGTGAAGTCCGACTTGGGAACCAGAGAAAGAGGACACCTTGGTGGACAGAGGAAGTCAAAGAGAAAATAAGAGAGAAGAAAATGGCATGGAAACAATACTTAGGAGCTAAAAACACAACAGGACAAATGGAAAAATATAGAGAATATGTGACACTCAGAACAGAAGCAAAGAACAAAGTGCTAGCAGCAAAACAGAAGTCCTGGGAAGAATTTGGAGAAAAGCTAGAAAAAGATGCACAAGAAAACCAGAAATTGTTCTATAAGACCCTAAAGAACATGAGGAAGGAAAAACAATGCCCTCTCAAATTTATAAAGGACAAGCAAGGCAAATTGCTTACTGCCCCGAAGGAAGTAATGGAAAGATGGAAAGAATATTTCTCAGAACTCCTTGATGGTGAGCAAGGTCAAGCATCAGAAATGATAACCACTAGCACAGAAGAGGAAACCAATGGTGATGAAGATGACATAAAGATGGAAGAACTGAAGGCAGCACTGGAGAAAATCAAGATGGGCAAAGCAGCAGGGCATGATGGTATAACACCAGAAATGGTTAAGTACATGGGAGCATCAGGCGACCTATTACTCTTAAGGGTCCTACAGGCAGCATGGTGCAACAAGACCATACCAAAGGATTGGGAGATTGCCATCATAACACCAATTTTCAAAAAGGGTGACAATCGACAGTGTGGAAACCATAGAGGCATATCCCTTCTCAGTGTCCCTGGTAAAATCTACTCTAGAATCCTAGAGCAGAGACTCCGACGCCTAGCTGAGCCACAATTGGATGAGGTCCAGTGCGGATTCCGAGCAAACCGAAGTACTCAAGACCTAATCTTCACACTCAGACAGCTGAGTGAAAAGGCCCTTGAGTATAAGAGTGAGATCCATCTTTGTTTCATAGATCTGGAAAAGGCGTTTGACAGGGTCCCTTGGAGCAAACTTTGGGACTGTTTGGCAAGGAAGAATATTCCAGCACCTCTGATTCATGCTATACAGAGCTTCTACAAGTCTTGCAGAAATTATGTGAGGACAGCAAACCATAAGTCAGAAGAGTTCAGGACCACCACTGGTGTAAGACAAGGTGATATCCTATCACCTTACCTCTTCATACTCCTTATGGACGATGTCATCAAGGCATGTAAGGAGAGAACAAGAAAGTATTCAGTGGGGTACTGGAAGATGAGACAGGTCTATATTTCAGAGCTGGCATTTGCTGATGATGTTGCCCTGATTGCTAAATCAGAGGCACATCTCCAATCCAACCTGCAAGTCTGGAAGGAAGAGCTGGAGAAGAGAGGGATGGTCATAAGCAGCTCTAAAACAAAATCCATGGTGATATCACGAGAAGAAAGAAGACATCAGATTAAGCTGGGAGAACAGGTCCTGGAGCAGGTCGACCACTTTAAATACCTCGGAGCTATTATAGACCGAAAGGGAGGCATCAAAGAAGAGTTGGCCACTCGAAAAGCAGCAGCTGGGAGACTTTTTCAGGCCATAAATCGAGGATTCCTCAGCAAGAGAGAGGTTGGTAAGAAAACGAAGATGGCTGTATACCGCTCCACCTATGTCCCAGTCTTGACATATGGATGCGAGTCATGGACAATGACTACAACCCATAAAAGCCAGATCCAAACCTCAGAAATGAGGTATCTGAGGAAGGTGGTTGAAGTAACAAGAAGAGACATGGTACGCAACCAGACGATACGTCAAGGCCTAAAATGCCACCCCCTACAGACCCAAGTAGAACAGTCCCAACTAAGATGGTTTGGCCATGTCTGCAGAATGGGAGAAGATCGGCTACCACGACAAGCATGGGAAACAAAGAGCCAAGGATCCAGATCCCCAGGATGACCCAGAGTCCGCTGGGAGGACAACATTAGACAATCTTTGAAGGACCGAGGACTAGAATGGAACCAGGCCAGGAGGAAGACAGCCGATAGAATAGTCTGGCGCTCTCTCTTCCAAACCTCTACACCTCTCGGTAGAAGGGGAACGACTATGTAAGTAAGTAAGAGTAGTAAATAGAAGGAAGAAGTTTCTATTTCAGGAAGTCCTCAAAGGATTTTCAGAAATCAAGCACAACATTGAGATTATATAAGCTGTCATGAACTTATTATCTGCCCGCCCCTTCTATGAGGATAAAGATATATTTGCTTTGTTTCTGAGCCGCCAACTGAATTAGTCAGTAAAATATTACTTCAGTAGCTCTGTTGTATTATATATTTAGAATAACTGATTCGTACGTGTACACTCCACTCTGTAATAATTAAATCAACAGTCAATTTGTGAATACTGTAGCGAAATCTGTGAGATAATCGCTTATTTCAGTAATATTATAGTCCTATGATAATAAATACACCAGCCCTCAGGTGTCTGACTATTTTCATCTTCAACGCCAGTAGAGCGCTGCCTTTGGTGCAGTGGAAATGCTTAAAAAAAATGACCCGCCGTAAAAAACTAACACGCTTTTAGTTTCGGTTTCGAAACGTTCAATAAACATTTTAACATCTCGCCGATCTGCTGCACGAAACGGGGGAAAAGCTTATAATTAACGAATTGCCAGAACTGTGTGACCAAACTGGCGTTTGAATTAACGTAATATGTTAACTTTAACACTAACATTTGTAATAATTCGGACATTTCTCAGTAGTAAGAACGAGACGATTGTAATAATTAACGCCAACACTACCAAAGTTTTGAAAACCCCTCTTCGCTCTGCTCGCGGTCTCTTTAATATATACACGCTGTGGGTAAAGCCAGCAGAGACAAACACACAGACAGTTTTACATTTCCTCCTAGCGGTAAAATTCTGACGTCACTCAAACTAGTTGGTTATTTGAATAATGAGAAAAATGATAGAGACCAGGGGGGGGAAAGATGGCCGACTTGTGTAAAAGTTATATTTGACGATTGACAGTGACAAAACTGAAAATCTAAACGATGAGGAAACTGACCATAAAAATCATATCGTAGGATAGCTTAGTGTCCCCTGAGCAAAAATATGTTTTAAAAAATATGGTACTCCAAGTATTAGCCAAGTTATTGAGATAATACTAGATGTCTAAGAACGCTTGGACGGACAGACTGTTGTTCTTGCTCGTTACACATAACGTTATTGGGGGACGCAAGTTTCAAAAAAGAGGCATTGTAGTAATTCAAATTATATTGGTTGGTATAAGAGTATAGGAGTAAAAGGGGGGGGGGGGGGGATAGGAAAAATGTTTACTAAAACTAAACATCTTTTTGTATTGGCATAACTAACGCAGACTGACCAATGGACTACGAGGCACATAGTTTGTTCGGAAGTTTGTTTTTGTTTTTTCAAACTAAATTCAAAAAGATTTAGTAGTGCCTGCTTTCATTGGTCGGCTCTAATAGATATTGGCAAGAGGCATAGTGGTCTCGTGGCCATTTGACTAGAAAATTTTATACAAACAACTACGTTGAGAGCATATGTGATAAATTGTAAAAGTAACTACTAAATTCACTATCTGGACGGGGCAGAGCAAAACTGCGGCCATTTCTTTGCCAGTCAACGTTATTTGTGACATATTTCTTTGAATTAGTGGTAAGAATGCTTTATGTATTTACATGCTTGATTAAAACTGCAAATGTTAGATACTGCTGTAGAAAAGTGAAGGACATGCCAGGAGCAAACATTATTGAGTCCTCACATTGAACTGTATTTGACTGCTGCATATTATTATGATTTTATATTAATAATTTGATATTGGAAGATGTTAGTAAGCCTCAAGGTTCTATGAACACACTTCAACATGACTAGAGCGTTTATAATTTTGAAAAGAAAAGAAAATTTATATAAAAGGAGATGTGGTTACTCCACATTATTGGATTGAAGCAAACTATGTAAAAGTACAGTGACGTATCTGCCATAGGGACCTGAGGTGTGGTCACAGAAAGGTGTGAGTCATATAATTAGGGGCTGATGCACATGAATGCACATGAGGCTGACCCCATACCTTCATGTATACATAGTGATAAGAAGGTGTGATCAGATATGAAAAGGCCAGGGTGTCTTTTTATTACAGGGTTTTTATTTCCTGTTACCATCCGGTGACAGGAAACCTGATGAGTGAGTGAGAGGAGAAAAGTCTCCATTATAAAGTTTATGCTGTCATCAGATAGCCTGAAGGAGCTTGTGTGTGTGTGCTGATCTATACTGACTTATGATCGTCATACTAAGAATCCCAGGAGACACGTTAACAGCTGGGACATCTGACACTTCATCCAAATAAACTGTTTCTTATCAAAATAAAACAGAATTATATGGGGCATGAAGAAAACAACAGCTCCTCATAACCAATGACTTTCACTAGCAACTATTAAAGTTTTAGTCTGTGAATACACCTACAGGAACTCCATATTAACAATATATTCATAGGACCAAGAGTCCATACTTTTAGTTAAAGCATTATATGTAAATATATTTCCTCATTTTCAAAGACCTGTCCAAAAGAGATGGAAGGACAGGCAGATTAAATTGTACAAAGAAAAAACATTCAAATTTTAAAGAAAACTTTAACCCCAGTCTTATTCATTTTCTTATAGTGAGTTAAAGTGTATTGTGTTGATGTACCATCATTTTCATTTCACCCCTAGACACTAGAGACATCATACACCAGCCACTAGAATCAAAATACGGACTGTGTGAGATCTAGGGAGGTAGCGTTAGGTTCCCTGATAATATATTTCATTATCATCATCATTCTTTTAGCGTCAGGGATCTACATGTGCTTGACCTCACCCAGTTGACACAGACACCACTATCTTTCTTGTTAGGTATAACTTCTTAACCTCCCCAGCAAATTACACTTGCTACATAAATTGGGGGCTCGTCCGGGATTGGAACTTCTAGTACTACATATATTAGGGTCCTGTTCTGGGATTTAGCTGTAACAACATTTCTAATTACCCAGGAATCCCCATTATTAATATTGCCCACGAGATGATTATGGAGGGTCAAAGTTTGATTGACTATATCACCTCAGAATGTGATAAGTTTATTGCTAGGGAAGAACATAGGTTAGCTGAAGAGAGGAGAATGCAGTTAGAAGATGCCAGAGAGATGAAGAAATTAGAGTTGGATAGAGAGGCTCAGAAAGAAATTAAACGTTTACAGATTGATTCTGAGAAGGAGGCTAGGGCCTTAGAGGCTGATAGAGAGGCTGAGATCAAGAGGCTCCAGTTTGAGGAGAAAAAATTAGAAAGGGAGGCTGAAAAAAACGACTGCAAAGGGAAGCAGAAGAAAAACGATTAGAAAGGGAAGCAGAAGATAAAAGGTTACAGAGGGAGCATGAGTTGCGACTAAGGAAGCTGGAGTTGCAAGGCCATGCTCCTGAAAAATGGTCACAGCCCCTCTGCCTCTGATGCTACTGCTAGTCAGTGGGCCTCCAACTCAGCTATGGGGTTTCACTTAGATTATTTTGTTGAGAGAGATGATGATATTGAATCATATCTAAGTAGGTATGAGGTATTAGCTACAACTTATGGGCTAGAAAAAGAAAGATGGAGCTTGAAGTTATCCCAAGGTCTTCGGGGAACAGCTTATGATGTTTTTTCCAAAATGAGCAGGGATGACCAAGACAATTATGACTTGTTAAAGCAGGCTCTTTTGTTAAGATACGAAAAGAATGGTGAATTTTACAGGAAAAAGTTTAGAAATGCCAAGCTACTGTCGGGTGAGACTTATCACCAGTTCTCTGCACGGTTAGACACTTACTTGGAGAAATGGACTGCTCTGGGGAAAACCCAAGATCTTAAAGAAATGATCCTTATTGAGCAATTGAGAGAGTCCATGGCTCCAGACTTGAGAAAGTTTCTCATGGAACAGGGTGCAGAGAGGCTGGGTGAGTTACTTAATGTCGCTGAGAGGTATCAGGCAGCCCAGCCAGAGGTAGCTGGCGCCAAAAAGAAGCATGTAGATAATTATAATAATAATAATAATAAATTCTTTAAGCGCCAAACACGGCGCATAAGGCAGAAACCAGTGCTCTCCAGGTTGTTCGTTGTGACGCCACTCCTCTTAGCTCTTGCACATTATTTAGGCCCAACGTTCTTCCTTCTCTTATTATTGTTCTTCTGAGTGTTTCTTTTGGTCTTCCTTTTTTCCGCTTACCCTCAGGAACCCAAGTGAGCGCCTGTAGTGGTATTCTGTTGTTTTGCATTCGTAGGACATGACCGATATATGACCATCGTCTTTTCCTTATATAGTCGGAGACATATTTCTGCCTAGAGTCTTCTCTTATTTGTCGATTAGTCTTGAATTCTTTCCAACTGATGTTCATGAGTTTTCTAAGACATTTGTTCTCGAATGTATTCAGCTTGTTCTCCAATGATTTTGTTATTTTCCAACTCTCACAGCCGTATGTTAACACTGAGATAACATTTGAATTAAACAGACGAAGCTTGGTATGTATATTCAATGATCGTAATTTCCAAATGTTAGATAATCTATTGAAGGCGCTAGCTGCCAAAGCAATTCTAGTATGGATTTCTCTTGTTGTGTCACCATCCTGAGTCATTTTACTGCCTAAATAATTGAAACTTTCAACTTTCTGTAGTTTTTCCCCGTTCAAGATGATATCAAAGGTCTCGTTAGAAAAGTTCATAGCTTTAGTTTTAGAGGCATTTATTTGGAGACCAATTTTAACCGAGAGATGACACAAATTATTTATTGCTTCTTGGGATTGTCTTGGTGTTGAACTTAAGAATGCTACATCATCTGCGAAATCCAGGTCCCCCAGGAATTTTCCATTTGTCCATTTTATACCCAATTGTTCATTGTGGGTATAGTTTCTCATAACCCAATCAATAGCTATTCCAAAAAGTAGTGGTGACATAATACAGCCTTGTTTCACCCCTGTTTCTACTGTAAACCATTCTGTATTCCCTTTATTTGTTCTAACACAACATCTTGCATTGTCATATAGCGCTTTGATTATATTCACATATTTTGTTGGAAAACCATAGATTGTAAGTATCTTCCACAATGATGGGCGGTGTAGACTATCAAAGGCTTTTTGAAAATCGACGAAGGTGATAATAAGTGGCGATTGCCTTTCCACTGATTCTTCTATAATTGTTCTTAGTGTGAATATTTGATCAATACATGATCGTTTCGGCCTGAAACCCGCTTGTTCTTCTCTGATCTTTTCGTCAGCATGCAATTTAAGTCTTTCTAACATCATGCAACATAATAATTTTCCAGGTACTGATAATAGAGATATACCACGCCAGTTATTACAGTCTGATAGATCACCTTTCTTCGGTAACTTTACAATAATACTGTCTTTCCATTGTTGTGGTGGTTGTTCTTCTCTCCATACTTCATTTATAATATCTAAAATTCTCAAGAGGTTGTTGTCATTAACTGCTTTAATCATTTCCCCTGAAATTTCGTCAACTCCAGCAGCTTTAAAATTTTTTAATCTTTTAACGGCTTGTTTGATCTCGTCCAGCGTGAATTCATCGCAAGTTATTGGCAAAGTGGTTGTGGATGTTTCATTATTAAAATCAGGTGTTACTGTTGGTGGTGGTCTGTTTAGCACCTCCATGAAGTGCTCAGCCCATCTCTTCATTTGTTCTTTTTCTGTTGGTATTGAATTCCCTAATTTACCTTTAACAGGTGTTTCCATAGCAGTAGGCTGGTGACATAGTTGTTTTGTAATTTGATAAAGGCACCTACTATTACCAGTTCTTGCAGCATTTTCAGCTTCTACGGCCAGTTCATTGATGAAATGTCTTTTATCTCTTCGAGTTTTTGTCTTCACTTCTTTATTTAACAAGTTATAAGTTAGTTTGCAAGATTCAACTGCATTATGTGTACTTGCAGATAATTATAGGGCACCACAAAACCCAAATAGATTTGATAATAAAGATCAGGGTAACAAGTTTAAGCAAAATTTTGATAGGCCACGCCATGATAATAAACATAAAAACCCACAGTTCAATGACAGGAAATATGAGGAAAGAAAACCCCTTTATCAAAATAGATACTATTGTAAATGGTGTAAGAGAGAGGGTCGTGACACCAAATTTTGTACAAGGAAACCTTCTGGATGTGCTGCTATGAAGTTGGGGAAAAAGGAAGTAAAGGTAAAACCTACTGGATAGCAGGAACCTTACCATCCCCCAGTATGTGAGAACGTGGTATGTAATGGAGTCACAATTAGGTGCCTTTACGATACCGGTTTGGATTTTGATTCCGTTGTGAGTAAGCACTTGGTGAACCCGGATCAGTATACCACAGAAACAGTGGAGATACAAGGGGCGACCAAGGACCTACCACTCATGAAACTTCCCATTGCAAGGATAACAGTGAAAACTCACTATGTGGAAGGGATAATCAGAGCAGCAGTGATAGACGCACCCATTTACCCTCTGATATTGGGATGTCGTTATGTCTTCTTGGGGAATCCCAAGAGACCTGTGGTCCTGGCCGCAATCCAGACCCGTTCACAATCCAGAAAGGAAGAAGATGAGCCAATAAATACTCATCCAGATGAGATGAGGAAGGCACAGGCTGAAGATAGGACACTCAAGCCTTGCTTTAAGAAATTACCTAAATGCCACACACCTCCAAGCAAAGGGGATTATTATATGAAGAACAAATTGTTGTATAGGAAGGCCGGAACTGGATCCAATGGTCACGGACAGTTGGTACTTCCTAAGGCATATAGGGCAGATGTAATAGGAACTTACATGTTGGGAAAGATGGTGACCATGAGAAAATAGGTACCATCTGCCAAAACATTTTTAAATATTATCATTGGCCAGATGTAAAGATAGTTATTGAGAATTTTGTGGAGGACTGCGGCCAATTTCACGAGGGAACACCCACACGTGGGAAAACAGTTTAGGACCTAGACACGCCACGGGGCAAACTTAGGCCTGGAAATAAAAATAATTGTAATAAAATAGACAACGTGGAATGGGAACCCCCTTTTCACACATAGTCTTCACTTGAATGTATTAAAATGGCAACTCTATGTCGAGTACAAAAAGTGATTTTACCCCAGAATAAGCCGACAGTCCCTCGGTCGGAATTATGTGAACTGGGTGAAGGTAAAAGAGAGAGAAGATCTCTCACAAGGAACTTAAAGTGGGGAGAAAACCCCAGGAAACGAATAGGTAGTGGTAGATTCTTGTGTGATGACAAAAGGAAGAAACGTCCTCAACACAAGGCTTCCAATATTATGAAAAATATGTCAGAAAAATTAAAAGTCCATATGTAACCTTGCTAAGGACGTGGACAGATGAGAAGGCAGAAGAGACTGTTACCTCATCATATCAATACGTGAACGAACTGACCACTCGTTTAAAAACTAGTTGGAAACTGGCAAATGAAAATTTGAGACAAGCCAGGAAAAAGCATGCTGCTTATTATAACAAAAAAGCGAAAGATAGGGAATTTGCTGAAGGGGAGAATGTGCTTCTTCTATTACCAGGCAGCAACAATAAACTTCAGATCGGATGGCAAGGTCCATATACAGTTTTGGAATAGGTATCCAGAACAAATTATAAGATAGACAAGAAGGGAAAGGAAAAAGTCTATCATGTGAACCTTTTGAAGAAATATCTGGACAGACAAATCCAGGAAGGAACACACTTAATGGCCTTGTCAATTGCCACCGAAATGAAAAATGAACCTCTCACCTCAGTTGAATATCCGCTGAAGCCCAGTGAAACGTTTGAACAGGTGAAGATCAGTAATCACCTGACAAAAGGACAGAGGAAGAGAATTCAAAAGGTCCTGGAGAAACATACAGATGTGTTAACGGATAAGCCAGGGCACACAAATTTGTTGGAATATGATATGAAACTACTAGACCCAACACCCATCTGTACGAGGCCTTATTCTATTCCTTTCGCTAAGGAAAAAAGCTTTGAAAGAGGAGATTGATTATTTGTTACAAGAAGGGATTATTTCTCACAGTGAGTCTCCTTATAGTTCCTGTGTGGTTTTGTTGCGGAAACCATCGGGAGAACATAGACTGTGCATAGATTACAGGAAACTGAATGCTGTCACAGAAGATCAGGTGGATCCATTACCTGATACTACGCAACTTTTTGCCAGGCTGAACAAGGCAAAATATTTTTCCAAGGTGGATCTTAGCAAAGGCTATTATCAAATTCCAGTAAAGCCTGAGGTTCGACCTTACTTAGCATTTAGCACCTCGGACGGCCATTATGAGTTCAACATGCTACCGTTTGGGTTGAAAAATGCCCCGAGTGTGTTTTCTAGGATGAAGCGAAAATTGTTGGATCCCCTGAAAAATCCATGTATCTCGAATTTCATGGATGATATCCTCATTGCTACTGAAACTTTTGAGGAACATGTTTGTGGTGGATTTTGATGTTATGAAATGTTGTTGATATGTATCCTTATTGTACTGAATGAGGCCAGTTGTGAAGGTCCCTGATTCTAACAAAATTAAGGTTGAGTTATCAGGGTACCTTGCTGCTACCACCTTATGGCCTCAAGCAGACTTATTCTTGACTAGTATGAATGATAGCTACGTCTAATGTCTAGGGATATGCAAGTGTGGTGTGATGGTACTTTAACAATAATACACATCTATACAAACAAGTATTAAGGTCTATGATTAAAGGAAATAACACCTGGGATAAATTTGTACAATTAATAATTTTCTGTATGATTTATTTGGTCCTGAACCTAGTATTCTTCTGGTCAGGACTTTAAAATGAAAAGAATTCAAGATATATAAAAAATGTAAATTTTAGACCCAAAGGGACAATTGTCCAAACAAATACTGTTTAACTATACTAATAGTGTTACTAAAATGTGTCTATTACTGGTGTCTAACTGTTGAAGGACTTTCGTGTGTGGTTACTGGTTGTGTTGCTTGAATTCTGATCGTGCTAATATTCGTACGCGAATGGGGTGAACCTCACCTTTGGTTTGTCGTAATGCCTGAACTTGGCATCAAGATGTAAACAAACTGTTCATCTTATTAACTCAGCAACTTGATATAAAATACATAATTCATAAGATTGAATGGTGTAACGTGATTCAATCAATAATGCCTCCGGTTCGAGTCCTTCACAATTTAATATGGATTACACACATACATAAACAGTTCAATTCACACATGAGGTACATGCATCAATCAATCAATAGCGTAGACTGCTGTTTTACATGTCAATGTCCGTTTAAGGATACAATGCAGTAATTGTCGTCAGAACATCACAGCTATATGCACGCGCAGATAGAATGGCTACCTGCCGACAGTGAGACTGTGAGTCTAATTACTTCGTATAAAGTAGACGATTATCTTTCTCCTTCCAAGGATCTAGTTAATCACTAACCTCCATAAGTTTCCTCTCATGTAGAGTTCTAGGACTGACCCTGGTCCATCATAATGCACATATAAATGGCTATATCATGCCATTGAATTGGAAGGTTAACAAAACGCAGCTATTCAGCTTGGCGGTCAAGTAACAAAGGGTAGCGTCTCCTAGTTACCGACTGTGACCCAAACAACGCTAGACACGTCATAATCGATCGTGTATGGAGCGTTCAATAATTGAAACATCTATCGCAATATATTAAATGTCTTAACCTTTACATTTGCACGTCCGCTAACCTTTAGCAGACGGCGTTAATATCATATACCGTAACAATTCCCTGTACACCGGGGGAAAAAAAATCGATAGATTTTTTTT
Organism: Oreohelix idahoensis; assembly: GCA_024509875.1. Lineage (NCBI taxonomy): Eukaryota > Metazoa > Mollusca > Gastropoda > Stylommatophora > Oreohelicidae > Oreohelix > Oreohelix idahoensis. The sequence goes on along the minus strand of JAMPIV010000002.1, from coordinate 99,458 downwards.
TCAAGATCTATCCGACTTAACAATTTTTCAAAAAAAAAAAATTAACACAATCGTGACATATGGCCGACGATGTTCTGAGTAGAACCGTGTCGCGGTCATGTCAACTAACTATTTGTCATAGTCATCTAACATTAATCACATTATATATCAATATTATACATATTATTATATCAACTAAATAAAATGTCCAATGTTAATAGTGAATGATAGAATTAAATTAAAGTAAGGTCTGTCGTATTAGTATGTCATATAGGAATTAATTTGACTAATTAAAATTAAATTAATTAATTAAACTAAGAGTTAAATTATTAAGATTCTAATGTAACGCGATGTTATGAGAGAAGAAAAGACAAAATAAGTGAGAAGAAATAGAAAGAAATTCGAATATAAGTTTAACTTAATTGGGTGTGTTAAGTGTTAGTGAATAATAACTATCTAATTTAACTAACTAAATAACGTATAGGTACATTAAAAAAAATATTAATCTAATACTTGTGTGAGATTTATTTTCTCTTTTCATAATTTCTTCTTTTTATATTTCGTTCTCTTTTTTTTTGTTCTTTCATTTCATTTTTTTCTCACATTTCATTTTATTGATAATAATTCAATTAAGAAGTTAAGTTAACTAATTAATTAGTATAGGATATGATGATCCATCCGTAGTCTTGATCCTGATGAATTCTTTTAGGCAAAAATGTTCAAACGTTTACGTTGGAAAGAAATGTCATTTATCCCAGCATCCAAGAATTAAGTGCACATAGGATAATAAGTTCGACTTGTCGTCAGATATTGTTCCATGATTGTTCAACGAATATTCATATATTGTGTATGGACGTTAGACGAAGTTTCAATGTCAATATGTATACCTTGATTGTCTTTAGTTCAATTCTGTGATGCATATAGTGTTTATAAATATTAAATTGAAGGCAAGGTTAGTTCCCTTATAGTTGATACTTCGTTATATCCAATGTAGTGATGATTGACGTGTTTTAGGAATGTCAATGTTGATTATTCGTCGTCAATAGGATTACGTGACAACGCATCCGCCACAATATTTTCAGTGCCAGGAATATGTTCAATGGAGAATTCAAATGGCTGTAGGATGATTGCATATCTGGCGAGTTTTGGGCTCTTGTGGTTAGATCGACGCAAAGATGCTACAGCACGTTGGTCCGTTTGTATGGTGAATGGAGCACCAAGCAAAAACTTTTCAAGTTTAGTTATTGCCCATATAACTGATAAAAGTTCCTTGTCCACTGTGGAATACTTTGTTTCTGCCGGCTTTAGCTTTCTTGAAATATATAAGGTAGGATGTAGAACGCCATCATGGTTCTGGAGCAGGCATGCACCAATGCCGTAGTTACTAGCATCTGTTCGTAAGAAAAATCTTTTGGAAGCATCGGGAAGTCTTAAAATTGGTTCATGCGAGAACAAATTTATAATTTTGTTGAAAGTTTCATTGCATATACCAGTCCATGTCACCTTCACCGGCATGTCTTTTTTTAACAATGAAGACAATACAGCCGTGATGGATGACAAGTTTGGTATGAATCTACTGTAATATTGAACAAGTCCTAACAAACTCCTGACCTGTTTCTTCGTCTGAGGAACTGCTATGTTTAGAATTTTGGAGACTGTACTAGGTAACGTTCGGATATATCCCGATCCAATGATATGTCCTAAAAAGGTTATCTCATTACACGCGATTTGCACCTTTGTAGGTTTAGCAGTTAGATGATAATTCCTTAGAGTGTCGAAAACATATCTAAGTCCCGAAACATGTTCCTCAAACGACGAACTAAACAAGCATATGTCGTCAATATATGTAATAACGTCTGGTCTACCTGATAAAATTTGTCGCATCAGGCGAATGAAGGTAGCTGGCGCATTAACAAGCCCAAAAGGCATCACATTCCACTGGTATAGACCTTGTGGAGTGGAAAATGCGGTGTAGTACTTAGCCTTTTCGGTCAGTGGTATCTGCCAATAACCTTTAGTTAAGTCTATCTTACTAAATATAGTTGCGTTGGATAGACGTGGCAGTAAGTCGTCGATAAGTGGATGTGGTTCGCTGTCAACTATAGTCTTAGCATTTAATTTTCTATAATCAACACATAGTCTGATGTTATTGTCCTTCTTCCGGACAATCACTAATGGAGAAGAGAATGGCGAATTACTAGTCTCAATGATTCCCAGAGACAACATCTGTTCAAGTTCCTTAGTAGTTTTAGCAAGGAAATGTAAAGGAACCGAATAGGGATGTACACGAATAGGTGTATCATCATTGAGAGTAATGTCATGACTGATAGCCGATGTGCGACCCGGGACGTCGGTCAACACATCTGGATAAGATTGTAATAGATTAGCAATCTGTAGACGCTGTTGCGGTGTAACCGTTGAAGAGATGGTTACATCCCGCCAAGATTCAGTAGGTTGAACTACTGGTACCGGTAACGGTAACTGTACCTCAGGAAAAGAAGATTCTTCTTCCTGGATGACAGATAAGTTAGAATAATAACAAGTAGATACTGTGTTGTCATCTAGTTCATGAAAAATTGACTGTAAGTGTTCAGGACGTGTATGAAATTGCTTGAGCATGTTAATATGAAATATCTTTTTGTGTCCCTTGATATCTAAGACGTAATCAACGTCGGAAATTTTATCAATGACTTTGTAAGGACCATTCCAAGATATCAATAATTTATTGTTATTGTGAGGAAGTAACACATAAGCCTCATCGCCTGGGAATAATTGGCGTAATCGTCGAGACCTATTTTGTAGAGATCGAGCCTTAGCTTTTGCAGCCTCAGAAGAAGCTGTTGCCAACTGGCAAGACTCAATAATGTTCTTCCGAAGATTAATCACATACTCGTAAGATGACTGAGTGTCCTGAGTCATCTCCTCGTCAATTAATAAGTCTTTTATTAGTCCCATAGGACCTCTTGGGGGAGCACCAAAAACTAATTCAAAGGGAGAGAAGCCAGTTTGTTCATGCGGTACCTCCCGATAAGCAAATAGAACAGCTGGGAGTGCTCTGTCCCAGTCATGAGGGTGCTTAGCAGTAACCTTATGTAGTAGTTGTTTAAGTGTACGGTTAAGTCTTTCAACCGCACCATTACTCATAGGATGATAAATACTACTTAAATTCCTATCAATGTTCCAAGTTTTCATGACTTCCTTCATGGTGTCAGATATGAACTGTGACCCATGGTCTGATAAAAGTTTTCTAGGAAACCCTATTCTAGAAAAGATGAGATGTAGTGCATCAGCTACATCTGTGGTAGTGGTGGTCTTTAATGGGATAGCTTCTGGCCATCGTGTGCACAAATCAATGCACGTAAGGACGAATCTATGTCCTCTGGCCGATGGTAGCAATGGACCAATAATATCTATGGCCATCTTGTCAAACGGTCTTACTGAGATATCGCAAGCCTGAATAGGCGCCGTGTGAAAAGCTCCACGTGCTTTCACTTCTTGGCATGTAGTACAGGAACGTACATACTGCGAAATATCTCTTGACACTCCTGGCCAAAAGAATGAAGACAGTACTCGAGATCGTGTTCGAGTATATCCCATATGTCCAGCACAATGTGAGTCATGTGCATGTTGAAGAATGTACCGTCTAAAAGTATACGGGACCATAACTTGTTGTTTCATTTGTGATTTGTCATTAAAACATCTAATCAATATGTCATTTTTAATAACAAACCAATGTTTGTTATTATTACCTGAGGATAGATTGTCAACTTTATCAACCAGCTTAAAAAATTTTTTTAAAGATTTATCCTCTTTTTGTTTGGTTGCAAATGTTTCCCTGTCAATAGGTGAATTGACTACAAACTCCTCTTGGTTGTCTGCATCCATCTTATTATCACTAAATTTCTCCATGAGTTGAGTCTGCGCTCTAGTCGTCACGGCGTTTCCAGTGCATAGGTTATGTTTCTCCCATTCTATGATCTCATCTGGAGTACAATCTTTACTACCGTGTATACGACCAACCATCAGATCAGCTATAGGCTTTTTTAGCATACATACTTTTACATTCCCTGTGAAAAAGGGTGTTCTAATATGAACAATAGCTGTGGGGTAAAACTCAATAGTTCCACCAAATGTCATGCAGCGTACATATTCTCCTGTCGCACAGCTAGGATGTACCAGCGACTGACGTACACCAATCGTCGTGGATCCTGAATCCCTCAGCACTGAGACGACGGATCCATTAACTAATCCCCTGTTAAAAATTAGTAAGCCTGTTCCATCGTTGACTGCAAGACCTACCTCTGGTGTAATATGTCCGCAGTTAAGCACTGTTTCTTTCGCCTTCTGAAAAATAAGATTGCATTGTTGGCAACTATTTGCCACATTATAATTAATAGCAAAACATGCAGCAGAAGACTGTGTTGTATTATTGTCAAGTGGGACCTGAGCTATAGGGGTAGTATTATTTGTAACTGCCGCCCCTGTATTATGGTTGTAATGAGATGATCCCCGAGAATGAGATCGATTCCGAGTATAATTGTTAGAATTATCTCGTCGTCCTCTATAGTAACTATTATCTCGATGTCTCGAGCCATGATTATTACCATTCCAGTTATTGTTATTATTGGGAGTATGTGATCGATTATAATTAGTGTTATGTTGACCATTGTGGTAGTTTGTTTGAGGTGAATAATTTCTATCTCGGGATCTACCTCTGTTGAACTCATTTTTATTGTTGAAATCATTATTATGTCCCTTCTGAAAGTTAACATTGTGATTTCTTTGGAACCTACTTCTGTCTACACTGTGATGTCTTTGTTTGTTATTATGATTGGAGGCCATATTAGACGCCACAGGTAGAGGTTCTCTTAATGAGGAGTTAGAAATGGTTGCATTCGGATGTGCCGAACAGTAGTTTAAAGAAATTTTTTCTAACTCGTCGATAGTACCTGGTTTACGCTCCTGCAAATATGCAAAAAATGGCTGGCTAACCGAAGATAATACCTTATCCCGTAGTAGTAAATCAACTAATTTGTCGTATGATTTGTTGACTTCTGCCAGTTCAACCCATCTATTAAATGTATTGCGTATGTTCGCAATGAATCCTGCAAAATCTTTTGGAGATTCAGGTAAAATTCCCTTAAATTTCAACCTACAGTGTTCCTCGTCCAGGTGAAACCTTCGTAAAAGCAAGGACTTAATAGCACCGTAGTTATTTGCTATTGATGGGTCAGCATTTTGAGAAGCCGTCAATGGTTCTCCAACCAAGAATTCATTTAACTTGAGTACCCATGACTCTTCAGGCAAATGATTTGTTTTGCAAGTCTGTTCAAAACGTGACAGGAACGATGAGAGGTCGTCCACGTTTAAGTTGAGAGTGGGTAATTTAAAGTTGTAGAAATGTTTAGTTTGGCTGGATGACGATCCATTTTGTGCGTTATTATTCTGGTTTGCATCAGCACTTTGTGCTTGTAATCTTGCTGTCTCCAATTTAATACGCGCCAATTCCATTTCTTGTTGTAAAATAATTTCCTCTCGTTTCAATTTATTCTCTTCTTCCTGTTTGGTAATTGCTCTTTGCTCTTCTCTTTCACGTTGAGCAATCTCTCTTAATCTATTTTCCTTGGCAATTTGCTTCATCTCACGTTCCTCCTCCTCTTTCTTTAATGCAGCCTTTTGTTCCTCTTCCTCTTTCTTTAATGCAGCCTTTTTCTCTGCTTCTTTTCTTTCACGTTCCTCCATTTCTGCTTTATGTTTTTCCAGTTCTGCCTCAGCAAACTGACGAAGTTCTTGAGATTTATAACCATATTCCTTACCAATTTTAACGAAATGGTCTATAGTAAGCATTTTGACTTTTATCTGGTAAGTAATTATTGGTAATTACTGATTAAAATAGTCAATAGTAGCTTCAGAGTAATTATTATACTTACTCAACTTAGGAATATTCAATATAAATAATCACAATAGTACTGAACTCTAATGTCTAAGTTCAACTAATAGACAATATTTTGTAACAATATTGTATCTAAATAATAACTATATCATAAATAGTTATGATATCTGTTAACTATAATGTAATTACATCACACAATTAATCTCAATATCCAATGATGTTGGGTATGATTCCTAGTAATTATATTGTTCAATGTACTAAGTCACTCTCTTAGTACCAGAAAAGTATATTAAATAATATACAATGGGTCTATTACCTCAAAGGTAGACTATAAGATTATTTTATTTGGTCAATATATATATTATATTATTATGCCCTAGGCATCTCTTATAAATTGCAGTGCTAATTTCTTGGACTATCACTGCATAATTATGCAATGTCCCATATTAACCTTAAATGTCAGAAAAAATTAATTAAATTAAATTACAAGTGTATTATTGAATATAATGTTATATTATTAATGTAGCATTTAATATATATCATGAGGACAAACAAAACAATGATGCAACTAAAGGGTACAAACAATGTCAAGACGCAAACAAGACATTTTCACAATTAAAAATGAATTTATGAACTAAATAAAACAAGCGGAAGTGTCACACGGAAAACGAAGGGTCAAAGATTGACCCGAGGTCAACTTAATATGCAAAGTACACACAAAAAAATGACTGCAAAAAATGATGACATCACAGGACTCATAACGGACGAACATTTAACGATCATAAAATAAATTGATAGTAAGAGTAGACTGGACGAAATAGTTAACGAACATGATACAAAACTGAATAAAATTGTGAACTGAGTACGAATAAAATACACCAGTTATCTACGGAACGGTACAGCTAACACAAATCGTCAAACGACAGCAGATTTGGACAGACAGTCCAATGGCAAACCTCAATGGGGCTTCCAAAAGTGCAATCTTATTGCAATGCTAACGCTGTCATTGCAACAGCTACATTACGGGCCAACAAAATAAATACATGTGGCACAGTTTTCTCCAATTTCAGTCTCAGTACCATTCTGGAAATCGATAAGGAGAAGGATAAGACTCTCCTACAGGATAAAAAGTATACTAAACTACCAGTCCATCCTAGGAAGATTAGAAAATCATTTCGAGGCAGATATACCTTTTCTCAAGAGAATACTGCCAAGTCAGAAAATAAATGTTGGCGACAAGATCGTATTAACAGACGGCGTTAATATCATATACCGTAACACTAACACAATGTCACTGTTAAGTTCTCTGGGGAAATAGTTTATTCTTGTTATACAGGGGTGTGCTGGTCTTAAAGCTGATGTAGAGTTAGGGTGCCATATATTTTACTTATCTGGGCACACTTGAACAGTCTGTAAACTTGGTGTCACACTATTTCGCTATGATAATGGCCAAAAGTAACAGGGTAGACTCTGCAGGTCCCTGTCACTACTGTGCATGAATCGACTTCTCACTGCTTCTCATAGACATCTGGCACCGGACTAGTGCCAGATAAAAACCCTGTAACAATGAAATAATGTCTCCTTAATGATATTTTACTTCAACTGTGTTTTATAGATACAAAAGAGAATACATAAGAAATAAAGAGCTGGGTCATATCTAATGGACCAATCCAGCACATCCTTTCCACAGTGTACCAGTGTTGTTCACATGTCTCTCCTACAAAGGCGGTACTGCATCTGCAATAATATTATTAATCTGTCTTTTCTGCCATACAATGGGATAGGTGAGCTGTGTCCCTCTGGTACTCTAAGAAAACCTTTTCATTTCACAGAACATGTGCATTTACAAAACTGGCAATGTGTTATAGCATAATTCTCCTTCAGGCCCTGCATAAATCAGCTTGGGACCTGATTACTTACAGTCGTGATGGCAGCATCTCTCACTCACATTTTTAAACAAAATATATATATGAATAATGTCGGTCTTACCAGAAATTCAATGAAAAAAACACAGGTACGTTGCATAGCAGATTCCAGATATACTGCTGGCTGAACTGTGATGCCTATTACTTTAATATATATTTGCTTTAATAAGGCTAATCACTTTTCCAGAAATACACAACGTCCTGCTCTAGGGACTATCTTCTACAAATGGCGTCAAGCCTTTGAATGTACTCAATAATATGAAACGTTTTGACCAATGGGATCTACTACTAAGATTTTCCATTCAAATTTTTAAATCTAAGGTCCAATTTTGGTCCAATGTTAGTGTACTTCTGTCGGTCTGTCCGTCCGAACTTGGCATTCACCAAAAATAAACTTGGTTTTGGCCTAACACTACCAAAAAACATATTCAGTTTGAGCCATCCCATAATTTTTTCTCTCCTTGTCTACCCCTTTCTACATGTACCCTTTCTTGCCTTTTTCAAGGACGCGTCAAAAAATGTTACCGTTAGTGCAAGTCCAAACGAGCATGTGTTGGTCTGTCTGTACGAACAAAATATAGTCTTTTGTCCATAACTTTATTTCTATCTGTCGGATTTTTTATTCGAAAGCATATTACCCATCAGGACAAGACCAGCTCTAAGACCAGCTAACTTTTATGATCTTAAACCGATTAATAAAGAATTCAATATATTTTCCATTTTGGTGTTCGTTGTTTTCTAAGTTTCAACTACTTGAATGTTATAAAAATCATCGCAGATCTTCCTTTTTCCCGGCAGGAAGTAATTATGTGCTTGTGTATATATGATTCTACAGTGTGCCTTTTGTTAGAAAATGTATTGGACTTGGCGGTTTATTTTTAAATTTTAAAGCTCGTGACATCGTTTTCGATACAAGCTAACGGCATCGTCTCGCACTGTCGGCCTGAGTAGCTAATTCAAACTTCTAACACTTGACAAGCCGGCAGCATGTGTCCGCTCTCTCAATCTTATGCGTTCGTGTGTTTTATTCTTACTATCTTTCCTGGTACCACTACGCTAGTATTTTTTCAAAATTTTATCATTATCCCTTGACGGGCGGGTTACAAAGTCCAATACTACCAGCGCTGCAATAAGGTTTTTGACTACGTTCTATCCTACCTAAATCAATGCGTTTTCTGGCGCAGGGAAGAAGACGCATTACAACTTTACTAATTCTATACATATTATTATGACTTTATTACATATAATTAATGATTTTATCGCTGTATCAATGTACTTCATCAACCATCTCCCCACTTAAGAACATGCCTGAGGCTAGTTCTAAAACAGTGATACACATAGATAAAATTTATTCCCCGCGCCTGCTGAATACTCTGATTTGGATCACAGGGATGCCTACTGAGGAAATCTGCACCCACGTTCTGTGACCACGGAATATAATCAATGGTAAATTGATATGGCTATAATAATAACGACCATCGTAATAATCTGACATTTTCATGCTTGGCCTGTGATAAAAATACGAGAGGCTCATGATCCGTTTGGACCACGAATGTTCTACCATATAGATAGATCTGGAACTTTCGTATCACCCAGATCAAAGCTAGACATTCTTTTTCGCTTGTTGAATAGTTTTGCTCCGCTTTGTTTAACTTGCGGCTAGCATAAGCGACTGGGTTCAGCTCTCCCTCTGGTGACGATGACCTTTGCAACAACGTATCCCCCAGGCCCACATTGCTTGCGTCACTTCTCACCACAAATTCCTGACTCAAATCAGGTAATTTCAAGATAGGCTTGCTTGTAAGTTTTTCCTTTAACTCTTGGTAGGCTGATTCACATTGGGCTGACCAAACAATTCTATCAGGATTTCCTCTGCGAGTTAAATCCGTCAGAGGAGCACAAATAGAGTTAAAATTTTTGATATATTTCTGATAGAATCCACACAACGACACGAAAGATCTCACGTCTTTCTTTGTTTGTGGCCTAGGTGCTCTCTGCAATTTTTCAAGGTTCTTGGGGTCAGGGGTCATACTACCCTGAAACACAGTATGTCCCAAGAACTCCAACTCTTTACAACCAATACAACATTTTGTTGGTCTAGCCGTCATATTAGCCTCTCTTAGTCTATCGAACAGCATAGTCAAAGAGTTAATGTGTTCCTCAAATGTTTCTGTAGCAATGAGGATATCATCCATAACGTTTGTGATGCATAGGTTATTTAGTGGATCCAACAATTTTCGCATCATCCTAGAAAATACACTCGGAGCATTTTTCAACCCAAAAGGTAACATGTTGAATTCATAATGTCCTTACGAAGTGCTAAACGCCAAATAAGGTCTGACCTCAGGCTTCACTGGAATCTGATAATAGCCTTTGCTCAGATCCACCTTCGAAAAATATTTTGCCTTGTTTAGCCTGGCAAATAATTGATTTGTGTCAGGTAATGGATCCACCTGATTCTCTGTGACAGCATTCAGTTTCCTGTAATCTATACACAGACGATGTTCTCCAGAGGGTTTTCTCAGCAAAACCACTAGAATTATAGGGAGACTCGCTATGAGAAATAATTCCTTCTTTCAATAGGTACTCAATCTCCTCTTTCAAAGCTTTCTCCTTGGCAAACGGGATCGTGTAGGCTCTCATACAGATCGGTGTTGGGTCTACTAGTTTAATATCATATTCCAACAAATTCGTGTGCCCCGGTTTGTCCGTTAACACGTCCGTATGATCAGTCAGAACCTTTTGAACCGGTTCCCTCTGTTTTTTCGTCAAGTGTTTACTGACTTTTACATGTGCAGGTGTCTCACATGTTTTCAAGGGATACTCATGGGAGGTGAGCGGTTCATTCTTCATCCCGGTTGCTATCGACAAGGACATTAAGTGTGTTCCTTCCTGGATTTCCCTGTCCAGATACTTCTTTAGAAGGTTCACATGATATATTTTGTCTTTCCCCTTCTTGTCGATTTTATAATTTGTTCTAGACACCTTCTCTAGAACAGTATATGGACCTTGCCATCCAATTTATAGTTTGTTATGGCTGCCGGGCAGTAGAACAAGCACCTTCTCTCCCACAAATAATTCTCTATCTTTAGCTTTCTTATTAAAATAGGCAGCATGTTTTTTCTTGGCTTGTCTGAGATTATCATTTGCAAGTTTCCAGCCAGTTTTAAGACGAGTGGTCAGCTCGTTCACATATTGGTATGATGAGGTAACAGTCTCTTCTGCCTTCTCATCTGTTCATGTCCTTAACAAGGCTTCTAATGGACCTTTTATTGGCCTCCCAAATAACAGGGTTGCGGGTGCCATCCCGGTTGAATTATGTGGAACTTCCCGATACGCAAATAACGCAGCGGGCAGATATTGGTCCCACGTATCAGGTTTCTCATGTGCCAGCTTTCTCAGGATAGAAATGAGAGTCCCGTTGAACCTCTCTACCTGGCCGTTCCCTTGGGGGTGATACGGACTACAATGAAAGTGTCTAGCTTGGAAGATCCTGAAACTTCTTCCGTTAGTTTCCCCTTGAACTGTGAACCGTTATCATTCAAGATTTGATGCGGGAATCCTAACCTTGTGAATATTGTAAGTAGTGCCTCTGCGACATGCTTGGAATCGATTGACGATGTGGTGAGTTGGGATTATATAAATATAGTTATAGGGGACTTAGTGTACTGAATGAGATCAGCTGTGAAGTTTTCTGTATCTAATAAGTTTGGTGTATTACAGAGAACCTTGCTTGCTACCACATTTCGACCTCAATCAGACTTATTCTTGAATTGTATGATGACTTCGTTTAATGTCTAGGGTTATGATAGTGATGAAGTGTAAGTTCACAACAACCAACAGACAGATAAACACCTAAGTTAAGATCCACAACAATTTACAACACTATGACAATCACAAACACATAACACTCTAAAGATTTATCTTAAGTAAGTCAAGTGTTAACTTTTATACACTGTATTAGCTTTTTCAATATATAGATATCCTGATCCTACTACAATGTGAATCAGGAATCACAATCAAATGTAAGCACAATGTTTATGTACAAGAATTTATACAAAAGATCTTTGTCCAGACATATATTATTATTGTAATATGAGTGTAGTGTTGTGATATATTATTATGAGGTAATACTGGCTTTTAGTGCTAGGTTGTTGTTGGTCATCACGACTTCATGTGTTTGTACTGGTGGAAATAATATTGAAGGATTCACAGATTCTGGTTTTTTAAAATTTCTGTCCCTTTTGTTTTTATAATAAAGTTCAGTTCTGGGTATTTTATTCAAGGTTGAGCTTTTTCGTGCTGACAAGCGCTTATCTCATAATGCAGCTGCAGGAAACCTGTATCCTCTGCTCGCTTGCTTCTCAGTTTGATATTATGATATACAATGGCCGCTATCTTGTGCAAGGAGTCTGCTGCCAGCTTTCTGGATCACGCAGTCCTCAGACCGGACGTTGCAATATCACCATCTATATCACGGCCCCTGAAATGAGAAGGTTGTGCCTCCTTCTTCATAACTAATATACAATATTATTCCACACTGAAGTACATGACAGTACAAACAAACATAAAGTTCAGCGCTTTAGGCCAACTGCTAGCTTTTCATGTGACAATATACACCAGTATTCCTCTCCCTAATGGTGACAACGCCTCTGCAATTCCAGCTGTAATCCCTTCCATACAATAGGATAGGTGTTATGTTACTATATGGCAATCCAATATATATATATATGCAGTTATACTCCTCTCTGACAATCATTTACATGGTGGAGCAATATCTAGGCTTTGCCTCATGTTTGCTACTGAACCACACACATACAGACATAATTTATCATTTCACATTCAATTTTCATATAAAATACAGATTAAAAATGTCTAGCTTACCACAATTCGTAAGGAAATACACACTAAAGATGACTGGCACAGTTTGATCTGCGGTATGTCCAGGCTGTTATTATATATTTAATTTTTTGATAACACTGCCTGCTCTCATCTCTCACAATGTGTAACGATATGGCGTCCTCTCTAAGATTTCTTCTGCCAATATCCAGTATATTGGCCAATCGTTTTGAATATTTTAGAGTACACAGTCATTCAAATATTTTCATTCACTTTTACTCCGTTTCTAGGCATTTATTTGTTATTCATAGGTCACCCAATCAAATTTCTTTTAACTTCAAAGTTCAGCCAATGGCCTCGCTCGTACTATCTATCTTAGACTTTCTGTCACTCCTATGTTTCAACAAAATTCAGGGAATTCCATCTCAAGCAGATATGACCAAACCTGACAGTATCTCTGTTCTCTATATGTTTTATTACCAATATCTAATTATCTAATGGACTTTTTAGATAATTTATTACATATTCCTAGTCCCCTAGCCTTCCTGTACACGAATATAAGATTTTCAAGGGGCTAAGTGGCGTAGTTAAGAATACGATCTTTTTTCGATGTTAAGTGTTTAATTTCAACTACCACCTGTTCAATTCTTTACGACTGTACTATCAGTATAAAGTCAGGAGCCCTACGTAAAATATCAGGTTTCCTAATAAGAATTAAACATGTTTTCTAAACCTAACATCGTATCGTTAGTTTTTTTCATCACTGTTTATTTGAAAAAAATCAGGCCATGCACACTGCGAGTTGGTTTATTTTTAGACACACTGCGAGTGGCTTGCGTTACTGTGTTCCATGGTCCGTCTATCTCTCTCTGCTTTTTTTCTTCTAAGCCCGTCTGTCTTTCCAAGGCTAACCTTGTGCGCGATTTTGCACTAATGTTAGTTTTTTAAAATCAAGGTCGTCTAGAAGATTTTACTACACATTCTATTTTTAGAACTACGGTTATCGCCGTATCGTTGAGCCTAAGCATTTTATTTAGGAACGAACGAATTAGGACAAGTAGAAATCTTGTGTTAGCCATTACGGCGTTATACAACGAAGGCGTTATCTATACTGAGAAAGCACTGATCTTTCTCCATTCTTCTTCCTATCGTACTATTTCGTTCGGCTTTACATTTATGTTCTAATTTATATATGGGTATTAGAATTTTTCACCACAGACGACAGGGCTACCGCCTCTCCCCACATAGAACACATGTCCACCAGAGTAAGGATGTAACTGTTCCTCCTCTTGGTCCGAGTGAGAGGTCCCACAATATCCACTGCAACTCTCTCAAAAGGTGTTCCCACAATGGGCATTTCCCCTAGAGTTGCAGGAGCAGTCCAGTGCTTTGGAGCTACCCTTTGACATTCTGGGCAGGATTTTACGTATCTCTTTATATCCTCCGTTATTCCTGGCCAGAAATAATGACAAGCTATACGCTGTCCTGTTGCGCTGATCCCCATGTGACCACTGAAGGGAATCGCATGTCCTAATTCCAACACTCTCTCCCTATATGAAGTAGGAAGAACCAGCTGGCCGTGACCATTTGTTCCAGTTCCGGTCTTCCTATATAATAATTTGTTCTTCATGTAATAGTCCCCTTTGCTTGGAGGTGTGTGGCATTTAGGTAATTTTTTGTAACAAGGCTTGAGTGTCTTGTCCTCATCCTGTGCCTTCCTCATCTCCTCTGGATGAGTATTTATAGGTTCATCTTCTTCCTTTCTGGATTGTGATCGAGTCTGGACGGCTGCCAAGACCACAGGTCTCTTGCGCACTCACAACAGAATCAAAATCTAAGCCTGTATCATAGAGACACCTAATGGTGACCCCATTGCAGACTACATCCTCACACACTGGGGGGTGATAAAGTTCCTGCTGTCCAGTAGGTTTGTCCTTTTTTCCCTTGTTCCCCATCTTCATAGCAGCAAATCCAGAAGTTTTCTTATGACAAAATTTGATGTCATGACCTTCTCTCTAGCACCATTTACAATATAATCTACCTTGATGAAAAGGTTTTCTTTCATCATATTTCCTATCATTGAATTGTGGGTTTTTATTTCTAAAATCGTTGCGTGGCCTATCAAAATTGTGCTTACCTTTGTTCCCCTGATCTTTGTTATCAAATCTATTAGAGTTTTGTGGAGCCTTATTGTTAAGTCATATTCTACGCTAGAGTTAGGTGTTAAGGATTTTTGTGTACGGTCCTGAAGTTTGTTAGTAAGTAGGTTAAGGTCATGAGATACATGACGTGTATATACGTGTGTGTGGGTAGAGAAAGGAGTAACTCTGTTTAGAGTGTATTATTATTGAAGTATGCAAGCTTGGAATGTTACATTTAAAAGTTCACTGTTAGAAGCACGTAGAGTATGGTTGAAGAATACTCAGTGGTGTTCATGTATGAATTAAGGTTTACAGGACATGAGAAAAGCGTGCGAAGTGAATGAAGTTAGCATACGTGTCAGAGAAGAATACTGACTTGTTAAAGGGGAGTCTGTGGCCATTCGTCGTGGGAGACGGTTAGTGTTTCTAGAGTATGTGAATAGTGTATGTGATTTTCATTATAATATATTGGATGTGACGCGATGATGTACCGCGTAAGGTGTATTTACAAGGCCTTTATATATTATTATTTATAAGCGCGTTGTGGGTTTCCCGCGCTGTAAAGTTCAGGAGGAACTTGCATGCCTGGTGATTAGACCAGAGGTATAGATATATGTGCGAGGAGTGAATGCCGCACTTTGGATTAAAAGACACGTCGTTTTCCCGTGTCAGAAGGAGGTCTATGGTAAGACTATTATATGCTATTATTTGAATGCGCGTTGTGTGCTTTCCCGCGCCAATAGGAGGTCTACGTAAGCGCGTTGTGGTTTTCCCGCGCTGTTAAGTTCTGGAGGAACTTGGATAGAGATATATGTGCGAGGAGTGAATTCCGCACTTACATTGAAAGTAGGACCACGGAGATATATGTGCGAGGAGTGAATTCCGCACTTACATTGTATACAGACCATATAGAGATTTATGTGCGAGGAGTGAATGCTGCACTTACATTGATTATAGATCAGAGATAGAGATTTATGTGCGAGGGGTGAATGCCGCACTTACATTGAATGCAGTTGTTACCAGTATGTAAGGATGACTGTACTACATATTCTAATGATGCAAGTATTTTGTACTATTGTTACTGATGTCCAGGACTAAGCTGTCGATATTATATGTATGGAACTGTGACCAAGACTTCTGTCAAGTTATTTCATTCGCGTATGTACTGTCTTGAGTGTCAGTCCAAGTTATATTCCATTGTAACATTACAGAGGTAACATTTATCATAGTTAACATTTTGCGTACTGATACTGTCTACAAAGAAGAAACCCTATTGCAACAGTGGTGGTTTCCAGTGATTTATAATTAAACCGCTTTTCAGCGTTAACATTTGGTGGCACATAGAAATAGACTCTTAACACTTATAATTGTCAATCTGTTTCTTTTTAGCGCCAGCTACCTCTGCCTGGGCTGCCTGATACCTCTCAGCGACATTAAGTAACTCACCCAGCCTCTCTGCACCTTGTTCCATGAGAAACTTTCTCAAGTCTGGAGCCATGGACTCTCTCAATTGCTCAATAAGGATCATCTCTTTAAGTACGTCTCTAAACGTGCAGAGAACTGGTGATAGGTCTCACCCGACAGTAGCTTGGCATTTCTAAACTTTTTCCTGTAAAATTCTCCGTTCTTTTCATACCTTAGCAAAAGAGCCTGCCTTAACATTTCATAATTGTCTTGGTCGTCTTTGCTCATCTTGGCAAACACTTCATAAGATGTTTCCCTAAGACCCTGAGATAACTTTAAACTCCACCTTTCCCTCTTCAACCCATAGGTAGTGGCTAAAACCTCAAATCTAGACAAAAATGACTCAATGTCATCGTCCGTCTCAACAAAATGGTCTAAATGGAACCCCATAGCTGTAGTTGAGGCTCCCTGACTAGCAGTGGCATCGGAGGTAGAAGGGCTGGCACCATTTTCAGGAGCATGGCCTTGAAATTCGAACTCTTTTAGTCGTAGCTCGTGCTCCCTCTGTAATCTCTTCTCCTCCTTTTCAGCTTCCCTTTCTGCAGCCAATCGCTTGTCTTCCCTTTCAGCTTCCAGTCTTCTTTCCTCTGCTTCCCTTCTGCCTGTTTTTCTTCAATTTGGAGCCGCTTTATTTCAGCCTCCCTATCCGCCTCCAATGCCCTAGCCTCTTTGTCAGCCTCAATCTGCAACCTTTTAATTTCTTTCTCAACCTCTAATTTTCTTTCAGCCTCTTTTTCTAATCTTTTTTCTTCACGTTCAATAAATTTATCAACTTCTGAGGTTACATACTGGACCAACTCTGGTCCATCCATATTCATCTCTTTTGCAGCCAGCACAGCAGCAGATCTGAACTTTGCTAGGTCTGCCATAATATCAATCTTTAAAATGTTCAAATAAAATTTTCAAAACTCTTAATTAACAGAGTACTAACTCTAACTATTTAATTAACCAATTAATTAACTAATTACTGGCTCTTAACAGTTCATCAGCTTTTATTTTCCCTTTTAAATACTTTTAAAACTTTTAGGTACACTTGTGCTACAATATTTAAATTTCTAAACAACTACCAAGTTCAAATCCCGGAAGAAGAGACCCATATTTATTATGGTGGATTTTGATGTTATGAAATGTTGTTGATATGTTTCCTTATTGTACTGAATGAGGCCAGCTGTGAAGGTCCCTGATTCTAACAAAATTAAGGTTGAGTTATCAGGGTACCTTGCTGCTACCACCTTATGGCCCCAAGCAGACTTATTCTTGACTAGTATGAATGATAGCTACGTCTAATGTCTAGAGATATGCAAGTGTGGTGTGATGGTACTTTAACAATAATACACATCTATACAAACAAGTATTAAGGTCTATGATTAAAGGAAATAACACCTGGGATAAATTTGTACAATTAATAATTTTCTGTATGATTTATTTGGTCCTGAACCTAGTATTCTTCTGGTCAGGACTTTAAAATGAAAAGAATTCAAGATATATACAAAATGTAAATTTTAGACCCAAAGGGACAATTGTCCAAACAAATACTGTTTAACTATACTAATAGTGTTACTAAAATGTGTCTATTACTGGTGTCTAACACTGGATGGCGGTTTGGGATTCTATAATCACTCCCAGTCTCTTTAATATACAATGTCACTGTTAAGTTCTCTGGGGGAAATAGTTTATTCTTGTTATACAGGGGTGTGCTGGTCTTAAAGCTGATGTAGAGTTAGGGTGCCAGATATTTTACTTATCTGGGCACACTTGAACAGTCTGTAAACTTGGTGTCACACTATTTCGCTATGATAATGGCCAAAAGTAACAGGGTAGACTCTGCAGGCCCCTGTCACTACTGTGCATGAAACGACTTCTCACTGCTTCTCATAGACATCTGGCACCGGACTAGTGCCAGATAAAAACCCTGTAACAATGAAATAATGTCTCCTTGTTGATATTTTACTTCAACTGTGTTTTATAGATACAAAAGAGAATACATAAGAAATAAAGAGCTGGGTCATATCCAATGGACCAATCCAGCACATCCATTCCACAGTATACCAGTGTGTTCACATGTCTCTCCTACAAAGGCGGTACTGCATCTGCAATAATATTATTAATCTGTCTTTTCTGCCATACAATGGGATAGTTAAGCTGTGTCCCCCTGGTACTCTAAGAAAACCTTTTTATTTCACAGAACATGTGCATTTACAAAACTGGCAATGTGTTATAGCATATTCTCCTTCAGGCCCTGCATAAATCAGCTTGGGACCTGGTTACTTACAGTCGTGATGGCAGCATCTCTCACTCACATTTTTAAACAAAATATATATATGAATAATTTCAATCTTACCAGAAATTCAATGAAAAAAACACAGGTACGTTGAATAGCAGATTCCAGATATACTGCTGGCTGAACTGTGATGCCTATTACTTTAATATATATTTGCTTTAATAAGGCTAATCACTTTTCCAGAAATACACAACGTCCTGCTCTAGGGACTATCTTCTACAAATGGAGTCAAGCCTTTGAATGTACTCAATAATATGAAACGTTTTGACCAATGGGATCTACTACTAAGATTTTCCATTCGAATTTTTAAATCTAAGGTCCAATTTCGGTCCAATGTTAGTGTACTTCTGTCGGTCTGTCCGTCCGAGCTTGGCATTCACCAAAAATAAACTTGGTTTTGGCCTAACACTACCAAAAAAACATATTCAGTTTGAGCCATCCCATAATTTTTTCTCTCCTTGTCTACCCCTTTCTACAATTACCCTTTCTTGCCTTTTTCAAGGACGCGTCAAAAAATGTTACCGTTAGTGCAAGTCCAAACGAGCATGTGTTGGTCTGTCTGTACGAACAAATATAGTCTTTTGTCCATAACTTTATTTTTATCTGTCGGATTTTTTATTCGAAAGCATATTACCCATCAGGACAAGACCAGCTCTAAGACCAGCTAACTTTTATGATCTTAAACCTATTAAAAAAGAATTCAATATATTTTCCATTTTGGTGTTCGTTGTTTTCTAAGTTTCAACTACTTGAATGTTATAAAAATCATCGCAGATCTTCCTTTTTCCCGGCAGGAAGTAATTATGCGTGTGTGTGTATCTGATTCTACAGTGTGCCTTTTGTTAGAAAATGTATTGGACTTGGCGGTTTATTTTTAAATTTTAAAGCTCGTGACATCGTTTTCGACACAAGCTAACGGCATCGTCTCGCACTGTCGGCCTGAGTAGCTAATTCAAACTTCTAACACTTGACAAGCCGGCAGCATGTGTCCGCTCTCTCAATCTTATGCGTTCGTGTGTTTTATTCTTACTATCTTTCCTGGAACCACTACGCTAGTATTTTTTCAAAATTTTATCGTTAACCCTTGACGGGCGGGTTACAAATTCCAATACTACCAGCGCTGCAATAAGGTTTTTGACTACGTTCTATCCTACCTAAATCAATGCGTTTTCTGGCGCAGGGAAGAAGACACGTTACAACTCTACTAATTCTATACATATTATTATGACTTTATTACATATAATTAATGATTTTATCGCTGTATCAATGCACTTCATCACACAGTTAACTCTTTGAATATGCTGTTTGATAGACTCAGAGAGGCTAACTTGACTGCTAGACCAACAAAATGTTGTTTTGGATGTTAAGAGTTGGAATTCTTGGGACATACCGTACATCAAGGTAGCATGACCCCTGACCCCAAGAATCTGGAGAAACTGAAAAGAGCACCTATGCCACAAACAAAGAAAGATGTGCGATCTTTTGTGTCGTTGTGTGGTTTCTACCAAAAGTACATTAAACATGTTAATTCTATATGTGCTCCACTGACTGATTTAACTCGAAAGGGACAACCTGATACAATAAACTGGTCAGCACAGTGTGAATTGGCTTACCATGAGTTAAAAGAAAAACTCACAAGCAGGCCAGTATTACAATTGCCTGACTTGAATCAAGAATTTGTCGTGAGATGTGACGCAAGCAATGTGGGCCTGGGCACTACATTGTTGCAAAGGTCCTCACAAAATGGGGAATTGAACCCAGTCGCTTATGCAAGCCGCAAGTTGAACAAGGCGAAAAAAAATTATTCAACAAGTGAGAAAGAATGTTTGGCGTTAATATGGGCTATAAAAAAATTTCAGATTTATCTATATGGCAGGACATTTGTGGTCCAAACAGATCATTTACCTCTCGTATTCCTATCACAAGCAAAGCATGAAAATGCCAGATTATTAAGATGGTCATTATTATTACAGCCATATTCATTTCTGATTGAATATATTCCCGGCCCTCAGAACGTCGGTGCAGATATTTTGAGTAGACATCCTTGTGATGAAAATCAGAAAGAAATGTAGGACTTAATTTGCGCTAAGTTATCTCACAGATTTTAACCTGCAATGGATGCATGTTTTAGGAAAGGAGGTGTGTAGCGAAATCTGTGAGATAATCGCTTATTTCAGTAATATTATAGTCCTATGATAATAAATACACCAGCCCTCAGGTGTCTGACTATTTTCATCTTCAACGCCAGTAGAGCGCTGCCTTTGGTGCAGTGGAAATGCTTAAAAAAATGACTCGCCGTAAAAATCTAACACGCTTTTAGTTTCGGTTTCGAAACGTACAATAAACATTTTAACATCTCGCCGATCTGCTGCACGAAACGGGGGAAAAGCTTATAATTAACGAATTTCCAGAACTGTGTGACCAAACTGGCGTTTGAATTAACGTAATATGTTAACTTTAACACTAACATTTGTAATAATTCGGACATTTCTCAGTAGTAAGAACGAGACGATTGTAATAATTAACGCCAACACTACCAAAGGTTTGAAAAACCCCTCTTCGCTCTGCTCGCGGTCTCTTTAATATATACACGCTGTGGGTAAAGCCAGCAGAGACAAACACACAGACAGTTTTACATTTCTTCCTAGCGGTAAAATTCTGACGTCACTCAAACTAGTTGGTTATTTGAATAATGAGAAAAAATGATAGAGACGGGGGGGAGATGGCCGACTTGTGTAAAAGTTATATTTGACGATTGACAGTGACAAAACTGAAAATCTAAACGATAAGGAAACTGACCATAAAAATCATATCGTAGGATAGCTTAGTGTCCCCTGAGCAAAAATATGTTTTAAAAAATATGGTACTCCAAGTATTAGCCAAGTTATTGAGATAATACTAGATGTCTAAGAACGCTTGGACGGACAGACTGTTGTTCTTGCTCGTTACACATAACGTTATTGGGGGACGCAAGTTTCAAAAAAGAGGCATTGTAGTAATTCAAATTATATTGGTTGGTATAAGAGTATAGGAGTAAAAGGGGGGAGATAGGAAAAATGTTAACTAAAACTAAACATCTTTTTGTATTGGCATAACTAACGCAGACTGACCAATGGACTACGAGGCACATAGTTTGTTCGGAAGTTTGTTTTTGTTTTTTCAAACTAAATTCAAAAAGATTTAGTAGTGCCTGCTTTCATTGGTCGGCTCTAATAGATATTGGCAAGAGGCATAGTGGTCTCGTGGCCATTTGACTAGAAAATTGTATACAAACAACTACGTTGAGAGCATATGTGATAAATTGTAAAAGTAACTACTAAATTCACTATCTGGACGGGGCAGAGCAAAACTGCGGCCATTTCTTTGCCAGTCAACGTTATTTGTGACATATTTCTTTGAATTAGTGGTAAGAATGCTTTATGTATTTACATGCTTGATTAAAACTGCAAATGTTAGATACTGCTGTGGAAAAGTGAAGGACATGCCGGGAGCAAACATTATTGAGTCCTCACATTGAACTGTATTTGACTGTTGCATATTATTATGATTTTATATTAATAATTTGATATTGGAAGATGTTGGTAAGCCTCAGGGTTCTATGAACACTCTTCAGCATGCCTAGAGCGTTTATAATTTTGAAAAGAAAAGAAAATTTATATAAAAGGAGATGTGGTTACTCCACATTATTGGATTGAAGCAAACTATGTAAAAGTACAGTGGCGTATCTGCCATAGGGACCTGAGATGTGGTCACAGAAAGGTGTGAGTCATATAATTAGGGGCTGATGCACATGAATGCACACGAGGCTGACCTCATACCTTCATGTATACATAGTGATAAGAAGGTGTGATCAGATATGAAAAGGCCAGGGTGTCTTTTTATTACAGGGTTTTTATTTCCTGTTACCATCCGGTGACAGGAAACCTGATGAGTGAGTGAGAGGAGAAAAGTCTCCATTATAAAGTTTATGCTGTCATCAGATAGCCTGAAGGAGCTTGTGTGTGTGTGCTGATCTATACTGACTTATGATCGTCATACCAAGAATCCCAGGTGACACGTTAACAGCTGGGACATCTGACACTTCATCCAAATAAACTGGTTCTTATCAAAATAAAACAGAATTATATGGGGCATGAAGAAAACAACAGCTCCTCATAACCAATGACGTTCACTAGCAACTATTAAAGTTTTAGTCTGTGAATACACCTACAGGAACTCTATATTAACAATATATTCATAGGACCAAGAGTCCATACTTTTAGTTAAAGCATTGTATGTAAATATATTTCCTCATTTTCAAAGACCTGTCCAAAAGAGATGGCGGGACAGGCAGATTAAATTGTACAAAGAAAAAAACATTCAAATTGTAAAGAAAACTTTAACCCCAGTCTTATTCATTTTCTTATAGTGAGTTAAAGTGTATTGTGTTGATGTACCATCATTTTCATTTCACCCCTAGACACTAGAGACATCATACACCAGCCACTAGAATCAAAATACGGACTGTGTGAGATCTAGGGAGGTAGCGTTAGGTTCCCTGATAATATATATCATTATCATCATCATTCTTTTAGAGTCAGGGACCTACATGTGCTTGACCTCACACAGTTGACACAGACACCACTATCTTTCTTGTTAGGTATGACATCTTAACCTCCCCAGCAAATTACACTTGCTACACATACATATAACAAATTTAATAATCAATTATTGCTTAACAAGAGTAAACAAATAAATGAGTTTAGGAAACTGAAAATGTGGATTTTTTTTTCTTCACAGAAAAAAATAATGGTGAAGGTGATTTGCTGTAATACCGTGTGAGTTCGTTTGCTCTGGCCTGATTAAAATTACGTATCTGGCCAGATGTTGAAAATGGTTTACTGACTGCTCCGTCAATTGTCGACTTCTGTGGTGAGGACACGTCCCAGGCGTGGTTGCAGCGGTAACCGCTCCGAATGTCAAGGCAAAGATCTTCACAACCTGTCGAAGGCAGGCATCTAGCGTAGACCACAAGCTCTTTATCCACATACTCGTACCAAGCTGGTACAACGCACTTTGAGAAGAAACAAATGTCTCTGCTAAGTATCGGTTTCCTGACACTAGTCAGGCGCCTTATCGCTGTCAATTCCACCGATCCCCTTTTTTCTCATTAATTTTATACTTCCTGAGTATCGATGTTAAACACAGTGGATTGGATTTTTAAAAATCAACCTTTAAACCCAGTTAATCTTATGAAAAAAATTTTGTAGGACAGCGGAAAACGACTTTTGTCTGATTTAAATATACATATAAACTTATTAAGAGGTTAAAATAGCATTTCCGTACATCGTACTATCATCATTCATACCCTACTCCAGTTGGAGCTTGGGATACCTCTGCTTTTGGTTCCCTGAGAGAGGACCTGCACGAAGCAGCCACCAGCGCTTGCTGTGGTGGTTCATGACTCTAACATTTTCATATGCTGAGGTTGTGAGCTTCGTACGAACCTGTACAAAAACCAGCAAGTTAAACATGTAAAATGATAAAATCTACAACTTACCCCGAGTTTTTTTTCGGGAATAAAATTTTACAGGAAAACTTCCGAAAAATGTCGGGTCATTGGTCATGAGGCCGTCTTACAGGTAGTTAGGGTATTAATATTAGTTATAATCCCTCTATTATTCTGTATATAAGTTCCGAGGACTTGTAGTTTCCAGTATAATAAATCTGAGTTTTCTTTCTGCTCAATATCAGAAGATCCTCAATACTTGGCCCGGTTCTTTCTATTGGAATCCTGTTTTTCTTCGGTCCTGGCTTGTCTGAAAAGGTCGTCTTGACTCAATGGAACACAGTGCCAAGGTCTCCAGTCAGAAGTAGTCTATTTTAATATATTTTATCTAGACCAAGCATATTCGAATGTCTGACTTTTATATTGGTCTTCTCCCCCACCTGTTATCTCATACCAAGTCGGTTATCGAAACAACACCGCAAAACCTGAGTCGTTGCATA
The DNA here is from genome assembly GCA_024509875.1 of Oreohelix idahoensis. Classification (NCBI taxonomy): domain Eukaryota; kingdom Metazoa; phylum Mollusca; class Gastropoda; order Stylommatophora; family Oreohelicidae; genus Oreohelix; species Oreohelix idahoensis. The sequence continues at coordinate 74,948 of JAMPIV010000002.1, read as the reverse complement.
TAAATTATGAGAGAAGGTCCGAGTAAAGAAAGAAAATTAAACGAAGAGCACAGGAGAGAAAATGGCAAGTAGAACACAGTAAAGTGAAAACCACAGGCAATTTGCCACATGGTTTATGTAGTTTTTTTTCCCTTCCCATGGAAGATGGAAAGTGAACGTGTGACGTTCGGCTACGGTGTATGAAAATGTGGAGCATAGTTCCCAGCAGGTCTCGAAGGTCCACGTTGTAATGTCATCCCCTCACAAGAAGAAAAAAAAAGTTCTCTCGACTGCCAGAAGGACATTTGAACCCTTTATTTTACTGTGCTTCAATATTTTCATTTCATTAGTATCTTACCTAAAATATCACATACAACTAAAACGTAATTGATGTACTTTTGTCTGTAAAAGTTTCCTGATGTGAAGAAATATATTCGATGTTCTTGTCTGCAAAACGTTTCTAGATAGGAATAAGAATACTCGATATATGCTTGCGTGTAGAAGTTTCAAGATGGGAATATAGATATTCTATGTACATTTCTGTGTAAACATTTCTGGATGGGAAGTTAGAATTCGATGTATATTTCTCTGCAACAGTTTTTTTAGCTGAGAAGACATCTGGGCCAAGTATAGTGAAGTCTTTAACTACTTCACTCCCCTACGACAGTATCTGATATGGGAAAATCGTGTAAGTTTCCATACTGGAGGAGAATGTTGCTAGTAGGTCAGAAAGGTGGCTCTGGTTACGATACACAGTTCAGCAAGCTAGCATAAATGTAGACCAAGGGAGGGAATAGAAAAAATATTTATCAGAAAGAATTCAACCGTCTGTCAACTCAAAGACTTTATGCAAAGCCGACAGTTTTTCAATGTTTCTTTGCTCCATCTCTCACAAATAACTTCCGACCGTCACTTTTAATGCATTCTTCTTTTGGTATGCCCTCCTTTTAACATTCCATGCTTGCTTATATATATATATATCTTCTTCTTCTTCCGTCCTTAGCCACCGACCGTCAAAGCAGTCAGTGGCCATTACACCTAGTGGCGTCTTAGGGCAACAGCAGATAGGTTTTCTTTGCCATTGTTTCCCATCACGCCTATTGGCGTCTTTAGGGCAACGGCAAATCAATCCATTTGCTGTTGTTTCTGTAATCGAAGTGACTGGCAAACGGGTGATCAGCCCGTTGGTATATATATATATATATATATATATATATATATATATATATATATATATATATATATATATATATATATATATATATATATATATATATATATATATATATATATATATATATATATATATATATATATATATATATATATATGAATAATTTTTTTCTTTATATATATATATATATATATGAATGAATAAATTTTTTCTTTAATGTGTATCCAGCACTTTGCATTTTTGTATTTGTGACTGATTCTGTAATAGTTCGTCATCTGTAGTAATAGTTTCTGTAATAGTTCGTCATATGTAGTAATAGTTTCTGTAATAATTTTTCCGTAATTACAGTTTCTGTAATAGTTTGTCATCTGTAGTAATAGTTTCTGTAATAGTTCATCATCTGTAGTAAGAGTTTCTGTAATAGTTCGTCATCTGTAGTAATAGTTTCTGTAATAGTTCGTCATCTGTAGTCATAGTTTCTGTAATAGTTCGTCATCTGTAGTAATAATTTCTGTCATAGTGCATCTTCTGTAATTATAGTTTCTGTAATTGTTCGTCATCTGCACAAATAGTGTCTGTGATAGTTCGTCATCTGTAGTAATAGTTTATGTAATAGTTCGTCATCTGTAGTCATAGTTTCTGTAATAGTTCGTCATTTGTAGTAATAATTTCTGTAATAGTTCATCTTCTGTAATTATAGTTTCTGTAATTGTTCGTCATCTGCACTAATAGTTTCTGTGATAGTTCGTCATAAGAAGAGACATGGTCCGCAACCAGACGATCCGTCAAGGCCTAAAATCCCATCCGCTGCAGACCCAAATAGAACAGTCCCAACTAAGATGGTTTGGCCATGTCTGCAGAATGGGAGAAGATCGGCTACCACGACAAGCATGGGAAACAAAGAGCCAGGGATCCAGACCTCCAGGACGACCCAGAGTCCGCTGGGAGGACAACATTAGACAATCTTTGAAGGACCGAGGACTAGAATGGAACCAGGCCAGGAAGAAGACAGCTGATAGAATGGTCTGGCGCTCTCTCTTCCAAACCTCTACACCTCACGGTAGAAGGGGAACGACTAAGTAAGTAAGTAAGTAAGATAGTTCGTCATCTGTAGTAATAGTTTCTGTAATAGTTCGTCATCTGTAGTAATAGTTTCTGTAATAATTCTTCTGTAATTACAGTTTCTGTAATAGTTCATCTTCTGTAATTATAGTTTCTGTAATAGTTCGTCATCTGTAGTAATAGTTTCTGTAATAATTCATCTTCTGTAATTATAGTTTCTGTAATAGTTCGTCATCTGTAGAAATAGTGTCTGTAATAATTCATCTTCTGTAACTATAGTTTCTGTAATAGTTCGTCATCTGTAGTAAGTTTCTGTAATAATTCATCTTCTGTAATTATAGTTTCTGTAATAGTTCGTCATCTAAAGTAACAGTTTCTGTAATAATTCATGTTCTGTAATTATAGTTTCCGTAATAGTTCGTCATCTGTAGTAACAGTTTCTGTAATAATTCATGTTCTGTAATTATAGTTTCCGTAATAGTTCGTCATCTGTAGTAATAGTTTCTGTGATAATTTATCTTCTGTAATTATAGTTTTTGTAATAGTTCATCATCTATAGTAATAGTTTCTGTAATAGTTCATCTTCTGTACTTATAGTTTCTGTAATAGATCGTCATGTCAAGTAATAATTTATGTAATAGTTTGTCTTTTGTATTAGTAATTTCTGCAATAGTTAATCTTCTGTAGTAAAAATGTATGTAATAGTCACCTTCTATAGTATTATGTTGTGTTAATAGTTTATCTTCTGTAAAAAAAAAAAAAAAGGATTTACTAGGTACAGCCGTCATTTTCATTTCCTTTTTCGCCTTTCATGGCACATTGAACTACCCCTACACCTGGTCCTCATGGATCCTGCACCAAAGTCTTCGTGAGCTCTTACAGCGTTGTTTCTGTTTCAGTTTGCTTCTTTTGACGTAAAATCAAAATCATATAAAACAATAACTTTATGATTTAACTAGATTGATTTACAAATCATCAGACAGACAAGGATGAACTAAAGAGACTACATATAAAGGTTTATTTTTATTTCCATCACCATCAGGCATAATTTTCAGGACACATCTTCATATGGGTATTTATATTTACACTCGTTATGCTTTTTAATGAGAACTTTAAGAGTTCTAAAATCAAGACTGATAGCTGGACATTTTTTTTTTTCAGAAGCGGTGGTTCTTAATGATGTCATACTCCTGGGTAATTAGGTCAGATTCCTAGCCTTCATCGGATAAGGGAGAAAAAAATCAGTAGATCCCGTGTCCAAGTTGAGAACGTTAAAAATCCCCCAGCAGTTGGAAATCTTAAACAGTGGGCCATTCGTCAGCTGCCCTGGCAAAATGTAAAAATTAAAAAACACAAAAATATTTATAGAATGTGTGATTCCTGTATACACACATTTGGATCCTCGCCGGTGCTACGGAGTTCGTGCACTGTGCTGAAATCCTCCTTGTGTGATCTAAGGGAGCAGATCGGAGCACTGATGGCTTTGACCGTGGGTAATGATGTTGGTCCTTAAATACAAACCAAACATCATCATAAGATTAATAAATGTTAATGCTTCCTAAAAGATATGTACTATCTGGCTATCCACGTTTATTCCATGCAATAAAATGGATAGAACATTTATTTTCTGCTTTTTCATTTCATTTGTTAACAGTAGCAATAATAAAAGTTAGGGTGACCATCTGTCCTCTTTTCCCCGAATTTGTCCTCTTTTTTATCTCACGATGTAGCGTCCGGGCGACTTTTCTTAAAAGTGCTATTTGTCCTGCTTTTTTTCCCTGTGATTGAACATGACTTCGATGAGGTCTATCTTATACAAGCATATCCTTTAAGGTGTTTTTTTTTTTTCAAGTAAATGTTGAACGAATTGCAAAGGAAAGTAGTTCATTTGCTGAAGCTTTAAACTATGACAAATTTGTGATAGACCATCTTAAGCAGCGCTTGTGTCAAGAGTTGATCCCCCTGAAGATTGCGAATGTGATCACTAAAAAATGGAGGGAGATTTGATAGTTTGTATGACAAGTTTCATGAAGATAATAAATGTTTGAACACCTGTTGTTTAGAAGACTTAGAGATACGAATGAAATTATTATAATATTTTACATATTTTCATGGATGATCTTGCATGGAACATCAACATGAGAAGATATGCGAGTTTCTGTGCAATATTTAATTGATAAAGACGTTGCATTTGACGACGTAAAGTGCCTTGATCATCTTAACAATCTGACAATATTTAATGAAGGTAAAATCGGCCATGAAGGATTCATGCAGTTGCTGGCACGTAAGAAACGATAAAAATACTTCTAAACATCAGTAAATGTTGAATTTTACTCTTAGCTTCTAATGACCGTGCACAATTTCTTTGCTTGGTTTTTTTTAAGTACTATCTTCGTTGCACACGGACAACTCCATCAGTGCTCCGAACTCCTCCCTTAGATCACACAAGGAGGATCTCAGCGCAGTGCACCATCTCAGTAGCACCGGCGAGAATCCCAATTTGTGTATATAGAATCACACATTCTATAAATATTTTTGTGGTGGGTAGGTTTCTAAATTTTGCCAGGGCAGCGGCCTTATGGCCTACTCTTTACGATGTCCAACTGCCGTGGAATTTTTAACGTGCGCGACTTGCACATGGGACCTATTTTTTCTCCCTTATCCGAGAAAGCTAGGCATCCTATCTCACTGCCCAGGAGATGAAAAGGGGGGGGGTGGTGGGGGGGGATGACATTATTAGAACCACTGATTCTGAAAAAAAAAAAATTTCATAAATTATATTCTCTCAACTGGGAATCGAACCCGGTACCTCTACAATTCGTGGCCACTACAACCCTCTCACAATTTCTTTGCGGTGCCTGGTCACTATGCAAACACAGACTGGCTTATTTCATTGATGGAAAGTCACTGCACAGAATCCAAAAACAGGTTCATTATTTCATGCGAAATTTGACTTCTGTAATATCATTTCAAAGAAATATCATACTGCCAGTCACATGACTACTTACAAGAATGTACTGAATTATTAAAGACGAACGTGCCCAAGTCGGATGTGTCGGGCCGAAAGGCGCAGATATCGCAGCCTTGCTGTAAACGGCTACACAACGCAACCAACGTCCTTTTCAGGACGAACGCAGAAGAAGAAGATTTATATATATATATATATATATATATATATATATATATATATATATATATATATATATATATATATATATATATATATATATATATATATATATATATATATATATATATATATATATATATATATATATATATATATATATATATATATATATATATATATATATCTGCTTGTTCTTTAGAGCGACTAGGTATCTCAGGTGCTGATAAAATGAGGTATTTAGACCAGTGCTGTTATGTGTAATATTTCTTCATAGATAGGAGTGTTTACTTAATAAGTTTTCTCTCGCGTAATGATGTAGTTAGTTACTATTTGGTAGGAACATGGAGACATTATTGTTGACTGAGATATGTTTATTGTTAATTACATTTACGTACATTTCATGAACCACCACTGTACGGGCTGGCGACTGCTTTATTGATAGTTTCTTAAGGAGAACTAAACGCATCAGTAGTCCCAAAGTCCCTATGGAGCAGGGAGGGAAAGATGAAAGAAATGATGTACTTCTTTTTTCTTTGATCCTTAGCCGCCGATCGTCAAAGCAGTCAGTTGCCATTACGCCTGGTGGCGTCTTGTAGGGCAACAACAAATTGATTCCACTTAGCTCGGTCGGCGGCCATCCTTCGTACAGTGCCCAAACTCTGGTTAATTCTTTGCATCTCAGCCTCCACAGTCCTCCGCCAAGTTGTTTTTGGTCGGCCTCTCTTTCGTTTTCCTTCAGGGGTCCATAGCATAGCTGTTCTTGTGATGGCATCGGGGTCTCTTCTGAGGAAATGGCCAACCCAGCTCCAGCGTCTGTCAGCTATAATGGTGTGCATGTCCTCTTGCTTGCTCCGAGTAAGCAGATCTTGGTTGGTGATGGTATTCGGCCAAAATATTCGGAGAATTTTTCTTAAGCATGTTGTGTGAAAAGAGGACAATTTCGACATTTCCTTCTCTGTAACTCTCCAGCTCTCCGTGTCATAGAGAAGCACAGAAAGCACACAGCTCTGATATAATCCTAATTTTGTGCTTGTGCTGTACTGAGAGGATTTCCAGATGTTGTTTAGACTAAAAAAGGCTGTTCTTGCTTTGTTCATTCTGTTGTTGATGTCTCTGCTTGCTCCGCCGTCTGGTGTTACTATGCATCCTAGGTATGTGAAGGCATCTGTCTGTTCCAGTTGCTGATTCCTTACTGATATGGGCTCAGGGTTGCTCACATTGAGCGTCATGACCTCTGTCTTCTTTAGGTTGATGTTCAAGCCCACCTGCTGGCTAAACTTATTAAGTCTATACGTTTTTTCCTGGATGTGTTGATGTGAATGTGCTAGCAGTGCAATGTCATCTGCATATTCCAGATCTTCCAGTGTAGAAAATGTAGTCCATCTTATTCCTCTTGGATTGCCCTCTGTTGCTGGCGCATCACCCAGTCTATGACTGTTAAAAATAGAGTGGTTGATAAGGGGCATCCCTGTCATACTCCTGTCTTCACTTCAAAGGTTAGGTTGCTCTGCCCAATGCTACACGTAAAGTTGGCATAAAGGCTTTTTATGATTGACACTATGCAGCTTAGAATTCCATAAGCCCTCAGTATTTTCCATAAACTGTCCCTATGTATACTGTCAAAAGCCTTTTCAAAATCAACGAAATTAATGTACAGCTGTCTTTGCCATTCTGAGCACTGCTCTATAATGTTCCTGAGGGTAAATATATGATCTAAACATCTTCTGTTCTTTCTAAATCCTGCTTGTTCTTTCCTCAGTTTGTGGTCTACTGCTTTTGAGATTCTCTGTATAATTATCCTGCCTAGTATTTTGCTGGGAACTGAGAGAAGAGTTATTCCTCTCCAATTATTGCAGTCTGCAAGATCTCCCTTCTTGGGCAATTTGACAATTATTCCTTTTCTCCACTCTGTTGGTGTTGTCCCTGTTTTCCAGACTTGTGCAAATAGTGGTTCTAATAGTTCTGCTGCTAGCTCAAATGATGTACATTTTAATTATAATACTTACAGTTTCAAACCTGTGTAAATGTCGATGTTAACATATTCACTTTAAAATTAATGGAAGTTTCAAACTTCAAATCAGTGTGAACATAAATGACAACATATTCAATTTATATTGTGAACACTTTTCAATCAGTGGAAATGTAAATGTAAATATATTATATCTGTACTATTAACCTTTTCATTTAAATGTAAAGTAACTATAAAAGCTATTCAATTTAAATGGAAAGAAAGTTTTATCCCGAGGGACTAAATTTAATTCTCATCGATGGTAAATTCTGAGTAAAAGGGATGGTGAAATAGAAGAGGTGAGCACATAACTAGGTGTTGGGAAACGCAATACTCAGGGAAGCATTTCGTTTCTATTCTTTTATCATTGGTGGTGGTACCAGTTGAAGGGTACTTTCTCTGGAACAAGAAGGGAACAGTGGCCTGAGCTTTAAGACGAGGGACAAACTTTGTGGACTCTCCCTGACACTGATATATATATCTGCTTGTTCTTTAGAGCGACTAGGCATCTCAGATGCTGATAAAAAGAGGTCATTTATATCAGTGCTGTTATGTGTAATATTTCATCATAGATAGGAATGTTTACTTGTAAGTGTTCTCTCGCGTAATGATGTAGTTAGTTACTATTTAGTAGGAACATGGAGGCATTATTGTTGACTGAGATATGTTTATTGTTAATTACATTTACGTACAGACACCACACTACACATACACACAAACATACGCACACACATGGACATATAAGCGCACGCACTAACAGATTTGCACACGTGTGTAGGTATTATTACGTAGATGTTGTTTGTCCATTAGTACGATGCTATAAAGTTTATTTTGTTTCTTTGTATTTCAGAGAGTCCTGCAGTCTGTGCTGGGTAAATAGCTAGGTTATATGGTGTTACATAGAGATTACTACATTGTAAACCTTGTGGACGACATTGTTTTCTGTATGATTCATATACTACCTGATAGGGTTTCATTAATAAAAGTGGGACCCCTGTCATCAAGAGAGTTTTTCTGTGACTACGGAACGTGTGTGAAAGTAGGCCAGAGAGAGTGACGCCAATATAACACCCTTATTCAAGATTTCTTCTTCTTCTTCACACATTGTCTTCGCACTGTCACAAATGGCGTCGTCGACAGGATTCTGACAGACAGTGTAGTATAGAGTCATAAGCAGAATGTTGAATGCTGCAAGAGAGCACTACAACCAGTGAACACCAAGGATACCTGAGCTAAACCTATCAGTAGTATTACAACACACAGCACAGACGGAGCAGCAAATCTGCCTAGTACATCTCCCCAGTAAAATTTCGCACCACAAGAGACCCACTAAAGAGACACACCACCGTACGGCCAGTGATCGTCTTCTATAGACAGGGGCCAGCCGTTTGCAGTTATATCAATTTTCCTGCAATAGTTTCCTTGCTGGTAATACTCAATCACAACAAACAGGACCACTATTGCTACGCCAGTGTTATTATGCCAAACCAGTGGCCGACCTACCACGATTGACATTCAGCCAGGGATTCAATCGCATCACCAGGCAGCACCTGAAACTGCTACAGGCCACAACGGCGAAGAGAAGACAAGAGCAAGCAAAAATAAGAGACACTTTCTGTTATTTATTGTAATATTATAATAAGTGTTTTTTTTTCTGTTTTTGCTTTGTATTGTACTAGGTTAGGGCTAGGGCAGTGATGTCAACTCAATGCGCAGATGCAACATGCCGGTCAGAGCCCGGGGGCACCTCAACAGCTGGAGATGGCTCCCGTGAAGAAATCCTCACACCAGGAAAGAGCCAGAGCAATGCGCATGTGAAAGCGATATACGTGACGGTGCCGGAGGTAAGGCGATTTGGTGAAAAGCCAGGCCCCACTTGGCAAGAGTTTGTGAAAGAGGTAAAAGCCGCATGGAAGGTAGGGTCCTTAACTGTAGAAGATAAGCTAGACATTGTCTGGAATAATGTTACACCAGAGTCTCTGGGGAATTACGGATACGTGACGGAGCCAAGGTCATCCCTGAGAAGTTGCTCGAAATTGTTGAAGAAGATTACAGCGAGCGACGACTAGTAAATGAGATGACTAGAGATTTCTATGCCATGAGTCAGGGGCCTAGACTATCAGTAACCGAATTCTCTCACGTGTTGCATACATTATTTATAAGATTGAATGCAACGCGGGTGAAGAAAGGCTTGGATCCCGCGGACCAATCCATGCTCAGTGATCATTTTGTTGCCCAGCTTAGAGATGATCTGAGCAGGGCATTTGTGAAGGAACATGTGCTAAAGAATCCTGGTGTCTAATTTAGGGAAGTTAGGGACTATGCTCTTTTCTGGGAAGGAAAAGAGCCTGATACACAAGTGCAGGTAGCCAGTGTAGACGCTCACACTGAAAAGGACGCACTTAAACCAGAAATAGCTCGCCTACGTACCAGCTAGCACAGCTATCACAGAGTAGTTTGCCAGCACAAAAGGAGGTGCGAAGAAAGAAAACACCGTGCCAACCGTGGAAACAGCCAAAGCACAACGAAGGAGTGGGTGAGCAGGAACCAAAACTAGACTTTCCTGTAGGTGAGAGTCAGGCTGCATACACTAGATGTGAACCAACAAAGAATGAGAAGTCAGTGATCGACTATGCCATAGTTAGGAGGAGCTCATTCAAATATGTCCGGGATGCTAGAGTCTGGAGGGGGCCAGAGATTGGAAGTGATCACTACCTGCTTACAACCCAAAGAACAACTGAAAGAGTTGCTCAGCCTAGGAACTGCCGAACATCACGCAAGAAACTAAGTAAACGAACGGGAGGAATGAGCATTAAGACCTACAAGTTGAGAGAGCCAGAAATTAAGACCAGATATCAGGGGCTTATTGCTACAGCGGTGAACAACACAGAAGAACAACCTGATGACTTGGAAACCCTCTGGCTTAAATTCAAGGACATCATAAAGACAGCTGCTGCAGAAGCATGTGATGAAGTCCGACTTGGGAACAACTTGGTGGACAGAGGAAGTCAAAGAGAAAATAAGAGAGAAGAAAATGGCATGGAAACTATACTTAGGAGCTAAAAACCCAGCAGGACAAATAGAGAAATATAGAGAATTTGTGATACTCAGAACAGAAGCAAAGAACAAGGTGCTAGCAGCAAAACAGAAGTCCTGGGAAGAATTTGGAGAAAAGCTAGAAACAGATGCGCAAGAAAACCAGAAATTGTTTTATAAGACTCTAAAGAACATGAGGAAGGAAAAACAATGCCCTCTCAAATTTATAAAGGACAAGCAAGGCAAATTGCTTACTGCCCCGAAGGAAGTAATGGAAAGATGGAAAGAATAATTCTCAGAACTCCTTGATGGTGAGCAAGGTCAGCGTCAGAAATGATAACCACTAGCACAGAAGAGGAAACCAATGGTGATGAAGATGACATAAAGATGGAAGAACTGAAGGCAGCACTGGAGAAAATCAAGATGGGCAAAGCAGCAGGGCATGGTGGTATAACACCAGAAATGGTTAAGTACATGGGAACATCAGGCGACCTATTATTCTTAAGGGTCCTACAGGCAGCGTGGTGCAACAAGACCATACCAAAGGATTGGGAGATTGCCATCATAACACCAATTTTCAAAAAGGGTGACAATCGACAACGTGGAAACCATAGAGGCATATCCCTTCTCAGTGTCCCTGGTAAAATCTACTCTAGAATCATAGAGCAGAGACTCCGACGCCTAGCTGAGCCACAATTGGATGAGATCCAGTGCGGATTCCGAGCTAACCGAAGTATTCAAGACTTAATCTTCACACCCAGACAGCTGAGTGAAAAGGCCCTTGAGTATAAGAGTGAGATCCATCTTTGTTTCATAGATCTGGAAAAGGCATTTGACAGGGTCCCCTGGAGCAAACTTTGGGACTGTTTGGCAAGGAAGAACAAGTCTGTATTTCAGAGCTGGCATTTGCTGATGATGTTGCCCTGATTGCTAAATCAGAGGCACATCTCCAATCCAACCTGCAAGTCTGGAAGGAAGAGCTGGAGAGGAGAAATATGGTCATAAGCAGCTCTAAAACAAAATCAATAGTGATATCACGAGCAGAAAGAAGACATCAGATTAAGCTGGGAGAACAGGTCCTGGAGCAGGTCGACCACTTTAAATACCTCGAAGCTATTATAGACCAAAAGGGAGGCATCAAAGAAGAGTTGGCCACTCGAAAAGCAGCAGCTGGGAGACTTTTTCAGGCCATAAATCGAGGATTCCTCAGCAAGAGAGAGGTTGGTAAGAAAACGAAGATGGCTGTATACACCGCTCCACCTATGTCCCGGTCTTGACATATCGATGCGAGTCATGGGCAATGACTACAACCCACAAAACTTACTTACTTACTTACTTAGTCGTTCCCCTTCTACCGTGAGGTGTAGAGGTTTGGAAGAGAGAGCGCTAGACTATCCTATCGGCTATCTTCCTCCTGGCCTGGTTCCATTCTAGTCCTCGGTCCTTCAAAGAATGTCTAATGTTGTCCTCCCAGCGGACTCTGGGTCGTCCTGGGGGTCTGGATCCCTGGCTCTTTGTTTCCCATGCTTGTCGTGGTAGCCGATCTTCTCCCATTCTGCAGACATGGTCAAACCATCTTAGTTCGGACTGTTCTACATGGGTCTGCAGGTGGTGGGATTTTAGGCCTTGACGTATCGTCTGGTTATGGACCATGTCTCTTCTTGTTACTTCAACCACCTTTCTCAGATACCTCATTTCTGAGGTTTGGATCTGGCTTTTGTGGGTTGTAGTCATTGCCCATGACTCGCATCCATATGTCAAGACTGGGACATAGATGGAGCGGTATACAGCCATCTTAGTTTTCTTACCAACCTCTCTCTTGCTGGGGAATCCTCGATTTATGGCCTGAAAAAGTCTCCCAGCTGCTGCTTTTCGAGTGGCCAACTCTTCTTTGATGCCTCCCTTTCGGTCTATAATAGCTCCGAGGTATTTAAAGTGGTCGACCTGCTCCAGGACTAGATTATAATGATTGAGCTGACCGTGGCATTTGAATCCAGATTGGACAAGCAACACAAATTGGCCAGGTATAATGATTTGGTCACGGACTTGAGACAGGACGTGTTCACGGCAAAAGTCATAGCTGTTGAGGTAGGTGCAAGAGGTATAGTGGCTACCTAAGTGTATGATCTACTGAAACTATTGGGTGTGAAAGGACAGCCAAGAACAACGGCACTGAAGAGGATCGGTGAAACTGCGGAAAGGACATGATGTTGACTGTGGGCAAACGCAACGGGCTATGGAGTTTACGACATTATTTTATATACAATAACATTGTTACTTTCACAATTGCTTCCAACTTTCAGCATGGATAAAACCAAGATGCAACCAGACGATACGTCAAGGCTAAAAACCCACCCCCTGCAGACTCATGTAGAACAGTCCCAACTAAAATGGTTTGGCCATGTCTGCAGAATGAGAGATGATCGGCTATCACGACAAGCATGGGAAACAAAGAGCCAGGGATCCAGACCCCCAGGACGACCCAGAGTACGCTGGGAGGACAACATTAGACAAATCTTTGAAGGACCGAGGACTAGAATGGAACCAGGCCAGGAGAAAGACAACCGATAGGATAGTCTGGCGCTCTCTCTTCCAAACCTCTACACCTCACGGTAGAAGGGGAACGACTAAGTAAGTAAGAGAGTCAGGCTGTTGATAGTGAACGCTGTGATCTAGAGGTAACGAAAAGCACAGATGAACCAAAATGGCGACAAGGATTTTGTAAGTGGTATAGTGTAGACAAAGGATGGGGATTTATTACACCAGATGATGGAGGTGTTGATGTATTTGTACACCAGACTAAGATATTCAAATATGGGATTCCGTAGTCTGGCAAGAAACGAGCAAGTAGAGTTTGATAGCAAACCATCTGTTCAGGGCATTGAAGCAGTCTTTGTATGCGGCATTGGCGGCCAGGAATGTAAGGGTAGCAGGAGGCGACCCGTGGCACGGAGGAAGCCTAGAAAATTGAGGTGCTACAATTTTGGAGACTTTTCAGACCACATGGCAGCCAAGTGCCCTCAAGGCCCACTTCCGAAACGATGCTTTCAGTACAAGTCCCCAGAGCATTTGATATCGGTCTGTGCCTCAAAGAGCGCCTCTCTAAACATACCGACACCTCTAGGTTGCCTTCAGGGTGCAGGCCAAGAGATGGCCGTGACAATTGTTACCCTAAGAGCGCCAATAAAAGTGGTCGACGTTTAGAGGAGGAAACTCATCTTAAACAGATAGGAGGGAATACACGAAAGGAAACTAATTTAAAGAAGACTGAGGGAATGCACGCCAACATCCACGGAAAACAAATGTAAAACACGTTGGAAACAATCACCCGCCAAGGCCTACAACTGCATGCACTAGCCAGCTGAACTCTACCAAGTAGAGCGACACTGTACGAGCGGACAATCCTCCCAGACCACAATAAGCAAAAAGAAATAAACTTAGAGCTGACAATGGAGCAGAGTAGGTTTGTGGGGACCACAAAAAATTTAGGGGCGGAATATGTGACCATGTGGCCACAAAGATGTAATTTTAGACTGAAGAATAATCTTCGATCTAGTCTACGGAGTTTATTTGTGCAACATCTCACAATGGAGTGGGCAATCTAAAGGAAAGACACCTTTTCCACCTTTGAAACTTGTGAGACTCGGTGCATGTAATCAGAGACATCCCTCGGTTATGACACCACGTGTGTAGGTATTATTACGTAGATGATGTTTGTCCATTAGTACGATGCCGGTTTATTTTGTTTCATTGTATTTCAGAGAGTCCAGCAGTCTGTGCTGGGTAAATAGCTAGGTTATATGGTGTTCCATAGAGATTACTACATTGTAAACCTTGTAAACGACATTGTTGTCTGTATAATTCATATACTACCTGATAGGGTTTCATTAATAAAAGTGGGACCCCTGTCATCAAGAGAGTTTTTCTGTGACTACGGAACGTGTGTGAAAGTAGGCCAGAGAGAGTGACGACAACATTACACACGAATGATTATTCTTCTTCACACATCGTCGTCGCACTGTCACAATCCTATGCGCTATTTATTGTGTTAACAAATAATAAACTCGTAAATGTTAACTCAAACAACTGTTAACTGTATACCTTGTTATTTAAACTGAATTTTTAAACTGCAACTTTTTTCAAGAGGGAAACTAAGGATTGCGTAACTGTTGACTACCCAGCATGTCCCCAGTCAGGTTAAATTATGTAGGGTGGCTTCTGATTGTTATTGTTGATGAGAGTTGACCTTATTGCACTCCAGGCTTTAGGCGCCCAGTCTCCTTCAGCAACTTTATACTTCATTAACGTCGCAAAAAAAATAATAATAATAATAATAAATAGTTTTAAAGCTAAAATTACGCACGAAGACAAATAGTGGTGTTGTTTTTTTCTTTCCAATATAAATTGGTCATGTGAAAACTAAACTAACAGCAAATCAAAGTAAATCACTTATATGGAAATTTCTGTTTTCAATAAAATTGTATTCTCTGGTTGAAGAAAAAAAAACACACACATTTTTCCTCAGATGGATTTGGAAAATTCCTCAATGAATTTAGTACTTTTTTTCTCTTTTATTATCAGTAAATCTCTTTTCCTTCTCTTTTTTTTCAATCGCTTACCCAATCAGCGTGGGGCTTTACAGTAAAATAAAGCAGTATAGTAAAATAGTAAAATTTAAATCAATAGCTACAGCTACTTTTATTTCAAGTAAACCATCCTGAACTTCTTACGAGCTATGTCCACGACTCAATCCACCACAAATGTTTCCCTGTAAGAACATATACAGGCTATGGGTAAACTCTCGTAGGCGAATCTGTATCTAAACGCTCCTTCTTCGCACACACGCCGAATCACATGGAATGACTGGTACAGTGGCCGGCATAGATGTTGCATACCGTTGGGGGCGGCACACCGTCCGCACGTGCATTGGGCGTAGACCATCTGATGGGGGAATCTGCCAGAGTATATATAAAAAAAAAAAACTGTTATCTTATCATCAACATCATCATCACGACCTTTCAGCTCACCAAGGAGGTGTAGGCTTTCAACAAACGCATGCCAAGACTTCTGCATGCGATTAGATCAATGTCTTTCTTTGTCTGCTCCATCCGATATACGTCTGTGTACAGTCCTCTTCTCCGTGCATTCTTTGGAATCTTTCTGCCTCTTTTACCTTGGGGATTGCAGAACTAGGACTACGTATGATGGCTATCAACATGTTTCCTCAGTGTGTGTTCTATCCATCGCCAGCATCTCTTCCCTTCACTTGTTCTACTGACACTTGTGTTGTTATCTTAGTTTCGCACAATATACCCTAATTATAAACGAAAGTGCCCACATCTGGTCAAGTTGGACGGGGTATCGAATCTCAAAAAAAAAAAAAAAAAGTTATTTTAGTATTTATCAACGCTGAAAGCGCTAGCAAGCCTTTTCATTACTAGCCAGTGTCAGGGTTTCATCATGCTAACATAAAAACCAGTAGTCCTATTTCTACTTCTTCTTTGGTCCTTGACCATTGACTGACAAAGCAATCAGTGACCATCACGTCAGGTGGCGTCTTGTAGGGCAGCAACAAACTGTCTCCACTTTGCTCGGTCGCAGCCATCCTTCGCCTGGTGTCCCAGCTCTGGGTTCATGCTTCGCATCTCGGCCTCCACAGTCCTCCTATTTAGGACTTAGTGTTTATCCAGGCGGCACTTGGGGTCTTTTTTTAATAGCACTTACGCTTTGATATAACCGACGGACTTCAGTCTAGAGCAGTGGTGGCCAAGATAAGGTTGGCCGAGGGCCAGATTATGGTAAAGGGTAACACCAGAGGGCCAGACCTATAAAATCCTTTAAAAATAACGTTCTGAGATTTAGTTTTACATATATAATGAACCACGTACAGAAAGCAACGGCAAACTACTGTACTGCACATCTGCCAAGACATGTATACCAGTCTTCGGACTGAAATTACTGTTTTAAAAAAAAAATGAATCTGTTGTTTTAATTTGTTTTGTAATTTGTAATATGACATGTAATTATTTATTTCAAACATACATTTGTGTGTTATTTCATTGTGAAGAGTGTGGCTTATCAAAACTTTTCACCAGTGATTTGAAGTCTACTTCTATTTGTGACGTAGCAATTCTGAGAACATGTTATAATACAGTCAGTTAATCTGTTTCTGGTCTTGGATTTGATAAGCTTTATGGCAGAAAATGTCTCACAATGATATGTGCTACCAAATATAGAGCACACTTTTAGGGCCCATTTTCTCAGAAGTGGGTAACGTTTCTTTGGAAGTAATTTCCACAAATCAGCTCCAGTTGCTTCTGTTGTGTTGATGAATAGGTCACATTGGAGTTCACATAACTGTAATTGTAGTTCTGCTGGCTGAGACTCCACTGTGCACTTGAATGGGTTGTTAAAAAGTTCCATTTGTGGACGAAACATCTCAAAATCTTGAAATCGACGATCAAACTCAGAAATCAGATGTTCAATGTCATCTGTGTACCTCTTGAAGTTAACACTTTCTCAGACAGCTGTTTACGACAAGGAAAATGAAAAAGGTCATTCTTTTGCAAAGACAGACTAAATAGGCTCAGTTTCTTTTTGAAGCCATCAACATAGTCCATCATTTGAAAAATTGTTTGCCTTTTTCCTTGTAACTGCAAATTCAGTACATTCAAATGTTGTGTTATATCTGTGAGAAATGCCAAGTGCTGAATGAAATTAATATCTTTGAGTTTATTTTGAAGATCAATTGAACATGGTAAGCTGTCTCGAAGGAAGTCAAATATTTCATCCTTCAGTTCACGAAATCTTATTAAACATTTTCCTCTCACCTAAGCATTAAGCAGGAGATCACCGTAAACAGAATCCACTTCTTCTAAAAATGCAAGGAACTTCCTGTGAGTTAGAGAGCTGTGTCCTCCTCTGATCAAATTCGTTATTTTCACCACAGTAGCCATAGTGTCATTTAGGTTTATGGATTTTGCACAAAGGGCCTCTTGGTGAACTATGCAATGTAATGAAGGCACGTCAATTTTATTTTGCTTCAAAAGTCCATCAAAACCAGTATTTTTACCAACCATAGCCTTGCAACCATCGGTACATACAGCAGACAATTTTTCAAACCCACCATATTCTTCCATGGCATTTTGAACTGAATAAAATATGTCATCCCCTTTACTTGTACCATGCAAAGAGCAAACTTTCAGTAATTCTTCAGAAACAGTAAAGTCTTCCTGGATCACTTTAACAAAAATAAGAAGCTGGCTAGTGTCTGTGATGTCTGTACTTTCATCAATCGCCAGTGAAATGTATGGACAATTTTAAATTAAAGATTTCAAGTTCTGGGACAAATGCAAACTAATATCGTCTGTTCTCCTAGCTACGGTTTGTTTTGAAAGAGGTACACTTTGAAATTCTTTTACCACTTTTTCTTCATTGAACGCTTCTGCCATTTGAACTGCAACACTTTTTCACAAACTCTCCATCAGTAAACGGCTTTTTTGCTTTTGCAAGCTCATAACTAATCACATAGGACGCCATGAGCGATGATTCCTGAATCTTATTTACATGACTAAATATACTCTTTTGCTGATTCAGTTTTTTCTTCAGTTGTTCAATCACAAGCTTTCTCGACTCGCTGCTATGCTAGTCGTTGTTTTTCTGATGATTTGTGATGTAGTGACGTTTCAAGTTATATTCCTTCACTACGGCTAACACTTGGGCGCAAACTAAGCACCGAAGTGTATTATCCTTATTGAGAATGAACATATAATCGAACTCCCATTCTGGTTTAAATGCGCGATTTTCACTGTCAACTTTTCTATACTTAGAAAACATTTTTACAAATGCAAACTCTTATACATGAAAACGTGCACAACAGCTACAAGCCCAGAAGTGTCACTGTCTGATTTATACTTAACACACTTCACAAGACCAACTGTGCACCTCAACTCCTTCCTATAGAAATGTACCTACCATCCACCCCCACTCCCACGATCACTTTCCCATACCGATGCTAAAGACAAAGCAACATCATTGGATCTCAGAGACTTCCGACCGCAGAGAAGATCTGTCATTGCTTTCAGTTTCTCATTATCAAAGTAGGTACCGACACTGTCTTCGCCTGTCCAGGTGCACGATTAGAGATTTGACGTTATCATTTCCGTTTTGTCGGCACTATCTAGTAGAGCTCAATTGGTATGATAGAGAGAGAGAGAGAGAGAGAGAGAGAGAGAGAGAGAGAGAGAGAGAGAGTTGGTGGTGTTGTGGGAGGTGGGGAGATATTAATCGTACCTATTTGGTTTTGTTTCTGGTGCCTGTGCGTGCTATTTTGTAATATTTTTTTTTAGCACAGTGGTCGGAGTATACAGTAATTTTCAATCAACAATAAGAGGCCGGCCAAAACAGGTTGGCGGGCCGGATCTGGCCCGCGGGCCGTAGTTTGGCCACCTCTGGTCTCGAGTGAAAAAGGCGTGACTCACAACAAGAAGACAAACGCGTAAACGAAGTTAAAACTATTAGAATTACATACTTTTATTTAGCAGTTTTTCTTGTGACTAGAATAATTGATTGTGTTAAAATTTCCTGTCAATCAAATTTAGTCATTCATACAATTCCTTTCTTTTATGCTCCTTATCACTGGTTGCCTTCACTTTGCTCTGCAGTGATGATCGACCAATGGCCAAAACCTAGAGTATCTAATCTGGGTATTCAAAGGTAACTATCTTCGCACGTGATTACTCTTGGCAGAGATGCAAACTGAAGGATGATGATGCTTCTACCTTGAGGGAGTATTCACAAGATATTCAGAAATCAAGAACAGTGCTGAATGTGTCTTAGCACAGTTAACTTATTACTAGCAATAACCCGTCAACATTGACAGGTTTTTAATTATAGTGTGTTGCTTCTGTTACATGTATTACAGACGGTACTATCACTACTGTGGTCATTTCATTGTAGGCGACCGTCATTAGATATTTGTAGTGAAAATTATATGGATGTATTAAATATGAAGACATGGAGTAACCTTACCTAATTGACATGTGGAGCAGTGATAATGATCTAAATGACTAACATTTCTTTTATGACAACATGTCTCGTAATTGTTCGTGCATCTTTTAAAATCTTGACCTGGTCGACTTACTGCCTCTGAGAACAACGTTTGAAGTTTGAAGAAACTCCAGTTCATGTACTGTTTATCAATCGTGTTGTTGGCTTCTTTCCATAATCAAACTGTTCATGCACACCTTCATTTGCGCACTTTTTCTATTTTCGGGAGAGTACATATAAGGGGAAACAATACAATTATTGTCTAACTTTCAACCACAGTTGCAACCCCTTAGCTGTGGTTGAAAGTTAACTCTTAGTATACGAGCGGCCTTTTAGAAAGGCCGATGATCGATCTGCACTACATAATTTATTTATAAAGATAACATAAAGTGTTATATATCAAAATGTGAAGAAATGAAACCCCTATATCATCATGCATGTAACTAAATTGTTCAGTGGTTTTAAACATGCATTCACCTATACATTTTCGCTGTTGAAGGGGATCGATCATCGGCCTCTCTAAGAGGCCGCTCGTATACTAAGAGTTAATGTACTCTCTTGAAAATAGAAAAAGTGCGCAAATGACGGTGTGCAAAATGTGACTGACCGACCGACCGACCGACCGAAGTACTTACGGCGGGTATTATGGTATTGAATCTACCCGACAACTTTTGTGAAGATAATTCATGAAAATTGGTTTGAATTTTAGCTCTTCTGTCTTAACCTCTTCGCACTTTGAGAATGTCCAGTGCAATAAAAAAAAAGCTGGAAAAAGAAAACAATAAAACATAATCCAGAAACCCTCCACAACGCAACATGGTTAAGAGAAATCAATCTAAGATCATGGAAGGGGATACATTAAAAACACCAAAGGCATTAAACAATGCAACAATAAACGGCAGATAAATTACAGCCTGGAAGAGCCAAACACAAGAAAAACAACAAATTTAGTGTGCTATATGGAATTCCAAGCTGCACAGTGTCAATCATAAAAAGCCTCTATGCCAACTTTACGTGTAGCGTTGGGCAGAGCAGCCTAACCTTTGAGGTGAAGACAGGGATGCCCCTTATCAACCACTCTATTTTTAACAGTCATAGACTGGGTGATGCGCCAGACAACAGAGGGCAGTCCAAGAGGAATAAGATGGACTACATTTTCTACATTGGAAGATCTGGAATATACAGATGACATTGCACTACTAGCACATTCACATCAACACATCCAGGAAAAAACGGACAGACTTAATAAGTTTAGCCAGCAGGTGGGCTTGAACATCAATTTAAAGAAGTCAGAGGTCATGACGCTCAATGTGAGCAACCCTGAGCCCATATCAGTAAGGAATCAGCAACTGGTACAGACAGACACCTTCACATACCTAGGATGCATAGTAACACCAGACGGCGGGGCAGGCAAAGACATCAAGATCAGAATGAATAAGGCAAGAACATCCCTTTTTTTTAGCCTAAACAACATCTGGAAGTCCTCTCAATACAGCACAAGCACAAAATTAAGATTATATCAGAGCTGTGTGCTTTCTGTGCTTCTCTATGGTGCGGAATGCTGGAGAGTTACAGAGAAGGAAATGTCGAAATTGTCCTCTTTTCACACAACATGCCTAAGAAAAATTCTCCGAATCTTTTGGCCGAATACCATCATCAACCAAGATCTGCTTACTCGGAGCAAGCAAGAGGACATGCACACCATCATAGCTGGCAGACGCTGGAGCTGGGTTGGCCATGTCCTCAGAAGAGACCCCGATGCCATCACAAGAACAGCTATGCTTTGGACCCCTGAAGGAAAACGAAAGAGAGGCGGACCAAAAACAACCTGGCGGGGGACTGTGGAGGCTGAGATGCAAAGAATGAACCAGAGTTGGGGCACTGTACGAAGGATCGCCACCGACCGAGCAAAGTGGAATCAATTTGTTGTTGCCCTACAATACGCCACTAGGCGTGATGGCCACTGACTGCTTTGACGGACGGCGGCTAAGGATCAAAGAAGAAGAATAGAATTACAAACACTATATATCTTAATTATAACCACATGGGGTTGAGCCGGGTATCCCACACGCAAGACAAACACCAGTTTTTCAGCGCACGGTCCAAAAACCAAACCAAACCAAACTTTGAAATGATGCCATTTTTTTTTTTTTTTTGTCTAGCACTTTCACGTACACATTGTGTAAATGTCACATGTAGTTCCACGGGGGATCCATTGAGACAAAGAAATAACAGGATAACCAACCCTTTGACATGCTATAGAAGGCAACTAGTATGTAGTTTGTGTATGGGGCTGGTTACTTCATCATGTCAAACAAATTGCTCAGAAAACACCTCTGCAAGAGCATGTGAACGATCTGTACCGGTACAGGCTCTACTTGCTCCCATAAGGAGCGTCAAGAGAAATGATGATGTGTGGCCCACTTTTAACTCGTAGTTTGCGTCAAGTGTCAAGTGGACGTCAAGCAGAAACGTAACCCTTCTTGCAGAACAAAGAGGTCTTTATGACCGTCATAATTACTCTGTCAGTTTCCTATGAAGCAAACGCTTTCAACTAATGTGTGCCAAGCCTTCCTGTTGTCACGTAGCGTTTAAAGGATAAGAGAATTATTTAGAGGAAATAATAGATCTGATGTGGAAGATTTGGCTCAAGGAATCCCTGCTGGGTTTTCCCACTTCCAAAGGGTGACGAAGAGGGTAAATTCTCCTAACTCGACAGGTCTGGAAAAGATTGTAAGGAGATATTTGGTCTCTCGCTACCGTCGTCCCCTTCTCAGTTATCTATTATTATTATTCTTTAAATTATATTATATTTTACGAGCCCCCCTCCCTTATAAAGGAAGATAAACATAGACAATATTCAACATCTAATGGAAGGAACAAAGCGTGGGGTACAGTATATACACCCAATTGGTTTATTGCAATAAAGTGAATAGATGGTGAATGATAGTATTGTCGATGGAATTAGTGTCTGCTGTATGTATTATGTGTCTCACAATTCACGTGTTTTTCATCATGGATGACTAAACTTTGTGGCATTGATTAGGTGAGTTTCCTTTGTCGTGGACTTAGCTTTTCAGCCCCCGGCTGATAGTGAAGTGTGGTTAGTTCTCCGGTCTCCTGACGTTGCCCCGGTAGGTCTTGAATGGTTCGGATTTGCCTTCTCTGTGCTCGACTCCGTATTCTGCGCTGAGATTGGACTGTCGTGCAAGGCTCCACCATAGACTGAAGACAAATACGACGGCTTCATTAATTTTCTAGCTTTAGAAAGCAGTCTTTCCCTAAGCCGTCCCTCTGCCCGTCACCTCAGATTTTAGTCTCTAACATCATATGTCTAGAGTCTAATCTTGAATTCAAGTTTCTCCTGTCTGTCCTTTATTATATTTCTCTGCCCCAGTGGCAGTATTATAATTCTTTAGACTGATTTATCGTCAGCTTAACCCGATGAATTATTATAAATGTCAGTTAAACCCACCCAATTTATCATAGAAATGTCGGCAACAGTATTCTAGTTCTGTGCCTCTAGCCTAATCGTCATGTCATTATGATGAATTTAACAAATAATTGGACATCCGTGTTTTAGAATTGTCTGACAACATTATCACACACTTCATGTCTGGTCGCATCGTCATATAATTTATAATGAATATATGTCACGGTCTGTCAACATTATCGTTAATATTAATTTCCGTTAGTCTAAACGTCGGGTCGAAAATAATCAAATAATATGGAAATTAATAGCTATATATATTCCCGTTATACATTATTATGAACATGTACATATCCCGTGGGATCATAAAATATACCCGATCACATGTGGCTGGATGTGATCGTAAAACAAAAATATGAATAAAGTAAACATACCAATCTTGCGTCGATTTTGCAAGGTACTACACATTTCATCACATTATATTCTAGCGAGATTTCACTTACCTACTCAAAGATGGACGCTAACCCGCAATTAGACACGTGGCTTCAGTGCTTTTAATGCGAGAATTCGCCGATAATTGGGTTAGACCTAGCTTTCTTGAGGGTTCCGGGCAAGTGAAGAAATGGCCGTGTTGGCGCACTTTTAGCGGGACATTTCCGCTTGGACACGTGATCCATAGCGTGCATCATGTGACATTAGCGTCAAATAAACGCTCCAATCAATAGCGTTAAAAGTCACGTGGGGTCTTCCTAAAGTGGCATAAACTGGTTTTATCAGCTTAAGCAGTCTTAACTTAAAACAGGTTCCTAGCTACCGAGGTCATTGGTCAACAATGACGTCGTATCTAAAAATAGCGAGGAGAAAATACTGAATGCTAGGAGAATTTCCGCCAGTGACAATTCCCGGGACTTTGCGATCATGCATTGAGGATGAGAAAAAAACGATGTCACGTAAATAATAAAAAAAATGAAGAGAAGATTGGGCAAGTTGTCACACAAGCCCCTCCTCAAGTTTGACGTTCCGTCCAACTCCTCTTGTCCTGTCTTCCTCTTCTTTTCCAGTTTCTCATATCTCCTCGGTTGCGTCCGGATGTCTGCTCAAAAAATCTGCCCCTACGTTGTTCTTCCCAGGTATGTATTCTATGTGAAAGGAATATGGCTGCAACAGGAGTGACCATCTCATAAGCCGGGCATTAAGGTTCTTCGACGCTGCAAGAAATATCAACGGTTGGTGATCACACTGCACCGTGAACTTTTTCCCGTATAAATATGGTTGAAACTTCTGCACAGCCCATATTAGCGACAGACATTCTCGTTCGATGGTAGAGTAGTTCTGTTCAGCAGGGTTCAATTTCCTACTAGCATATGCGATGGGGAATAGAGTTGCAGAAGGTCTATCACTAGGCTGCAGGAGAGTGGCTCCTATCCCTATATTGCTAGCATCTGTTCGCAGCGTAAAGTTCAGAGTTAAGTCAGGCAGTCGCAGAATTGGCCTAGCTGTGAGTTTCTCCTTCAGCAGCGTGTAGGCATTTTCGCACTCCGCTGTCCAGGTTACTTTGTCCGGGTTCCCATTCTTGGTTAATGCGGTCAATGGCGCACTCAGGGTATTAAAATCTTTAATATATCTCTGGTAGAAGCCACATAGAGACACAAATGACCTTACATCCTTTTTAGTCTGGGGTCGTGGGGCCCGCTGTAACTTCTCAATATTACGCGCATCTGGGAACATGCATCCATGCGAGATAGTGTGTCCCAGGAATTCTAGTTGCTCGCAGGCAATTTGACATTTTGTAGGGCGAGCGGTGAGTCCTGTTTCTCTAAGTCTTTCGAAGAGTAGGGAAACTGCGTCCAGGTGCTCCTCAAAGGTGTTCGTGGCAATAAGTATGTCGTCCATGAAATTACTTATCCCAGGGTGGTTCAGGGGTTCCAGTAGCTTCCTCATCATACGAGTAAAGACGCTTGGGGCGTTGCTTAGCCCAAATGGCAATACATTAAACTCGTAATGGCCTTCAGAAGTACTAAATGCTAACATATGTCGAATTTCCTCTTTTACCGGGATCTGGTAGTACCCTTTGCTAAGGTCTATCTTCGAAAAGTATCGTGCTCTACTCAGCTTGGTGAAAAGCTGATTCTGATCCGGTAAGGGCTCCGCTTGAAATTCCGTTACAGCGTTGAGCCTTCGGTAGTCTATGCAGAGGCGATGTTCTCCTGTGGATTTTCTAAGCAACACTACACTCGCACTATAAGGCGACTCTGATTTTGAGATAATATTTTCCTTAAGCAGGTACTCGATTTCCTCACTCAATGCCTTTGCTTTAGCATAAGGAACAGGATAGTTCTTAACTCGTACCGGGGCGAGGTCTGTTAGCTTCATATCAAATTCTATCAGGTTGGTCATGCCAGGTTTATCCGTGAGTGTACTAGGGTGTTTTCTCAACAACTGTTGAACCCGTGCCTGCTGATCCTCCGTTAAAGTTGAACTAATCTGAACATCTTGATGAGTTTCGCACTGACGAAGAGGGTATTCACAGGAGGTCAGGGGTTCTGCCTCAGTTTCCGTCGCAATAGCCAGTGTCAGGAAATGTGCTGGTTCTGCACCTGGTCTTTCATAATATCGCTTCAGCAGGTTTATGTGGTAAATTTTCTGCTTCCCCTTTATGGCAATCTTGTAATTGGTGCGCGACATTTTCTCAACAATTTTATATGGACCTCTCCACCCGATTTGCAATTTATTATTGCTACTGGGCAGGAGTAATAATACCTGTTCTCCTACTTCTAGCTCCCTATCCTTCGCAGTGCGGTTGTAGTAACGCGCATGTTTACGACGGGCACGGCGTACATTTTCCTTTGCCAGTTCCCATCCTGTTTTAAGGCGTTGGGTCAACTCCTTCACGTATTGGGATGCAGAGGTGACCGTCTCATCAGCTTTATCATCTGTCCAAGTACGTAACAGTGCCTCTAAAGGTCCTTTTATAGGTCTACCAAACAGCAATGTGGCAGGAGGCATCCCAGTAGAATTGTGGGGTACTTCGCGGTAAGCAAATAGTGCTGCGGGTAAGTAT
Organism: Oreohelix idahoensis; assembly: GCA_024509875.1. NCBI lineage: Eukaryota > Metazoa > Mollusca > Gastropoda > Stylommatophora > Oreohelicidae > Oreohelix > Oreohelix idahoensis. Next base: position 49,020 of record JAMPIV010000002.1, on the reverse strand, counting down.
TGATCCCAGCTCTCTGGTTTTTCCTGCGCAAGTTTCCGAAGGATGGAAATAAGGGTCCCGTTAAACCGCTCCACCTGGCCATTTGCCTGGGGGTGGTAGGGAGAGGTGTGGATATGTCGGGCCTGAAATATCCTAAACACTTCCTCGGTGAGTTTTCCTCGGAATTGGGAACCATTATCTGTCAGGATCTGTGACGGAAACCCTAGCCGAGTAAATATGGTGAGCAGAGCCTCAGCAACATGCTTAGAATCACAGGCGGGCATAGCAATTGCCTCTGCCCACATGGAGCAACAATCCACTAACGTGAGTATATAACTGTTTCTCTTTTTGCTACGAGTAAGTGGACCCACAATATCCACCGCTACTCGTTCGAAGGGTGTGCCCAAGATTGGCATTTCTCCCAGAGTGGCTGGGGCCGTCCAGTGTTTCGGCGCTGTCCTCTGGCACTGCGGGCATGATTTCACATATCTCTGGATATCGGCGTTGATACCTGGCCAATAATAATGACATGAAATACGCTGAATCGTGGCACTTATGCCCATGTGGCCACTAAACGGAAGGGCATGGCCCATTTCTAGGACCTGGGCTCGGTATGCTGATGGAACCACAAGTTGCCCATGTTCCTGTCCTCCATTTCCTGCTTTCCGATGCAACAGCCCATTTTTCTTGTAGAAGTCTCCCTTTTGGAGAGGAGTGTGCGCTCTCGGTAGTTTTTTGTAGCAGGGTGCTAGAGATTGATCCTCCGTTTGTGCCTTTTTTAATTCCTCAGGAAGGATGTTGGGTGGGGATTCCAACTCCGTATTCCGTTTGGCCTGTCCTCTAGTGGTGACAGCCGCCACAACCAGAGGGTGAATGGGTTCTCCCAAGAACACATACCTACACCCTAAGATCAAGGGATAAATAGGGTCGTCCAAGATCGCTGCACGGATTTCCCCAGTCACATATTTTGATTTGACCTTAATCTTGGCTATGGCCAAACGCATAGGTGCTGCACTTTTAGTAGGTCCTTGTATTTCTATAGTGTCTTCTGTCATCTGGTCAGGCTTGACTAGGGATGCACAGACAACTGCGTCGAATGCAAGGCCTGTATCATAAAGGCAGGTCACCTCTTGGTCATTTACGAGGACTGTCTCAACGACCGGGGGATGTCGGGGTTTGTCCAGAGGTTCTTCCGGTCCATTTCCCCTTGCGGCACTTTTACGTAAGCAGGCAGCATGATGAGGTGGGTTTTTCCGGTTGCACTCCTGCGTATTGTGGGTGATGGTTCTACAGTGCTTACACCATTTTTCCCCTTGCCTCTGCTGCTGGAAATTAGATCTCTGAGTAGTCTTGTAGTCTGGCTTGTCATGCTTTTTGAAGTTAGTATACGGTGGTTTCACTTGGGGGTCCATGTGTGACTGAGCTGTCTGTCTAGGTACGTAATCTGGTTGTTTCCGTCTGGGTGGTGGATTCTCTGATAGTGCTGCCTGATATCGTTCCGCTAACTGGACTATGGATTCTAAAGTGCTGGCCCCATTCTCTGTCAGGAATCTTCTCATGTCGGAAGTCATGGTGTCCTTCAGTTGTTCGATCATGACCATTTCCTTCAGGCCTTCCCAATCATGAGTAAAATTCCCTAGGGCACCCCACTTCTCCACGTAGGAATCCAGTCTCGCAGCAAACTGAGCAAAGTTCTCTCCGACTTCCCTCCTAGAGTTACGGAACCTCTTCCTATAGGCGTCAGCATGTAGCTCATAACGAACCAATAGTGCCTTTTTCAAAGAGTCGTAGTCATCCTGTAAACCTGGAGGAAGCTTGCTATACACGTCATAAGCAGTTCCTCTAAGCCCTTGCGACAGTTTCAGGTTCCATTTGCTCTTCTCCAAACCAAACGTGGTGGCAAACTTCTCAAATTTGTCCAGATACCTATCGATCGAGTCGGCTTGTTCCGAGAAAGCTTCAAATGGAAACGTCAAGGTCCCAAAGTTGACATGAGTGAGGATGGCAAAGGTCCTGTGCCCCCTGCGTGCAAGGAAGGCATATCATCTGACCGTGGCGATAGGTTGCCTGAGGAGGTAGATGCGGTCGCACCGGCTACTGGTTCAACTCTTTGAGCTTGTCCCTGCATCTCTAACTGCTTCATCTTCAATGCATGCTCGCGTTCATCTCTCTCGCTTCTTTCTCTAGCGTCTACAGCTTTTATCCTCTCATCTATTTCTGCTAACTTTATTCGCTCTTCTCTTTCAGCTTTCGCTGTTTCTCGAGCGTAATACTTATCAGTCTCGACACTGACATAATTTGCAAGGTCCACCCCACTATAACCTAGATCTCGACCGGCCTCCCCTAGTGCTGCCTTAAGCTTAACTATTTCAGCCATCTTTTGCAGTTAAAGTCCACACTGAGTAAGCTAGTGCTACCTTCCAATAGTATTTCTAGCAACAAGTAAATACTAATTATTTATCCGACTGCTGTAGAATGAAATTACTACAGTTATGGAGACTTAAGGTCTGTAATTCAATGAAATACAAAATCAAGAACTAACTTAATTAAACACAACATATATAAAGGGATTCACCAATCAATGCCTGAATTTCTAGAAAAAATGTTTTCTGTCTTTCTAGAGCTCACTGTGTGAAAATACATGTGTTAAAATGGTATACTGTAATGACTGAATGGATGATACTATCCCAGAGGTATGATAAAATACATAAGTTCAAATCCCGGACCGAGACACCAGTGTCACGTAGCGTTTAAAGGATAAGAGAATTATTTAGAGGAAATAATAGATCTGATGTGGAAGATTTGGCTCAAGGAATCCCTGCTGGGTTTTCCCACTTCCAAAGGGTGACGAAGAGGGTAAATTCTCCTAACTCGACAGGTCTGGAAAAGATTGTAAGGAGATATTTGGTCTCTCGCTACCGTCGTCCCCTTCTCAGTTATCTATTATTATTATTCTTTAAATTATATTATATTTTACGAGCCCCCCCTCCCTTATAAAGGAAGATAAACATAGACAATATTCAACATCTAATGGAAGGAACAAAGCGTGGGGTACAGTATATACACCCAATTGGTTTATTGCAATAAAGTGAATAGATGGTGAATGATAGTATTGTCGATGGAATTAGTGTCTGCTGTATGTATTATGTGTCTCACAATTCACGTGTTTTTCATCATGGATGACTAAACTTTGTGGCATTGATTAGGTGAGTTTCCTTTGTCGTGGACTTAGCTTTTCAGCCCCCGGCTGATAGTGAAGTGTGGTTAGTTCTCCGGTCTCCTGACGTTGCCCCGGTAGGTCTTGAATGGTTCGGATTTGCCTTCTCTGTGCTCGACTCCGTATTCTGCGCTGAGATTGGACTGTCGTGCAAGGCTCCACCATAGACTGAAGACAAATACGACGGCTTCATTAATTTTCTAGCTTTAGAAAGCAGTCTTTCCCTAAGCCGTCCCTCTGCCCGTCACCTCAGATTTTAGTCTCTAACATCATATGTCTAGAGTCTAATCTTGAATTCAAGTTTCTCCTGTCTGTCCTTTATTATATTTCTCTGCCCCAGTGGCAGTATTATAATTCTTTAGACTGATTTATCGTCAGCTTAACCCGATGAATTATTATAAATGTCAGTTAAACCCACCCAATTTATCATAGAAATGTCGGCAACAGTATTCTAGTTCTGTGCCTCTAGCCTAATCGTCATGTCATTATGATGAATTTAACAAATAATTGGACATCCGTGTTTTAGAATTGTCTGACAACATTATCACACACTTCATGTCTGGTCGCATCGTCATATAATTTATAATGAATATATGTCACGGTCTGTCAACATTATCGTTAATATTAATTTCCGTTAGTCTAAACGTCGGGTCGAAAATAATCAAATAATATGGAAATTAATAGCTATATATATTCCCGTTATACATTATTATGAACATGTTGTACATATCCCGTGGGATCATAAAATATACCCGATCACATGTGGCTGGATGTGATCGTAAAACAAAAATATGAATAAAGTAAACATACCAATCTTGCGTCGATTTTGCAAGGTACTACACATTTCATCACATTATATTCTAGCGAGATTTCACTTACCTACTCAAAGATGGACGCTAACCCGCAATTAGACACGTGGCTTCAGTGCTTTTAATGCGAGAATTCGCCGATCTGGCTTAGACCTAGCTTTCTTGAGGGTTCCGGGCAAGTGAAGAAATGGCCGTGTTGGCGCACTTTTAGCGGGACATTTCCGCTTGGACACGTGATCCATAGCGGGCATCATGTGACCTTAGCCTCATTCCGACGCTCCAATCAATAATGTTAAAAGTCACGTGATGTTTTCCTAAGTGGCCTAAACTGGTTCTCCCAAGTTCAAGCAGTTCTAAATTAAAACGGATTTCTCGCTACCGAGGTCATTGGTCAACAATGACGTCGTATCTAAAAATAGCGAGGAGAAAATACTGAATGCTAGGAGAATTTCCGCCAGTGACAATTCCCGGGACTTTGCGATCATGCATTGAGGATGAGAAAAAAACGATGTCACGTAAATAATAAAAAAAATGAAGAGAAGATTGGGCAAGTTGTCACACCTGTCCTGTGCCATCCTGTCAAAGTCTTTCCATGTCTTTTTTTAATCCCTTTCATGTAATTCTGCAGTTCCCTTCTCCATAAATGTCTCGGTCTCCCCTACCTTTCTTACCCCGGGGTTTCACGTACATGGCTTGCCTTGTAATGCTGTCAACAGGTTTCATCAATGTGTGTCCTATCTGATGCTAGTGTCTTGTTCTCACCTCTTAGTGTTCGAACATTCTAGCTGCCCAACATTCATAAAAGAACAAAAGGTGAGTCAGCAGCCTAGATTTTCTTCGGCTTTCTCTAGGCTGTTTCTAGGCTCTTCAACCGAGGACAATCATCCTTCTTGAATGGTTTTCTTCTTCTTCTTCTTCTTCTTCGTTCGCCTTCTCAATGCGGTTTGCGGTGCACTGTGTTATGCGCCATTCGACCCAGTGCTTCCGTCTTCAGCATGCATTTATTTGGGACTGCTTCCCTTGCCTTTGGTTGTCCATAACCTCCTTGCAAGGCAGCAGTCGTTTGTCATCAGAGTTGTCTCTTCTAGAAAAGTTGTCTTTCGGGATTAACGAGTCTTTCCTACCCGCGTTTGTGTGAAGCTTTCCTTCTCCTAGGCGGATTATCAACCAAGACTATCATGCTCCTATAGCACTTATTTTTTTGCAGGCTCTACTTCCCTGACTTTAGTTTTACCATGGTGAGTTCCCTGGGCATGACCTTGGTTGGAATTTGGGGCATGTCCACAGGACAGTGGGGCCCAACGTTTCCCTTCCTAACAAGGGGGCATGCTTCTCTGAGGGGTTTCTGTAGAGTCCCTCACCCGTAATCTATCGTTTTACCCCGCAGATTCGGGGAAACCGGTTATTTGGCACCAGTTATTCGCCATTTGATAGAGCCATTTTTTTCCATTCGAAAGCGGGGGGGGGGGGGGGCTTTACCACGAGGAGGTACTGTTGGCTTTTTTGACAGAGGCTATGTATTCGTGCAGGCGTTACTTTCTATTTAGGAAGGACCCCCCTTTTTTCCCAACTGACTGAGTGAAATTATTGAAATTATTTATTTTTGTTGAATTATCCACATTTGTTTGAAGTGTTTTTGTTTTTTTTTAATAACGTGCAGCGTTACTATTCGTTTCAAACCCCCCCCCCCCCTTCTCCCCCTCCATTTGAACCCCTGTAACAAAAGGGCATGAAAATAACATATAAAATTAATAATTGCCAAAAAATATAATTATAATTAAAAGTTCAATGTATAATAACAAAATGTTGCTGTTATAATAAGAGAATGTGAATCATGTACTCGTACATTCAACTTAAAGTGTTCACCAGCTGATTGTTTAAAATGGCAGATGCCAGACAAACATGGATGTAGAGTTTACAAAGAGATCACGTGATTAAGAGATCTGGGCAAGAAGAAACTGGAAATTATAATCATAAACGGCGAGGAGTTAAAAAGTGTTCCAGCTTGGAATTCCTAAATGTCATTGTCAACTGGCAGAATGGTTAGAGCTCTTGCCTTCTCGCGTCAAAATAACCAGGTTGGGTTCGAAATCTGGCGACGTCACGCTTCAATTTACACAGCTGCTAATGGGTACATGACTCTGCTGTTGAGTTAGGAAAGGCAATGGCAGCGAGTAACGGAACTCATCATCCAATCTCATAGAGCTGTGACCTAGTACAGGGAAGTTTCTAACACTTAACTACTCTACGGCAGTATCTACTTTGGGACTACCTTTACCCTTTTTCTTCTTTTTTTTTAAAAAACTAGGGTCTAGACATCGACTTTGGCAGTAAAGACTGTCTACCATTTACTTTTACGATAGTGGGAGACACAAGACAAAATAAACCCCATCAACTATCAGAAACGAGTGAGGAGGCTAGACAGTATTTTAACAGAGATATAGAAAGCGTAATGACAGGAGCTGAAGGGAAGAGTGGAGTCTAAACTGTACACTCCAAGCAGTCAAGAAAAACTATTTATTTCATTGAAAGAATTGAAAATACGTGTAGGGTTGAAGAATAAGAAATAGTTCATTCACGCAACCGTTGTTATTGTTATTGTTGACCAGAACTGACGTCATTGTAATCCGGGTAAACACGTAGGTGCACAATCTCTCTCAGCAAATGTCGAAAGGTATGAATGCTAATTGTTCCTGTTGCGCGCTGGTTGTATACACGCCGGATGCATCCTCTCATACGTCCATCTCGGCTGATCTTACGTTTGATGCCATATTCCTGCAATCTTAGATTTGATGATTCATCGATTGCTCTGTCATTCTCTAATAGGGCAGAGGTTTTCAAACTTTTTTGGTCCACGGCTCCCTTGACCTGTGCATAAATCACCGCGGCTCCTCTCTATACTACGAAGATCTATATTTATTGATGGACCTTGGCTCATAATATCTAGCCCAACACTTTTCCCAAGCCACCGTGACGCCCTTAGCAGAGGGCCGCGACGCCCCTGGGAGCCGCGACGCACAGTTTGAAAACCTCTGTTTAAATAGGCGATCATTTAATTGCCCTTAGTATCTCTCCCTTACCCATATCCAATGCACCTTCTATGGGTGCTCTTGAAGCTAGTCTGTCAGCTCTGTTATTGTCGCGTACTCCGGCACTACCAGGATAATAGATACACACCAGTTCCTTTAATTTACTTTAATCGGTTGTGAATTATCTTTAGTTGAATTTTTATCTGCATTAATATATATTTATATTTGTTTCCCATTTACTCTCGCCAAGACTTGCATTTTTGTCTATTTTATCAACCCTTTACTTTTGCCAAACTGTTTTTTTTTTAAGTTCTTGTCTTTTCTAAGATGGTTTGGCCATGTCTGTTGAATGGGAGAAGATCGTCTACCACAACAAGTATGGGGAACTAAAATCTAGGGATCCAGACCTTCAGAACGACCTAGAGTCCGCTGGGAGGACAATGTTAGACAATCTCTGAAGGATCGAGGACTAGAATGGAACAAGGCCAGGAGGAAGACAGCCTCAAGGGAAGTATGGCGCTCTCTCTTCCAAAGCTCTACATGTCACGGTAAAGAGGAACGACTAAGTAAGTAAGTCTTTTTCGATTTCATCTTACATGATCTGTACACCCCCCATTCTTTCTTACATTTATTTTTTTTTTAAATCCCGGTTGCTTACCTGTCATAATTGAAGTCTGTGACGTACGTCCAGGGACACAGTGAAACGCGATGAAGGCCGGGTCGGGTAGTTCTGTATTCGGGCATGGCCGGACAAATGGCCTGCAGGTTATGTTGGAATCTGCTTGTGTCTGAATAGATATACACATATTTGAAGTGTTAATATATACTAATATTCTTTATTGTATTAATTTACAAGTGTTGCTGTTTTATTTAGTATAGGTAGCACTTACTAATGTCATACAAAGATTAATATCTTAAATTAAATAAAACAGAGGTCATCATCATCATCATCACCACCATCACCATCGTCAACATCACCATCATCATCCCCATTGTCACCATCATCATCATGACCATCACCGTCATCATCGCCATCACCATCATTACCATCATTATCATCACCATCATCATCATCATCACCATCATCATTATCACCATCATCACCATCATCATCAACACAATCATCATCATCGTCATCATCATTCCTCTTCGTTGACTGTCACACGATGGATTTTGGGGCGACCTCTTTCCGATCTCCCTTTCACAACGGCAGTAATCAGTTACATTTTTGTACTGATTTTATTTGCGTGATTTTCCATGGTCGCACCCTTTTCTTTCTGTTTGCTATGTAGCAGAGAGTTTGTTTGTTCAAACATTTGACACTCCTTGTTGATGATAAACACATCACATTTGCAAGGAGCGGCTGAGGTAATATTGAACGTCAGGCAAGTTGGTAAATTCGTGTGTACCAAAGCTTGACCGCTACAAATTAACCCTACAAATCGCCAGCGTATTTGCTAATCGCTGGTAAAGGCCAGAGTGCGGGACAGATAACGAGATTACTCGTCTGCAAATAGATTACTTTAGATAGTAATAATTTGTTACATCTGAAACACATTGTCGTATGAGTTTACAGATGTGTTGGTGAGTTCGCCTGCCAGGGCATCGGATATTTTCATACTACATACAGAATACTTGACCTCTGCACTATGTTCAAAAATTTTTCATGTCAGGAATATTTCTAAATCGCCCCCCCCCCCCCCCAACCAGCATGTTTGAAATGATTGGAGCTTTTGCCTAGCGTCATAACAAACAGAGCGGGGGAGGGCAGTGAATATAACCTGACGGTTCAGTCAGTCAAAGACACTGTGAAGGTCGCTTGCTAAGACGACACAACCAGACCTTGCCAGAGTGAAGCTTAGAATTCAGAATTCTATTTTATCAGACCGGACACCTTTTATTGGAGTATATATCAGGACTTACAAAATAGCCCTGGAAATCTCTATCATTTTAAATAAGGAAATCCGGAATATCTGAGGAAACTGAACATGTAGTCAGAGAGGGAATTAAAGTTAAAATTAACGACCCCAAGTACACGTGTAAAAAGGCATCGGCTAGTGCCTTAACTTCGTTCATCTGAGCAAAAAAAAGTATGTGAGCCAGGATTGGCGTAAGTTGTCATTTTACATTCTATATTTTCATTACTAACATGTGAACTAATATGTATATATTACTATGTGAATATTATTAGTATGTGAAAATCGCTAGTGGATATCCCAGTCATGTGAGACTGGCAACCTCAGCGCATAGAATGATGATTTCATGAACCACCACCGCACGGGCTGGCGACTGCTTTATTGCTAGTTTCTTAAGGAGAACTAAACGCATCAGTAGTCCTAAAGTCCCTATGGAGCAGGCAGGGAAAGATGAAAGAAATGATGTACATTTTAATTATAATACTTACAGTTTCAAACCAGTGTAAATGTCGATGTTAACATATTCACTTTAAAATTAATGAATATTTGAAATTTTTCAAATCAGTGTAAACATAAATAAAAACACATTCAATTTATATTGTGAACACTTTTCAATCAGTGGAAATGTAAATGTAAATATATTCTATCTGTACTTTTAACCTTTTCATTTAAATGTAAAGTAACCATAAAAGCTATTCAATTTAAATGGAAAGAAAGTTTTATCCCGAGGGATTAAATTTAATTCTCATCGATGGTAAATTCTGAGTAAATGAGATGGTGGAATGAATAGAAGAGGGGAAGACATAACTATGTGCCGGGAAACGCAATACTCAGGAGAGCGTTTCGTTTCTATTCTTTTGTCATAGTTGTTGGTGGTAGTATCAGTTGAAGGGGGCTATCTCTGGAACAAGAAGGGAACAGTAGCCTGAGCTTTAAGACGAGGGACGAACTTTGTAGACTCTCCCTGACACTCCTGGGAAGGAGCTGCACCCTACAACCTTGACCATCGACGAGCGTGAGCAGTGTAAAAAGAACCAACCCAGCAGGAGCAGAAACAACCACTGGCAGCTAAGTGCAATATTTAAACTGCCAAAGTGAACTTTTTTCCATAGAACCTACTATCCATCAATGATGAACCTTTTCTGTTAAACTTTTCAAACTGTTAAAACTTAAGTGATTATTAAATTTTGTTATTCGTAAATTTACAAATTTAACTACGATTTAATCATTTTAAATGCACTGCATGTTTGTCTCAGTAAATTTACTACACAAACTCTAAACAGAGCTATACCAGAAAAATAAGAATTCCACTCAGTAAATCACAGGTGGGGGATTAACGAGCTGAAACTAATAATTGCTAAATTCTTCACAAAAGTTGTCGGCAGATTCTAGAATTAACGTGCTCAGCCAAAGCAGCATTGTTTTCGCTTATCTGAACATCTCGTGAACACTACCTTGAGATAGAAGAGTCACTACCCTTCTATTTACAAATCTGCCAAGAATAATCTTGTGCGAAGGTCGACACCTGTGAAGCCCATATTATATACTCTTGAGTTTTGGCCACTGTTGGATTACTACTGCAAAGCAGGGGAGGCAATTCCGTCACACTGACTTTGAAGCATGAAGTCACCATTGCAGATAGTTCCATTGCAGGCTGCCTGTACACAACAATTACACGCTCTTGCAAAGACAAAACTGGACTGCTGCTCCCTCAAGCATGTCGTACAAGGCAACTAACGTGAAGTTGTGCATGGAATGGCAACCAACCTCATCATGTAAAATAAATTGCTACAGAACGAGCACAGCTGCAGTGATGGCTCCATAAGGACTGACAAGGAAAACGAAGATAATAATTATGGTCTCCGTTTTATGCTGGAGCCGCGGTAGCACAGTGGTTAGTGCACTGGCTTCCTAGCTCCGTGGTCCTTGGTTCGATCCTCAGTTGAGATTGGGATTTTTTAGGCCGCAAACGGCTCTAGGGTCGACCTAGCCTCATAAATTGGGTACCAGAGGAACTCTGGGAAGGTTAACGCGGCCGGCGTGATGCTGACCATATCACTCATAGTGTGCTGATGGTCGAGAAAATATGGGCCTAACACCATATTCCCAATATGCCTCAATGGGCGTGTAACGGGATCCTTTACCTTTACCTCCCATTCTAAGCTGGATATATTTGATTCTGGCGTGTAGTGCTGAAGCCAGTTCTTGTTTTGTTTGTTTATGTTTCTTGTTAAAATATAGATTACTGCACTTTTCAACGAATCCTCCACTTTCCTTCAATAACTGTCACTTTGGGTCGGAGTTGCTAAGAGGTATGGCGTCCACCTCGAATTCCAAAGAGACTGGGTTCGATTCCCAGAGGAGAGAATACAATTTCTTGAACGTTTTTGGTCCTGATGATGTCATACTCCCTTCCCCCCCCCCTTTCCCGGTCTCCTGGGTAGTGAGATTGGATGCCTAGCCTTCTCGGAAACGGGCGAAAAAATTAGGAGGTCCCGTATGCAAGTTGCGCACGTTAAAAATCCCCCAGCAGTTGGAAATCGCAAAGAGTAGGCTATAAGGCCGCTGCCCTGGCACAAAATTAAAAAATCAGAAACCTACCCATCACAAAAATATTTATAGAATGTGTTATTCCTATATACACACATTGTGATTCTCGTCGGTGCTATGGAGTTCGTGCACTGTGCTGAGATCCTCCTTGTGTGATCTAAGGGAGGAGATCGGAGCACTGATGGAGTTATCCGTGTGCAGTGAAGATAGTCCTTAAGAACCAAATCAAACCACATGTGAGTGCTGAAGATTACCTAACTGGTGTGCCCTAGACGACAATCTGTCCTTCCATCAATAAACTTCGATGGCATCTTCACAAAAGGTATGTTACATGTACCTGGAGGATCGAATGGCTGCTGCGTCTTCCCGAGATTTCGTGTAACCGTGTGCTCTTAGATGGTGGTTTCCAAACTGGAAATACTCATATTCTACACGATATCAACATATCCCAAGTTCCAATCAATCAATACCCTTTATCTCCCCACGGAGCATAGGTATTAAAAAACACACGCCAAGTAGTCCTGTCACGTGCCATTAGCTGAAGTTCTTTCCACGTGTTACATATCTCATGTTACGGCGATAAATTGTTTAAATCGTTCAATTATTGCTGTTGTTTGCACAAGTGCGCATCCCAAATCATTATTTGAGTTGGTGCTGTTTTAAAATAATGCACCAGTGTAAATATAAATATGCTTGAACTAATGATTTCTCAAAATTGTCCGAAATACTTCTTTATAAGTTAACAAATAAAGGTAAATAGCAGGCTCTCGTGAGGCAAAAAAGGAGGACAACAGAGAACAGAAAAATAACAGAAGTGATACGCTCACCGGTATCAGGTTTCGAACCAGGAATCATCTGAAACAAGCCATCGCGTGTCTGCAAGAGTGAATCGCGAAAGGAAATACAGCCAACTAAGCGCCTCAAAAACGTGCCTTATTTAACCGTGGTAATTTTTCACGACAATGTACTCAACCATGGAAAATAGTATCCTGAACAACCCATAAATGTATAGACTCATTCACTAATATACTTTTCATATTATCAAGATATATTTCGGCCTTTGTTTGTTATCGAGCTATACTACATAAAGACGATATATAAATAACTTGAACTGATTGCACAAGACACGGGAATTTGGTATGACCTGAATGGAAATGCTCTGGTTGGTTGGTTTTCATGATTGCAAACGGACTACTCCATCAGTGATCCTTTCTCCTCCCTTAGATCATACACGGAGGATCTCAGCACAGTGCACGAACTCCGTAGCACCGGCGAGAATCCCAGTGTGTGTATATAGGAATCACACATTCTATAAATATTTTTGTTGTGGGTAGGTTTTTAATATTTTAATTTTGCCAGGGCAGCGGCGGCCTGATAGGCCTACTTTTTACGATTTCCAACTGCCGTGGGATTCTTAACGTGCGCAACTTGCACACGGGACCTCCTATTTTTCCGCCCTTATCCGAGAAGGCTAGGCATCCGATCTCACTACCCAGGAGACCAGGGGGGAGTATGACATCATTAGGACCATTAGGTTCTGGAAAAAAAATTTCCATAAATTGTATTCCCTCAACTGGGAATCGAACCCGGTACCTCTAGAACTCGAGAAGGACGAGGTACCTCTTAGCCACTCCGACCATCAGGAAATGTTCTACAAGAAGCTAAAGGGTACTGTTAATGATAATGAAAAAACTTGAATATCCTAAGGAATAAGCAGTCACGAAGAACAAAAGGGAAGGTCCACTTGCCACTCGCTCAGGTACATTCTTAAAAAAATACTGCAGAAACATTCATAAACTATAACATCAAAATGCTTTCACATCATTCACACACCACACATACACCCATGTACTCACCTACCTTCTAACTTCCTCAAACATAAACTCACCAGCTGAAGGATGTGAGGGTGAGTACGAAAGATTGCCTAACTGTTGTGCCCATGACGACAGGCTGTCCTCCACATCTCGACACTCGGAGGTCGTCTCCGCCAAAGTTGTGACTGTGCACAGTGTCAGAGTTATTGCAAGTTCCACCAGCAACGATATCTAGACACGCAAGGATACATATAAATCAGAATCTTTAACTCAAATGTCAAGTCAGTCCTATTGTATGGTTCTGAAACAACACACACAACAACCACGAAGCTACATACTTTCACAAATAGATGCTTGCATAGAATAGATGGATTAAAATGGTATGACAAGATCATTAATGTAGAACTGATGACAAGAACCAGACAAGTGCCAGTGGAACAAGAGATGACAAGAACCAGACAAGCGCCAGTGGAACAAGAGATGAGAAGAAGACGATGACGATGAATAGGACATGCACTGGGGAAGCCAGTTGATGTCACTACAAGTCAGCACTGTCACGGGTTGCCTACCCTTTGCTATGCAGTAGTGGTCCAACAGTGACCAAAACTCAAGAGTAACTGATGTGGGTCTTCAAAGGTGTCTACCTTCGCACAAGATTACTCTTGGCAGAGTTGTAGGTAGAAGGATATTGATGATTCTACCTCCAGGGAGTTTCACAAGATATTCAGAAAAGCGAGAACAATGCTGCATTGGCTGAGCACGTAAACTCTATGATCTGCCTATAAGTTTTATGAAAGATTATGTAATCTTATAATAGCTCGTTCAAGCCCCCAGCTGAGTTAGTTCAGAGAATTTCCTCTTATTATTATTTAGTAGTGTTTTTAAGAAATTGTCTGAGACATATGGATACAACACATCCAAAATCATTAATTCAACTTTAAATTTGGATAGATATAACTAACAAATTTAATAATCACTTAGGTTTTAACAGTTATTAAAAATGGAATATTCTTAAACAAAAATTGGTCATCATCATATGAAGTTAATGGGGAATTATATAAGGGGAAGTTTCGCTTGGCAGCTTTTATTCGACAATTTAGTTGCCAATGAGGTTTTTGCTCCCGCTTGTGTTTTGGTTCTTCGTTGATAGGTGACTGGATTGCTCACGTTCCTGGTCAAGATTACGAGTTGCAGCACGTTCCAAGTAGAATCAGGGAGTAACTGCAAAGCTGGTTCCGCGTCTCTAAGACCCGTCTGATGATGGTGTCTAGCGTCGACTTCAGGCCACTTATACCCTCACTTAGTCCAGAAATATTACCACAACTGGTACCACCAACTAGTATGGCAAAAGAAGAGAAATGAATACCCTCTGAGTATTGAGTTTCCCGACACATACTTATGTGTCCCCATCTTCCTATTCCACCGTCCCATCTATCTCCGAACTTTTACCCTCTCTGAGAATTAATCTTAGTCCCAGTGGGCAAAAACTATCTTTACATTTAAAATGAATATTTTTATATTTAACTTTAGTTGAAAATGTTAACAATATTGTTTGAATATGTTTACATTTACATCAGTTTAAAAGGTTGTAAACTTTCATTACATTTAGAGTGAATAAATATTACATTACACTGGTTGAAAAAGTTAAAACTTTCATTATATTTAGAAAGAATATATTTTACATTTACGCTGGTTGAAAAGGTTGAAACTTTCATTACATTTAGAGTGAATATGTTTTACATTTACACTGCTTGAAAGGTTAATAATATGACACGTATGTACATCATTTCTTCCATCATTCCCTCCCTGCTCCATAAGGAACTTGGGACTACCTCTGCTTTTGGTTCTTTATAAGAAACCCGCAATAAAGCAGTCACCAGTCCTAGCAGTGGTGGTTCATAAAATCATCGTTCTATATGCCGAGGTTGCCAGCCTCAAATGACTTGGACATCCACTAGCAATTTTCACATATTAATCTTCACATGTCAATATATACGTAATAGGTAAAGGTAGGTAAAGGATCCCGTTACACGCCCATTGAGGCATATTGGGAATATGGTGTTAGGCCCATATTTTCTTGACCATCGGCACACTAGGGGTGATGTGGTCAGCATCACGCCGGCCGCCTTAACCTTCCCAGAGTTGCTCCGGTACCCAATTGGGGCTGGGTCGACCCAGGAGCCGTTTGCGGTCTAAAAAAATCCCTCCTCATCTGGGGATCGAACCATAGACCACGGAGCTAGGAAGCCAGTGCACTAACCACTATGCTACCGCGGCGTATTAGTTCACATGTTAATAATGACAAAATATAGAATTAAAAATGTACAACTTACGCCAATCTTTAGACTGCTGGCTCGCAGAATTAAAGGCACTTGTAGAGAACTCTTACACTTGGTCTTGGGCGTTAGTTACTTTAACAATAAGTTCCCACCGACTCATGTTTCAGTTCCCCCAGATTCCGATTTTTCGTGTTAAAATGGTAGAGTTTTTCCTGGGCTTTTAAGTCCTGAGAATGCTCAAACAAGGTCCAATCTGATAAATGAAAGCTGATTTTAGTCTTTACTCTGGCAAGGTCTGATTGTCTTCTTGGCGCGAGTGAATTTTTACAGTGTTCTACTCTGGCTTAAGTGTCAGGTTATATTGCCTGTATTCCGCCGCATGTGTTTGTTACGATGCAGAGCTCCAATCGGAAGTGGGGTTATGCCTTCATTCCGAATGTCTGCCAATCGTTTCAAACATGCGTGTTTATTGGGGTAATTCGAATTATTTCCTCATGGAAATTTCTGCGCGTTACTGCAGAGGTCATGTCTCCCAAATATGGAATGAAAACATCCGATCCTCTCTCGACAATGTTTAAAAATAACTCCTTACATCTGCCCGGACTATTACAACATTTCCGCTCAGGTGTGTCCGACTGATTTTTTTTCTTTTTTTTTTTCTTAACCAGCGGCACTTGGGCTTTCAGCCCTTCGGCCCAATGACATGTCATTGCGAGGCTGGGGAACCTGAGGACTTTCCTTCCAACCCGGTCAGGAGCTTCGCTCCTTCCCATCCACAGAGGGTTTATCACAGGAGCCGTTCAGGCTATTCAGTCAAATTTCCGGCCGTAAACATTTCTTCAAACGCCGACGCCCGGGTTTGAACCATGAACACCTGGTCGCCAGTACAACGCCGAAGCCATTACACCAGCGCGGCTCCCGTGTCCGACTGATAAGTGCGTGTCTGTAATCTGTCCACAGACGGGTAATTTATCGCCCGGCACGCCTTAGGTAAACCCAACGCTAGGTCTCTGACCGGCCCATCTGAGTTCATGACGAATTATCGCTGAGGAGTATACGATGATTTGAAAGTACAAAATATCTGCTTGATAGAATGAAAAGAAAAGGGCCGACCGCGGAAATTTAGTACCAAAAAAAAATGTAACTAAATACTGCAGGAGAGGAAAAGAGATCGACCAAATGGTATGGGACAAGTACCTTGTACTGGAATTCCCGTCATTGTTATTACTGTTATTGTTGAACAGAATCGACATCATTGCACTCCAGGCAAACCCATAGGTGTTCAGTCTCCCTCAGTATATGTCGAAGAGTGTAAATGCTAACTGTTCCTGTAGCTTGCTGGCTGTATACACGACGGATGCATCCTCTCATACGTCGATCTCTGCCAGCCTTACCTTTGATTTACCTAAAGGATGCTTACCTTTGATGCCTAAATCCAACAGTCTTAACCTTGATGATTCATCTATTGCAGTGTTATTCTCTAACAGGCGATCATTAATTGTTCTCAGTATCTCTCCCTTATTCATATCGAGTGTCCAAACTGTGGGTGCTCTTGATACTAGTCTGTCAGCTCTCTCATTACCGGGTACCCCTGTATGACTAGGACAGTAGATCTACACCAGTTTCTGCAGATTTGTAGCTTTTATGAATATTTTCCATTCATGCCTCAGCCAAACACTTTGAACCTTTCGGAAGCATGGACTGAGAGTCGGACACAATGACTCCCTTTGTAAATGAAGTTTCCGTTAGTTTGGTTTGGTTTTAAGGACTATCTTGATTAAACACGGACAACTCCCTTAGTGCACCGATCTCCTCACTTAAATGACACAAGGAGGATCTCAGCACAGTGCACGAACTCCGTAGCACCGGCGAAAATCCCAATGTGTGTATACATGAATCACTTACTTACTTACTTAGTCGTTCCCCTTCTACCGTGAGGTGTAGAGGTTTGGAAGAGAGAGCGCCAGACCATTCTATCAGCTGTCTTCTTCCTGGCCTGGTTCCATTCTAGTCCTCGGTCCTTCAAAGATTGTCTAATGTTGTCCTCCCAGCGAACTCTGGGTCGTCCTGGAGGTCTGGATCCCTGGCTCTTTGTTTCCCATGCTTGTCGTGGTAGCCTATCTTCTCCCATTCTGCAGACATGGCCAAACCATCTTAGTTGGGACTGTTCTATTTGGGTCTGCAGCGGATGGGATTTCAGGCCTTGACGGATCGTCTGGTTGCGGACCATGTCTCTTCTTGTTACTTCAACCACTTTCCTCAGATACCTCATTTCTGAGGTTTGGATCTGGCTTTTGTGGGTTGTAGTCATTGCCCACGACTCGCATCCATATGTCAAAACTGGGACATAGGTGGAGCGGTATACAGCCATCTTCGTTTTCTTACCAACCTCTTTCTTGCTGAGGAATCCACGGTTTATGGCCTGAAAAAGTCTCCCAGCCGCTGCTTTTCGAGTGGCCAACTCTTCTTTGATGCCTCCCTTTCGGTCTATAATAGCTCCGAGATATTTAAAGTGGTCGACCTGCTCCAGGACCTGTTCTCCCAACTTAATCTGATGTTTTCTTTCTTCTCGTGATATCCCCATGGATTTTGTTTTAGAGCTGCTTATGACCATCCCTCTCTTCTCCAGCTCTTCCTTCCAGACTTGCAGGTTGGATTGGAGATGTGCCTCTGATTTAGCAATCAGGGCAACATCATCAGCAAATGCCAGCTCCGAAATATAGACCTGTCTCATCTTCCAGTACCCCACTGAATACTTTCTTGTTCTCTCCTTACATGCCTTGATGACATCGTCCATGAGGAGTATGAAAAGATAAGGTGACAGGATATCACCTTGTCTTACACCAGTGGTGGTCCTGAACTCTTCTGACTTATGGTTTGCTGTCCTCACATAATTTCTGCAAGACTTGTAGAAACTCTGTATAGCATGAATCAGAGGTGCTGGAATATTCTTCCTTGCCAAACAGTCCCAAAGTTTGCTCCAGGGGACTCTGTCAAACGCCTTTTCCAGATCTATGAAACAAAGATGGATCTCACTCTTATACTCAAGGGCCTTTTCACTCAGCTGTCTGAGTGTGAAGATTAGGTCTTGAGTACTTCGGTTTGCTCGGAATCCGCACTGGACTTCATCCAATTGTGGCTCAGCTAGGCGTCGGAGTCTCTGCTCTAGGATTCTAGAGTAGATTTTACCAGGGACACTGAGAAGGGATATGCCTCTATGGTTTCCACATTGTCGATTGTCACCCTTTTTGAAAATTGGTGTTATGATGGCAATCTCCCAATCCTTTGGTATGGTCTTGTTGCACCACGCTGCCTGTAGGACCTTTAAGAGTAATAGGTCGCCTGATGCTCATTTGTACTTAACCATTTCTGGTGTTATACCATCATGCCCTGCTGCTTTGCCCATCTTGATTTTCTCTAGTGCTGCCCTTAGTTCTTCCATCTTTATGTCATCTTCACCATCATTGGTTTTCTCTTCTGTGCTAGTGGTTATCATTTCTGTTGCTTCACCATGCTCACCATCCAGGAGTTCTGAGAAATATTCTTTCCATCTTTCCATTACTTCCTTCGGGGCAGTAAGCAATTTGCCTTGCTTGTCCTTTATAAATTTGAGGGGGCATTGTTTTTCCTTCCTCGTGTTCTTTAGGGTCTTATAGAACAATTTCTGGTTTTCTTGTGCATCTTTTTCTAGCTTTTCTCCAAATTCTTCCCAGGACTTCTGTTTTGCTGCTAGCACTTTGTTCTTTGCTTCTGTTCTGAGTATCACATATTCTCTATATTTTTCCATTTGTCCTGTTGTGTTTTTAGCTCCTAAGTATTGTTTCCATGCCATTTTCTTCTCTCTTATTTTCTCTTTGACTTCCTCTGTCCACCAAGGTGTCCTCTTTCTCTGGTTCCCAAGTCGGACTTCACCGCATGCTTCTGCAGCAGCTGTCTTTATGATATCCTTGAATTTATTCCAGAGGGTTTCCAAGTCATCAGGTCGTTCTTCTGTGTTGCTCACTGCTGTAGCAATAAGCCCCTGATATCTGGTCTTAATTTCTGGCTCTCTCAGCTTGTAGGTCTTAATGCTCATTTCTCCTGCTCGTTTACTTGGTTTCTTGCGTGATGTTGGGCAGTTCCTAGGCTGAGCAACTCTTTCAGTTGTTCGTTTGATTGTTAGCAGGTAGTGATCATTTCCAATCTCTGGCCCCCTCCAGACTCTTGCATTTCGGACATATCTGAATGAGCTTCTCCGAACAATGGCATAGTCGATCACTGACTTCTCATTCTTGGTTGGTTCACATCTACTGTATGCATGTATGCGCTTATGGGGGAACTTTGTGTTTGTAATGATCAGATTCTGCTCACTGCATGAATCACACATTCTATAAATATTTTTGTGGTGGGTAGGTTTCTAATTTTTTAATTTTGCAAGGGGAGGAGTGTGACATCATTAGGACCACAGGTTCTGAAAAATATTTCCATAAATTATATTCCCTCAGCTGGGAATCGAACCAGGTACCTCTAGAATTCGAAGCGCACGCCATACCTCTTAGCCACTTCGACTCCCCAGTTTCAATTTCCACCTTAAGGCTGCAGATGCTCCCTCTATCTCAATTCTCATGCTGGAAGTTGTTATCTTGTAAGCCCCGCTATGTTCCGTGACAATTCTGCCATTTACTTTACCAGAGAAACCCAACCTGATTTCTCGCCACGGATCACAGACCCATCTGTATACACAATAGTATCATTATCCCCGGCATGATCATGTATCAGTTGTTCCCCTTGCCCCAATTCTACACTTATAAACATATTCACTTTGAAATTAATTAATGAAAGTTTCAAACTTTTCAAACAGTGGAGATGTAAATGTAGGCATATTCTATCTGTGCTATTAACCTTTTCATTAAAATGTAAAATAAGGATAAAGCTATTCAATTTAAATATAAAGAAAGGTTTCGCTCGAGGGATTAAGTTTAATTCTCATCGAGGGTAAATTCTGAGTTAAATGGGATGGTGGAATAAGAAAGGAGACACATAAGTGTGTGTCTGGAAAAGACGCAATACTCAGGTAAGCGTTTCGTTTCTATTCTTTTACCATAGTTGTTGGTGGTACCAGGAGAGTACTAATCTCTGGAACAAAGTGAGGGTATAAGTGGACCGACGTAGAAACGAGGGACAAGCTTGGCAGATACGTCTTGATTGTACTTGAAACGTGCTTGTCGTAGATTTTTGATAGGGGAATTAAGACTTGGGTTGGTCCCTTCTGAATAGATTAGAATAAGTGATAGCCACAGTGAGAGATAATAATTGTCGTGAAATATTCTAATCCACATATATAAATTATCAGGTAAATATAAAGCCTAACAAATACATTTAATAAAGAAAAGAAAAATGGTAAAAGAACAGTGCTGTCACAATGACTGTACTCGAAATCCCCCTTGTTTTCTGCTTCGTCTGCAAATTGTAACGCTTTCACGTTGATAGTAAAAGCCTACTATATTATTACCCGCTTTCTTCAATGAAACGTGTACTAAACTTGAGATACGCAAGCTGAACAATGACCTAAATTTAATATTTCATTCATCCCATACACGGCGTAACTAAAAGACAGATAAGCAGGAGAGAGAGAGGGGCGAATGAAGGCAGGACACATGCAACACTAAACACGCGTCGCGCGATACACAATTGCTGCCATCACGCGTGTAAGGCCACATGCACTAACTTTTTTTCAGACGGACAGTGATAAAAACACTAACCTTCCCAGAGTTAGGTTTTAAAAAACCTGGAAAACGCTTATTAGAAAAGATGACATTAGATGGGTTTACGTTTGAAAACATTACAGTACCCAGACAGCACATCTTCGAAACAGGAGGTAGAAGAAATTGCATATTTTGAACGCAGCCACTTAGCTCTTTTAAATTTGTATATTTGGGTTCCTTAGGGCTTGCTGACAAAGAATATGTAAAACGTTACGCAAATAGTCTAGGAATTACCAAATTATAACCAAAATAAAATAGTGGGGGTGCCTGACAGCATGAAATCATTTCTGCTCATAAAATTTTTTTATAACGTGTTTGAAAAAACCTTACGTTACGGAAATAGCCTACCATGTTAACTCCAAATTGATTGGAGCGCAACAAATGTAAGACTAAACACGATTGGTCGGGCTATAAATACTATCTTGTGTTGTCAGGGGGAACGTGAAAAGGTGTACTTTTTTGAAAAGATGTGTAGACATGGTTTCATTGGGTAGAGCTGCGAATATACTCAATTCAGAGCGTCTGTTCATTGCCACATCTTGTAATAAACCTACTAAGAAGCAGTGCGTTGAGCACCAGTGTATATTTTATATAAAATAAAGCCTGGGACATCGGCAGATCGGAGTTGTGCTATATTCATTGCCAGTCAACGAAACTGTTTATTATTCTATGAATTGTGGTAAGCTTGAAATATTCAATATCTTTTAATGAAAATTGAATGTAAATTGTTAATTTATGCCTGTATATATGTGTAGTTCAGTAGCGAACATGATGTAAAGCCTATAATGCTCCAGCCTGAACAGAAGGTGTCGGAGGAAAGTAAAACTGCATGGAATGGCCAAACAGTACACTGACACCTAGATTATTAACTAGAAAGAAATAATGCTGGAATTGCAGAGGCGTAGTAACCATTAGGGAGGGAAATACTGGTATAAAATATTTCAGATGAAGCTGACAGTTGGCCTAACGCTCTGAACTCAATGTTTGTGATGTATTGTGCTCAGTGTAGAAAGAGAGTATAAATTAGTTATGACGTAGAAGGTACATCCTTCTTGTTTCAGGGACCGTGGTCTTAAAGTTATTGAGCAGCACCTGGTCAGAGCTTTGCTGAAGCCAGTGGTGGACAGCATACTCCTTGGTCCATATAGCAACCAGTGGGGTGGCTCCAGAACTCGTTAAAGTAATCGAGCAGAGGAGGCCTTTACTGCAGTCATCACGAAAGATAAGAAAGTGTGGCCATGGAGCTCAACATTATGTACCCCATCTTAAAATGACATTGTAAAAATAACATTAAGAGGGGAATTTAATTGTTTTAATATCAGGAACTGAGAACATCTCCAATACTAGTTCCAATAAAGACAAACTATTGAAGTCATGATGACAAATACCAACAGAGCTTGAACAAAACCAGTATTACCTCATATTACTACTACACAACTAACACACATAGGATACTATTAATAATATATGTCACTACAAGATTCATATTAATAAATTCTGTACATATAACTTGTAATTAAAATTGATTGTGATTCCTGGTTCCCTTTGTATTTGAATCAGGACACATATACATTCATGACAGCAATGAATACATATTGTTATTTGAAAAGTTATCAGTGACTCCTTTAAGATATCCTTGTAGAGTGTTTTATGTATGTGAGTGTCACAGTGTTGTCAAGTGTAGTGGAATAAATTAAATTGTTTATCTGTCTGTTGTTGTTTTGACTTACACTTCATCATACACATACCCTAGACATATAACGTAGTCATCACACTATTCCAGAATAATTCTGACTGAGATATACATATGTGGCAGCAAGTAAGGTTATCTATAATACACTACTCTTATTAGATATAGATACCTTCACAGCTGATCTCAGTCAGTACACTAAGTCCCCTATAAATATTTATAACATCCCACTTTACCACATATATTGGGGGCTCGTCCGGGATTTTGAATCTTTCCCTATTAAAAATATTGGGGGTAATTCACTTCAGGGAATATAAGAATTAAAAGGTATCCTTGGGGGAAAATAAATAAGGTTGAGCTCTCGGTGCCTGTGTTGTCCATTAGATATATATTTAGAGATTGAATTGTTAGTTAGACATTTATCTGTTAGACAATGGCCGACTTGGCAAAATTTCGATCTGCTGCTGTACAGACTGCGAAAGAGTTAGGAATGGACGGGCAAATTATGATTTCTTATGTCACTGCGGAATGTGACAAATATATTGAACGAGAAGAAAGAAGATTAGAAAAAGAGGCCGAAAGAAAATTAGAATCTGAAAGATTGGCCGAAGATAAGAGAATAGAGGCTGAAAAGGAAATTAAGAGGTTGCAGATTGAGGCTGACAAAGAGGCTAAAGCATTGGAAGCCGAGGAAAGAAGACAGGCTGCAGAAAGAGAAGAGAAGAAATTAGCTGCAGAAAGAGAAGAGAAGAAATTAGCTGCAGAAAGAGAAGAGAAGAAATTAGCTGCAGAAAGAGAAGAGAAGAAATTAGCTGCAGAAAGAGAAGAGAAGAAATTAGCTGCAGAAAGAGAAGAGAAGAAATTAGCTGCAGAAAGAGAAGAGAAGAAATTAGCTGCAGAAAGAGAAGAGAAGAGATTAGCTGCAGAAAGGGAAGCAGAAAAGGAGGAGAAGAGATTACAAAGGGAACATGAGTTACGACTAAGGGAGTTTGAGTTTCAGGGCCATGCTCCTGAAAATGGTGCCAGTCCCTTTGCCTCTGATGCCACTGCTAGCCAAGGAGCCTCAACCTCAGCTATGAATTTTCATTTAGATCATTTTGTTGAGAAAGACGATGATATAGAGAGCTATCTAAATAGGTATGAACTATTAGCTACCACGTATGGGTTAGAGAGAGAAAGGTGGAGCTTAAAGTTATCTCAAGGACTTCGTGGGGCAGCTTATGAAGTTTTTGCAAAAATGAGCAGAGGTGATCAGGAAAATTATGACATGCTAAAGCAGGCTCTTTTGTTAAGATATGAAAAGAATGCAGAATTTTATAGGAAAAAATTTAGGAATGCTAAACTACTGTCAGGTGAAACCTATCACCAGTTCTCTGCACGAATAGAGACATACTTGGAGAAATGGACTTCTCTGGGGAAAACCCAAGATCTTAAGGAAATGGTCCTTATAGAGCAACTAAGAGAGTCCATGGCTCCAGACCTGAGAAAGTTTCTCATGGAACAAGGTGCAGAGAGGCTGGGTGAGTTGCTAAATGTTGCTGAAAGGTATCAAGCAGCTCAAGCAGAGGTAACAGGTAATAAAAAGAAACAGGTGGATAACTTTAGGGCACCACAGAACTTTAATAAATTTGATCCTAGGGATCAAAACAAAGGTAAGCACCAGTTTGATAGGCCACGGTATGAAAATAAAAATAAATTCCCACAATTCGATGAAAGGAAATATGATGAAAGAAAATCTTTCAACCAAGGAAAAAGTTGGTGTAAAAATTGTCAGATGGACAATCATGACACTGACCGTTGCAGAAGGAAACCTGTGTATATGCCAACCCTTCAGGTCAGGTCGACCTCAAGACAGGAGGAGGATATTATGTTGGATACCACTCCAGAAGAGATGAGGAAGGCACAGGCTGGGGATAAAACACTCAAGCCTTGTTTCAGAAACTTGTCAACTTGTCATACAACTCCAGGCAAGGGAGATTTTTACATGAAAAACAAGTTGATGTATAGGAAGACTGGAGCTAGATCCAAAGGTCAGGGACAGCTGGTACTTCCTAAAAGATATAGGGCAGACTTAATAAGGAGCCTACATGTGAAACCAGATGGGGACCATGAGAAGATAGGTACCATCATTCAAAAGGTGGCTCACAATTATTATTGGCCCAAAGCAAGATGGGACATTGAGAATTTTGTAGAAAGGTGTAGCATAGCACATGAGGGAACACCCACAAGTGGGAACATTGATCAGGACCTGGACACGCCACGGGGCAAAATTAGGCCTGATAATAAAAAGAAAAATAGATTTGATAAAGTGGACCAAATGGAATGGGAAGCCCCTTTTCACGGACAAGCTTCACTTAACTGTTTTACAATGGCCACTATGCGGAGAGTGCAAACAGATGTCTTACCCCAGGATAAGCCGAAAATCCCTCAATCGGACTTAAACAAACTGGAGGAAGAAGATGTAGAGAGGAAATCTCTCATCAAGAATTTTAAGTGGGGAGAAAGCCCCAAAAGAAGAATTGGTAGCGGTCGTTTTGTGCATGATAATTCTGGGAAGAAAAATCATCACTATAGAGCTTCGAGTGGAAGAGACCATACCGGTGCATGGACAAATAGGTCCACAAAATTAAAGGTCCATATGTAGCTTTGTTAAGAACGTGGACTGATGAAAAGGCAGAGGAAAACATTACATCTTCATACCAATATGTGAATGAGCTGACCACTCGTTTAAAAACTGGCTGGAAACTTGCCAATGAAAATTTGAAACAAGCCAGGAAGAAACATGCTGCCTATTATAACAGGAAGGCGAAAGACAGAGATTTGGCTGTGGGAGAGAAGGTACTGCTTCTTCTCCCCGGGAGTCAGAATAAGTTACAAATTGGATGGCAGGGTCCATATACAGTTTTAGAGAAGGTGTCTAGAACAAATTATAAGGTAGATAAGAAGGGGAAAGAAAAAATCTATCATGTGAATCTCCTGAAGAAATATTTGGAAAGAGAACATCAGGAAGAGACACACTTGTTGACCTTGTCCATCGCCATGGAGATGAAAAAGGAACCACTTTCATCATTTGAATATCCATTACACCCCTGTGAGACAGCAGCACAGGTGAAAATCAGTACACATTTAACGAAAACTCAGAAAGAGAGAGTGCAACAGGTTCTAAATAATCATGCAGAGGTGTTAACAGACCGACCAGGGCATACAAACCTATTGGAATATGATATGAAACTGATAGACCCCACACCTGTCTGTATGAAACCATATTCGATTCCGTTTGCTAAGGAGAAAGCTTTGAAGGAAGAGATAGACTATCTGTTGAAGGAAGGAATTATTTCGCACAGTGAATCTTCGTATAGTTCCGGTGTTGTACTCTTAAGGAAGCCCTCTGGAGAACATAGACTCTGTATAGATTACAGGAGACTGAATGCTATTACAGAAGGACAGGTGGATCCATTGCCGGATACAAATCAGCTGTTTGCCAGACTAAATAAAGCTAAATATTTCTCAAAAGTGGATCTGAGTAAAGGATACTATCAGATTCCAGTAAAGCCTGAGGTTAGACCATACCTAGCTTTTAGTACCTCAGAAGGACACTATGAGTTTAATAGATTGCCATTTGGATTGAAGAATGCGCCTAGTGTCTTCTCTAGAATGATGAGAAAATTGTTGGATGTAAACATTTCGGAGGAACGTAATGAATCCCTGAGTTGCCTCTTTGATTGAGGATATTCCGAATGTTTCATACAGGATAATAAGAAGATTATGGGATCCACTACGAAAACTCTGCTATCACCAGGTATATGTTATCTCCTCATAACGTACATTTTGAGGGAAATATAATGTTCTCTGGACATGTCATTGCGCAGACTCAGAGAAGAGAAATGGTGAATACGGGTTGCGAAGCAGCATTAAGACAAGCACTCACACTTGCGGCTGTTCAGTAACATAACCGAAATATATTATTGGTTGTAGAAGTCTGAGGCAGATTTCATGAGTAGTGCCTACTCTGAATGGACCCAACTACATAAAACCATGATAGCACCACAGCAGAGTAAAGTCAAGTTGACTTACATTTATCTATGTGTATATAGAATAAAGGACTGACATGGGATGTCTGTTTTAAGAGGGGAGGTGTCGTGAAATATTCTAATCCACATATATAAATTATCAGGTAAATATAAAGCCTAACAAATACATTAAATAAAGAAAAGAAAAATGGTAAAAGAACAGTGCTGTCACAATGACTGTACTCGAAATCCCCCTTGTTTTCTGCTTCGTCTGCAAATTGTAACGCTTTCACGTTGATAGTAAAAGCCTACTATATTATTACCCGCTTTCTTCAATGAAACGTGTACTAAACTTGAGATACGCAAGCTGAACAATGACCTAAATTTAATATTTCATTCATCCCATACACGGCGTAACTAAAAGACAGATAAGCAGGAGAGAGAGAGGGGCGAATGAAGGCAGGACACATGCAACACTAAACACGCGTCGCGCGATACACAATTGCTGCCATCACGCGTGTAAGGCCACATGCACTAACTTTTTTTCAGACGGACAGTGATAAAAACACTAACCTTCCCAGAGTTAGGTTTTAAAAAACCTGGAAAACGCTTATTAGAAAAGATGACATTAGATGGGTTTACGTTTGAAAACATTACAGTACCCAGACAGCACATCTTCGAAACAGGAGGTAGAAGAAATTGCATATTTTGAACGCAGCCACTTAGCTCTTTTAAATTTGTATATTTGGGTTCCTTAGGGCTTGCTGACAAAGAATATGTAAAACGTTACGCAAATAGTCTAGGAATTATCAAATTATAACCAAAATAAAATAGTGGGGGTGCCTGACAGCATGAAATCATTTCTGCTCATAAAATTTTTTTATAACGTGTTTGAAAAAACCTTACGTTACGGAAATAGCCTACCATGTTAACTCCAAATTGATTGGAGCGCAACAAATGTAAGACTAAACACGATTGGTCGGGCTATAAATACTATCTTGTGTTGTCAGGGGGAACGTGAAAAGGTGTACTTTTTTGAAAAGATGTGTAGACATGGTTTCATTGGGTAGAGCTGCGAATATACTCAATTCAGAGCGTCTGTTCATTGCCACATCTTGTAATAAACCTACTAAGAAGCAGTGCGTTGAGCACCAGTGTATATTTTATATAAAATAAAGCCTGGGACATCGGCAGATCGGAGTTGTGCTATATTCATTGCCAGTCAACGAAACTGTTTATTATTCTATGAATTGTGGTAAGCTTGAAATATTCAATATCTTTTAATGAAAATTGAATGTAAATTGTTAATTTATGCCTGTATATATGTGTAGTTCAGTAGCGAACATGATGTAAAGCCTATATTGCTCCAGCCTGAACAGAAGGTGTCGGAGGAAAGTAAAACTGCATGGAATGGCCAAACAGTACACTGACACCTAGATTATTGACTAGAAAGAAATAATGCTGGAATTGCAGAGGCGTAGTAACCATTAGGGAGGGAAATACTGGTATAAAGTATTTCAGATGAAGCTGACAGTTGGCCTAACGCTCTGAACTCAATGTTTGTGATGTATTGTGCTCAGTGTAGAAAGAGAGTATAAATTAGTTATGACGTAGAAGGTACATCCTTCTTGTTTCAGGGACCGTGGTCTTAAAGTTATTGAGCAGCACCTGGTCAGAGCTTTGCTGAAGCCAGAGGTGGACAGCATACTCCTTGGTCCATATAGCAACCAGTGGGGTGGCTCCAGAACTCGTTAAAGTAATCGAGCAGAGGAGGCCTTTACTGCAGTCATCACGAAAGATAAGAAAGTGTGGCCATGGAGCTCAACATTATGTACCCCATCTTAAAATGACATTGTAAAAATAACATTAAGAGGGGAATTTAATTGTTTTAATATCAGGAACTGAGAACATCTCCAATACTAGTTCCAATAAAGACAAACTATTGAAGTCATGATGACAAATACCAACAGAGCTTGAACAAAACCAGTATTACCTCATATTACTACTACACAACTGACACACATAGGATACTATTAATAATATATGTCACTACAAGATTCATATTAATAAATTCTGTACATATAACTTGTAATTAAAATTGATTGTGATTCCTGGTTCCCTTTGTATTTGAATCAGGACACATATACATTCATGACAGCAATGAATACATATTGTTATTTGAAAAGTTATCAGTGACTCCTTTAAGATATCCTTGTAGAGTGTTTTATGTATGTGAGTGTCACAGTGTTGTCAAGTGTAGTGGAATAAATTAAATTGTTTATCTGTCTGTTGTTGTTTTGACTTACACTTCATCATACACATACCCTAGACATATAACGTAGTCATCACACTATTCCAGAATAATTCTGACTGAGATATACATATGTGGCAGCAAGTAAGGTTATCTATAATACACTACTCTTATTAGATATAGATACCTTCACAGCTGATCTCAGTCAGTACACTAAGTCCCCTATAAATATTTATAACATCCCACTTTACCACATATATTGGGGGCTCGTCCGGGATTTTGAATCTTTCCCTATTAAAAATATTGGGGGTAATTCACTTCAGGGAATATAAGAATTAAAAGGTATCCTTGGGGAAAATAAATAAGGTTGAGCTCTCGGTGCCTGTGTTGTCCATTAGATATATATTTAGAGATTGAATTGTTAGTTAGACATTTATCTGTTAGACAATGGCCGACTTGGCAAAATTTCGATCTGCTGCTGTACAGACTGCGAAAGAGTTAGGAATGGACGGGCAAATTATGATTTCTTATGTCACTGCGGAATGTGACAAATATATTGAACGAGAAGAAAGAAGATTAGAAAAAGAGGCCGAAAGAAAATTAGAATCTGAAAGATTGGCCGAAGATAAGAGAATAGAGGCTGAAAAGGAAATTAAGAGGTTGCAGATTGAGGCTGACAAAGAGGCTAAAGCATTGGAAGCCGAGGAAAGAAGACAGGCTGCAGAAAGAGAAGAGAAGAAATTAGCTGCAGAAAGAGAAGAGAAGAAATTAGCTGCAGAAAGAGAAGAGAAGAAATTAGCTGCAGAAAGAGAAGAGAAGAAATTAGCTGCAGAAAGAGAAGAGAAGAAATTAGCTGCAGAAAGAGAAGAGAAGAAATTAGCTGCAGAAAGAGAAGAGAAGAAATTAGCTGCAGAAAGAGAGAGAAGAGATTAGCTGCAGAAAGGGAAGCAGAAAAGGAGGAGAAGAGATTACAAAGGGAACATGAGTTACGACTAAGGGAGTTTGAGTTTCAGGGCCATGCTCCTGAAAATGGTGCCAGTCCCTTTGCCTCTGATGCCACTGCTAGCCAAGGAGCCTCAACCTCAGCTATGAATTTTCATTTAGATCATTTTGTTGAGAAAGACGATGATATAGAGAGCTACCTAAATAGGTATGAACTATTAGCTACCACGTGTGGGTTAGAGAGAGAAAGGTGGAGCTTAAAGTTATCTCAGGGACTTCGTGGGGCAGCTTATGAAGTTTTTGCAAAAATGAGCAGAGGTGATCAGGAAAATTATGACATGCTAAAGCAGGCTCTTTTGTTAAGATATGAAAAGAATGCAGAATTCTATAGGAAAAAATTTAGGAATGCTAAACTACTGTCAGGTGAAACCTATCACCAGTTCTCTGCACGAATAGAGACATACTTGGAGAAATGGACTTCTCTGGGGAAAACCCAAGATCTTAAGGAAATGGTCCTTATAGAGCAACTAAGAGAGTCCATGGCTCCAGACCTGAGAAAGTTTCTCATGGAACAAGGTGCAGAGAGGCTGGGTGAGTTGCTAAATGTTGCTGAAAGGTATCAAGCAGCTCAAGCAGAGGTAACAGGTAATAAAAAGAAACAGGTGGATAACTTTAGGGCACCACAGAACTTTAATAAATTTGATCCTAGGGATCAAAACAAAGGTAAGCACCAGTTTGATAGGCCACGGTATGAAAATAAAAATAAATTCCCACAATTCGATGAAAGGAAATATGATGAAAGAAAATCTTTCAACCAAGGAAAAAGGTGGTGTAAAAATTGTCAGATGGACAATCATGACACTGACCGTTGCAGAAGGAAACCTGTGTATATGGCAACCCTTCAGGTCAGGTCGACCTCAAGACAGGAGGAGGATATTATGTTGGATACCACTCCAGAAGAGATGAGGAAGGCACAGGCTGGGGATAAAACACTCAAGCCTTGTTTCAGAAAATTGTCAACTTGTCATACAACTCCAGGCAAGGGAGATTTTTACATGAAAAACAAGTTGATGTATAGGAAGACTGGAGCTAGATCCAAAGGTCAGGGACAGCTGGTACTTCCTAAAAGATATAGGGCAGACTTAATAAGGAGCCTACATGTGAAACCAGATGGGGACCATGAGAAGATAGGTACCATCATTCAAAAGGTGGCTCACAATTATTATTGGCCCAAAGCAAGATGGGACATTGAGAATTTTGTAGAAAGGTGTAGCATAGCACATGAGGGAACACCCACAAGTGGGAACATTGATCAGGACCTGGACACGCCACGGGGCAAAATTAGGCCTGATAATAAAAAGAAAAATAGATTTGATACAGTGGACCAAATGGAATGGGAAGCCCCTTTTCACGGACAAGCTTCACTTAACTGTTTTACAATGGCCACTATGCGGAGAGTGCAAAAAGATGTCTTACCCCAGGATAAGCCGAAAATCCCTCAATCGGACTTAAACAAACTGGAGGAAGAAGATGTAGAGAGGAAATCTCTCATCAAGAATTTTAAGTGGGGAGAAAGCCCCAAAAGAAGAATTGGTAGCGGTCGTTTTGTGCATGATAATTC
The DNA here is from genome assembly GCA_024509875.1 of Oreohelix idahoensis. NCBI lineage: Eukaryota > Metazoa > Mollusca > Gastropoda > Stylommatophora > Oreohelicidae > Oreohelix > Oreohelix idahoensis. The sequence goes on along the minus strand of JAMPIV010000002.1, from coordinate 17,169 downwards.
TGGGAAGAAAAATCATCACTATAGAGCTTCGAGTGGAAGAGACCATACCGGTGCATGGACAAATAGGTCCACAAAATTAAAGGTCCATATGTAGCTTTGTTAAGAACGTGGACTGATGAAAAGGCAGAGGAAAACATTACATCTTCATACCAATATGTGAATGAGCTGACCACTCGTTTAAAAACTGGCTGGAAACTTGCCAATGAAAATTTGAAACAAGCCAGGAAGAAACATGCTGCCTATTATAACAGGAAGGCGAAAGACAGAGATTTGGCTGTGGGAGAGAAGGTACTGCTTCGTTTGCCCGGGAGTCAGAATAAGTTACAAATTGGATGGCAGGGTCCATATACAGTTCTAGAGAAGGTGTCTAGAACAAATAATAAGATAGATAAGAAGGGGAAAGAAAAAATCTATCATGTGAATCTCCTGAAGAAATATTTGGAAAGAGAACATCAGGAAGAGACACACTTGTTGACCTTGTCCATCGCCATGGAGATGAAAAAGGAACCACTTTCATCATTTGAATATCCATTACACCCCTGTGAGACAGCAGCACAGGTGAAAATCAGTACACATTTAACGAAAACTCAGAAAGAGAGAGTGCAACAGGTTCTAAATAATCATGCAGAGGTGTTAACAGACCGACCAGGGCATACAAACCTATTGGAATATGATATGAAACTAATAGACCCCACACCTGTCTGTATGAAACCATATTCGATTCCGTTTGCTAAGGAGAAAGCTTTGAAGGAAGAGATAGACTATCTGTTGAAGGAAGGAATTATTTCGCACAGTGAATCTTCGTATAGTTCCGGTGTTGTACTCTTAAGGAAGCCCTCTGGAGAACATAGACTCTGTATAGATTACAGGAGACTGAATGCTATTACAGAAGGACAGGTGGATCCATTGCCGGATACAAATCAGCTGTTTGCCAGACTAAATAAAGCTAAATATTTCTCAAAAGTGGATCTGAGTAAAGGATACTATCAGATTCCAGTAAAGCCTGAGGTTAGACCATACCTAGCTTTTAGTACCTCAGAAGGACACTATGAGTTTAATAGATTGCCATTTGGATTGAAGAATGCGCCTAGTGTCTTCTCTAGAATGATGAGAAAATTGTTGGATGTAAACATTTCGGAGGAACGTAATGAATCCCTGAGTTGCCTCTTTGATTGAGGATATTCCGAATGTTTCATACAGGATAATAAGAAGATTATGGGATCCACTACGAAAACTCTGCTATCACCAGGTATATGTTATCTCCTCATAACGTACATTTTGAGGGAAATATAATGTTCTCTGGACATGTCATTGCGCAGACTCAGAGAAGAGAAATGGTGAATACGGGTTGCAAAGCAGCATTAAGACAAGCACTCACACTTGCGGCTGTTCAGTAACATAACCGAAATATATTATTGGTTGTAGAAGTCTGAGGCAGATTTCATGAGTAGTGCCTACTCTGAATGGACCCAACTACATAAAACCATGATAGCACCACAGCAGAGTAAAGTCAAGTTGACTTACATTTATCTATGTGTATATAGAATAAAGGACTGACATGGGATGTCTGTTTTAAGAGGGGAGGTGTCGTGAAATATTCTAATCCACATATATAAATTATCAGGTAAATATAAAGCCTAACAAATACATTTAATAAAGAAAAGAAAAATGGTAAAAGAACAGTGCTGTCACAATGACTGTACTCGAAATCCCCCTTGTTTTCTGCTTCGTCTGCAAATTGTAACGCTTTCACGTTGATAGTAAAAGCCTACTATATTATTACCCGCTTTCTTCAATGAAACGTGTACTAAACTTGAGATACGCAAGCTGAACAATGACCTAAATTTAATATTTCATTCATTCCATTTTATACACGGCGTAACTAAAAGACAGATAAGCAGGAGAGAGAGAGGGGCGAATGAAGGCAGGACACATGCAACACTAAACACGCGTCGCGCGATACACAATTGCTGCCATCACGCGTGTAAGGCCACATGCACTAACTTTTTTTCAGACGGACAGTGATAAAAACACTAACCTTCCCAGAGTTAGGTTTTAAAAACCTGGAAAACGCTTATTAGAAAAGATGACATTAGATGGGTTTACGTTTGAAAACATTACAGTACCCAGACAGCACATCTTCGAAACAGGAGGTAGAAGAAATTGCATATTTTGAACGCAGCCACTTAGCTCTTTTAAATTTGTATATTTGGGTTCCTTAGGGCTTGCTGACAAAGAATATGTAAAACGTTACGCAAATAGTCTAGGAATTACCAAATTATAACCAAAATAAAATAGTGGGGGTGCCTGACAGCATGAAATCATTTCTGCTCATAAAATTTTTTTATAACGTGTTTGAAAAAACCTTACGTTACGGAAATAGCCTACCATGTTAACTCCAAATTGATTGGAGCGCAACAAATGTAAGACTAAACACGATTGGTCGGGCTATAAATACTATCTTGTGTTGTCAGGGGGAACGTGAAAAGGTGTACTTTTTTGAAAAGATGTGTAGACATGGTTTCATTGGGTAGAGCTGCGAATATACTCAATTCAGAGCGTCTGTTCATTGCCACATCTTGTAATAAACCTACTAAGAAGCAGTGCGTTGAGCACCAGTGTATATTTTATATAAAATAAAGCCTGGGACATCGGCAGATCGGAGTTGTGCTATATTCATTGCCAGTCAACGAAACTGTTTATTATTCTATGAATTGTGGTAAGCTTGAAATATTCAATATCTTTTAATGAAAATTGAATGTAAATTGTTAATTTATGCCTGTATATATGTGTAGTTCAGTAGCGAACATGATGTAAAGCCTATATTGCTCCAGCCTGAACAGAAGGTGTCGGAGGAAAGTAAAACTGCATGGAATGGCCAAACAGTACACTGACACCTAGATTATTAACTAGAAAGAAATAATGCTGGAATTGCAGAGGCGTAGTAACCATTAGGGAGGGAAATACTGGTATAAAATATTTCAGATGAAGCTGACAGTTGGCCTAACGCTCTGAACTCAATGTTTGTGATGTATTGTGCTCAGTGTAGAAAGAGAGTATAAATTAGTTATGACGTAGAAGGTACATCCTTCTTGTTTCAGGGACCGTGGTCTTAAAGTTATTGAGCAGCACCTGGTCAGAGCTTTGCTGAAGCCAGAGGTGGACAGCATACTCCTTGGTCCATATAGCAACCAGTGGGGTGGCTCCAGAACTCGTTAAAGTAATCGAGCAGAGGAGTCTTTTACTGCAGTCATCACGAAAGATAAGAAAGTGTGGCCATGGAGCTCAACATTATGTACCCCATCTTAAAATGACATTGTAAAAATAACATTAAGAGGGGAATTTAATTGTTTTAATATCAGGAACTGAGAACATCTCCAATACTAGTTCCAATAAAGACAAACTATTGAAGTCATGATGACAAATACCAACAGAGCTTGAACAAAACCAGTATTACCTCATATTACTACTACACAACTGACACACATAGGATACTATTAATAATATATGTCACTACAAGATTCATATTAATAAATTCTGTACATATAACTTGTAATTAAAATTGATTGTGATTCCTGGTTCCCTTTGTATTTGAATCAGGACACATATACATTCATGACAGCAATGAATACATATTGTTATTTGAAAAGTTATCAGTGACTCCTTTAAGATATCCTTGTAGAGTGTTTTATGTATGTGAGTGTCACAGTGTTGTCAAGTGTAGTGGAATAAATTAAATTGTTTATCTGTCTGTTGTTGTTTTGACTTACACTTCATCATACACATACCCTAGACATATAACGTAGTCATCACACTATTCCAGAATAATTCTGACTGAGATATACATATGTGGAAGCAAGTAAGGTTATCTATAATACACTACTCTTATTAGATATAGATACCTTCACAGCTGATCTCAGTCAGTACACTAAGTCCCCTATAAATATTTATAACATCCCACTTTACCACAATAATAGAAATAGATTTCCACGAGTGAGATGGTAGAAATTAATAGAGGCTGTCCCTGAAATCGAGAATCTTCTCTCTTTCAGCCTATCTTCTACAACAGATCTAGAAGAGTCAGACAGTCTATAAAATATATATTGAATATAAAGTTGGTCGTTGCTAGATCCCATCCTAGTTTCAACCTTTCCTTTAAATCCGACACATATTTACTTGCTGAGACAACTGTCTCATCAGCCTTCTGGTCTGTCAGCGACCTGAGTAAGGCTTCAACGGGCCCTTAATAGGTCTGCCGAATAAAAGCGTGGCTGGGGGAAATCCTGTTGGATTATGAGGAGCTTCACTGTAGCTAAATAAAGCTGCAGGAATACAGAGGTCCCAATCTTCCGGTTTCACTTGTCCCAGTTTACTTAGCATCATGTTGAGGTTTCCATTAACACGTTCCACGAGCTCATTTCTGGCCGGAGTATAAGGCTTTATGTAGATGTGTTGGTTCCTCAAGATCTTCACGATCTCATCCATCAACAGGTTTCGGTATGGGGATCCGTTATCCGTCAACACTTGCTGAGGGAATACCAACCGAGTGAAAATCTGCACGAGGGCTTCTGCGACATGCTTGGCATCTGCGCATGTTAGCGGGATAGCTTCTGCCCATAAAGTGCGTGTGTCGACTAGGGTCAGGATAAACCTGTTCCTTCTTTTAGTCCTTTCTAGGGGTCCTAAAATGTCGATCACAACCCGTTCGAATGGTGTTCCCATTATTGGCATTTCACCCATGTGGACTGGGGGTGTCTGTTGCTTGGGTGGTACACGTTGGCACTGGGCACAGGATTTGACATACCTGATAACATCAGTATTTACTCCTGGCCACCAATAATGAGTAGTTATCCGTTGGTTTGTGGCGTTCTGTCCCATATATCCGCTGAAGGGAAGAGAGTGCCCCATTTCTAGGATTTGGCTTCTGTACTGTTTCGGTACTAGGAGCTGGTTGTAACCTTGGTCAGGCTTGCCCGTTCTGCGATAAAGTACGCCATCCTTAGAAAAAATGTCCCCGTGCTGTCTGGGTTCCTTAGCCATGGGCAGTTTCCTAAAGCAGGGTGCCAAAGTAGGGTCCTTTTGTTGCGCTTCTTTAAGTTCCTTAGGTAACAAATTGGGCGCAGGCTCCCGTTCCTTCTTGGTTTGCCCTCTTGTAGTTGCTGCTGCCACAATTGGCTCTTCCGGTTTCCCAATAAACACGTATCTACCGCCAAGTATGACTGGGTAGATCGGGTCATCCATAACAGCCGCTTTGATCACACCTCTGACAAAGTCATAGTGTATCTCCACCAATGCGATGGGAAGCGCTGTAGGTGCCTCACTCTTAGAAACTCCACAAAGTTGGACGGTCTCTCCTGTCTCTTGACCGGGTTTAACCAGGTGTCTGGCAACAATTCAATCATAAGAAAGCCCGGTGTCAAATAAACAAAAAGTTTGAGAACCGTTCAAAATAACAGTACCTCGCGTTGAGGGTGTATCCCCAACAGGTTGGGAATCACTGTCAATAATTCCGCCTTGCGAGACTGTTAGCAAGCATCCGATGCGTTTAGGCTCGGTGTGCTCGCCCTGATCATTAGTCCCGTGCGCAGGGGTTTTCCCTTTTTCAATTTGTCCTCGCTGGCTGCGGTGCAATGAAGGGCGGTCGGATTGATCAGACTGTTTACTGTGGTTGAGGTACTTGTTTTTGTAGAACTTGGATTTTTCCGGAGAGGGGTTTTGAGGTCCAGTTTCTCTGTGGTTATTCTGATTAGAAGCATGAGAAGATTGGTCTAGGTTATTCTTTCGAAAAGGCTCTTCTGCCGGTTTACATTTTGTGGCTGGTTGTTCAGCCAGCGCATTGTCTTCAAGCTTTTCTGCACCTTGCTCAGCTAGAAATCTCCGGGTGTCAGCAGACAAAGTGTTCCTTATCTGTTCGCATATAACGAACTCCTCAAGCCCTTCATAAGTAGAGGCGAGCTGTGAAAGCTCAAGGCACTTTGTCAAGTATCCCTTCAAACGAGACGAGAACTGCTGAAAAGTTTCAGAGCTCTCCTTCCTGCTGTTGCGAAACAGTTGTAAAAACTTTTGCGCATTCATTTCAAAGCGCTCAAGTAAAGCTTTCTTCAACACGTCGTAGTTGTCTTGTTGGCTGCTTTCCAGTTTGGCGTAAACATCATACGCACTGCTTTTCAAGCCTGATAAAGCTTCATATTCCAACGCGACCTCTCTAAACCGTACAGAGTTGCAATTTTCTCAAATTTTTCTAGCCATGTGTCAATCTTCTCATTAGGACAAGGGAAAGATTCTAGAGCAAAAGACATAGCGTTGAGATGAAGAGATTGAGTGTTAGAAGGATCAGTTAAGGAAGAATGAGGAGAATACTCTCCATTGCTGGAGGTAGAAACAGCGCCACGACTTTGGACCTCTAGAGCTTTAAGCGCCAGCTCATGCTGTCGTTGTTGCTCATTTTCTCTTTCCTCATGCTGTCTCTCCTCCCTCTCCTTCTCATGTTGTCTTTCCTCCCTCTTCTTCTCATGTTGTCTTTCCTTCTCTCTTTCGTTCGCCCTGCGGATTTCCATTTCTTCCTCAATATTCTTCTGCTCTCTAGCTTCGGCTGCTTTTTCCTTCTGCTCCGCATCATATCTTTCAAGTTCGTCCATGACAAAAGCTTTCGCTTCCTCCCCTTGTAAACCTTCTTCTCTCGCTTCGTCCCTGAGGATCTGCCTAAGCTTCGCCCTCTCTGCCATCGCAAATAGGTGACTGAGACTTAGTCGATAAGGAAGTAAGAAAAAGAATACACTGGTTCTTACCACTTGCGAGAAATTACCAAACAAAAGATGATATACTTTAACCTGGGATACCTCCTCATATAATATAGTATCTAACTATCGCTGCTATTAATAGGCAATAAAAGCTCTAAATGCTATCGACTAAGCCAAATAAATGGTAGTTAAGATTACTCACTAAAAAAATAAGTTGCTACAGTGGAAACAAAATAATTATTTCAAACATTTTTAAGGAGAAAATAAATCCCTTAATTTTAAGTCCACTACAAGTTCACCCCTGAAGTCAGATCGGGTAAGGGAGGCAATTAATCTGGACGAAATAGTCCGAAACGCACTCCTTAACTTAGTTCAAACACCTTTCTGCTTCAAACCCAGTGACTGTTAGACAATCACAAACTTTACCAACGGTTTAGTATTACAAAATCAGTAATTAACATATATTCCGACAAAATCAACCTGTAACTCAAATGTATATTACTCAAAAATGCTGTGGAAAAACCAATTATTAATTGTGTGGTCAGCACGCCCATAAACAGATCGTTTGTCTAGGGGATATTTATTTTTAAAGATATAAAAACTGGTAAGACATCACACTCTTACTCTATATCAGAATAAAGAAAATTAATCCTGCAGACGAGCTGATATTCTTATTTGCTCAGGACTAGAGTTCAATTCCCGGAAAAACTAGCCACCATTCTGTCGTAGATTTTTGATAGGGGAATTAAGACTTAGGTTGGTCCCTTCTGAATAGATTAGAATAAGTGATAGCCGCAGTGAGAGATAATAATAGAAATAGATTTCCACGAGTGAGATAATAATAATAATAATAAATTATTTAAGAGCCAAACACGGTGCATAAGGCAGAAACCAGTGCTCTTCAGGTTGTTCGTTGTGACGCCACTCCTCTTAACTCTTGCACATTATTTAGGCCCAACGTTCTTCCTTCTCTTATTATTGTTCTTCTAAGTGTTTCTTTTGGTCTTCCTTTTTTCCTCTTACCCTCAGGAACCCAAGTGAGCGCCTGTAGTGGTATTCTGTTGTTTTGCATTCGTAGGACATGACCGATATATGACCATCGTCTTTTCCTTATATAGTCGGAGACATATTTCTGCTTAGAGTCTTCTCTTATTTGTCGATTAGTCTTGAATTCTTTCCAACTGATGTTCATGAGTTTTCTAAGACATTTGTTCTCGAATGTATTCAGCTTGTTCTCCAATGATTTTGTTATTTTCCAACTTTCACAGCCGTATGTTAACACTGAGATAACATTCGAATTAAACAGACGAAGCTTGGTATGTATATTCAGTGATCGTAATTTCCAAATGTTAGATAATCTATTGAAGGCACTAGCTGCCAAAGCAATTCTAGTATGAATTTCTCTTGTTGTGTCACCATCCTGAGTCATTTTACTGCCTAAATAATTGAAACTTTCAACCTTCTGTAGTTTTTCCCCGTTCAGGATGATATCAAAGGTCTCGTTAGAAAAATTCATAACTTTAGTTTTAGAGGCATTTATTTGGAGACCTATTTTAACCGAGAGATGACACAGATTATTTACTGTTTCTTGGGCCTGTCTGGGTGTTGGACTTAAGAATGCTAAATCATCTGCGAAATCCAGGTCCCCCAGGAATTGTCCATTTGTCCATTTTATACCTAATTGTTCATTGTGGGTATAGTTTCTCATAACCCAATCAATAGCTATTCCAAAAAGTAGTGGTGACATAATACAGCCTTGTTTCACCCCTGTTTCTACTGTAAACCATTCTGTATTCCCTTTATTTGTTCTAACACAAGATCTTGCATTGTCATATATCGCTTTGATTATATTCACATATTTTGTTGGAAAACCATAGATTGTAAGTAACTTCCACAATGATGGGTGGTGTAGACTATCAAAGGCTTTTTGAAAATCGACGAAGGTGATAATAAGTGGTGATTGCATTTCAACTGATTCTTCTATAATTGTTCTTAGTGTGAATATTTGATCAATATATGATCGTTTCGGCCTGAAACCCGCTTGTTCTTCTCTGATCTTTTCGTCTACATGCAGATTCAGTCTTTTTAACATCATGCAACTGTAAAGACGTTATTTCTTACTACACCTGTAGTACACCACTGTAAAGTATCAGTCTGTCTGCTCTGTAAGGAAGAGTGGTGTGTTGTTGAGATCAGGCATGCTCCAGTCTACCCAGCTGTAAATGGGTAACTCACCCTAGTCCTGAGTTAGGGAAGGCAAAGGCTCCAGGGGAAGCAGGCCCTAAACTTGGTCACTTCAGCCGACGCAGGATGGTGTATGTATGAAGTAGAAGTGTAGAGTGTGATTACCGCGAATGGTGTACTGTTCGTGTGCTGACCAATATAACCACTCATACACATGTGTCTACAAGGCACCAATGCAGACTGCTGGAATCTTAGTTTACTCAATTTATTCAGACGTACACACTGGGACATACGAGTACATCATGGTTTGTTGACATATCAATTTGTAGGTATACATAGCAGATCTGAAGTCATGACACATGCAGAAATAATGGGTAGTACATCAAAGTTCAATGTCATGATACATCATTTTATGAAACCACGAAAAGGGGGTTTCTAGCAGGATTGAGATCTCTCTGTCACTGTCCGATAATAAGATAAATAATCTGTTCTCTTGGCAGTGATCAAAACATATGATGACCGAAATCCAACATGGCTACCTCCCTGAGTTGTCGTTCACTCATTCATAGGAGGGAGAATATAAGCCAGAGTTAATTTATAATGGGTATATAAAGGATTTCATAAATGGTTCCATACAGCTCTACGGTGATCAGGTTAATTCACGTAGCCATAACCGCTGCAGGAAAATCTGTCATCTTCGTCGATACAAAACACGACACTAGCATAGCGAAGCACAAAAGTCAAGCTAGGCCTAACCGACGAGAGATCATCAAAAATACGAGCTGGGTTTACCTGGAGTCCGAATCATCTATATACTGACATAAGGAGAGTCTCTAACACAAACTATCGTAGAGACACTATCTCCTCCAGAAGAAAAAACCACTTCGTAAGACATTTTTTCTTGACGAAGGACCAGCTCTTGAAAAACGTACCCCGCCATTTTAGCAGTACATCGGAACTCATCACGACTTGTCAAGACAACTCATACTTCCGCTAACAAGAATCTAGTCCCTCATACCCATCCAAAATATACAATATAGGACTGATTCTACTTGTACTAATAATATGTAATACATATGAATTCAGGCCATAAACACAATAAGCAAATTAATATATTTTCTGGCCCTAAAAAATAAGTACAAACGCAAGCGCACTATCCTTGCGCTGGATCAATATCCAGAACGATTACTCCTCTAATCAAAAGTGTGAATCAAACATGGATTATCTCGCTTTTACCATAAACAGCATTTTCATACACAAATGAATGAATGTCTATATCTCTTCCATATTAAATAGCCATATCGATTTTTGTAATATGTGCGTCAAAATATGCACGCAACAGATTACCACACCCCTCGGAAAAAAAAAATGGTACATTTTTTTTTTGAAATACATCTAGGAGCAACATACAATAGGCTCAAAACGCACCAATAACAATGCGCAGATGATAAGCATAAGTTTTATGACCTTAGAGAAGGTACTTCTCTAAGTATTAATATTTCCAGAGAGGTGTCACCAACGCATACTGCAATATTAGCAATGACACAATTTCCACATTAGTTTATACATAAATTTCATCTAAGATATCTTAACATCATGATCATCAAAGACGAAAAACATTGAAAGATCAGCGGTGAATAAATATCAATGAACCGCTAAGTAGTGTTACAATCAATATATGATATATTACATATGTGTACACATTTCAACATAGAAACAACTGTATCAAAGTTGTATAACAGTTATGAATCATGTGGGCATCTAGACAAAATATCTGCCATCACATTTTCTGACCCACGGATAGCTCGCACCGAAAAATGAAATGGCTGTAGAGCAATCGCGTATCGCGTTGATCTCGCGCTCTTCAGATTTTTACTCTGAATAGCCGTAAGAGCTTTCTGGTCAGTTTCCACAATGAAATGCGCGCCCAGAAGAAATCTTTGCAGTTTAAGGATTGACCAAACCATAGCCAATAATTCACGGTCTAGGACCGAGTAATTCTTCTCTGCGGCATTTAATTTCCGAGAAATATACATCACAGGATGCAGAGTTCCAGAGTACTCTTGCATTAGTGCAGCTCCAATCCCGGTGGATGAAGCGTCACTACGAAGAATAAATGTCTTATCCTTAGAAGGCAATACTAGGATAGGTGAAGTAGAAAACATAGTTTTAACCTTATCCAAAGAGGATTGACATTCTTGAGTCCAATGGACTACATTAGGAGACCCTTTCTTTAGCAAGGAAGAAAGAGGTGACATAATGGAGGACAGATTCGGGATGAATCGTCCATAAAATTGTATTAGACCTAAGAGACTTCGTACTTGCTTTTTAGTCTTAGGAATAGAAATGTTAAGTATCTTACTTGTATTATGGTCTTCTGTTTTTAGGAACCCATGACCAACACGGTGTCCTAAGAAAGATATTTCGCTAAAACCAATACATGCTTTCGATGGTTTCGCTGTCAGGTTATGCTCGCGTAAGATAGACAATAGTTCATTTATACCATTATAGTGATCGTTCCAAGTATCACTGAAAAGACAGATGTCATCAAGATACGCAATGACATCTGAGCGATGAGATAGGATTCGACGCATCATGCGTACAAATGTAGCAGGGGCGTTCATAAGACCGAAAGGCATGAAATTCCATTGGAATAGACCCCTAGGCGTCGAAAAAGCAGTAAACGGTTTGGCGTGTTCGGATAGTGGAACTTGCCAATATCCCTTAGACAAATCGAGTTTAGTAAAGAAGTGAGAATTCGATAGTCTCGTAAGTAGCTCTTCTAGTAAAGGCATAGGTTCAGCATCGAATTTAGTCACTTGATTCAATTTGCGATAATCCACGCAAAGACGTATGTTATTGTCTTTTTTCCGTACTATAACCATCGGCGAAGAATATGCTGATGTGGATGGTTCAATAATTTTTAACTCTATCATCTCATCTAACTCTTTCTCTACCTGTGCTTGAAAATGTATCGGGATAGGATACGGTCTGACTCTTATAGGACTATGGTCAGTAAGAATAATGTCATGTTGAATGACATCAGTTTGACCAGGAATGTCAGTAAGGACATCCTGAAATTGTTCTAACATAGTAGAAACTTGTTTCTGCTCTCCTGGAGATAATTCTGGAGAAATTGCAACATCTTTCCATGATTCATTAGAGTGAAGAGGAATCATTGGAAAAGGTAAATTTACATCCGAGAAACTCGTTTCCTCATCCTGTATTACTGACAGAGATGAGTACTGTCCATGTTGGACTGGAAAATCGTCCGTTGCCTGGAAAACAGGTTGTAAATAATCAGGACGTTCATGGAATTCCGTGAGCATGTTGATGTGGAAGGTTTTACGCTTCCCGTCAATATCGACGATATAGTCAACATCGGAAACTTTTGATATTATATCGTACGGACCTTTCCAAGAAATGAGAAGTCTATTTTCCCTACAAGGTAGCAAGACAAATGCTTTGTCACCTGGACAAAGTTGTCGCAAACATCTCTTTTTATTGGCAAATTCCCTTGCCTTCTGTTTCGCAAATTCAGAAGAAGCAGTTGCCAATTTGCATGCTTCAATAATCTTGTGTCTAAGTGCGATGACATATTCATAAGAGGATTTTGTGTCATCGACAATATTATCAGCAGTTATAAGATCATGAAGTAAGGACATAGGACCTCGCGGTTTCGCGCCAAAGACAAGTTCAAAGGGAGAAAATCCTGTATGTTCGTTGGCGACCTCTCTATATGCAAAGAGAGCCGCGGGTAAAACCCTATCCCAATCCTGAGGATGATCTTCTGTTATCTTACCTAGTAGGTTTTTCAGAGTTCTATTCAAACGTTCCACCATCCCATTGGACATAGGATGATAAATACTACTCAGCGATCTCTCTATCTTCAGAGTCGACATTACTTGAGACATGGTATCCGATATGAGTTGGGTACCATGGTCGGATAATATTTCTGCTGGAAACCCCAGACGAGAAAATATTAACCAAAGAGCATCTGCGACATCAGCAGTAGTTATGCTCTTTAGAGGAACAGCCTCCGGCCAACGTGTGCACATATCAACACACGTCAAAATAAATTGGTGTCCTCTAGCAGACTTTATCTTAAATGGACCAATGATGTCTATCGCCATTTTTTGAAATGGCCGAATGGGAATGTCTGCAGCCTGAATAGGTGCATCATGGCGTGGACCTCTGGATTTAATCTCTTGACATACTTTACAAGATCGACAATAGATTCGTATGTCCTTATTCACAGCAGGCCAAAAGAAAGATTGAAGAACTCTAGCTTTAGTACGGGAAAAACCCATATGTCCAGCACACTGCGAATCATGAGCGTGCTGTAAGATTTTAACTCTCATATTTTTAGGCACAAGGATTTGAGAATGAATGGACTTAGCGGAGTCTTGTACCATACGTACAAGTACGCCATTCTTCATCGTAATCCAAGATTTACGATTTGTATCCTTATTCGGATCACCTTTTGTTGCCAGAGTAAAGAATTTCTTTAGAGTAGGATCATCTTCCTGCTGTTTGATAAAGGAATCGTGGGAAATCTCCAAGGGATCATCTTGGATCTGCGCATCATTATCTTCAGAATGTGAAGATTGTGGCATATTAAGAGCTTGAGCCCTAGTGATTACTGCATTAGCAGATTGCATATTAACATTTTCCCAATTAGAAATTTGCTGTGGAGTGCATTCTTTCACTCCATGAATGCGACCGATGATAAGATCAGCGATCGGATTCGGCAAGAGACATGCTTGCACCTCTCCTGTAAAGAAAGGCGTAGCAATATTGATAATGGCAGTGGAGTACTTCTCCAATGTGCCACCAAATGTTACACATTTGACTATATTGCCTGTAGCTCGAGAAGGATTTACGAGTGATTGCCTCACTCCAATGGTAGTGCACCCCGAATCGAAAAGAATTGATACCGGAGTACCATCTATTAGGCCCCTATTAAAGACAAGAGCACCCCTTCCATTATGCGCAATTGACGCATGGAGAGCGGGAAGCGGGTGACCGCAGCTTAAAGTAGAAACTGTGGTTGGATCGAATAATGTTTTGCATTGCGAACACTCAGATGCTCTAGCAAAATCGAAAGCGGAATTTGCTACACTATTGGAGTCTTTTTTATCATTATTCTGATTATCGGTGTCGTGGAACTCCTGTTGTGCAGAGTTAGCCTGGTAATAAGATTTACCATGTCTTTTGTGTTGTGATCTACCTCGGTTATAATTGTCTCTATAATTATTATTGCCTCTGTTATAACCCCTATTTGGGTTTGAATCATAATATTCATGATCATAATCATCATGCTCATTATATTGAGTATCCCTGTAATATTGTTTCTTTTGTCTCCATGAAGCACTTGGGTAGTTCCTATAGCTACTCCCTTTCCGAGAATTTCTAACATTATGGGTACCCCTCGCGTGTCGAGGACTATCAGCCCGATTCCAGTTCTTCGAAGAAGAACCCTGATTTGAGTGGTTATCTTGGTTTTGATACTTATTCCAATTAACCTTTTTATCAAATTTATTTTTAGCTCCTTGGAATTTGTGTGAGTAATTCTGATTATATTCTGTTGCCGAAGCAACTGGCATACTCTCTTTAATGTTAGAGTTACTAAGAATCATGTCAGGGTGTGCCGTGGCATACTGGTCACAATATTCTTCCATTTGCTTTATTGTACTAGGTTTACGCTCATGTAAGAACTCTAGGAATGATTTATTTACAGAAGACATGACCTTGTCTCTTAGCAATAAATCCGTAAGACCATCAAATGTTTTCTCTGTTTTGGATAATTCAATCCATCGTGAAAGTGTAATTCGTGCTTTTGAGATGAAATCTGAGAATTCTACACCTACCTCAGGTCTCATTGTTTTAAACAAAAGACGGTAACCTTCCTCAGACAGCTGATATCTCTTTATCAAAGCTGCCCTAACAGCATCATAATTATCTTTGTCGGCCTCTTCAACAAAATATAACTTACTCAGACACTCCCCTTTTAGATTTTCAGACAACTGATTCACATACTGTGATTTGTCAACATTATGAGATCGACAAGCCCGTTCAAATCTAGAAAGCCAAAATGTTATGTCATCACTGGTAGGGTTAAACGCTGGTACCTTGACCTTGTACACAAAGGGTTTACCATTACCACCAGATGCCTGATTAACATTACTCATACATGTCAATTTTAATTTCTCTAATTCGAACTCATGTTCTCTTATTGCTTTTCTCTCTTCAGCTTCTCTATCTAATCTTTTCTGTTCTGCAGCAGCTTCTAGTTTTTTCTGTTCTGCAGCAGCAGCAACTTCTAGTTTTTTCTGTTCTGCAGCAGCTTCTAATTTCTTCCGTTCTGCCTCAAATCTCCTTTCCTCCACTTGCATCTGCAATTTCTTAAGTTCAGCAGCAGTATCAGCTTCTTTTTCTAATCTTTTTTCTTCAGCTAAGGCTTTCCTTTCTTCTGCAGCAGCTTTTTTTTCTTCTATTTGAAGTCTTCTCTCCTCAGCCGCAGCTTTTTTTTCCTCAGCAGCAGCTTTTCTTTCTTCAACAGCAGCAGCAATTTTTTTCTCTTCTGCAGCTAATGCTTTGTCATATTGAGCAACAGCCCATTGTTCTAAGTCTTTTCCAGTCTTATCAAGAGATTTTCCTTGTGCAATGAAATAATCTAATGTAGACATATTGTCTTCTTAAATCAGAAACCTGAAAAAGTAAATAAATTACCCTCTTTCAAGTTAATGGGAGACAAGTCTATACCATAGACTTAGTCTTAGTCCAAACTTGTATGGTTTATAATAACCAATGATAACTTGAGTACCTGTGGACAACAATAACTGTATCTCAAATACTGTGGGGACAAGCCTTACAAAGGTCTTGTATACCTCAATGTAATCAAAGATCACTTGAGTACCTGTGGAAAAAAATATTTCCCTTTACCAATCACTTTGGGAGACAAGCCTTACAAAGGTCTTGTATACCTCAATGTAATCAAAGATCACTTGAGTACCTGTGGAAAAAAATATTTCCCTTTACCAATCACTTTGGGAGACAAGCCTTACAAAGGTCTTGTACAATGTAATTGATCACTTTAATAAAAAAAATACAAACAATCAGAAAG
Organism: Oreohelix idahoensis; assembly: GCA_024509875.1. NCBI lineage: Eukaryota > Metazoa > Mollusca > Gastropoda > Stylommatophora > Oreohelicidae > Oreohelix > Oreohelix idahoensis. The sequence goes on along the minus strand of JAMPIV010000002.1, from coordinate 1,119 downwards.
TACTGATCTGTACTATACTATCAGTGTATACCACTATACGTCATATGTCAACTAAAGACATTACAAATGACAAACAAGAAAAGACAATCTGAAAACATTTGCAGAGATCAAATTAAATTAAATAGGAGAAATGAAAAAAATGATCACAGAACCGTGATGATAACTGCCCTAAGATAACAAGACAAATAACGCCACAGTGTATAAACATAAGGGTGTAAAAAACTGAAATGAAAGAAAAGATGAGACCTACAATTATACAAACAAATCAAACAAAACTAAGGAACACAAAAAATGTTACAAATACAAATATGAAACAGTCGTCACAACTAACCAAATATTTGCAAACTATGTTGCAAGCAAATTTCAATTAAGAAATTGCTCCCTATCGAACGCCAGAACAAGACCAATATCACTCGGTATTTCCTGTTCTAGTCACACAGAACATAAACCAATTTAATACATAACAAATAACGTGTAAGCATAAATAGCATATAGCATACAATATAATTTATGTCATGAATGGAATGTGTTGCAGGTATAGTGTTGTAAAGCAGGCACAGTTTATTTAAATAATAATAACTTGCCACTTTATTCAGTAATAGATTTAAGTTTAAACTATTACACTGTCAATTTTTCTCTGTTGAGCATATGAAGATCCCACGATGAACTATGCACTTTATGTTCAACAACACTGTGATTCTTCTGTACGTTGAGAAATGTCAACAATACTGCTCCAGATATTTTCTACACTTGATACCACTGTCCTGTGTAATACTGTCTGTACAGCGAAAAACTGTCAACAAGCGCTGACCTAGATACAGCATCCTATCGGTAATACAGGTCAAGCTGACCGACTGTATAGCTGTCCTACTGGTGTTGATGTGTTCAAACAAATGTTCTTTCAGCTGTAAACTGTGATTCTCAACACAAAACTGCGTAAGCTGGACCCAGGAATCTGGCTCGCCACTGTAAAGACGTTATTTCTTACTACACCTGTAGTACACCACTGTAAAGTATCAGTCTGTCTGCTCTGTAAGGAAGAGTGGTGTGTTGTTGAGATCAGGCATGCTCCAGTCTACCCAGCTGTAAATGGGTAACTCACCCTAGTCCTGAGTTAGG